>OY728158.1:235070821-236320821 GCA_963277665.1 Viscum album
ATCTATGATTATGGGATCTTTGAGTTGTTAGAAAGCCTATAATCCATGGGTTTGAGGGGCTGTCCCGGGGGGTGGGGCTATCCACAAGGGTGACGGGGCTGTCCACGGGGGTTGGGGGCTATCCAGTGGGCTAGGGTGTGTCTGGGGGGAAGGGCTGTCTAGGGGGGTACAGGGTGTCCATGGGGGTGGGTGGGTTGTCCATGGTGGTGCTCGGGCTGTCCAGGGGGTAGGGGGTGTCCAGGGGGCAGGCTGTCCATGGGGGGTAGGGGTGTCCAAGGGTTGGAAGGATATACATGGGGGTGGGGGATGTCCATAGGGGGAGGGGTGTCTAGGAGGTGGGTGGGCTTTCCACGGGGGTGGTGGGCCTGTCGAGGGGGGTTGGGGTGTCCAAGGGGTGGGCGGGATATCCATGGGGGTGGGCGGGTTTTCCAAGAGGTGGGTGTGTCCAAGGGATTATGGGGTGTCCAATGGGGTGGGTGGGCTGTCCACGAGGGTTGTGGGGCTATCAAGGGTGGTATGAGGTGTCCAAGGGGTTGGGCGGGCTGTTCACGGGGGTGGCCAGGCTATCCACTTGGTAGGTGTTGTCCATGGGGTGGGGGGGATGTCCACAGTGGTGTAAGTTCTATCCAGGGGGTGGGTAGGGTTGTTCATAAGGGGGTGGCTATCCACGGGGGTGGGCAGGATGTCCATGTGTGGGGGGGGGTGTCGAGGTGAGTACTTGGTGTCCAGGGGGTGTGAGTGGGCTGTCCACGAGGGTGGTAGGGTTGTCCAGGGGGTATGGGGTGTCCAAGGCGGTGGGAGGGGTTGTTCAGGGTGGTAACAGGTGTCCACAGGGGGAGGATATCCACGAGGGTGGGTGGGCTGTCTAGGAGGGTGGGTAGGGCTATAAAGGGGGGTGGGAGAGGTTGTCCATGGGGGTGGGCAGACTGTCCATGGGGGTGGAGGGGCTGTCCAGGGGGGTACGGGATTTCCAGGGGGTGGGCAGGCTGTCCACGGGGGTGGGGGCTGTCTAGGGGATGGGTTAGTTAGTCCCAAAAAATCATCAAGTCATATTTTTTTATTTATAGGTAAAAAATAATAAAAATGTGACCTACCTAATCACACATATATTCAGGCACAACAAATCAATAAGCATCAAAGATCAGTAATATGTGTCAAAAATGTAACAGATCAATATGTCCCTCATCAGCATCACTATCATCATCGTCATCATAAACCTCCCCCTCTCCCTTATCGTTATCCTCATCATCGTCTCACCCTCCTCAATTCCTTCCTCCTTTCCCCCGTACTCATCCTC
Source organism: Viscum album (assembly GCA_963277665.1). Lineage (NCBI taxonomy): Eukaryota > Viridiplantae > Streptophyta > Magnoliopsida > Santalales > Viscaceae > Viscum > Viscum album. The sequence goes on from OY728158.1 coordinate 235,072,119, forward strand.
GACCTCCTCATTGCCCTCCTCATCCACCTCACCCTCTTCTGCCTCACCCTCCTCTGCGTCGGCCTCCTCTATGCCCTCCTTCTCCTCTACCTTGGTTTTCCCCTCTCCATCATCTCGAACTCCAATAGAACTACCACCTGGTGCACCATATATAGAACTCATCGATTACATATATTCATCACAAGTTGTGCTGGCCTCTGGTGGAAGTGTTGGACATAAAACTTCCATCAGTTTCATAAATGCAGTGTTTTCCCTAGAAGACTATTCTTTCATCTCTATGGCCCTTTTTTCAGCATGTTATGCCTATTCCTTAACCTGTTGGAACTCAGTGGCACTATAAATTGTACCTAAGGAGGGCTAATACCTCATTGGATCTATAATCTTCCAACGTCGGCAGCGTACTCTACTCGGGTCCTCATCTCCCAACACCTGATGTAAGTGATCGTTTGGCCCAAAATTGTCAGGTTATAGAGAATTAAAGGCCTCTAAAGTATCCTGTTACAAATATAAATAGATTATTAAGTTACAAAATAGAGATTAAAATTTTAAACCTACAATGTAAAACATACAATCTACTTCTGATTCGGTTTATTATCCACACTTCCATCTTTCTTCCTTATACTCGAGAAAAACAATTTTTCTCGAGGCACACATCCTTCTATATTCAATTTATTCCTATCAAAAGGCATTGAATATAGGAAACCATAATTAAAAATAGGACACCAATAATTAATTGCATAACTAAAATTATATAACAATATTAGTAATCTAATAAATTAGGGAGGTTGGAATAGAAAGTGAAATTCGTAAAGAAAAATTATAAATTGTCATACCAACTGCCTCTAATGATCTATCATCCTAGTATGTCCCAATGTGTGGATGTATTTTTTAGCGTCAATATTTTTTTTATTTCTTCCAATGAATCCAAAAAAAAATTATTAACGAAAAACATGAAAATTATCATTTAAGTACCTCTAATGTGATTAATACATTAAATTGGGAAGTCTTCCAATGAGTAATCATTTGAATGTACTGTTCTAAAAGACAATCATCCATGACAGGGACCACCTCTAACTCTGTTCCCACTCATGCACACCAGACAATGTACAGATTGTGCTTATAAGCTCTCCTAATCTCACCTAAATTATTTAGATGTGTTGGCCATGCACCCTCACCATCAGGGAAAGTAAACTGTAGCTGACACCAAAATATTAATTCATATAAATCAAAAAAAAAATATATTGCATTAAATACTACAGATTTTTTTACCCATATCTCTACCTAAGATTTATCCTTGACTTCATTTGAAAGCTTTATCTATTAGAGCGGGCCAATAGGAATGATGTCGGAGTATTTGGAAAGCGTCACCAAAAAACGTCGACATTGCTGCCCAGATTTTTGAATCATTTGACGATCTCCATTGTAGTCCACCATCATCTACATGCCGCATTACCACACCACAGACATGCATGTACGCTCCCGACCCCACCTTCTATCATTATATATATCTGTTATGAATTAAAAATAAATATTTTATCAATACATCTTATAATGAAAATAAATAATGGTGTAAAAAATTGTTCGGGTTGTATAAGTATTCCTGCAGTAGCCTGATCAGTGGGCACCGCTGGATCTGTAGAAACTGAAGGAACTCCCTTTACAGATGGAGTGGGTCCCAATGTATGCTCTATAGGAATAGACTCTGGTGGAGCAGGATTTGAAGAATATGGAAAATAAAATCTTGGAGAGAAGTAAGCATAAGTAAAAGAAGATGACCAGGATGGATGGAAAAATGCTGGATAGGGAGTGGGAATCATCATCGGATATGGTATAGACGAGTGAAGAGGTTCAGATGTAAAGGGTGGTGAAAACATGGGAGGCCTAAATATCTGGTGTGTCTCTAACGGAACATCGGGATCAAAATGTCGAATGGATGGTATGTCAGTGGGTGGGGCAGGTTCTAATCAAGTACGCCGACCAGATCATCTAGCTCTCGTACCCCCCCCCCTCGTACGAACACCGTGAGTACTTGGACCACTACTAGGCTGCTCATCAAATAATTGTCGCCTATTGGATGGATCCAAAAAAAATGTTTCAAAAAATTAATCAAATGACATTATATATTATTAAAATAAATATATTTGATATGAAATACTAACTGTAGGCACTAGTAGTGGAATACCAAGCTCAGTCATGAGATGATTGTTGTCCATAATCTGTTTTCGTCACCTCTCTTTAATTGGTTTCATTTCCTGAATTTGAAAACAAATATGGATGTAAATAGAAAAAGATAGCTAATGTGTAACCCAAAAAACAAAATAAATGAGAGGGAATATGGTGATTCAAGGATAATTAAAATATCTATTGTTTTAGGTGAGCTTGAAAAGATATATAATGAATTGAACATACATACTTGATGTAATAAAAAATTTAATTTTTAGTAGGATGGTTATTTACTAAGTGTCATCAGTCTATTAAAATCATGGAACTTTGATTATACCATATTTATAAGGGGTAAAGATGTTGTCAATATTATGAAAAAATTTAATTTCTTTACCCCAGGTAGATGATGAAGGTTTCAATACACGTTTTTCAAAGGAATACAAACATCATGTTCATTAACTGGTAAAATGTTAAAGATAGGTCTTATAGTTTTACAAATTTTACACAAATCATAGTTCAAGCATTTCAATGTTCACCATGTTAGAAATTTTGGTTTCATATATTTTAATAAAATTTAATTCCAAATTAGAAAATGAAATTCAAATAAAATTACAACCAATAAACATTGAAAATTCAAATAATGGTCTAGTTGTATACAACAGATTAGTAATAAATATTAAATCAATTTGAATAGTACCAACCTTAACAGCCCATGTTGAGGTAAACAAAAACATTTATAACATGAATGGACAAATTTATATATTTCCCACCATAACTTCAACTTCACAGGAAACCCTGCCAATTGATATATCAAAGTCATCAAATGTAATAAATGGATTTTTTCCAGTGGTAGTAGGGATGGTGTCAATTCCATCATCACCAACATCAAAAATATTTCTTGGAATTAATTCAATAATGACATTAAATTCAGGTCAAATATGGTATTTGACATAAAAAACTTGTTTCTCCATTGACGCCAATACATATGGTTCATTGATATCTAGAGTGCGAGTCAAATAAATTTCTTGAAATCCAAAATCATTAATAAATTTTCCCTACCTCATCATCAAATCAAACCACTAGAATTTCATCATCGTGACTCATCCATGAGAATAATAATCCAATAATATTATTTTTTCAATGACTCCATAATAACCTACAATTTCAAATCGCAGTCTACTATCTAATGCACTAGCACAACAATCTGTTGTGGCAGAAACCATAATACCATCATGTGTGTTCACATGTTCTTTGCACGTTTAGTGATAATAAATCAGTACCCATTGATAATAACTTATTTACAGTCATGAACCCCAGTATTAGGACCAAAATCCAAAGATCTTATTTCCTTAGAGATAGATTCAACAGAAAAACTCAATACTTGAAATATTAATCAATATTAGACTTAATTAAATATTTTTTAATTATTTTAAACATTAATATTATTACCTTCTATTTTAACCAAGTATAAAACTCTTTGCTATGAATAGTCTCTCTCTTTATCAAAGATAAAAAATGATGATTTCTATTTATAATAGCATTATGTTCCCTATAGATAAAAATAGATATAAATTAATAGATATATATATATATATATATAAGATATTCATATTGAATTTACTAACAAGTTGTATCCATCAAGAAAATAACAGTTGAACAAAACTACGTGATTTTCCATCTCCCAATCTACAAGGCTTAATGTCGTTATTGTATATGATCGAGGAATTAATCCCATTCAAGGAATTGAAGGAAAAATAGTTTCAATTTTCTCATAATGTTCTTCTTTATTTCTCATTGGTCAGTTCATTCTTGTAGTAAGATCAGACAAATACATAAAGTAGAAATCCATACATTCTTGAGCCAAGTAACCATTCATGATAGAACCTTCAGGATGATTCCTATTATGAACATAAGAATTTAATGTGTACATAATTCATCCAGTTGGATACATCCAATGAAAAAATAGGTCCCCCGATAAGTATTTCAGTTGGAATATGGATAGTTAGATGTTGCATGCATGTGAAAAATGATAGAGGAAATATTTTCTCAAACTCACAAAATATTAATAGGGCATCTGCCAACATTTTTTGCAAGAAAGGCTTGGAAAAATTCTTATCACAAATATCTCTAAACAAGTGGTACAACCGAATAACATCCACCCTTACATTATTGTAAAAAAGATGACTAATTTCTATTAAAATTGACTCATGAAGAAGGATGTGATAATCATGAGTGTTCAAATATTTTAGCTTCAACTCTCTTTTATTGACCTGTTTGGATATGTTGCTTGAATATCCTTCAGGAACTTTAAAAGTCTCCAGTACTTCCAGAGATTATTTTTTTCTATAGGTGTCATCACATAAGATGCACATTGAACTTGCCATTTATTTTCACTGATACACACAAGATGCAATTATGGCCTGATGCCCCAATCCACCAAGTCACGCCATGACTGTAAATCATCTTTTATCATTCCCTTAAATTTTAGAACAATAAAATGCAACATTTCACATATATGTTTTTTCAATGTCCATTACGTCTATGCAATGACGTAAGAAAGTGGTTAACCAATAAATAAAATCAAAGAAGATACTTCCGTTCTTCCAATTGTAATAAGTTTTTGTGGAAACATTCTTTCTCATTCAAAATTTCATTTGACACTTCCTGAATGAAAAATTGAAATCATTCCATTCATTAATCACATCAGTTCTAGATATACACTAAGGTGGATCATTGGTCTCCATGGTATTGATAAATCTTCATCGATAATTTCTATATGGATAGTCCATTGGCAAGAATCATCGATATCCCATAAAACTAAAACTACAACGATGTTTTAGTCTTATGGATTGTGTATTCTTCATACAAATAGGAAATGATAGTTCTCCCTTTGTGCTCCATCCAGACATCATTTCATATTTAGGAAAATCATTGATCGTCTACATTAGTGTAGCACAGATTTGAAAGATGTCTTTAGAACATGCATCATATGTGCGCACACCCACATCCCAAAGAAGTTTCAACTCTTTTATTAATGGTTTCATGTATTAGTCTATATCATTGCAGATATCAGAAGGTCCAGATTTGAGTATAATCATGAATGTGAAAGGTTTTTTCAAACACAACCATGGGGGAAGATTATAAATGTGAATAAAAACCGGCCATGTGCTGTGTGACGTAAACATCTTCCCAAATGGATTAAAACTGTCACATAAAAGACCCAACCTCACATTACGCACATCAGTTAAAAAATCTGGATATCGAGCATCAATTATCTACCATAAAAATCCATCTGCAGGGTGAACCAACTCGTCAATAGTATTTTTTTCTCTCAGTATCCTGCCATCTCATTTTTATTGATATTTCATCAGACATAAAAAGATTCTAGATTCTTGGGATCAATGGAAAGTTCCACATTAATTTATGTAGCACACGGGATGGTGTTCCATCGGCTTTTTTCTTTTAGAGATATGTGCCACAATTTATAAAATCATTTCTTTTAGCATTTTCTTCCTAGAATAAACTGAAATATTTTTAGAAATCATGAATTTTGTTTCCTGAAAATCCATGTTCCTCAACTAACTTCGATGCCATATAGTGGATTGATGGAATATCTGTATCATATTGAGTTAATTCCTTCAAAAAGGTAATAATATAATCGATGAAAGTATTAGAAATCCCATACATAGTTTTTCCATGAAACAGTTGGATTAAAAATTCCAGTTTTTTCATTTTACCGCATTGTCGATACACTAGAGTAGTGGCATAATCATTCAATTTTTCACCCTAACAACATCATCATTTTCATTAGATGAATCATGTGTTCTCATATTTAAATCCCCTTGGGGTGGAATCCATTCATTTCCATGATGATGAATAAACATAAAATGGTCATATAACAAATTCTCTAATCCAGTCATCTTATTTGGATCATCAACAATTTGAGATATTATTTTCTCCCCATTGTGATACCACATAGAGTAGTTTTCTTGAAAACCATATTCGGTTATGTGGTAGGTGACTTCTTCACAACTCAACCAAGGTCTTACAACACAATTGTAACTGGGGCAGTGTATGTGACCACTATCTGAAGCATTGTGAATTGAAAAATCTAAAAATCACACCAAATTATTTTGAAAATCACTTGAGATCCAATCAGTTTCTTACATCCAACTTCTTTCCATTCTGTAAAATAAATTGTTATAAGTCATTTCGTCAAAACAAATACAATAAGATTGAGGTTTCATTGAAAATATATTTAAGTAAATGAGAATTTTTCACTTTATATGAAACCATAACTAACACACTACTATATATGAGAATCATAATATAAAAGAAAAAGAAATACTATATTTGTAACAAAATATCTTTGAAGAATTATACACTAGTGTACAATATCATGTACACTTGTGAAGGAGAATTATTTAGGATTTGAGTATAATTTAGATCAAATAAAATTTTTATTTTAGTAGATTATTTGAGTGATGACATACATTTCCCAAGGGGGTGGGGTGTCCAGGGGTGCGGGGTGTCCAAGGGTGGTGGGGCTGTCCAGGGGGTTAGAGGTGTCTAGGGGGTGGGAGGGGGGCTTTCTAGGGGGATCAGGGTGTCCAGGTGGGTGGGCCATCGATGGGGGTGGGGGCTGTCTAGGTGGGTACGGGGTGTCCAGGGGGTGGGATGGCTATTCACGGGGGTGGCGGGGCTATCCAGGGGGCCGGGGTGTCCATGGGCTGGGGGGCTTTCCAAGGGGTGGGGGGCTATCCAGGGGGTATGGGTTGTCCAGGGGCTCAGTGGGGTGTCCAGGGGGGCATTCCAGGGGGGTATCCCAGACGGTACGAGGTTTCCAGGGGGTGGGCGGGCTATCCAGGGGTGGCGGGGCTATGAAGGGGGGTACGAGGTGAATGGAGGTCTCCCATGGTGGTGGTGGGGCTTTCCAGGAGGTACGGGGTGTCCAGGGGGGTGGGTGTGTTGTCCACTGGGGTGGGGGGGATGTCCAGGGGGGTACGGGGTGTCTAGGTGGGTGGACGAGCTGTCCACGGGGGTGGAGGGGCTATCCAGGGGGTTTCGGGGTCTAAGGGATGGGGGGTATGTCTAGGGGTGGGGGATGTCCAGGGGGTATGAGGTGTCCAGGGGGGTGGGCAGGCTGTCCAGGGGGTGGCGGGGCTATCTAGGGGGTACGAGGTGGGTGGTCGAGCTGTCTACGGGGGTGGCAGGGCTGTCCCGGGGGGTACAGAGTTTCCCGGTGGGGGGGTGTAAGGATGTCCGTGGGGGTGGGGGAGTTTCCAAGGGAGTATTAGGTGTTCAAGGGAGTGGGTGGTCTATCCATGGGGGTGGTGAGGCTGTCCAGGGGGTACGAGGTGTCTAGGGGTGGGCGGGCTGTCTAGGGGGTGGCGGGGATGTGTAGGGGGTACTGGGTGGGTGGGAAGGCTGTCCACAGATGTGGAGGGGCTGTCTAGGGGGTTACGGGGTGTCCAGGGGGTAAGTGGGCTATCCATGCACGTGGCAGGGCCGTCTACGGGGGTGGAAGGGATATCCACAGGGGTGGCAGGGCTGTCTAGGGGGGTGGGGGTGTCCATTGTGTGTGGGGGATGTTTCCAAGGGGGTGGGGGCTGTCCAAGGGGTGGGAGTGTCCACCCCCAAACTAGGGTCAAAAAATCCAATCTTATCCAATTGTATCAGGATTTCAAGCCTATTAAAGATGACCGAGTTGACTATTGGTGTAAACCATGAATATCATACATATAAATCAAAGCACACCCAATTGTAAACACACCACTAAATATCATAGTTGGATAGAATTTAATGAGCCATGTTTTGATAGAACACTACTCATAGGAGTATGAGACTTGTTATATCATTATGTGATATGGAGTTGTTCGAATGTTGAATTTGTATGATATCAATATAGATAGTGGATAAGAACCTGTGTGATATCTCTTTACAGAGATAACTTCTTCTTGGAAGGGTAAGAGTGGGTGTTGATATGGAACCTCAAGAAACATCGTAACGAGTGAAAGAAACTATACATTGGATATATTTGATTCCAATTTTTTTTGTAGATTATCAGAGTGGAAAACCACCCCCCTCCATGGACTAACAACACCCCCACACCCCTACAGCCCCCTACCCCCTACACCCCCACCCGGATATCCCCTCCCCCACCACACTTGGACCCACCCCCCCACCACAACTGGAAAACCAACCCTCTCCTCCCTGGACAACCAACACCCCCTCCCCCACCTGGAAAACCCACCCCCACCCCCTTGGATATCCCACCCCCTTGATAGACCACCCCTCCCCCACCTAAATATCCCACCCACCACCACCCTTGGACAGCCCACCCCCTCCCTAGACATCCCACACCCCTCCCCTATATCCCCCTGACAACCCCCTAGATAGCCCCCCCCCCCGACCCCCACCTGGACAAGCCACGCCCCACCCCCCACTGGTCATCCCCCCCTCAGACTGCCCACCCCCTCCCTGGATAGCTCACACCCCCTCCCCTACAGCCCTCCCCCTACCCCATGAATAGCCCCCCCCCCCCCCTACCCCACCAGGACAGCCCTCCCCCTGACCTGGACAGCCCACCCCCACCTCCATCTGGACAACCTACACCCTGCCACCTCCCACCTAGACATCCCCCCACCCACACCTGGACATCCCCCTACCACCCCCTCCTGGACAACCCACCCCACACCCCCCACCTAAACACTCCCCCTCCCTGGACACCCCTCCCCAATCTGGACACCCCACCCCGATCCCCCTAGATATCCTACACCCCTCCTTGGGCAGCCCATTCCACATTCCCCACACCCCTATAGCCCCTACCCCCTTCATCCCCCCTACCTCTCTGGACAACCCACCCCCACCTAGACTTCCCCCACACCTGGACAACCCCCCTACCCCTCCTACAATCCCATAGGGTAATTTTATTTAAAATCATTTTATTTATTAAAAAAGGAAAACCATCATGAAATAGCCATTTTATTCCAAACAACCCATTCAATTTATCAAAACATGACAAATTCAATTTATGAGGATCTATGGGTCACATAGAAAATGTCATTGGGGAAAGGGGAAATCAACTACATTGTTAATTCCAATTTAAAAAATAGGCCAAGCACTTATGAGGTGTGGTGGTGTCCAGGGGGGGCTGTCTAAGGTGGTGGGGTGGGATGGGGGCGGGGCTGTCCAAGGGGTGGAGGGTGTCTATGGGGCGAGGGTGTCTAGGGGTGGTGGAGGTGGTCATGGGGGGGGGGGGGGCTGTCCACGGTGCTGGGGGGACTGTCTGTGGGGGTGAGGGGTGTCTAGGAAGGGTGGGGGTGGGGTGTCCAGGGGGATGGGGTTGGGGGATGGGGTAGTCCAAAGGGTGGGGGTGTCCAGGGGGTGGGTGTGGGGGGTGGGATGGGGTAGTCCAAAGGGTGGGGGTGTCCAAGGGGGTGGGGGTGTCCTAGGGGTGGGGGATGTCCAAAGGGTGGGGGTTCTTCAAGGGGGGTGTCTAGGGTGGTGGGTAGTCTATGGGAGGTGAGGGTTGTCCAGGGAGGGTGGGGGTGGGGATGTACATATGGGGTGGGGGGAGGGAGTTGTCCAAGGGATGGGGGAGTCCAGGGGGTGGGGGGTTGTCCAATTTGGGGGGGGGGGTCTAGGGGGTGGGGGGGGGGGCTGTCCAGGGGGTGGGAGGGTTCCAGGGGGTGGGCATGGGGGGTGCTCACAATTTCAATCCATCACCCAACCAATGCAAATTCATCCGCAATATCAATACCCTACCAATTATTCCTTGAACAAAAATAATAAATACAAAATTCAAATCCAATTTTAAACGAAACTAAAGTCCACAAAAACTACCATATCACCCCACTAAACAAACCCTTTACCATTTTTGAAGTGTAGAACAAAAAACAGAAAACAAATCAAAGGGTTCGGTACTCCACAGACTTTAGGAACTATAATTTAGCCAAAATCGAAATAGAAAACGGAAAAAATAAGGGGATAACATTAAAACTAAGGTAAAACATACTAATTTGAAGTGTAGAAATAAAAATATGTTCGATTAAAGATTGATATATGGATGGAAGTAGTTTTTCTATCGAGAAAACTTCGAGAGGAGCCCTAGATTAGGGTCTACAATCAGGTGAGTGAGAGATGGGGTGGTGGGTATTTGGGGGAAAACATTCCCAATGGTTTTTAAAAACCATTGGGAAAACATATCTTTACCATAAATTTATTAAAATTGTTTGTATATTTTAGAGAAACAAAATATTTCCCAATATTTTTGTCAATCCTTTGGGAAATATTAAGTATATTTACACATTTCCAGCAGTTTGAACAGACCATTGGAAAATGTTTCCTTTTTACAGTATAGTAACAATTTGAATAAACCGTTGGTATATATCCATTGGGAAAACATTATATTCTAGTAGTGTATGTATAATTAGAAATATAATAAGTAAAGCTTGTTTGTATAAAGAACTTCATGGATAGTAGACTGATTGATTTATGGTTATATAATCTCTAGTATCAATTCTATTACAATAAAATAACAACTGAATCTAGGATACTAGGGTCGGGGTTGTTACATATTTTCAACTATATTTTTCAAAGGACTCAACTATGACATGCTTCTTGTAATGCAACTAGGAACAATGTGCATCCTCAATAAGACATGAAAATAGGAAATCAACTAGGAATTGAGCTTCTTTATACTAAAGAAACAGGTGTGTCCCCAACATGATGTTTCATGGTATCATCTTATCTCCTCCATATTCGATGGTACATAAATTCTATTGTCACAAATCCAGTGTTCTCACCCTTTAAGGGATAATAATTTCATGACTGTACACTTATTCTGAGGACTAGGAATGATACATCTAATCAATGATACGTACATAATTTTTTTGGAATACAAGAAAATAATTTCATCATGATTACAATGTAATAATATTTATACATGTGATCAATATAAAATATTAAATCAATGATGTAATAAAAACACCTAGAATAAATCATCATATTGGGTCTCATGAGATGCACACAAGCATGTAATCAAAATAAATCACAGTAAATCATGTTTTCTAACACCTGAACAATATCAAAGAAATATGTGTATATTAGGTCACTAAAAAGGTAAGAAACTTCCAATGTCAATTTTATGATGAATAATTTCATTGTTAATTATGGGAATGTTTTCTAAACAATGTCTACGAGCTCAAAACATCAAAAAAAAATCAACAATGATTACATGAATTGATTTGAACAATTTTATTTCTAATATAAAAAATATCACATGTGATTAAATATTCAATGTTATGATAATTTTGAAGTTGTAACTTTATTCCAATAAATATTATAGAAATTTATTACACAAATTATAACTGAAATCCACATATGATAATATATTTTCTTTCTACTATAATATGCATGTGATACTACTTTTTTATTATTCTTTATTTCTAAAAGGTAATAATTATTTTCATTTCTTGATAATACTAGATAATAATTCATCTATAATCATTTGATAAAATATAATAATAACTCAATTATTATCTTCGGATAATAAATAAATTATTATCTTTGGATAATAACACATTTTTAATTCATTGATAATTTCCATAATACAATCATTTATGAATTATTTATCCCTTACATTCTAGAATAAACTAGGAGGGCTTAGTATAAAAAGAAAATAAATTAAATATATGTAAATTTTTACCCCTATATTGAAGAATCAATAGTTGAAGAAGGCGATATATAAGTTGTTGTTCTTATAAACAAGAATAATGGATTGGTTTAATATATAATTAATTCACAAATCTCATGTAATGATTTTCTAGTTTTCTTGGATGCAATAGGATGGACCTAAATAAAAGATTCAAGGTTTTGGATATTTTAGAACATAAACACTATGTTCAAGGCTATATAATTAAATACAAAGATTGAATTAATATTTTTATTTGTCTCCCAAATGTTTCATATGTGTGAATTCAAAATGAACCAATAGTATTCAATTGCCAGATTTTGGAAATTATAACCATCAAAATTATGATGTAGGTTTGAGATGTAAAAGGATATAAAATGTGATTACCAAAACCATTTTTCCTCAATATGGGTTCTATGTATGGATAACATGGTTCACCATGATGCACCTAATGTGTGTTGTGTATGGGTAAGGAGACTTACCCTTACAGAGTGGCTAAATTCCATAATTCTATTACATAGATCATCTTTACCATTAAAAACATTTAGAAACTAGGGGATTCAATTTCATTGCTCAAAGGATACCTTTATGTAACCCTTGTAGTCAAAGAGATTCCCTTAATTAGTTTCGGATTACTCTTACATTGTGGAAAGTTACCCATACACATCCCTAATATATCTCATATTACCCTTACATAGGTACCAACTTATACATACACTATATAGTTACACCCTTACATAGTTCATCATGTACCCTTACACAATATACCTAACCATTACTTGAGTTTAGGAAATCTGCTAGTACCCTTATGAAACACATATAATTAGTGTCTTACTCAAATGACGTGTTGGAAAACCATTATACAGGTCTTTTTTACCCATACATATGGAATAATACTCTTATGTAACCCTTGTAAGAATGATGTAACCCATATATAGGGTCTCTAAAACCCACTTCACCGAATCATGATTCCATAAGATCATATATCTGGGTGATTTACAATGAAAAAAATATTTCCACATAAAATGAATTATATATTAAAACCATATGGTTTAATGATCAATTTAAAATTGAGAATATTAAAAGTATCCCACACTAATGCCTTATAATTCAATAGAATTATATGTAGCAGTCTTGATCAAAAAAACATTGACCAATGAGCTTATACATTAGACACCCACTCCCACATATCCTCCTATATCATCCCATGTAACCACTAAATCTTTACAAGTGGAACTGTCTTTAACAGTAATACCTTCTTCCTTCAGTCTATAATTTTCACCAAATACACCTAGTATGATGCTTCATGATCGAGATCAACATCCTCACAGTTGATGAAATGCATAGGATTTGGAATTAACATCATGATTATAGACATAGGAAAAATTCAATGTATATCTTGATAGTGTGTTGGAAGATATATAATTTTTCCCACATTCCCAACCCATTTGATTATCTCAATGGGTTAAAAAAAGTGATTCTAGTTTTCCTTTCTTCCCCATAATTTTGTGGCCTAACTGAGGAGTAAATATTAATAAAACCACATCACCCACAATGAAATCCAAAATGCTTACTCTTACTATCATCATATGACATCTTCTTACTTTGAGTATTCACCAACATCATCATAATTAATAAAAAACTCTTAGCGGTCTACTGAAAAAAATGAGGCACCATAACCACTACCTCACCCACCTCATGCGAACAGTGCGGTGAATAAAAAAACCTCCAATAATGATCATCACAAAGTTATATCCAATTGAATCTAGGTTTAAATTGTTTTATGAGAACCCATATTGGGAAATATGATCATCCCACACTCCCATAATGTTTATGATTAATTATCTAATCATATTCTCTAGTATGCCAATTGTTTTCTTGGACAATCATTCTATCTCAAGATTGTATCTTGTACTCAATATCAGCCGAGTCCTAAAGGACTTTAGCATTACCATACTAATCCATACCATGAAATTTGCATCTCATTCTGATATAACTCTTATGTTAAACCCATTTCATCATACGATTTGAGAGATATTATGTTTTCCCAACTTTTCAATGGAGTTACTCTCTCAAATCAGTATGTATTGAGTAACGCTCATTAGAAAATCCATAATTACATAAAAATAATCACAATTCCTCAAGGACCTGTGTAACACCCTAAATATATCCATTATGTGAACCTCCAAATTCCACATGGTAACTGCATGTTTTTTGAGAAAACCACATGGATTCTGGGGCTCTTCCTTTACCATTTTTCAAGTAATTCATATTTAAAAAAACCCAAAACGACCATATGAATCTATGAACTTTAGAACTCTGTCCTGATGTGAGGGTGAACCTTTTATGATCTAGTATGTACCTTCTATATAGTGGTCTATGAGTCTCTCATCATATCCTCTATAATTATATTATGTATTACTACTGTTATATAGACAAATGTCATAACATCATTGTCGAAGGACCACCTGGGTATCAAGTTACCTCAAGCCAACTCTTCCTATATAATTTCTCACTCTTAGTATATCTCATGTCCTATTATTACCTATTATACCAGATATGTTTTTACTACTAAGGGATCATAAGTCATAAATCCCTTATCCTCAAAATTATCCATCCTCCACTTGCTAAACAACAATTACATACACTCTGATGGTCATTTTCCATTGTATTTCTCAACCTACATATTAAGCATAATAGAATCTGAAAAAATGTAACCTCTCCATTGTAAATAGTACAAATAAAATTAAATTTTCTGATGATATTCAACAAAGTTCCTCAACCTCAGGTTTAAGTCCCTTTGTGGGAAGATATAATTTAGGATCTATACTCGGTTTATACAATAAATCACCCAGTGAAGCGATAGTGTCTCCAAAACATCATAGTAGGGACCAAGGTTTCCAAAACCATGTCATGAGTAGGTGAGTTCCACTAAAGGGTTCATAGAATATATGACCAAGAAAATTATATCTTCTCTATATAAAAATATGTACCACTCTCGAATCAACACCTGATTAATCATAGTACACAATATATCTTATCCTAGGATTGAGAATTACCAGTGTTGTATTTTTAGGGATCCTCTTATTAATCTCAATAAATACCTCTTCACCCTTTTATATCCACTAGATATTTACTCCATTCATATTCCACATAGTCATATGTGATGATAACCAGGATATGTCATGGAAAAAAATAAAGGTAGTTTCCAACTAATCCAATAAATATCCTGATCTAGAAAATGTTATGAGGGCATGTATAGAAAATCAATGCCACCTCTTTCTCTAGGAAAATTCATATAATTATATAAGATACCATATTATTCACGAAACGCACCTCATAAATCCATAAATTACACTCCAAAATAATATCTTATATGTGATGGGCTTCAAGAATACACTGAACTATTTCAATATGTCTAGAACGGTTCTTCGGTGTCAGTGAGAAGATGAGGATATCATCAACTAACACTATGAGGAATGAGTGTATTTTATGGTGAATGATCTTATTCAAAAGATACATGAACACTTCTAACATGTTTTTCAAATCAAGTATTTTAATTGAGTACCCATGAAAAATGTATCTTCTATAAAACATTCTATTCAAAACATCCTCTACTCTAGCCCATAGTTGGGGACAACTGATGAAATGATTAGTTCTAGAGAACCTCCAGGATCCCCAAAACGAATTTAAAAGTGCATTGATCATATGAAAATGATTTAAGTTCACCACTTTCAATTCTTTTATACTCCCATAAAAATAAAAAGTTTATGACTAAAATCCCCCTTCTTGTAGAACAACATTGGTTCACCCCAAGATGAGTACTCATCTTGACAATTCTATTATACTCAATGTCCTGAATTTTAATATTCAAATCCTTAATTTACTATGGTTCCTTATGATAAATAAGTATCATAATGGGTTTCTCAGATGGAATGAAATCTATCTCCATTTCAAGATCTCTATAAGATATAATTACAGCAGAATCATCTTGAAAAATATCTTGACAGATATCCATGACTAAATTTAATGTCAAGAAGCAATTTGTTGATCACGAAGAAATTTATTAGGCCAGAATCAATATTGTTGTTTTCAAGGGATGATTCTTGTCTTAGTTTAATATTCCACATACTAGTTCCCTTTGTCTGTCTATCATGAACATCTCTCACATCGATATTGTAAATGAAACACATATTTTATGGTATTAAATTTGAGTTTTTAAGTTATCCAGCTAGTTAATGATGTAAAACACATCGAGTTTTATCGTATCCAAAATCTTGATGGACCAAATATTTCCACAACCAGTGAAGATTATAGGGAACTTTGGTCTTCACAATATATTTTGTTCTTTTGGGTCCAAAGGTGTATCATGGGAGACCATCACAATGTATTTCATTTATGCTAAGTTATTTCCTGAAATTACTTTTTAATTTATGGAAGAATGGGATGCACCAGTATAAAACAAGTAATTTGAAAGAAGATAAGTGATAAATATTGTACCTAATATAGTATATATCACCCCATATCCATCAGTTGGGTTCCGATCAACTACATAGACATGTCCTACTTCATATATGTGCCTATGTCCCCAATAAGGGTAACTCTCCTAACTCTTATTCATCTATGACTGATGTTGAGGACCCTAGTCATATCCCAAGTTTGTAGATAATGTCCTTCCAAAACCCTCTTGCAAATTAACCCGCAGTTATATTGACTATAAATACTAAAGATATCCATCATTTCTACATTTTTAGCATTGGATCAGTAGTGTTGTGAATTACCTTATAAAGCATTTAAAATTACCAATGTTGGAAGATATCAGGTCACCTTGTTAGGAAACCAATGAAACTAATGTCTTATCCACTTTCATGCTACTCCACTACTACCATCACTATTATTCCTCTTCCTACAACTACAAAATGTACCTATTGCAATAGTAGGTGGTCAACCTGCCTATGCAGTGAATGGTAGATAAAGACCAACTAATACAACCTATATTATGATTCTTTTTATGGTTATGTAAATTAATATAACCTCCATTTATGATTCGAGTTTGATATTCCATACCTATAATTTTTTTCCAAGATAGAGACAGATCTAGAAATCCTGACCTTATAAGACTCATTTATTTTTAGACATGGTGCAATTAAGATAATATCTATAAAATGATCAGAGTGTATATGCGCATTCTTTGATCCTTTCTATAACTCCCTGAACTCCAGTACTTGGTCAATCTTTATCATATCAGTAAATATATCCTTGATTAACATGCCCTCAAAGGCCTCCTAATTTATCCCCTAACATCAACCATCCTAACTCATTACTCCGCACCAATTCATGGTCAGTCTGTACAACATGAACAATACTAGATTCACCCTCATATCTATTAGCATCTCAATTAGGTCAAATATTCCATTCATTATGTCCAACAAATCACTATTAAACTATATCATTCTACATAATTAAAACCATATAGGATAGTGAATATGAAAATATCCGGCATAGTTGACCATGGATTTTAGTGGAAACACTCCCATATATAGTGGGTCTACTTCATAACCCACATAAGATGGTCTAGGAACATGATCTATAACACACTAGATACACCACTGGTGGTCCTAGAAAACATCTACGTGATGGAATATTTAAGACAAGATGAAACATTAGGAACACAAATATTTATTAACCAATATAGGGGATCACATAAGTTTCTCCTACGAGTATACAAGTAGCCCATGGTAAAACCCTCCTAGAGCTAACCAAAGTATCACCCCTCTATTTAATCAAAATAATCATATGTATAGTAAAACATAGAGGAATTATTAGTTCATCTAATCAATAAAACAATGATATATCATAATGACAAAATGAAATAGATATATCAATCAAAGGATAATATATCATGAAAATATATAATAATTCAATTAATTTAATTAATGGAATTCTATAGAGCATAACAACTGGTAAATATATGGAATGTGAACCTATGTGTCTAATCTTGATTCACAAATTCCCTAAAAATGCTTAAAATAATAATAACAAATATTCAAATGGTATCTTGGAGTTCCATTACACATGAGTTTTCCAGACACATGGAAACTCCCCTATTAGAGTACAGCATGAATATATCCTTCCTACCATGCTCCAAGATAGGAAAAAGGAGAGGTCAAAAAAATTTACTCTATTACAATTTGGTAGCATCCCAACCCATTACACTAGTTATAAACCATGGGGTTGAATGAAATTGCATGTTACTCCCAGTATGCAAGAGTAATTTCATTAGGATTGAGGGTCCAATTTTTTCAGTGGGGATACAATAACATTAGTATCATAGGCCCCACATATGAAAGAAATATACAAGGGAACCGAAATTCCCATTTAGGGTGTTAGTACATGACTCAGTATGAAATCCCCAACGTACCCATAACTATGTTTCATATTGTACTATTGGTGTATGTCATGATAATAAAAAATGTGTAACAAGAATTACAATATTTAATACAAAACAATGTGTTCGTGTGATAACTATTATTCCACTAACCCCCAACCATAACATCATCAGATCTATGATGGAGGAATAATGAAAATATGTTTTAAATTACTAATCTAGACTTTGGATAGTTAATATGTCACTTGAAAACCTTATGGATTTATGAATAAATGAAACTATTTTAACCTAATTCAATATGTGTGACATGATTCTCCCAAATCAACAATGAATAAATTATTTTATCTATATGTCATTATAGTTTCCAATTATTGAGGCATCAAACATCCTGATTATTAGGAAATGATGGAATGACCAATATCATGTTCAATGTTATAATTTTATATCCACCCTATGATAAGATCCATCATATCCATCATTGCAAGTCAAGTTTACTCCCCCCTCTAAGAGATAATCATGTCAAGATGGTCAACCCTTTACAAGAACAATGAACAACATATCAATTAAATGTAACATACATACAAGGTAGAGAACACAAGTAAACATTTTCTTCATGATAATAACATAGAAATATACTTGCAGGTGATCAACATAAGATTTTATAAATAAGATACATGAAAAAATCATTGAATCAAGAATATTTAATGGTCTCATGATCTACACACACCCACTTGTGATTAAAATCAAGAATAGTAAATCATGCTTTCATACACATGTACCATATTATAGAAACACCAGTAAAATAGAGATGAAAATTTGTATGGAAACTAATACCTAATGTCATTAATAAAGAATCATAGGATTTATCAATGGAAATTCTTCCATGAAATGTAAAAATATTAATCATCTCAAATTTCTCATCAACTAATCATAGAACCAAATAACACCATTTTATTTCAAAAACTTATAAAATTTCAAAATCAATCAAGGATTCTATCACCTTGGTAATTTCCTAATACCAACAAATTTCAACATATGTTCTTGAAATTTAATCTTCCTATGATAATGAAAAACCACCTGAAATAAAAAATTGTCTCTTTGATATTATATCAATAAGATAATACTTTATTATTATTCATTATCATTACAAGGTAATAATTACCAGCATTCCATGATAATCTAGGATCGTAGAACAATTATATTTCTTTTATAATCTAGGATAATATCTCAATTGTCATCCTTGGATGGTAACATGATTATCATCTTTTGATAATTTCAGTATTATCATTATTTATGAATTATTTATCCTTAACATTACAAAATGAATTAGGGGGAGTCAATTTGAAAAATCCCATAAATTGAATATCTAAAAATTTTCTCCTCTATAATGAAACACCAATAGTGGAAGAGATATATTGAAAAAATGATGTAGTGGAAAAATTGATGAAATGATGGATTTGAACAAGGAGGACTTCACATATCATACATAATGAATTTTTGGGTATGTCATACGTAAAAGGTTCAACATAAATTAAGGCCACAATGGTTTGACTATTTTATAGTATCAATGTTGTCTATTGGTATATAAAATTAAATCCATAGTCAAAACTAATTATTTAATTTGTATCCCAAACATTTATTAAATGAGGAGTATTAACAAATAATAAAATAATTAAATTATAAAGATTTTTTAATTTTAAACTTTCAAAATAAGGTTATAGGTTCATGCTGGAGAATGCGTGGAACTAGAGGTTATGAAATAAATTTCAAAAAAAAATTGTTTCATATAAGGGTAACATGGTTTACCCTAATGAAAATCATTTGTGTTGTATAAGGGTTGGGATTCTTACCTATATGTAGTGGGTATATTATATAATACCCTTATGTATCTTGGATTTACTATAATGTTTATAGAAACTAGGTCTTAAGACTACGAATCTCATAGGATAGCCATATAAAACCATTATAATATTTGGGATACCCTTACACAAATCATGCTTACCCTTACATAGTTCCATGATACCGTTAAAAAACTCAAATTCTACTATTGAATTTTGGAATATTACCCTTATAAAACCTTAAAAAATCATAGATTATAGTTACATGAAACTTTAGTTACCCCTAATCAGTATAAAAAATTCCTTTCATAGTTCCTCAACTAACCTTACACTATATACCATTTCTTTACCTAGGTTTAATAAATTTATTAGTACCCTTAATAATCACATATAATTAGGGTCGTACCCTTTCTAAATGTTGAATTTTCCTTATGCGACACATGGATACCCTTACTCATGTTATTTTACCATTATACAACCCTTGTAAAGAGTGTGTTTCCCTTATAAATGGTCTCTAAACACCTCTTTACTCTAACACAATGCCACAAAATCATGTATAATGGTGACTATTACTCAAAAAGGGTATTTGTGCATAAGAGGACATATAAATTAAAAACTATTGAGGGATTAAGGATAAAATAAAAATTGAGAATATTATGCAACTGAAATATTTGGGATAAATGACATATTGGTTAGATAATCATGGTCATTCCTCCATATAGTCAAAAGAAATCATTTCCTTATCTAATTTTTCTAGTAAATTGTGTATAAATCCCTATTACTCCATGGATTGAATCATAAAATTAATTTAGAAGGATTTTATTTACGGTTAGGATTAACTCTTATGTAATGATTTTTCATCTCATCCATATTATCACATGTATCCATACCAACATCCATAAATAATCATCTAGTTTCGACACATGAATCATTGATAACAATGTCAAACTTTTGATTCTCATAGTAATTATTCCTCATATAATTTCTTAGTACATTTATCAAAAAAGAAACCCCATTTCAATAAATTGATTACTTGGTCAGGAAATGTCTTGTCACACCAATTTTAAAAGAAATGACTAATTTTAATTAATAATACATTACAATTCGTCTTAAATAACTTAATATAAGATATAACTATTTTTTTAAAATGGAAATTTTAAAATATTTTATGGTTCCACTTAATGTTCTGAAGTCCCCATAAAAATTGTAAAAACTGATTCCCCTATTTTGAGAATTTTGTATGTTATTAAAACACAAACATATATATATAAGCATTAATATGAATTTATAAATGTGTATAATCCAAATAAATATTTATATACATATCATGAAATTATATATATAGTATAAATATCTGGGAAAGGATACCTGGCTGGGAATGAGCCTCCCATCTTGTATTTTAAATTTTTTTGGAATTATTTTTAGAAAAATTAAAACACCATTTTATAGGGTTTTGACAGTTCTTAGATTGAATAAATGGAGACCACAAGCCCCAAACAAGAACTCTTTTAAACATTTATTATATATAAAACATAATATATATATATATATATTGAAATATATTATACAATATAATATAATATATATATATATATACAATGGATTATAGTTGTTAAAAAAACACCCCATGATCCGGCCAAAGACAGAAAAAAAATTGTTTCTTTTTTTATTTATATAATTTATATTAGAAAAATATAAATATAAAACAAATATTATTCAAAAAATGTTTTCATTGAACAATTAATGATCTTGATAATCTTTATTCACATTTTATTTTTGAAATTAGATCCATAACTAGGCCCTTGTTATAACTATCAATAAATAAACTGACAAAACAAAAAATTATTATAAAAAATTTGATAACATTAGATTGTTTTGGGGAATAGAAGAAGTATTAGTTAGAAATTTCCTTCTAAAAATTTTATATCTATACAAGATGAAATGGTCCTCAAACCATTAATATGATCATCACACAAAATTTATATATAATTATTTTAGATAACCAATTTATTACATCAATTATATTTTTATTCAAACTCTCATTGACCTCACACATCTCATAATTGATTATATTTTAATTGTTATTTCATTTAGATTCCATGTGAGGAACCAATTATATGTATCCAGACATAATCTAGGAAATTATGAAATATTTTTATTGATATATTTGTTTCTATTTTGATAAAAGCATGTGATTTGCATTCTTTATTATTGTTAGTGATAAGGGGTCTCTTGTTTTCCACCTCTGATACATTATATGTTGATGGGATATTTCCTCCAACTGTGTTAAAATTTTTAGTATAGAATTAATTTAGGAATCATATTTCATGTCTATAAATGAAATTTTCATTTTTATCTATTTGATCAACATTAAAATATAGGAATAAAAATGATTATTTTTATCTAATCTTATTGAGTATTTAATCACAACATTTATCTAAATAAGGATAAAATGATTTTCATTTTAGTTGAGAAGAAAACATGTGGTCATCCAACTCCTAATATTAATAATAAAAAAATATTATTTTTTAAGGTTTACCAAAAATATCTAAACATAAATTCATAAATATATAAATATTTATTAAAAGATATTAAAACTTGTGAGATATGTTACCGTGGATAAATAATAATATTTAATATTTTTATGTCCATTAAGTATCTGATATCAATTTTAATGTACTTGAATACATATTAAATTTATATGAAAATATATTTATAAAATCATTAACTTGATCTAAATCTTAGCATAAAATGGTAGATCATTGAATTATGGGATATTAATTTAATAAATTAAAAATAATATTTCATTTGATTAGCTTTTGAGAATATATATATATATATTAAAATAACATTAAAAAATTATCTATTTTAAAATATTTTATAAAATTTATAGTAAAAATTTTTATATTCAATTAAATGTTAATAAATAAATAGTAGGTTAATTTTACACGCATACTCTATACATGAATATGTCGCGATTGAATTTTATGATCAAAATAACAAAAATAAATATTCTTCCACCAATCATGTATAAACTAATTTTTTAAAATATAATTTCACATGAGTTTATTGAACTTTATGATAAACATTGTGTGTTACCTTTAGGCCTCTATTAAATTCAGAATATTTAAAACATACTTTGTCCTATGATTTGCATCTAACATCATGGTGAGATACTGATTGAGAATGAAGTCATTTGAAAAACTAATGAAATAATCCATTTAATAAAATATTATAATATAATAAGTCATTAAACCATGATCTTTATAAATAGGATACAAAAATGTTTCACTAGAGTATGCATTTTACAAAACATTATTTGACTTCAATAAATTATATTTCCTATAAAATATCACACAAATAGATTTATGGTATATACATCTATACAATAAAATTGAAAATGATATGATCTCCATAAATGTGGATGTAAATGTAAATTATTAACCATTTTTTTAATTACATTCTAATCATTGGTGGACTAATGTTAAGTACCACTTATATGAAGAAATATTCCATGATTTTTATCGTGCATCAATATAATACACATTAATAATTTTCTCAAACTGATGTTCCTGAAGAAAATTTAAAATATAAAAAAACCAATAAAACATATGACATAGGGAGTTTAAATAGGTGATTTAGTTCTCATGTCATACTTTCATGGATATCACCAAGTGATAACTTCATGATAAAAGGATTTAATGTTTATGATCCCCCCCATAAGTTATAATCAAACATCAATTTTTCTATGTCAGCAGGATATATGTAGACCATATGATATATTTTTTAAAATTTAATCATCAAATTTATATATTCTTATTATAGTGGGGATCAAATATTTGATTCCAATATTATTAGTATTATATGGATAATAGGATATTAATGTTACATTGAAGATAAATTACTAGGGAAGAAGAATAAATATATTTTTTCAATTGAAAATAATAAATCAACTTTCTTAGGGATGAAACTATAATATTATATTGTTGCTTAAAATTATTTTAATCTATTGTATTTTAATATGCATGAATTATTAGTTCAATAACGTCATCTTTTCTCCATGTTTATGTCTTAAGAAAAAATTCACTATACCATTAAATGATAGACAACTTTTTTTTCTTTGTAAATACCCCATTTTGTATTTCATTAGAGTCTTAAGTTATATATTTACAATATTTATGTGATAATGTGTTTTATAGGGACATTTAATACCCTAGTGATATTTACAATCTGATGAAGCCTTAATAAAATTGAAATAATTAAAAAATTATTTTCAAGTTTATACAATAATTTATATCTTTATACATTTAAAATATTGGTTGATAATATTTCTCCATATTATATTGATATGTTTAATTTAATATTTATTATAATTGTAACAAAATTTCATATTAGTTTTTTAAATTAGTCCATAAATATTTTTATCATATTAATATATATTTTTAATATATTCTTCAGACTATGATTATGTCAGGTTTTCTCTTTTTTACATGGAATTTTTATTTTGGGATGGGTTAAAGAATAAAGGATATAGATTTATTATAATTGTATAATGGACATGGGAGTAATTATAATAATAGAGGTAAAAATATGATAGAAATAGATTAAGTCTCAAAGATAAAATTTTTATCCCTTTTGTAAATTAGTATATAATATGTTTGATTGTAATGGGAGATATTTATTTAATGTTGGAATAAAAATTTAAATATAAATACATAAAAATATAATATATTATTTCCTTAAAAAAATTACATATAAAAAAGGACTTATATAGATACAAACCCAATGTTTTAGTGGAATTATAGATTAGTTACACAATTTTAATATTACAAATTATTTTTTTGAATATGCATTAAAATATTAATGTGTTGTTTCAATTTTTTGTGTATGTTTCTTCTATGTGGTTTTTTTAATAAGAATCCATTATGAATGGTGAAAATGTTTTGAATATATGTTGAATGGGTACTATGAAAAAATGAAAATTGAAATTAATATATCTTGACACAAATATTATGAATGAAACTTTTCAAAAAATTATAATTTTCATGGAAGGGTAAGTAAAGGGATGAGATCAGTCATATTGTGTACTAAAAATTATATGAAATACTCCCTATATCACTATGCATGTTAATATACTATTTTTATAAATAGTGAAGCTATTTTAACCCATTTGGTGTATCTAAGTACTGTCATTATGAATGATAATATACTGGTTGGAGTACAACCTTTTGAAGAAGTGGACTTTTTCCTACTTCTCTTGTGATCTCAAACTGTTGTACTACATCTAAATTAATGATATAAATTGTTTTATTGTAGGAAAAAAATTTATATTATTAATTTATATTAAGCATTTAATTTCTAATGACCCAAACTTTTATCAACAAAATTTTCCTTCTTATAATTATGTTATATATTACAAAGCACATACATGACATAGAGAACCTAATAAAAACTAATTTATGAATTAAATAAGTGGTATTTATAGAAATTAAGGAACCTTTACAAATAGAATGGTAACATAACCATTAGAATATTAATTTCACAATTAGGAATATTTAACCATTTAATATAATATTAATCTCACCAATGAATGTATCACCAAATTTTTGGAATCTTATAATTTAATATATTATATATTTATATCCTGGAATGTGAAAATGAATGTTTAATGAATTAAAAAAATAAAGTATTGATATTTTGTTGTCTAACCTAATGTATATTTACAATTTTGTAATTAATATATTGATCTAAAATTAAATTTACGTTAATAAAATAGATTCATAAATCAATATTTTATCTTCCAATAATGATAAGATAAATTTATGAGACATTAATCAATTTTTTAAAGTGTCATAAAACATTTTATAATATTAAAAATAAAAAATTATTTGTTTAAATGGCGATTTTATTGAAAAAATTTATTTTTTCATATTAAGGAAATTATTTTCAAAAAATGGAGTCAATTAATGAAATATAAATGTTGAAAAATGTTTAGGATGAATTTTTTGGATTTTTCTAAAGTTGTATAATTTCTAGAGAAATGTGAAATACAATAATTTACGAGATATGTAAATACAAGAATATTTGAGTCATTGTTGACATCTAGTAGATGTAAGAACCAAAATCAAGAACTATTATTCTCTAAATACTATATTATATCATGTGAATAATCATTATTGATAGTACTCACCCAAAATAATAATCTAATGAATAAAATAATCAAATAACACAACTCTCCTCCACTATAAATAATTCCCTTGCCACCTCTTCTTCTCACACCTAAAAATGCTCGAAGCTTGATAAAATTATCCTATATATATTTACAAATCCTCTATCTAAAATTCAGGATCCTTTGGTCCCAAAAAAACACTAATCCTAATTTTACTAAGGAGGTACTCAAGGAAGATAAATTCATGAAGTAAAATCCTCTTCCATTCTCTTTTAATTTTCATTAATTTTAGTTCTTTTCTTATACTCTCATTAACATATCAGTCCAAACATGAATGATATCAAAAGTATCTTATATATAATATAATTTTATTATTTTAATATAATATCATTCATCAAACCAATTTTCCTCTCTATTTTATTCTAAAATTGAAAAGGTCATTCGTGATGTGTTGACTTACTGCTATCATGGATGATGTGTTTTCATTTTCCAATAACTCCTTCCCGGAATGTGATAAAACCATTACTATGGTTAAATAATTTTATATTATAAAAATTATATGTTTTATAACTTTTTTGAACCAATTTATAATCATGATGTTATATAATGTGATAGAAGTTCCTGATGGTCGTAAAAACCACCAAAATAAATTAAGTTATTGTCGTAACATTTTATCTAATTATTTATCCTCATAACATATTAAAAATGATATGTAAGTTCATTTAAACTTATCTAAGTTCATTCATAACATATTATTTCAATTCATAAGAATTATTCCCATTTCACATGAACATCCACACTTCTATAAAAGCCAATCGATCGTGAAAACGAAAAATTTTAACACTCTCAGAACCACAAAAGTTAAACTATTATATAAAGAAATGGTCAAAAAATAAGAATAATAAAATTATAATAAATAAAATAAATTTTTAATATGGTAGGAATTAAAATATTTATTAATATAATTTAATTATCCAATAAATTATGTATAATTACAGAATAGTTTTAGACACAAAGGGGTTATTTTAGAACCTCCATTTTTTCATCAGGTTTCGATTTATCTCTCCATGTCAAAATTTAATTATGAATTTATCTTATTTATAACACCTAAATTATTATTTTCTGTTCCAAAAATAAAAAAAATTCTTAATTATTCTTTATTTTATGTTAGATACATGTTTTATAAAGTTACATTCTCAATTCTTCCTGATAAGCATGCCTGAATAAATGGAACTTCCCAGTTTCTTACCTATTTTAAAGTACATGTTAAAATACTTTTTAATCCATAAATAATTTTATAAAACAACATTTTTATCAATAAAAACTACCAAATTTCATTTTTGGTTTTATGCAAGCAATTATACATTTTCACACTTTAAATGAACATTGAAAATTTCCATTAAATCACACTTAGGTGGATCATTTATAATGCTTCTTAAATATTAATATTACATGTATCCTCATCAGTTGAAAATAAATTTCCATGACATATGACTAATTTCCCTTATTATTGTCCATGTTGATTTAAATCCATACATTCATGGACACTTATGATATTCCCATTTGTTATGCCTTATGAAATTATTGTGATACCCACTTAATTCTATGGGTTACCCATATGTTTATTACATATGTTTTATTCTTCATGCGGAACACATATCCATGGAAATGATATGACAAGTGTTCATAGATAGCATAAAAATGGAATTGGTAATGTTTATTCTCATGAGATGTCATATTGGGACAAAGAGTGAACCTAATTCCTATATGTGACATTGTCTACCATGTGCAAGAGTCTTGTTAGTTAGCCGTGACTCATGTTAATTACATATTTAATGTTGTTTACACATTACGATGATGCCATATGTTTATTCCAGTTTCATTCCTTTTATGTCATTATGTTTTGACTTCTAACCAAATATCAATGATTTGATTCTATTATTACTCCAATTCTGGTATTTTTAGCTCATATATTTATTCTATCTATTACCCAAAGTTATCCTATGAAAATTTAAGATCTCAACAGTTTTTAAGATATTATTAATTATATTTAAAAGATTATATTTTTATTTTGGTTTCATTATTTTCTAATTATATACCTAATATTCCAAATACACTAGACTTTATGATCATTGTTTTTAATTTAATGGATAATTATGATTCAAAAAATATAATAATATATGTAAAAGGATAGGGTTGTTAATGTTCATATCATATCAAGTTTTCCTAATTTATAGAGATTAAGACTAGAAATTTTTACAATGAACCCTGTGATTAATTTTATCATTATAGATAACTTATATTGAAACATAGGGAATAAGAAGATAATATATAATTTACATTCACAGTTTTATCCTTTTTTGTTAAATATTTACATTTTATATGTTTATTAGATGACTATTGAATCCCCATAACTATTCTTTGTTATTCATAGATAATGGATGGAAATTGTAGAACTCTTTCCCACAATTAATGTTATAGGTATTGTGATGATTCCCCTAATTAAATTCCAAATATAATGATATCAAGAGATCAAAACTCTGTAATGGTACTTCATCAACTAGATGATGTTATGAAAAGTAACATGAGTTACATGGAACACCTCTTTCTCCCAAGAAAGATAAAAAAATTTGAATCCTTTATGTGACAATTACCTAATGTATTTAGTGGATATTATGATCCCATCATCATAGAACAACAGATTAACTCTATTGAGAGTATATTATTTGTCTTTAATTGCTTATAAGAAGATAATGTCATGATTTAAGTTTATCATTTTGATGGGGAAGGTGATCGGTGTTGGAAACGGATGATAATAAAAAAGTTATTGGAGGAAATTGATTCCATTTATTATCAGAATTTTATGTAAATATTTTTAAATAAATATCTTCCCCAAAATACCTATCTTAATTTTTAAAGTTATTTCCTCATACTGATGAAAAAATATGATTACTCTATTATGGAGTATATGGTAAACATTACAATTCCTTCACGATATGCCTCCAGATTTTTCATGAACACTGAAAGTAAGGTGGATCGTTTATTTATTGGACTAAACCCAATTCTATGAAATTTGTTATTGATTGGAGACTTGGATAGCTATGATGATATTGTCTATTGTGCCCTTAATGTTGAAATGAAGATAAGAGACTCTCAGGGTTCTAATGGGTCCAAAGATAAAAATTGAAGAAAATGGAGTTTAATATGGTTGGATCAAAAAATAATTCTAGTAACGGAATAAAAATAAAATATCATAAAAGTAAAACATTTTGGAAGAAGAATATTCGTCGTTGGCTAAAGGGAACCAATATATGCTTCGAATGCGGAATAGAGGTGCATCTGTCTAATAATTTCTTAAGAGATATAAAAAATCCAAAAAATGTGGAGGAAAAACGATGGTTTAGATCAACATAATGCATGTAGTGTAGTGTTTCAACTATAAGGAACATGGGTATTATGCGAGCCATTTACTTATGCAAAGTGTTTTTTGGGGAAATAAAAATTAAAAACCTCTAAGGAAACAAGAGAGTATAAAATCACTACTATAGAGGTCGAATCTGAATATAATGGGGTGATATATATAATTGTTATTTATTCAAGAATAGATAATGTACTATTTGATTTTCATACTATGCATTTTGTCATATATTTCATTTTTTTTAGAAATATTAAAACACCGCCTCTATATATAGAAGTTGATTTATCTATGATAACTTATAATGGGGTAATTATTTCATCAAAAGTGTATAATGCTTACCCAGTTAATGTCTGTGGAACAAAACTCTCAGAACAACTTGTATTACTTTAGTTAGCATAGTTTGATTATATATTTGGCACATATTATATAACATTATAAAAAGCTAAAAGTAACTATCAGGAAAGTGGTATCGCTCTTCACATAATGAGGCATCCTTCAATTATGTACATGTGAAAGGAGGAGTATGAATATCTTGAAAATCATCATCTCAGTTGTGAATATTACTGCCTTATGAGAAACCATATCTAGCTCAAATGATTGATAAAAAGGATATAATCATCCTCAAAGACACCTCGATTATGAGGGAAAACATTGTTGTATTTCCTAAATAAATGTCCGGTCATCAACATGATTGAGTGGTTGAGTTATCAATTGAACTTATAACTAGATCCCTGAATATATGTCAGACACCTTATAAAATGGACACTATTGAGTTGGAAGAAGTAAAAAAACTGTTACATGATAATTTGGACGAGTTTTTTCAATTCCTTAGTGCTTCACCAGGGGGTTGATCCATTCCTCACCATCATGAATAAGGATAGGTCAATGTGCCTCAAATTGATTATCATGATATTAAAAAAACATGATGAAGAACAAGTATCCCCAACCATGTAGATATGACTTTTTCAATCAAATAAGTGTGGAAAATTATTTCTCTAAGGTGGAACAGTAATCAGGATATCACAAATTAAAGATGAATAATAAATATATTACCCACACTGCCATTTGAATAAGTTATGTACATTATAAGTTAAAATTTATTCCCTGAAGACTCACTAATTATCTAGAAATTTTCATTTATTTGTAGAATAAATTCCTTGTATATTACCACAAAAAAATTTGGTAGTATATATTGATGCAATTTTGATATACTCGAGGAGAATAGTGGAACCTGAGGATAGTTGGAATAATGTTAGAACAGATTAATAAGGGAGAAAATATATTCATTGTATAGTAAATGATAGTTAAGGATGGAAGAATTATGATTCATGGTGCATGTTATCATAAGAAAATGAATATCTGTAGACCCTTCTAAGAAAATGGTAATGAAAGAGTGGATGAGGCCAACATCTTTAATAGAGATCCATAGTTTCATTGATCTGGTTGGGTATTATTGAGGATTTTTAATAAACATATCATGATTTTCAAACCCATTATCCAAGATGACTCAAAAATGAGTAATGTTTCTTTGGACTAGTGAATGTGAATAATGCTTCAAAGAGATCAGAAAGTGTCTTATCACTACCCCAATACTCACAATACTGACAATCGGGGAACTCATTATGGTATACATTGATTCTTAAATGAAGGAAATATGTTACATAGTAATGATAAATGAAAATTTGATAACCTACACCTTAATAAAATAAAAAATTCTAGAACAAAACTATCCCACACCTGATCCGAAGTAGGTGCTTGTGATCTTCGCATTGAAAATCTGGATGTATTTTCTATATAGGAAGAACTATGAGATATATACTAATAACAAGATACCCCAATATATATATATATTCATATAAAATGACATTTATATTCACCCGTGATGATGGTCGGATCTCATCAAGTATTATGACTACTCAATCTACTAACATCTTGGTAAAAATAATAAAATTGCTGGTACTCTAATTAGAAAGGATCCTACATATTTATCAATGAAAATAATTGAGAAGTATCTAATATTTCTAGACCTATAATGGATATACATGAGTGAAATTAATGTAGGAACATCAACAATGCTTTCTCAACTGATTTTATCAACTATCCTTTATGGAGAAATAAATATTCACAAAGGAATGATGTGGAAATTCAAAAAAGGTGGAAGATATATAAAAGGGTAAATCCTTAAAATTAAAAATTGATGAGGAAGGGGTTGTACAATTTGGGTCTCTACTACATATACATTGCATTCCAGAGATAAATAAAGAGATTCTAAATGATATACATAGCTCAACCTTCTCTATTCACCCAGGGAGTAAAAATATGTATCAAGGTCTCTGAGAGAACTATTGGTGGTAGAATATGAAAAATAGATCGTTGAATATACATGAATGTTCCTAGTATATTAGATGGATATGTATGAAACAAAATAGTCTAAAGGGATCATACAACCCTTACCCGTACTAACATGGAAATGGAACAACATCAACATGTACATATTCACCAAAAATCCGAAGACATTCAAAGGAAACAATTATATATGGGTTGTTATGGATCATCTTACAAATATATCTCACTTTATCTAAATTAGAGGGTACCTCTCACTAGATGAACATTCAAGGATATAAATTAGTGTTATAATGAGGTTTCATGGAGTCACTCTCTCAATTGTATCTAATGATGATGTTAGATTCACCGCTAGGTTTTGGAAAATTCTACAACATGATAAAAACGCTGAGATAAACATTAGTAATGCCAATTATCCTATAAATGATGGAAAATATGATTGTAATATTATGAAACATGAATACATATTGAGAGAATGTTCTTTACACATAAAAATAGGATGGAACCATCATCTACCTTTGACTGAGTTCACTTATAAAAATAGTTTTCACTCAAGAATCCAAAGGGATCAATATAAAGAACTTTATAGAAAAATATATAGAACACCAGAATGCTTGAATGAAGTCAGTGAAGGTACGATTCTAGACATGAAATGTTTAATGAGATTGAAGAAAATGTGACAAACCAATCAGTAGCATATATGTGCATCCAAAAGTCGACCGAAGTTCTATCCATAAAACTCTTGATGAGACCAAGAGTTTAAATTTAGAGACATGGTATTCCTCACAATATCTCCATGGAATAATATCATGATATTCATGATGAAAGGAATTCAATGTTCTAGGTACATCAACCCCTTCTAGATTTTTGATCTAGTTAGAGTTTTTAGCTATCAACTAGAACATCTAAGAACCATTTCCCACCTACATGATGTATTCCATGTATCCATATTGATGAAGTATATACCTTCTATTTCACATGTATCAAATTTAGATGTGGTATAGTTGGAAAATGGTCTATCTTATGATGAATAGTTGTTGAAGATCTCGGATTGTAGATATAATGTTCTACATAACAAGACAACTCAACTGGTTAATGTTTTATGGAAAAACAAAAAGTAATAAAAGGAAACATGGGAACCATAGGAAGTGATGAAGTAGAATTACCATCACTTGTTTTCACCATAATATGTAAAATGAAATTTTGAGGGAGAAATATTTTAATGGGGGAAGAATGTAACCACCCAAAAATGGTCAAATGAATTTACCGTCATATAATAATGTAATATATTATAACAGACAAATATCAAATAGAGAACCTAGAAAAATCATTATGAATTAAATAATTTGTATTTATTAAAATCAAGTAACCTTTACCAATAGAATAGTGACATGAAAATTGGAACAGTAATGTGACCATTAAGAATATTCAATCATAAAATAGAATAGTAACCTCACCTATGAGAGTAGAAATAAAATTTCAGAATCTTATAAGTGAATATGTGTTATATTTATTACATGAAAAAAGTAAATAACTGTTTTAAGAATGAAGAATTATGTATTGGTATTTATCATGAAACCTGAATGTTTATTTATAATTCTATAATTTATATAATGATTTTAAAGAAAATTTATTATCATACAACCGATTCATCAATTAATATTTTTTATCCCCTATTTGAAAGAAAATTTTGTGAAACCAAAATCGATTTTTGAAATTTTCATAAAAATAGTTATAACATTAAAATTAGTTGTTTTTGAGTTCAAATGATTTTATTTAAAAAAAATTAAAGTCACATATTCAGAAAATTATTTTCCTAAAATGGATCATATTTTGGTAATCATCACATTGAAAATTGTTATGTATTAATTTTCATTATTTTTCTAAAATAGTTGATTTTTTTTTAATAGTGAAATAAGATCATTTTAGATATAAGCTTAAGACAACAATATTTGATCCATTATTGATGTATTTCTGATTTAAGAACCCTTATATTGAACATTACTTATTTATTAATAGTATTTAATCATGGTAATCATCACTATTGATAGTATTGAGACAAAATAATAATCAAATGAATAATGTTATAAAAAATACCCTTCTCCTCCATTATAAATACCACCCCTCACCACCTCTTCTCCTCATACATAAAAATCAATGAATCTAATTAAAATTATTCCAAATCCTATTACCATGTATATCTACCATGTTCAATAGACTTTGGTCTCAATAAAAGAGCTATCCCAATTTCCCTAAGGATGTTCTTAAGGAGGATATATTCTAGAGGTAAAATCCTATATTATTATCTTTTAATTTATTCTAATTTATTTTATTTTCTTATCATCTCTTTACCTTCTCTATAAATACATGAATGATAAAACTAGTAACAAATATATACTATAATTTTATTATTTTGATGTAAATTCCATTATCAATCACCTTGTCCTCTCTATTTTAAAATTAAAATGAGAACATTATCCTTGTTTTGTTGATTTAACGCATCGTGGATGATGCATTTTCATTTTCATATAAATCCATCAACGATGGTCATGAAACCATTATTACTTTGAAATTAGATTTTATTATAATTATTCAAGTTAAAAAAAATTTGGATCCAATATATTACCACGATATTAAATAAAATGATATAATTTCATGATGATTATAAAAACCACCAAAAAAAATTAATCATTTTTGTTAAAGTTTTATCCAATTAATCATGCACATAAGAAATAAAAAAATTAATAAAATATAATTTAAACACATGTAAGTTCATTTGTAAAATATTATTTCAATTATATGGAATTATCCTAATTTTCAAATTAAATTTCATAGTATACATGCGTACCGACTAGGAATACCAAGAAATCGAACTTTCCCATTAAAAAACAATTAAAACTATAAGTAAAAGAAACTGAAATAAATAAAGATTATAAAATTATATTAAATAAAATATATGTTTAATACTTTCTCTATTATATTTTTAATTAATATAATTTCATTATCCAGAACATAATGTACAAGTGGAGAATAGTTTCTAGCATAAGGCACGGTATTCTTTCAGAACCGCCATTTTTTCATCGAGTTATAATTTAGTTCTCCATAAACCAGTGTAATTATTATGTATTGTTGTTTACTCCAACTAACATCTATTATTATATTCAAAAAATATGATCATTTTTCAATTCTTCATTATTTTATGGGAAATACAAGTTTTATCGGGTTCCTTTCTCAGTTCCTCCCACTAAGCATACCCGATTAAAGGGAACTTTTTTATTTTTTAAATGTTTTCAATTACACTCGATAATATATTTTAAGGAAAAAATATTTTAATAAAAAAACTATTTTTATCATGTAAAACTATCAAAGTACATTTCTCATTTTATAAAAACAATTTTATATTTTTAGTATTTAAGGACTTTAATATTTTCCATTAAACCGAAACAAATAGTATAACTTATAAGGTTTCTTATAAACTATATTTAAATGTATTCACGTCAACTAAAAATAAATTATCATAATCTACACTGGAATTTCCTTATTAATTTTCATGTACTATTTAAATCCATTCATTCACGGAGACTTTTATAATAAGCCCACTTGTTATACCTTCAGACAGGATTATAACCCCCACTACATTTCATGGGTAACCCTTATGTTTAATACTTATTTATGATTCATTATGTGGAACACATATTCATGATCATGTTATGATGAGTGCACCCAGAAATAACCCAAATGCATTGGGTAATGATTTTTTGGATGAGACACCATGCTGGGACACAAAGTGAACCGGATTCCTTTATGGGTCTTTGTCTACCATGTGCAATGGTCTAAGAAGTTAGTCTTCAATCATGATATTTTCATGTTTTATATTTTTTACACATTCCTATTATTTTATAATTACTTGATCCAATTCTCGAAATTTCATGATTCATAATTTTTATTCATGTTCCACGCCTTTTTTCATGTCACTATGTTATGCCTTCAAGATCATTTTCTATGATTTATTTATATTCTTATTCATATGATAGGATTTCAATATCATCCATTTTTATATGTATTCCATTGGTTATCTTATGAAAATTTATGAGATTATGGGATGTTATGAGATCATTGTGGTGACTCAAAAGAATATAATTTTTTTTATTTTATTACATGTTTTCTAATTGTGTTCCAATTATTCCAAAGACATTATAACTTATGATCCCTAGTTTTTGTTTTATGGTTAATTATGAATAAAAACAGGTAACAATATGTGTAAAAGGATAGGGTTTTTATAGTCTATTAAAATAATAAAACATAAATATGGGTTTTTTTCTTCTGCCTAGTTCGTATGATGGAAAAAAACTCAATAATATAATCCATGTAGAGGAAAAAGTGTGTGATGTTTTCTGGGAACTATCGAACATGGATGGAGATGAAGAAAATATCTATGCATATTGGCCCCATTACTAATGAAAAAAATTTAAATGATTTTTTACAGTAGTGTGGTTCTTTGATAAGTTCATATTGATGCAAATTGGATGTTTCTATATGAGAAAATGTGATTTTCAACCAATAGTGGTATCAAATCCAATTTACTAATTGAATATATGGGGGTTTTATATTAAATAAAGATCACATGTTTTGTTATCATTAAAAAATTTTCCATCTCGATGTTACGTTATATGACAACCTAATTTCATGTTGTCAAAAAAAAATTAATTAAATTTTGTACTATGATAATTTAGGATGTCAGTTATACATTATATTTAAAGGATAAGTGTTATACTATGTAAAATTTTCATTTTCATGTCTATATTAAGTATATGATATGAATGAATGAGAAATGTATTGAGTATATATTTTTTTATATTCATAATTTTGGAATTTCCATAATGTTAGATAATTTATAAAATTGTTTATAGAGATCACTATTTATGAGTGGTTCATAAATAGTTATATCATGTTTAAAATGTTGAATTATTAATTTAATTAATGTTTATTCCTTAAATTATTCAATTTTATAAATAGTTTATATTATGAATGTGAATTATTTAGTTTAACTATTTAATTTTTTCATGGAGATTGTGTATTACATTTCATTCTATTGTAGACTCTATAAATTTAGTTTTCATCTATATTGACCATAATTTAAAATTAAATTTATCATCATTAATTTAATTATTAGTTATGGATTATGAATATTATTTGGTAGATATATTATGAATTTAATTTTATTTCAAGTAAAGTCTACTTGGGGAGAGGAACATGGGGTTAGACCACCTACCAGCCAAGAGTATTATTCATTATTCTAAAAATTTGAATTGGTAGGATATCTATTTATTTTTAATTACTCATGTGGAGAATTTCAATTCAATGTATCATTGTGAAATTACATTTAGAGTTCATGTAAATTATTCATATGATGAATTTGGATGTGTATAAATATATTTAAAATATATTTTTATATGTTTGACACTAGATATGGGTTCTATTAATAAGTACATGATAATGTGGTGAGAACACAATAGATTTTTTATTGGAATATGTATTTTAAAACTAAATCATTCTCATAAGGAATACACACAATAGAATAAAACATTTGAAGATAATTATTACATATAATTTATTTAGTATGAATTAAATATGCATATGATGTATATTAAACTACATAGGATGTAATCGGTAAAACCAATAATGGCTTCTCCCTCTGATGGTACCCCTACTCTTCTATAAAAAATAAAGATAGATAATAACCTTTACGTCTTTCATTATGTAAGACCAAAGATTGATTCTATAAAAAAACTTAATAAAAACACTCACTTTTGTAAGGAATTACCAAAAATAACAAATGGATAAGAATATAGGGTAATTTAGCATTCAATAAACATCATCAGATAAAATAAAATAAAACCAAAACCATTTTAAAATTTTGGAATAATGACCACTAAAAATCATAAAATCATGCATATAAATTATTAAGGAATAATTCCTGTGGAACTGAGTCAAATTATGTATGCCATCAAAGTTTTTAATTCCCATATCAGTCCCCAAAATCCTTGTAGAAACAAGAAATGTTGTACTCATATATAGATAGAGGTCAATCATAATATGTATACTCAGTACTATCATTCCCATGTTTTCTCATCTACATATGAAAAGAGAATACTAATGAACCAATGAATTAAAAACAAGTAAAAAAGATATCCTATATAGTTTTATTAAATATTAAAAAAGTCACCATGGCATGGATAACAGAAAATTAGTCCAATGTTGTGACATAGTATCCAATAATATGAAACAAACCCCACAATAACATTCTTATAGATTTTCCACTCCCACACAAAATCATCAAATTTATTTTTCTCCCATTACTTCCATGAATAATTCATCACATTCCCATCCATATCGTATGTGGAATTTGAAACATCGCTACATATATCAACATCCCATGGGGTCTATAATATGATTCTTATGTCAATAATCTTTATATATCATCCTCATCAACATAACACGAGTAACAGGGAACCATTAGCAAAAAATAAATCAACCTCTTTCCCTCCTCCAACAATTAATGACACCCAACACATATCACATCCTCATCAACATTGGGTGGTATCCGAAAGTAACCCATAAATAGTAGTTGATCTTTTACACCAATTCGTTCATTATTGGGTGATCTCTATCACCGACCCATATCATCACCACTATTACTGATGTAAGAAATGGGAAAAGGTTGTATCTTTCCATCTGATTGACCAATATCCTAGATGTCAGGGATAAAACCTAGAAAACCAAAAATTATGGCATTTGTAAGGTTATCCATATTGTGTGGGGTGTGTGTTGAAATTTCATAAAAATATAATATAATTTTATAGCACAAAAACCTCAATATATGGGTTGATATCAAATACACTGGTGTTCCCTAAAGACCAAAAATTTTACCTCATGAAATTCATTACCGCTATTTTCACAACTAAATTCATGACACATCACAAAAACCACAAAAAACCGCACAATTTCCACTTCCAATTATGGTTTTCACCATTTCTAGAATTAATGTGTTCCCACTAACATCCAGTAATTAAGCCATCTGATTGCCATTAACTTAACCAATCCATTTTTCATTCATTTCAATTGATCTAATTACCATATATCAATATCACCCAATTGTTATATTTAATTACAATCTATATATATTTACTAAACAATTTTATTTAATTTCTATTTTTTAATTTATTCCATGGATTGTTAGGAAACACAGACAACCACACAAAAAAACTGCTCACCCACCCCACATAAACTATCAGTATAATTCAATGTATTCATATATCTCTCAAAAAAATAACCAAATATCAAAACCATCAAAAATCAACCAACAATACATCCTAAGACAAAAAAAATCTTCATTTTACACCATATTTCACACATATTTTTTAAATCATCGTCACCGCATAATACACTATAGGAATCACATATCCATAATAGATTCAAAAAAGAACATCAACACACAATAGTAAATTCCATACTCCAAACAAAACCAAAAAAATATAAATTCATTGTTGATCTCTAATGAAATAAATTCATTTAATTACATATAATGGTAATTATCAGACAAATTCTATATTTCCATTGGCAACCAATTAATGGTCTATATATATAAATTTGTGGCCTTTTATTTAGATTGATGTCAAATAATCATCCCAATATCTATTTTAAGATCATATCAACTTAAAAACAATAATGTTTCCCATGAACCATGATTTTTAGTAATGGAAACAGGTTCATGCAATTCCATCAAAAATATTATCAAAATCATTAAACACCTATGATTTCTCCACATTCCCATTTAATTTAAATTGAATATGGTTATTTAAATTTTTACTATGACCCATAATATATTACCATAAGAAAAAATAATAATTCCCTACACATGAACATAATGATATAGGGAATATGGATCCCCTACTTCAAATAATCAATTCTAATTTACTATGAACAAATAGAATAAAATAAAGGTAACCAACAAAAACCAGAATATATGGTGACACCACAATCAATATAGAACATATAATCTCCATGAATCACCCTCCATAATAATAGAAAAATCATCAATCTCATTATCTATAGCCTCGGAATAATTAACTTGGAATGAAACACAAATGAAGGTGTAAAATTACATAGAATCAATGATTCATTATATCTAGATATCAAGTGTTAAATCCCACTTATTGACAGTAAAAGAAATCTAAAAAATACATTTTACCCACCCAATAATCTAGATGAATTAATTTATGAATATAAGTTTTGAAGGTGTATGAAAATTTACAAAAAAATGGAAATTAGAAGACCAATATATAACATCATTTATTGCTACACATGGGTGTCAAAATAGGACATGGATGCAGTTTAAAGGAGTAGACCACACTTCAATGGTAATGGTAAAAACTACATTCTATAAATATGTTCATTTCCATGACACAGATCTTATAAACAATGAGAAATACCAAATTAATAGGGAAACCACCGTTAACATAAAATTTAATTTCTATGTAAAAGGACATGCTATAACACATATCTATGAATCATAAACCTTGAAATTTATAGAATCACAATAATCATTCAACCAATTCCCCATAAAACACCGAATAATCCACAATATAATTTTTACCCAAAAATATGAGGCAATATAACCACACTCTCCTTTAATCCCCACATCACAAAACAATCTCCACATGCATTAAACACTCAATTTAAAAAAAATCATTAGACTACATTCCGAAAAATACATCCCTAGGTGAAATGTCATCTATTTATCCACCATCCATTCCTAATATTTCTCAAAAAATCCACTAAACACAACAATCATTAGAATTCGTACAAACTAATGGGTTAAAAAGTTTTTACCATTATGTTACATATATCTCTAATAATTATAATCTTCAAGAGTAAAATATAAACATAGAAAAAAGAAAATTAAAGGAATTTTAATATCCACTCTCTATGATACCACTTAAGAATCTATTTAAAAAACACTACCACTAAGGCACAAAAATCAACAAGAACCACCATACATATCAAAATATTTTCTTCCTTAGTTTTCACTAAATCAGGAAATTTGTTTTAAAATATGTCTCAAATATAACATTACCTGATTTTCAATTTGTTTTCCCTCTAGTAAAATAAGCGATTCCATAATATGCACCACCATCATGGAAAATAAAACACCTCATAAATCAAAAATATTTAGGAATTGAATCATAAAATTATAAAAAACAATGTCTAACTCAAAATATCTCTAGGTACTAGGAATGTGTCAACATCTCACACACCTATATACACTCTTCAAATACATTGTTCCTTAATAGCACATTAACCAATGAGATAGTTTTCCATGAATAACTATATCTTTATGATCATATATTTCTTCCAGTCACTCAAACAATGATGCATCTTCCACAATTTCATTCTATAACCTATCAATTATATTGGTGTCGTCTTGATGATATCGCTGAATATGGGACACCTATAAGACATTGTGGATCCATTTAATCCATTTTGGAAGTTACAAACTATACACCACCTCAGAAAAACCCTCCAACACCTCAAAAGTCTTGATGAATTGGGGAGAAAATTGACTCCCCCAACCAATTCTCTACTACCCCAATAAGGGGAGACCCAATTGAACAGATAGCCCCCAACATTAAATTATAGTGTCCTCTATCTATGATAAACATTCTCCTTCAAATGTACAGCTCCCACCTTCATCTACCTAACAATCTCGATGTTATCATCTATGCTCTAAACTAAATTTTTACTAATGAATACCGACACCCCAACTTCTATCTTTCATAATAGAGAATGACATGACTTCCCATATAATGCCTCATATATAGACATACAGATGAATGTGTAATATTTTTTAATATAGTAAAGCTAAAACGATAGAAATTTTTATTACCCATGATCCTCTAAATTCCATGATAACATCTTAAAACATGTCTATTAGAATTTGGATAGTCTTCTACCTCTTCACATATATCAGATGATGGAAATATGAGTTAGGGCCCAAATAATATCTAATGGCTTACTGAAACCATATGCAGACATATGAGGTAAAATTAGGATCTTAATCAGATAATATTATCCTTGATTCCCCATGAGGCCTAACTAAATTATACATACACCATCTTACAAAAAAATCAATGGTACATGATTCATAGATATCTATAAAGTGAGATGGAATCACTAATCAATCCAAAATCCAATAAACTCATAACATCCTCATTGAGACTAGGGTAATTTAGTGATTTAATCTATTAAAATTTCTTCCTATGTCTAATTGGGGACATCTATGGTTTGAAAATTCCCTTTAAGAACATAGTGTTTAGCTTTTATCCATAGAAAACCCATATATCATTCCAAAAAAACTACCACTATCATTTTATTCTCTTCCAAAAAATGTGCCTCCACATGCGAAGGTATATATTAAGCACATCAGGATGTACCATTAATGGTGATCTATGAATATCATGGTCAAATCACTCATACATCACAAAAAAAATAGATTCCCTTAAACAATTTATGGTTATCACAATCCAATTACAATCAATATAGAAAATAGGTTCTGGAACATTTTTCAGGGTGCACAGCCTGTATGTCATTCAAGGTCCTAGGAGGTGCATTGTACCCTACATTATCACCTTCTAAAGTGAGGATACATTCATGACTTCTATAGTGATGTCTTCTTCTTGATCAAACTTGGATGGTGGGATGTCAGTCCATCCATCCATGTATTCATCCTCATAATTCATCACCCTAGCTTGGAATCCCTCCTAGATTTGATAGGTTGTTCATGAAACTCATTCCTGATTCAATTGCTTCCCAGATGCAGGTTAACTAAACTACTTATATCTGTAAATTCCAAAGGGTCTAGTGAGAACATTAACCTTCATTTAAGAGAGCATTCACATTGGTCATCAATGTCATGTCTCGAAACTATAACATTGGTTACCTATATTATTCCTCATAAGGGGGATTTTTAATATCTTGTAAACCTAAGTCATCTCACATCAATCATGGTGTATGTTATGCCGAAGGATTTTATTCTAAGGCCTACCTTAGGAATCCCATGTTTAAAACATGGTAGGTCTTGAGTTTAATTTCTATAAGAGAAGAAGCTGTTGATCAAGATTCTCGATGAAGGCAGATTAGAGAGGTATGTCCCTAGGAGGGAGAACATTTACGCTTTACTAGATGGGTGGATCATAATTCCCAATTATAATGAACCTGAGGTGTTACATCTCCTGAATATAATGGTTTTCTCCACAACAGGGTACATCCCTATGAGGGAGGTAGTGAGGATTACCGTTGGATGGTTGGTAACACCTCTGATGATGAACCCATGTGATATTTCCCATAAAGGGAAATATATAAGACCAAGGAGGCTGATTTAGACACCACTAAGGATGGATCAAGGAGGTGGACCCTAATGAGGTGGAACCCATAGTTCACCATTGGCTACTATTTTACATTGAATAGGATTCATTTGTACCATATTTTTTAGAAAAGGATCAAAACCCACATACATTGAAGGGGTGATGTGCATGACTTACACATGGTTAGCTTCCCTTCGCAAGAGGATCACTCTTTGTTGGATGAATAGGGATAGTTTTGGGGATTTTGCATGGTTAGCTACCCAGGTTCTTATAGGAGTAGCAATGGTGCAGATAACATGATCTCACTTATATGTCATGGCCCATGTAAGAATTAGTTTCAATGTTTTTGAAGTGTCAAAATGTAATGGACAGAAAAGGTAGAGTGTGATATATTGTTTTCAGTGGACCTCAGGGAGGCTTACAACATATCCCAGTGGCTAGGAATCATTTTCCATGAATTTTGGAATGGGGAGAGGAGACATATTTGGAGGAAAATTGTGAGAATGAAACACATGGATTGGGATAGGAAGGATGTGTGGTCTCTGGGAATGGGAATGATCTTCTTGATAGATCATGAATCTTGGTAATGACCAAGATGGGAATTGATTATAGGTCTTGAAATTTGGTACGA
This sequence comes from Viscum album, assembly GCA_963277665.1. Classification (NCBI taxonomy): domain Eukaryota; kingdom Viridiplantae; phylum Streptophyta; class Magnoliopsida; order Santalales; family Viscaceae; genus Viscum; species Viscum album. Next base: position 235,116,186 of record OY728158.1, read on the forward strand.
CTTCCTACAAACATTTTTCAGGATATATGGATCAAATAACAGGTAGTTCTATTTTCCCATGCCTTTTAAAATCATCCAATAACAATGATATTGAATTTTGGTGAATTTGATGTTGGTATTCTAGAACCTCATGGCGATTTCCTAAATATCATAGCTGGTTGAGAATTAATTCCCAAAAAGTTCTTATGGGGGATTTGTTTCGTAAACATAGTTAGTGACCCAAGCATGTGATGAGGGGATTACACATCAAATCTATGAATGTAGGTGGAATATAGGGATTAATCCAAGATTAATATCCAAAATAAGGGTTTCATGGACACTACAAACCTCTAAGACCATGTGAGTTATGCTCGGTGTGAGAAACAAGATGAATCTGTGGACCTGACGATCATGTTGCAAATGATGTGTTAGTGAGGGATGGTATGAGATATATGAGTAGAAGAGGACAATGGTGAAAAAGGCCAAAGGGAGGGGAAGGGGGTGTTAAGAGTCCTCAATGACCCCACCCACTCTGGTCTTTACTTTTAAGGGATCTAATAAGAAGAAAGAGTGTTACCTCTTACAAGAAAATCTAGGGGCTTACACCAGGATGACTGCCCGTTACCCATGGGGCGGACATCATTCCATGCAAAAAGAATTAAAATCCATGTGAGGAAGATCTCCATTTCCTAGATATTAGTGGGAATGAAAAATTCCTGAGGAGAGGCACCCCATTTTCATAGTTCATGGTGAGGCTATAATTTAACATCATGTGTAGAGTGCAATGTAGCATGAAATTTTAATGTTTTGCAACATGGATAGGGATGAATCATCCATCACCCCTTGGATATACATGACCAATACCCACCCATACTAGTGGAGGGGAAGGCATCATCAATTCCAGATAGGATTAGGGAATACGACAATTTATTCATGTGTTCCACGATAGCATGGATATGAAAACAATAATGATTCATTAGTGTATCTATGAAAAAAATCAAGAGGTAGGACCACACGACATTGCACACCGCATGAGGGGCCTGAAAATCACTATGCATAAGCCTCGATGGCTGCACGGTGGAGGTGAACAAAAGATGTGTGATTTTCATGAAATAAGGGCTTGAACATGGGGGTTTGGGTCAAATACTACACATGGAGACTAAAGGAAGCAGTTCACACAGGATTTCACGTTTGTATGCAAAAGGAATGTGGCTGAGTGGAAGAGATGATGGACAAGGGAAAGTTTTGCTGGAAAGATGGGTCTTTTGCATGCACATGTCATTGGATTAAATGGAAATGGTTGAGGGTCCTTTTCCCTTTTGGTCCCACCTTAATGGAATCCCATAGGGGACCTATCTCACATGATCTGGTACCTAGGATCTAGGTCTTGCAAGATGTCATGAAAGATGATGTCTTACATGAGCGGGAGCTATTGTTTGACTTCTAGAGAGTTACCTCATGGAATGTGGGTTTCCATATATTTATAGGAAACATACTTGGTGGAAGTTCATAAAAACGGAGGCAATAAATAGGTAATTTCACATTGCATTGGGCGCATAAGATTCTTACACACAAGCTGGTCTTTCTGCGCATCCTCTACACTATCATGTAACTACCATATCCATTTGTGATAGTCTGGGGTATAATAAAATCTATGAAATTACATTGGGAACTTAATATTCTTACTCATGATTTTATTCCTTGTAAGAAACCCTCAGATCTTACATGTGAGTGCGCCAAGGTTATCAAAATGTCCCGGTTAGTAAAAGGGCTCCATCAGTTTTCTCAAAGACAACCATTTGTATCCTAAAACAGAATTTTTCACAAACAAATACCCCCTCAAAATCTGAGCATAATGGAGACTAGAAGGAAAAATTTAGCGTGAGGCACTAAATAAATTAATTAGATGAGGTTCTCTTAAAAACAAGGGGATGGTGCATAAGGCTGCTTGGATGCTTGGGGAAGGCAAGGGCCACACATATAGATATGTGGGGGTCCCTCTACATAGTATTTGGACATTCCATATGATAAGTTTCTTTTCTCTAATGTGCATAATTTCTAGATCACTGAACATCAAACAAAATTTTTTTGGGTACTTTATGTGCAACAGATGAATCATACACTCTATGGACTTGGTTGTATCTTTTTTAGCTACCATCTGATTTTACATGCGATGAATCATTTTTCACACCACCACTCAATCTTTCACACCCTACCCTTAGTGTTTTAAATATTTGAAAACATGGAAGGTGAAAATATAGCTATTGAGAGGGAGTATAACATGGATTCATGGACAGAATAGATGATTAGGAGTCCCCAAATACTTCATGGTAGAAGGGTGCTATTAGAAAATCAGATTCTCTAGGGCATACTAACACAGCCTTAGAAGGACAACCTCTTGATAAATAGTCATCCTCTATGAATATTTATTATACTTGATGAATTATTTATTTTGATATTCGACACGAACTCCCTGTGGTTGAGGATCTTTCAAAAAGATAATATGCACTTTTACAACATTACTACAAATGGCCATGCTTTTTGGGAGCATCTGAGAGTCTCTGTCTATGTATTGAATCTGAAAACCATGGAGATCATGTGAGACAAACTAGTTCCTAATGATCCCCTACCCACTATGTGATAACCTTCCAAATTAGTATCACAAATAAAATAGTGGGTTGGTAGAATGACTATGACCAGTGGTTTGGGGGTAACATTATAAGCGAATGGGAATAGGATTACTAGATCCATGATAAGATAATTTCATGCACATATTTTTCAGTGTTTAAAGTGTTGATTTTGATATTTAATTGATTAATCTTTCTAATTTTTTAATGTATTTTCTTGATTTATGTTTTATGGAAGGAAACATAAAATATGTGAAAAAGTAATGAATGGCGTCAGAAAAATGGGCTTAAATACACTTCACATAATAAGAAAAGTGAATTGGAGACACACTGGAATTTTGAAGTTGAAGTGGAGTTCGAAATTCTAGAGAAAAGAATCTATATGATGTGTAACTTCAGTAAATGAGGTGTAGTTTTTGATTGTTCCATGACACAGATCATGTATAACAAGTCATGACGAGCATACATGTTTTTAATGACTAGTATAAATTTTGTACCTTAAATACATGATGTGACAATAGTCAATGTTCAAAATTAATCAACAATATTTGTGAAAGAGTCATGCAGATGCATAGGAGAATGTAGACCATGTTTACATGATGTGTACCTTTAGTACATGTCATGAATAAATTCAAATAGTAAAATAAGCGTATGTGGATTTGGCATGGAAGAGGGATAATTGGATCTGATGTACACGACTTGTACCCTAGTTACATATCATGATGATGGTAATGCACAATGAAAATGCAGGCGATAGAGACTGTGGGTTTTGATGGGAAAATTCCTATAAAATTGACCCATGGCCATCCATTTGAAGGATTCTAGATAGATCAACACCAAAGGGTGCCTATGTAGGATGCGCCCACCTGATTTGACATTTTTTATCTGATTTTAATTTATTTTTTTTAAACATCGGATTATGGTTGGAATGAGAAGGTAATTTATTTGAGATGGGGCAAGAGTGGTGAAAGTGGATTTATTGTAAGAGGTATTTTATATTTTAATGTAGTTTAAGTTGGGATTTCATATTCATTCTTCAACTGTATCATTTTCCTGATTTCTTCTTGCATGACCATTGTGAACGAGGTTGGGGAACAAGTTCAATTTAATTCTTTAATCATGACCATTGCTGGGATTGAATCAATAATTTTTTTTAATTTGCGATCTAGTTACTTGACTTCCACCATGACCATTGGGTTTATCTCTTCCATATTTTCATATAAGGATTTGGTTTACCCATCCTTTTCAATATAAAGAACTTGACCATTAGAAAAAAGAGAGCTTTAGATGATGAGTGTTTATCAATACCATTGGACTCACTGTGACCCTATTCTAACAACGACATAACTGCTAATTAATTATCTCATACCTTGTCATCTCATGAACCAGTAATCATTACTACCCATAATTTATTTTATATTTTATTCTCCTCTATACTGAAACAAATTCCATTCACCTTAGTCATGATTTATTGAAATTATTTTAGGTTTATATTATTTAATTAATATTTTCTCCGACCCTATATCTATGGTATTAACCTCAGACTTGAAAATCCTATATAACCCTATTGTTTAGCAATTTTTTGGTTTCGTGCTTAAAATTTATAAATTTGGTATCCTGATGGGAATTAATAAATCCCATAGGGAAATAAATTTTTTTGCATTGTTTCCAGGGATAAAAGCGGAGAATTTATTAGTTGTATAAGTTAGACAAATTATCTTCCCATCAATTCTGATCTTGATTTTATCAAAGGATTTTAATATTATTTTTATTATTTTTTTCTTTACTGGTTATTTTTATTTGTGATGGAAGGACTGCAAAGTGGAATGACTTACAAGGAGAGGTTTTTCTACTTTGTGGACAATATAACAGAAATACTAAAGGATGTTAAAGGAAAAAATAAATTATCCATACAAGATCCCACTCATATACCCATGCATTGATTTCACTGCACCCCATAGTCTAGATTAGAAATTCTATATAGAGCATCACAAGCAAAGCATGGACAAGGAAGCATAGATAAGTACCACTTCTCATGGTTATTTTTATGCTCATAAATATTCCCCTGACATTTTAGGTTTAAAAAAAGATGAAGAGGGTGAACTTTCTACTTAACTTGAATGGTCTGAAGCACACTAGAGAAGGCGATATCCAGAAGGAGAAAAAGTTGAAAAAGAAAGAACATCACCTCTTTATATGAAACAAATCTACCTAGAAAAACTCGTACTTTAGAAAAAAAAGAATATGATGTATAAGACGAAGAATAAGAGGATTAAGAATATACAGATTTAGAATCTATGGATTTTCTTTAGAAATTTTAAGTACATTTCAGGACATAGAAGTGTAATAAGAAGAATTTGCACCTTGCACTGACTACGTAGAAAAAGAAAAATAAGCAGCAATAAAAAAATATGATATTGAAGAGATAGAGGATTAAATATAAGAAATAATTGAGGAAACATAACATATTACACCAACAATTAAGGAAGAATTATTTTACCGAGTTTGCATAGATGTTGAAATTTTGCTGGCGATACTTATGTTGTTCCGACTCTGGTCACCACCTCCGAGAACCACACTAATTTGATTGAGGAGATTTCAAGATGAGTTGGGATGAGTTCAAAGTCAGAATATGATAAACACAAGAAAATTAGAATTATAACACACTCCAATCATTTAACCGAGGCATGTTCAAGCTAAACGACTATTAAACAAGAGAAGCTTCAAGGAGGCAACTCGAGTTTTAATCACTTTTTAGGAATTTTGATTTATTGATTTCATAAAATTTAATTATATAATAGTATTTTAGTTCAATTACCCTTATTATTATTGAAAATTATTTAAAATTCATGTACTTTCACTTGTCCTATTTATTTTACAAGTCTATAAATGGAACAAGCGGCTAGTAGAAGCAAGCAGGAGGCAGAATGAAAGGAAGCTGCAAGACCATTTACACATCATGAATCTGGTGTAGGCAGTACCTGCACATCTGATATTGATTCTCCAATTGAAAATGGAATAAGAGTTTTAATTATATATTATTCAATTTTATTCCCCACATTTTTTAAATGTTTTTGGTTTTAATTGAAAATGCATTTCCTACATTTGAATCATTCTTTACATAAATGAATTAGGAGACATAAATTGTCATGAAAAATTATCATGCCATGAAATTTAGATTTCATTGTCAATAAATTTGAATGATAGAAATCGAGAAAATAATTATTAAATATAATAATTTGGATAAGGATTTAAAAATCAAGATTTATAGGAGCATGTTGATCATTGTAAATTATTTTTTCTAAGATTTTTCCATGTTTGGAATTTTTTTATGTTTCCATTAAATGATTTAATTATTTTTATGCATTTGAATGAGTAATTGAACCAAATATTTGTATCGTTACTGATACATATACTGAGATAAAATTTTCCATTCTTTATTTAGTATATTTTTTGAGAAACTCATGCATGATTTCATCTAGAACTTGAATTGAATCTTATCAAATATATGACATTAATAGAATCAATTTTAAAATGATTGAGGCATTATTTTTTTATCCCTTATCCTAATACCCACCTATAATTGATAATTTTTAAGGACATTGAATCAATAAATTTCCTTTTTAGGAAATGATCTATATTATAGGCCTATTTTATCAATTCTTACCTTCTTCAAAATGATTTTATGATAATTAAAATAATAAGTTTTATGGAGGATCATTATTGGGTGTACTATAATATAATTTACACTGAATATTTTACTATGGGATTTTCTATTTTGATATGGGTAAGGCCATGTATCATTAATTGTATCTCATTATTCAATTATCTTGTGAAAAAAATATTTGGAAAATTAAAATAGAAAATGGGTTGTGTCTTAGGAGGCTCAAAAATCACCATTTTATAGAACGATGATCTTTTGACTGTATGTGGTTAAGTGATGTAGTTGATATTTTTCTCAAGCATTGCTTTTGAAAAAATAAAAATAATATTACAAAAAATAACAAGAAAGGATTATTCATTCATTGTTCTTACATGTATCATGAGTCTAACTTGATATTTTTTAGGGAAGAGAGAGATTACTTTGCTAATGTGAGACAATCATTGAGCTTATCTTTAGTTATCATGAAAATTTATTTAGATTCAATCCTCCTTTTAGGCTTTACATTTTATATCATTTAACAACCAACCCTAAATCCTCATAGTCATTTGAACCTTACCAGTAAAGCCCTCATGATTAATTGTAATTTTTTTCTTTGCACGGTGGAGATGCTAGATGCCTTTCTAGCCTATGGTAAGTTACATTTTATGAGGTATGTGATAAACTGTATTTACATTTATACCCTGATGATGAGTGGAAGAATCCATGGGAGGTAATTGGAAATGGAAGGTATATAGATAATGAATTGGAAATGTAAATGAATGAGTGAATAGGCTTAATTGTTTCAAAAGAAGAAAATTAAAATATATGATTGATTTGTTTCATTGAAAATGATGCATTGATAAATTTTTTAGTGTGATACTCTATCATATAATTTTCCAGTTTGTTCAATTAATTTAATTAGAATTGAATTTAATGAATGGTATAATGAATATCCATTATAGTATGTTGAGATTCTATCCTTCATGACAATGATAAATTCAAGTGTTTGGGGATTTGATAATTGTATTTCATGCATATATTTTTATGTTTTCAATCTGTTGATTTCTGTATTTAAAGGTGGAATATTTCCAACTTGTGATTGTATGGAATTGATTTATGTTTTATGAAATTAAACATCAAATATGTGAAAATTTAATGAAAATAATCATAAAAATGATCTTAAATACACATCTCACCACAAGTGAGGAAAAGTGGAGCGATACTGGAATTTTAATGTTGAAGAGAATCTGGAAATTCTAGAGCATAGCACCTACACGATGTGTCCCATTAGTACACAATGTGTAGTTTCAGATCATGACATGCTACAGATCGTGTAGAACATGTCATGATGAGCATACATTATATGAACAACCAGTAAACATCTTGTACCTTCAATACACAACATGATGATAGTCAAAGTTAAAAATTAATAAATTTGGTTTGTGAAAGAGTCATGCAGATGTGCAGGAGAACAAAAACCATAATTACATGATGTGAACCTTTAGTAAACGTTGTAGAAAAAGTCAACCAGTCAAAGTCACATCCTTAGATTCGATGCATCCGAGGAAAACCAGATTTTATGTACATGACATTCACCCTAGGTACACATAGTGATGATGGGAAGGCATAGAAAAATGTAGGTGACACAAACTATGGGTTTTTATGGGAAAAACATATAAAAAGGACCCATGGACACCTATTTAAAGCATTCTAGATGGAGCAACACCAAGGGGAGCCTGTAGAGGATGTGCCGACCACATTTTCTAAATTCTATAAGAAATGGGATTTATTAAAAGAGGTATTTTATATTTTAATTCAATTCATTTTGGGATTTCATATTCATTATTCAACTATATCATTTACATGATTCCTTCTTGAATGACCATTATGAGTGGGGTTGGGGAATGAGTTAAATTTATTTCTTTGTGCATGAACATTGCTGATATTGAAAGAATACATTTATTTAATGAAAAATATATGGACATGACTTCCACCATTTCCATTGGGTTTATCTCTTTCCTTTGTTTAAATATGTTTTCGACTTACCCATACTTTTCAATATGAAGTACCTAACCATTAAAAAAATTTGAGATTAAGATGGGGGTCTTCATCATGACCATTGGAATCACTATGACTCTATTCTGACAACCGCATAATTGCTAATTCATTATCTCATACCTTGTCATCTCATGAACCTTTAATCATTGACTCTCGACATCCATTTTATACTTTCATCTATTTTATTGAAAAAAATTACATTCTCATTGGTTTAGATTTATAGATATTAATTTATGTTTATTTTATTTAATTAATATTCTCTCCAAATCTATCTCTATGGGTTCGACATCAGACTTGAAGAATCCTATACTACCCCGTGGTTTACCGCTTTGTTGGTTTTGTGTTTAAAATTTCTAAATTTGGAAACCTTGCTAGAATTAATGATTCCCACAGGGATTTAAATGTGTCGTACATGCGAGAGAATTTATAACAGTGTTGCACCATATCGAGATCTTTGAAGCTGTATGGACAACACAATTCCACTTCTACCACTAGAAATAACTGGTACATGAGTTGTTCAACAGGTGACCCCCTTACAAAAACATGTTCCACCTCTACCACGGGGAGGTCGGTATCAGTGTTTGGGACATTCACTGTATAGGATGAATTCCTATAGAGGGAATAAAATATGATATATTCCTACCATCTGAAAATATTTGGATGGATGGATCATAAACCCCCATCATGAAATGGAATCTCTTTGATGCTGTGAATGAGAAAATGGGGATCAAGCACATATTGAGGATAATATCCTATCTGAAATAGATTATCATGTTATTTAGGAGGGATAATAGGGTGAATATGAAATAATGAACAAATAAGTTCATGAATTAATTATTGAGGGACATTATAGGATCGTATTGGGTGGCCCTGGAGGCAGGAAAATATCATATGCATGGGTTCAATATGGATGACAGTTGGGACCCTGGATATTCTATTCTTTTTATCCCTATACCGTTCTAATTGGATGGATATTCTCAATGAAGGATACAAGGATGGGTTTCCATAGGGGAACTTTAGTGTAGGTGGGGATCATGAAAGCTCATAATATGGTCTATCTAGGAGGTACTATATTGGAGAATAATTATAGTATCATGGTGCACATCTTGAGGGGAAGAATTATTTATAGAATTTCTATGCTATTTCATATCCTTTATGGATAGTATTTATCCCACTATGGTGGATATGATTTCCCAAACACAATTCATCATCTAGGATACAATCTATTTCCATCCATTTTGAATATTGTTGGGGTCTGGCCACTGAAACTCAATGAGGAGGGTGTCAATATCTGGATTGGTAATAATTAAAACGTCAAATTCATCCACTTAAAAACTCTTTTTTCCACATGGTTGATGAACTTTGAGGTTCATTACAGATAAGATAATATCTACACAGTATTCAGGGCTATGTGATAGTAACTCAGATCAATTGAAAACTCTTTTGTGAACCATACATGTTATCCCAGTTTTAAATATAGTTTATATTTCATCATCAATATTCAAAGAAAATTCATGCATAAGTTTATAAATAATGACCCCCTGCATCCTCTTTAAGTTGTGGTGTATGTTTATGACAACTTCTATTTGTGAAATGACCACACTGCCCCCTGCAGATGTCAATGCTAGAATATTAAAAAAATATGATATGATCTTTGTAGTGCATACCCAATCGTCATCCTATGAGTTTTCATTAGGAATATTGAGGTAGTTTAGACTGAGCGGTGGGAGAGAATGTGGGCTTCCATACTAGGGGAGATCCAGCATGCAAACTAGGAAAGAAGGATGAATTGAGCTAGATCCTCGGAGGAAGTAATTTCATAAGATGTGGCCGCACTTCCACCATCCGAGGAGGGGTGGTACCAAAGGTGGCCTTAAGGGAATGCTAGAGAAATCCCTACAAAAGATGTAAGTTATATCATACAACTAACTTCCAACACCATTTTCAAAAATCTATCATTTTCATGGAGGACATAACAATAATCACTATCAAATGTGGACCTGTGGAAAATACTAATGCATATTGGGCATGATATTCTAGAATTATAGTGCATTTAGGTGGTAAACATGATTGAATTTCATTTCCATCATTCATATCTAATGTCCATTGATGCCAATGTATTCAACTTGGGAAACATGTTGAACCACATATCCTGGTGAAAGTGATGGATGTTCCAGAGCATGATCCATAAGATATTCAACCAAAGTATGATTGAAATGAGGAAAAATTAGAAGAAGATTAATATGATGATAATGATGATGAAAAAGATGTAGAGGAAGATATGGAATAAGAAAATAGGAGGATGTGGATGAGAATGAGGATTCTGTTAGTAAGGAACCCGAGGGGAAAATGGAACATATAGGGAGTCCTTGGGAGAGTGGAATGATTGTTGGATCTAATCAAGGAATTCTCAACCCTCTCAAATCAAGAAATAACATACATCTTCCCAATACCTTTTGGTTTAATAACTCGGATCCACTAACTGAGCCTTTATATATGTATGATAATATCATCATTGAACAATGTGACCCCACTATATGAGGTGATATTGTGATGATGGATGTAGAGAGACATTACCCTAGGACTAAATCAAGGGCTGATTGACGAAATGTGAAAGTCATGGATGAGATAGACCGATCTAGCCCAGTTGAGGGGAGAAAAGAGGCAACTTTAAAAACACATGTTGTTCCCATTATCCATAAAGAGCTCATTCCTATCATAGAGTTAATATTCACCAAGTGGTCTACCATAGTAGAAGTTCCTATGGTGACACATTGTAACAGCCCAAGATTTTATAAAAAATATTCTTTTTAATTTTATTAATGTCTTGTGTTGTACGCTACACCAAAAGGAGCTTGCACAACACGCATCCTTGTCTTGCCTTGCATTACACGCAATCGCGACCTTCCTCGATAGCGTGTGTAATACGCAATACCGAGTTTCACTAAACAACGATGTGCTATTAAAATATTATTAAAACTAGCCGTTATGAATAGTAATAACCACTTTTTAGAATTCTGTAAATCTTATTTTTCAAAATGAACTTCATTCTTGGATTCGGAGTATCGAATTTAGCCTAAGGTGAAATTTTGGTACTTTTCGGATAACTTTCATATTCTGATGAATAGTGAAAATTACTAAATTATAATTAAAAACAACTTTTTTAATCAAAATAATTAATAGTGAGAAATTATTAATTTGAGTCGTTTTAAAGTATATTTAGAATATATTTTTACAATTTAATACAATGTTGGTCATTGGTTGTAATTTCACATTTAAACCAGACATAATCAAGTGTCAATCTTTTGATATATATTGTTTCCTAAAAACACGCTATTTATTTTAACAGCAGGATTTAATTATAAAATTAATTAATGCAACTTCTATGTTATGAATTTGGTAAAATAGATTTCATTTTTGAATTCGGAATATGAAATATAGCTTAGGATGAAATTTTGGCATTGTTCTGAAAAACATCAATTTTTGATGAATAGTGAAACTACTAAGTGGTAGTTAAAAAAACTGAATTTTTCATAAAACTTAATTTTGCCGCTTCTGTGAATGGAATTTCGAAAATCCGAGAGACACGGTTAATATCAAGGACTAAAATGTGGTTCAATGAGATGAAAATAATTTTTTGGTGAATAGTAACTTTTTACTTTTTTTACCGCGGTTAATAGTAAATAGGGTAACTAAGGGTAAATATGATATTACTATTACCCTAACACATGTCCTAATTCTATTAGACAAGTTTAATTCGACCAAAAACAAACTTAGGAATAAAATATGACCATTTAGGCCCACTTGGATTAGATTAGGACATTTATTATTAATTTATTTCAAGAAAGGTTAAAATAGTTAAAATCAAAGTTTAATAAGTAAATCATTTTTAATATGGGGTAATACATAAGATAAATTCGATTGTAAATATTAATTAGAAAGCTAAAAAGATTTCTTACATGATGGTATTTTATTTGTAATTTTTAGACATCAAATAATTTAATTTATTTATGACACAACGATGATGCAGTAATTATCTTATTAATGAAATATTGACATAATTGATGTTATAAACACCAAAATAAATGTAATTTGAGATTTTTTATGAATTCCACTAATTTTATAGGTTACTATGATATATTAATGTTGATTTAATCAACTTGGTTCGAACATTTAATTCTGTTATGACTTTCACAAAAATCATATAGTGTCAAAATTGACACAAAATAGTTTTTAAATCAAATATTATATTATTAATTGTTATTGTATTCCTAAAAATCTAAGGTTCGGCCAAATGACTTAGATAAGGATAGATATATTAATAATAAATAATGTGGGGTTCGTTTGGCATGTTATAGTAAGTGTATTAACCATATAGTGAAAGAAAACAAAAAGACATGGTAAAAGTTAAATTATTTAACTTAGAGTTAAATCTAATTGATAAGGTTAAAATAATATCCTAAACTTGTCTAAATTATATTGGTTGATAGGATTTCGACCCATCCCCACTTTAGCTTCGAAATAAGACCCTTTGGAACCATTATAAACCGATTTTGACTTCAATATAAAATAATATTTTGAGATATTCCTAAGGTGCCCCTCTCCTCCCCTATAAAAGGACACCTCCTCCCCCTCCTCCTCACACCAATTTGAGCACTCAAGCTCGGCCAACCCCTGCAAATTTATCCTCTCCACTTCCCTAGCAACATCCTAGAGGTTTTGGTCTTCCTCAAAGACCAATTTTAGTGCCCTAAGAGGAGGTCTCAAAGAGGCACTTCAAAGAAGAGGTAATTACCGTTACCAATTCTTTCATCTTTATTTCTTCTTCCACTTCTTCTTCTTAGGTTGTTTCATTATGAAGTAATAACATCAGTATCACTCATATACTGATATGTTATTATAAGTATGAAAAAATTCTATTTCACCATCTATCCATCCTACGGAAAAAGAAATCACCGCGCGTGCGTACGTACGGAATACCGTCTCCACGCCGTGGTGTAATCTATTTTCCACCACCACCTTACATGGATGGGTATAATGGTGTAAAGAATAACTATACATAGTTATTACAACATCATATTTATTCTGATATATTGTATAATACACTCCAATTCAATTCAATATTTATAGAAATGATATCATCGCTCGTGCGTACGTACGGAATACCGTCTCCACGACGCGATGAGATTCATTCTCCATGTTAACCATTTAAGAATGATTATAATGTATATATAAGAAATAATAATGAAATATATGACATTATAAAGCTACTGGATTTATGTATATATATACATATGTATGTCATCTACTTACTTCCATTTCAAGACAATAAGGAAAGGAAAACAGCGTTCATGCGTACGTACGGACTACCGTCTCCATGAACGGTGTTTTTCATTTTATTTATCTACCTATTATATATATATATATATATGCTGAATATATATGATATATAAATCATATTTTATATTCTGGAAGTAAGTAAATCATGATATAAGTAATAATGATGTCAAGAACAACAAGTCAAAACACCTACGATAAATGAAATGATTTTACCCAAAACGCTTCTTTAACGTGGAATTTACAAAAGAACGGGTAATATAATGTCATAAGTGAACCATATATGATATCATAACAATGAATATGATTCTGTAATAAGTCAATAACATGATTTAAATCATTATACAGGAGGTTCGGACACTTACAAAGCAAGTCGGACCTAAGGTAAGGGAAATATCACAATCTCATTTTTATCCGAGATTGTTTATTCGTAAGTATTTACTGGGGTGTATTTTATCATCCACATCCATGTTTACTCAATATGTAATATTATTTCCATCCACCTAAAATTTTTTAAATCCATTTTTACCCTTCGGTGAGAATTTAGTAATACGTATGAAAGGAATCTTTTGTCGTTTTTTGTACGAGGTACTTTTGGACTTTTCCGACAAAAGTACGAAGAATGTTTTTTTTAACTTATACGGCACGAACAGATTTCTACTGTTTTATAAAGCCTTATTTTCATGAAGATTCCTCTAAAATATTTCATGACTATTTTCAATAAAATCTCTTTCTTTTAAAATTGCATGATGTTTTCTGAAAAGAAATTGATTTTGAAGAAGAAAGGATATTTTCCTCAAGAATTCATTTCAAGTGTTTTATCAAAATTATTTTCCATATAAGATAATAAAGGGTTCTGTTTCTATCCATATTTTTACATTGATTTGACTATGTTGTGATGGAATTATGTTTATGAATTCCTTTATCTTATATGAATTGATTTATGATGTCATGATGTTTCAAAAATCCCATTTTTGTTACATGTGTTATGCGATGATGTATGTTTTATGATTATGTGGCACACATAAGAAAGGATTCATTATAAGATGGGTGGGACCTATATCTCCCTCCAATTCATTGGGTAAAGATTTCATATCTCATGAGATAGACATGGCTGGAATGGTAGGTTATACCGGTTCAGTGAAACAGGACTGAAACGAGGATTACTCGATTCAGAAAGGGACTTTGTCCACTAAGATAGTCTTGGCAATGAGTCTTGACTAACAAGAAATGATTCTCTATGATAATGTTTGTATGACACAATGAGTAATGTTTTAATTTATGGTTTCATTTTCACTACTATGATTTATCCCATGTTATGAAATTATGCTCTCTTTTGCAGGTTAAGATTTCCAAAAATGTTATGTTCTTATGAAAATTATGTGATTGATATTTATTTTGTTTACCCTTACTGAGCATTTGAGCTCACCCTTTTATGTTTTCTTTTCCCCAAGATATAAAGAAAGGTTTTAGGTAAAAAAAAGGAAGATCTTTATGGGAGATTTTGAAGATCTTTCACCAGGATTAGAAGATTACGTTCCGAGTTTCCAATGACACTAAACTATTACGATCCTTGTGTGTGTATTTTTGTTATGTATTAAGTATTCCGCAAAAGTAATGTAATGTCCATGTACGTTAGGCTTCGGGTCTCTACAGTTGGTATCGGAGCAAAGGTTTAGTCAACCTTTGGAAACTAGGATGCGAAAACGTTAGTGAAGATCCCTAGAGATATTTCTAAGGTATGTCTAGGGATGTCTCTAAGGTTAGTATACGTATAGGTTATAGTAATAGAATTACGCTAACGATCATAGAATTAAACCTAAGATGTTGGATATTGAAGGTACTCCCCCTTTATTATGTTGTTTTCCCTAGCATGATTTTTGCCTCTCACACTATTCTTTTTGGGTTTTAGACGATGGCTGGAACCCGAAGGGACCGTGTTGATCAATGCAATGAACAATGCAATGATTGCCCTCTTGAACAAACAAATGTTATGGGAGATGGAGTGCAAAATCTTATTGCTATACTTACACAAGCTATGAATCATTCTGGACTTCCAAATGAGCAGAGAAGGGAACAATATTCTATTGAGTCCTTCATGAGGCAACGTCCACCTTCTTTCAGTGGGTCTACTGATCCATTAGTTGCTGAACAACGGATTAGTACTACTGAAAAGATATTTTCAGTTCTTCAATGTTCTGAACATGATAAAGTCATCTTAGCAGTATATCGTTTGGAAGGTGAAGCTGATCAATGGTGGAATCTTATCAAGAATACGAGGCCAAGAGATGAAATTGAGTCCATGGAATGGGACGAGTTCAAGAACTTGTTTTTCAGTAAGTACTTCCCTCGTATTCTTCGAACAAAGATGGAGAAAGAGTTTCTTGAACTGAAGCAAAGGGATGATGAATCTGTTGGTACCTATGAAGCAAATTTTACAAGACTTTCAAGGTATGCTTCTGGAATTATCATCCAACCTGAAAGTAAAGTTGATCGATTTTTCAGTGGCTTAAAACCAAGTCTTCGAAGGGCATTAGCTATAAGAGATTCAGTAGCTATGAAGAAATTGTGCGTTGTGCTATCAAGGTAGAAATGGAAGTTGGTGTTACATATCCATCTCATGGTTTTGACAAGAAACGAAAGATGGAGTTCAAGGAGAAATCCCAGAATAATGGTGAAAAGAAGATGAATGTTTCCTTATGCACAAAGTGTGGAAAGAAGCATGGTGGAGATTGTCTTAAAGGGACTAGAAAATGTTTTAAGTGTGGAAAAGAAGGTCATCGAGCAGCTGAGTGTCGAAGTAATGGAAAAAGGTTTTCTAATGATGTGAATAAAGCAAACACTGCAGAGAACGCACTACCAACACTTCAATGCTTCAAGTGCAAAGAAATGGGGCATTATGCTAATAATTTCCCTAATCCAAGGGTTAGTGATGATCAACATGAGCAACCACTTAAGGCAAAGGACAAAGGGAAGTCACATGCGATCACTGTTGGCGATGTTGAATATGACAATGATGTGGTGGAATGATTAAGTGTTTATGTAATGGGATTCCAAAATAATGTTTTATCATGGAGTATTGGAATATTTATGTATTGGTCTAATGTGGTATTCAAAGTGATTGAGATATTATGCGCATAATGAAGGGAAAATGAGAAAATTAATTGTTTAACAGTATTCATGAGCTCATGATTGATATAAGGACTAAGTGATATCATGGTTTGAGTATATAGAATTTTGAGAATTTTGGTATGTGGAAAGTGTTAACTTTTAACTGCACTCATGTTTTCACTAAGGTATTCAAGAGAATACACGATTAAGGACTTTGAATGTTTGGAATGTGACCAACAAGACATATCTTATGATATGTGGGGATCAACGACAGTATTAAATCTCTGGTAATCGATGTCACTATATTATGAGAGTGGACTGCAGTATTATGTATAAGCCTAAAGATTAGACTAGATTATGTTGGACATAAGTTAGTATTGTTTAAGGATAGAAGATTTTCGATATTATTGATGGGATGTTATAGTAACGTAGTTTTAGAAAAAGGGACAACCTACAGGACGGGCGACAGCCCATCGCTTCGGACAAGGCTGTAGGAATCGAACCCACAACCGAAGTGCGACTGGCCTTTATCGCCTACCACTGGCCTACAGGAAGTCCCTGTTTATTAGAAACTAGTTTTATTATATTAAGCAGTATGATATATGAAGTATAAGTCCATATGTGATTAATCTCACTATAGATCGACTTATGTATATAATTTTGCTAACTTTTTGTTTGAAACAGATGGAATGACCCGTCATTCTATCACATGATCTGCTAACACTTCACGAATAACAAATTCAACTTCATTTATTTAAGAGATGAAGTGGAAATTGTTAAAGGCACGAACAACAGTGAGATTGTACCAAAATAAAGTAAGTATTTATTCTAATTCAAATTCTTTAACTTTAGGGAAATGATATTGAAAACCAAAAATGTTGTCCTAGTTCTCTTATACCTGATGAATCAGATGGTACCTTATATCATCACAAATCTATGGATTTGTGATTACTGGCTTTTTTATAGCCATGTTCTCTACCACTCTCCATCAGAACATGATGGTTAGATTTCTCTTCCATATCCATATTTTCACCTATGTGGAAACCCAATGATTAGTTTATTTGGGTAACCGTTACGTTTCATACTTTTGTTTTTAAAGATTGGTTTTGATATTCCTTTTTACGATGTGGGTTTTTATTAAAGAAACTTTCGAATAGTAAACCATTTATAACCCCGACGAATTTCGAGGGCGAAATTCATTTTAAGGGGGTAGAATGTAACAGCCCAAGATTTTATAAAAAATATTCTTTTTAATTTTATTAATGTCTTGTGTTGTACGCTACACCAAAAGGAGCTTGCACAACACGCATCCTTGTCTTGCCTTGCATTACACGCAATCGCGACCTTCCTCGATAGCGTGTGTAATACGCAATACCGAGTTTCACTAAACAACGATGTGCTATTAAAATATTATTAAAACTAGCCGTTATGAATAGTAATAACCACTTTTTAGAATTCTGTAAATCTTATTTATCAAAATGAACTTCATTCTTGGATTCGGAGTATCGAATTTAGCCTAAGGTGAAATTTTGGTACTTTTCGGATAACTTTCATATTCTGATGAATAGTGAAAATTACTAAATTATAATTAAAAACAACTTTTTTAATCAAAATAATTAATAGTGATAAATTATTAATTTGAGTGGTTTTAAAGTATATTTAGAATATATTTTTACAATTTAATACAATGTTGGTCATTGGTTGTAATTTCACATTTAAACCAGACATAATCAAGTGTCAATCTTTTGATATATATTGTTTCCTAAAAACACGCTATTTATTTTAACAGCAGGATTTAATTATAAAATTAATTAATGCAACTTCTATGTTATGAATTTGGTAAAATAGATTTCATTTTTGAATTCGGAATATGAAATATAGCTTAGGATGAAATTTTGGCATTGTTCTGAAAAACATCAATTTTTGATGAATAGTGAAACTACTAAGTGGTAGTTAAAAAAACTGAATTTTTCATAAAACTTAATTTTGCCGCTTCTGTGAATGGAATTTCGAAAATCCGAGAGACACGGTTAATATCAAGGACTAAAATGTGGTTCAATGAGATGAAAATAATTTTTTGGTGAATAGTAACTTTTTACTTTTTTTACCGCGGTTAATAGTAAATAGGGTAACTAAGGGTAAATATGATATTACTATTACCCTAACACATGTCCTAATTCTATTGGACAAGTGTAATTCGACCAAAAACAAACTTAGGAATAAAATATGACCATTTAGACCCACTTGGATTAGATTATGACATTTATTATTAATTTATTTCAAGAAAGGTTAAAATAGTTAAAATCAAAGTTTAATAAGTAAATCATTTTTAATATGGGGTTATACATAAGATAAATTCGATTGTAAATATTCATTAGAAAGCTAAAAAGATTTCCTACATGATGGTATTTTATTTGTAATTTTTAGACATCAAATAATTTAATTTATTTATGACACAACGATGATGCAGTAATTATCTTATTAATGAAATATTGACATAATTGATGTTATAAACACCAAAATAAATGTAATTTGAGATTTTTTATGAATTCCACTAATTTTCTAGGTTACTATGATATATTAATGTTGATTTAATCAACTTGGTTCGAACATTTAATTCTGTTATGACTTTCACAAAAATCATATAGTGTCAAAATTGACACAAAATAGTTTTTAAATCAAATATTATATTATTAATTGTTATTGTATTCCTAAAAATCTAAGGTTCGGCCAAATGACTTAGATAAGGATATATATATTAATAATAAATAATGTGGGGTTCGTTTGGCATGTTATAGTAAGTTTATTAACCATATAGTGAAAGAAAACAAAAAGACATGGTAAAAGTTAAATTATTTAACTTAGAGTTAAATCTAATTGATAAGGTTAAAATAATATCCTAAACTTGTCTAAATTATATTGGTTGATAGGATTTCGACCCATCCCCACTTTAGCTTCGAAATAAGACCCTTTGGAACCATTATAAACCGATTTTGACTTTAATATAAAATAATATTTTGAGATATTCCTAAGGTGCCCCTCTCCTCCCCTATAAAAGGACACCTCCTCCCCCTCCTCCTCACACCAATTTGAGCACTCAAACTCGGCCAAACCCTGCCAATTTATCCTCTCCACTTCCCTAGAAATATCCTAGAGGTTCTGGTCTTCCTCAAAGACCAATTTTAGTGCCCTAAGAGGAGGTCTCAAAGAGGCACTTCAAAGAAGAGGTAATTACCGTTACCAATTCTTTCATCTTTATTTCTTCTTCCACTTCTTCTTCTTAGGTTGTTTCATTATGAAGTAATAACATCAGTATCACTCATATACTGATATGTTATTATAAGTATGAAACAACCCTATTTCACCATCTATCCATCCTACGGAAAAAGAAATCACCGCGCGTGCGTACGTACGGAATACCGTCTCCACGCCGTGGTGTAATCTATTTTCCACCACCACCTTACATGGATGGGTATAATGGTGTAAAGAATAACTATACATAGTTATTACAACATCATATTGATTCTGATATATTGTATAATACACTCCAATTCAATTCAATATTTATAGAAATGATATCATCGCTCGTGCGTACGTACGGAATACCGTCTCCACGACGCGATGAGATTCATTCTCCATGTTAACCATTTAAGAATGATTATAATGTATATATAAGAAATAATAATGAAATATATGACATTATAAAGCTACTGGATTTATTTATATATATACATATGTATGTCATCTACTTACTTCCATTTCAAGACAATAAGGAAAGGAAAACAGCGTTCATGCGTACGTACGGACTACCGTCTCCATGAACGGTGTTTTTCATTTTATTTATCTACCTATTATATATATATATATATACTGAATATATATGATATATAAATCATATTTTATATTCTGGAAGTAAGTAAATCATGATATAAGTAATAATGATGTCAAGAACAACAAGTCAAAACACCTACGATAAATGAAACGATTTTACCCAAAAGGCTTCTTTAACGTGGAATTTACAAAAGAACGGGTAATATAATGTCATAAGTGAACCATATATGATATCATAACAATGAATATGATTCTGTAATAAGTCAATAACATGATTTAAATCATTATACAGGAGGTTCGGACACTTACAAAGCAAGTCGGACCTAAGGTAAGGGAAATATCACAATCTCATTTTTATCCGAGATTGTTTATTCGTAAGTATTTACTGGGGTGTATTTTATCATCCACATCCATGTTTACTCAATATGTAATATTATTTCCATCCACCTAAAATTTTTTAAATCCATTTTTACCCTTCGGTGAGAATTTAGTAATACGTATGAAAGGAATCTTTTGTCGTTTTTCGTACGAGGTACTTTTTGACTTTTCCGACAAAAGTACGAAGAATGTTTTTTTTAACTTATACGGCACGAACGGATTTCTACTGTTTTATAAAGCCTTATTTTCATGAAGATTCCTCTAAAAGATTTCATGACTATTTTCAATAAAATCTCTTTCTTTTAAAATTGCATGATGTTTTGTGAAAAGAAATTGATTTTGAAGAAGAAAGGATATTTTCCTCAAGAATTCATTTCAAGTGTTTTATCAAAATTATTTTCCATCTAAGATAATAAAGGGTTATGTTTCTATCCATATTTTTACATTGATTTGACTATGTTGTGATGGAATTATGTTTATGAATTCCTTTATCTTATATGAATTGATTTATGATGTCATGATGTTTCAAAAATCCCATTTTTGTTACATGTGTTATGCGATGATGTATGTTTTATGATTATGTGGCACACATAAGAAAGGATTCATTATAAGATGGGTGGGACCTATATCTCCCTCCAATGCATTGGGTAAAGATTTCATATCTCATGAGATAGACATGGCTGGAATGGTAGGTTATACCGGTTCAGTGAAACAGGACTGAAACGAGGATTACTCGATTCAGAAAGGGACTTTGTCCACTAAGATAGTCTTGGCAATGAGTCTTGACTAACAAGAAATGATTCTCTATGATTATGTGTGTATGCCACAATGAGTAATGTTTTAAGTTATGGTTTCATTTTCACTACTATGATTTATCCCATGTTATGAAATTATGCTCTCTTTTGCAGGTTAAGATTTCCAAAAATGTTATGTTCTTATGAAAATTATGTGATTGATATTTATTTTGTTTACCCTTACTGAGCATTTGAGCTCACCCTTTTATGTTTTCTTTTCCCCAGGATATAAAGAAAGGTTTTAGGTAAAAAAAAAAGGAAGATCTTTATGGGAGATTTTGAAGGTCTTTCACCAGGATTAGAAGATTACGTTCCGAGTTTCCAAAGACACTAAACTATTACGATCCTTGTGTGTGTATTTTTGTTATGTATTAAGTATTCCGCAAAAGTAATGTAATGTCCATGTACGTTAGGCTTCGGGTCTCTACACACATGAACTTGATCAAACCACACATAGCTCTCAAAAGACTCTACTTTCAAAGACCCAAATCTACAATATGAGGATATGGATAACTAAGGTGCCTTACTCCACACAGATATTGTATGAATACCTGACCTATAGAACAATGATTATGGAACATCTGAAGGGTTTATTCTAATGACTACATCTACCCATGAGGAGGCGGTCACTCAAGTTGATCTGGCTTTGATAAAAAGTAGGAACGAGGTTGTAAGCACTAATGATTCTATTAACATGGATGTTGAAGCTATAAGAGGTGTGGATGTTTAATAGGAAATGAGTGTAAATGGAATCTCCCAGGTTATAGAGACTAGTCCCTCAGAGAAGCTGTTGGTGGAAGTTCCTGTTGCTGAACCACTGGCCATCATTCTGGGGTACGAACCTACAGACCATGAGGGGTTGAAAAATTCTGATCCTTATGTAGCTGTGGAGTGAAACTTGACTTGGTATAGAGAATGTAACTGAATCATAAATTTCCTTGATTCCCTAGAGGAGCAATGGATATTCCGAATGGTGTCACTCCCCACCTTTTTCAATATTTCTATATCAGAGGGGTGGATTCCCACAACATTAATTTGAGGATCTATGAATACATTTCTAAGAAGATGTGAGAATGATGTTAGCACATAGATTATGCTTGGTACCTAAAAAAACATGATAGTATCTTGAAGCTCTAGGAGTCCGAACAAGAGATCCATCCCCCAAAAGTACATGAGAATGAGTGTTCCTCCCTCGTCACCAATCAATCAGAACTAGTTTACCAATTGAAGGTTTAGCTGGCGGGGGGCCAACAGTAGCCTGAACTGGGGAACTATCAAGTGGCTGAAATTCGAGAAGAGATATTCCAGATTCATATTAGGGTTGATGAGCTATGTACTATAGTTTTTTGATGAGGATTGGAAGCTCATGATGTAGAAGGAGTCTCTGAAAGGTACCCATTGGAATGTGTCATTGTTGAAGTGTTCCATCATTAGGGAAGATTCATAAGGGGTTTGTTTTCCCAATATTATGACACATAATTTCTTATCTACATGTTTTTCTTGAATTTTGTGCATGGAAACACTCTTTATTCTTTTAATTATCACACATTGGTCATATATGTAATGTAACAAATATTCAATCCCAAACATCACATGGTTCATGCTCGATGTTAGAAGAAGGGAAAAATTTATAATCATTCATTTGATTCAGTGTTTTGGATAATCATAAAATTATTGGGGTCAACTATAATTGAATGATCACCCAAAGAGTTCGGGCTATGAAAGAATGTGACTAAAGAACATGGATCTCTAAATAGTCAAACTTCCATTCCAACCGTGCACTAGTGCATAAGAGGGATAATTCCAGGGGTATTAGAGTCAATCTAAAAAATGGGAAATAGAATTTTTGAATCCGGATAACCATAATAAGGAACATAATGAAAGGATGGAATCATTCTATAGAAAAATTCTAACTGTATTTGAAAAAAACAATCCATATCGCTTAGCCTAGAATAGGGAAAAACAAAAAAGGGTCAACTGTTGACCATGTTCGAAACATAGGACCTACTTAGAATTGTCACCCTATTTGAAGCACAACATCTTGAACCTGCTTGGTGAAAGGTTTCAGTTTAATTTCATGCATTAAGGATGATGGGTTATTTTTTTATGGTCATTGATTTTATACTATATAGTAATATGAAAGTGAAATTTATTGTGTGACATCCGAATATACCCATCGTGAATGAAGACCAAAGAGATCCACACCACACCATAATCATTTGAGAAAACTATGGATATGATCATAGTTTATAGTCCTATAGTTTGGACCATATTTCTCCAAGTTAATGTTCATATTGTTTTGACCATAATGCTCCTGGTTCAATGTCATAGATTTTGGACCAGAAAATTTAAATTTTTGGTTTTACAGTTGGGCCTATGGAAAAAAATGTTCTAGAATCTCTACGTATAACCTAAGGATGAGAATCAATAAACATGTTGTTCTAGATATCCTTTTAGTTTCACATCATGTGGTAAGGGTAAATATGAAAGGGTTTATTCAAATGGAACATCTGAGTTGTGGGTACCATAACCTGACTTGAATGAGGACCAAAGATATCCACACTACACCACATACTCTTGAGAAGGAAACCCATGGGAAGGGGGCCTAAAGGTTTCTGATTATATGGATGGGCCTATAGACAAAATGTTCTGGTGTTGCTAAGTGTCCCCTAATTATTAGAATCAAGCCAATAATAGAACCTAAAATATGGCATGGAAAATTAATAGTTCTAAATGGGATGGGGGGAGGGTGATATCCTCCTAGTTGGAAATATTGTGGTTTTTATGTTGTTTATTATCATGGAGACTAAGAAACTGAAAATCAAAATTTATGGTCACATTTTTCAGGCCAATTAATGTAGAGATGTTAAGTGTTTCAACATGAGGTGTCCCTATGTGAATGAGGGACAAGATGGTCTATAAGACACAACACATACTCCTAAATCATACTCAGTCGTTCGGACAAAGGGTTGAGTTTGTGATTTAGTGGCTCGGTGTGGAGAAAATATTCATGAGCATCACTATATATCACATAAGTATGGAAATAAAGTTATATTTAGTTTTTGATGTGGAATTGAATATGGTCGATGCTTAGATGGAAATTTCTTCTCATGTGATGACATTGTAGTGATGTACAGTTTGTGGTCATTCATCTAGGATATATAATATAGTGTTTAACATAATTTGGTATGGAAGGTGGTTGTTATGAAATTTATCATCATTCAAAAAGGATTCTATAGGTCATAGTTTGTGGTCCTTAAACCATTATTCTCATAGTCATTCATTATTAAACAAAATAAAATTATTTCTTCATCAATAAAATTTTTTAAAGTCATGTATTATTAATTTAATAAATAAATGGATCACTACAACTTGTAATGCTGTTGGAAATCCTTTTGTTTTATAAATAATTAGTTTTTTTTAGTTTTCATGTCTTTTATATGTAGTCGCATAATTGAAGGCTATTTCAACATACATATACCAATTCTCGATTTCAATGTATTTGGTAATTAAAATTATAATTTTGATAGAGTTTATCATAGAAATTTGTGAAATGGTTTTATAATAGTCTATACATTGACACCATTAAATCCATTTTCAACTAGTCATTCATTTTATGTACAAACTCATACATCCATGTCCATTTTCATCTTGAATACTTATTTAAAACTAATGGTATTTAAATCATTTTGAGAATATACAAAATCCCATACATGGTTTTTTAAATGGAATTCATTTTAGAATTCAATTATTCTTTCCACATGAAGATTTTGTACCACTTATATCTTTTTTGTAGGTTCTAGGAATATTATTATCAACTAATAATGAGTCACCATCCTCAGAGGATAGAAATCCATATCTATTAGGTTTTGAAACTACCAATGTAATTCTATAATTTACATTTTTCATATGAACTTTATCTTCTAAAGGTATCTCTTTAATATGTTATAGTGAAAAATCCAATGTACCTTGAGCCTAAAATTCACCGAAATATATCCCACTCCCATGATCTATTTTTTATATATGATATATCTCAGGTAATATGGGTTTTCATTCAATTGAAATTTTTTTATATAAAGGGTAATTCTAGTAATATCACCTCACTTCCTTGGGTGATCGTATGAAAACAAATGTTGTGACTCATGGTGGTATTTTTTATGAGAAAAATACCCAAAAATTATTAATAATCCCACACATAAAAATGTGATAACACTGGTTTATTTCCCTAAAGTAATTTATATAGAACACCATTTTATTCATTAGTTGTCACTATTTTTAGAAGGTTTTCTACTTTTTATAATGTGTGCCCATAAAAGGATATTGGAATACTCACTTGACTCAAAATTGATCTCACCATATATATCATGGTGCAATTTCTCATTTCACTAACACCATTCCATTGCGTCATTGTTTACACCCACCAAATCGTCAATAGAAATTTTATAATGGAAGGAAAACATGAAGCATGGATATTATTTTCTCCACAAAGGGAGTATGGAGGATCATGGCTACATGAAGAATAAAATGGTATTTTACATAGATCACATGACCCCCAAAATGATACATGATCTCATAACATTAGGATGGTCATGTAGATGATTTAGTCACTTTCAGTTTTATCTGGAAGATCACTTTTATTTCCCCCAACAATCCCCAATGAACATATGACATATACTAGGTGATTCACTTAGATCATGTGGAATCCCTTCATCATTTCAACTTAATGATGAAATGTACCATGGACCCATACATTGAATCCTTAAAATAAGATCTTGATCCAAATACAAGTAAAAGGGAAAAATTCGCTCTGCTACCTCATAGGGTTTCAAGGGCCAAACGAGAACGATTTATGTTTCCTTACCTCCCCCTCTTTAGAGGGGGAGGGGTAGCTCAGGCTTTCATCCCCCTAATTCATTCCCTCCTCTAATAGATCCAACGATGCACACGATGTTCCCTATCATCGACCTTTCCCCCAGAGTCCCTTTATTGGTTGAGGGCTTCCCAATGATTTTGATAATAGGTAAGGAGTTCCCTGATGTTGTGGACCTCTAGAGGAACTCTCTGGTGGCTCGCTTTAGTTGGAATCATCCTTCCTATGATGCCTTCAACTGCTTCATCTCTGAGTCATGGGGTTTAAATCACCATGCCATTGTTGTGATTCTGGACCCTCAGAACCTTATTATTCACTTATCAACTGAACACAACCTTATCACCGCTTGGATTGTCAACAAGTTTTCTTGAAACACTATGCACTTATTCCTCTTTTGACGGTCCTTCAATTTCTATTGGAGGCATGATCCTTTGATGACTACAATCTTGGTATGTTTAACCAGTCTTCCACTTCTGTTTCAAAACCCCTCGGTCCTTTTAAAGCTTAGTAATATTGTGCGTAGGTTTTTATGTTTTTGATGACGATCAAGATCCCTTTTCCACCCAATTTCTTCGCATATGTATGTGTAGGTTGATGTTTCTAAACCTCCAGTTTATTTTGTGTGGATTGAGATTAAGAATTACTACCAGATCAGATAGAGGGTTAGTTTTGATTGTTATATTAATTTATGTTCTTTAAATAGTCGTTTATGTCATCCCTAAAAGGCTTTCAAGTGAGGAAAAAGAGGTGATACCACATGCATAATCAGCGATGGTGTGGCAGTGGTTACTACTTATGTGAAATCCTATGCGGCTGCATTATCCCCCCCCCCCTTGAGTAGCAGTTTGGATGCAGTTGGTGCTAATAGTGGCCACACCATCTTGTCTGTAGTACGTGTGAATGGTCCCTTAGGGTCTAATCTAGGAGTTCCTGGATCAGTTTCTCTAAGTCTTCTAGGAAGCTCTCTATTGCAATCATCCAACCATTGTTAGACTCATGGTGTGGATGGGGTCATGGATAAAGGGGGATTGAACAATGTGACTCACAGAAATTCCATGAATAAGATTCCATCCCCTATTGATTGACCTTCAGGTAATGAAGCTCCCTTAGATGAGACCCCCAGTATCCCCCAGATTTTGACGAAGATGATAAACCCCAAAGGATCTCACATGATTGGATGCCATATTGGAAACTAAAGCTCATTGATGTTGGGGACTATTCAGTTTATAGTGGGACGAAGACCAAGACTTATATAGATTAGTTTTTTCATCCAAGATCAATGAATAACTGATCATCTAGAAAGAGTATCCAATTTAGGGAGCCTGACCAACCTTCCTTCCATTAAAAGGTTGTGGTGTCTAAAGGTGACAAGATTGAGGATCCTAACTGGTCGATGGATATGGTGGCATCAGATGATGTTCCGAAGAAGGAAAGGAAGGAGAACGATGACCTGAAGCTTCCCCTGCATTATGGGGAAGAGATCGTAGATAATCATTATCAATGTTAAAAAAAGAGGAAGCTGATATAATAAAATCTAGATCATTACAAGTTTACCTTAATGAAGAGCAAGCTAAGTGGATTGACAAGAATGACTAGATTTTGGCTCATGGAATCAATGATAAGAAAATAAACCTAGATGAGTATATTCAGATATGGGATAGGATGGCGGACCTATTTGATGATCTCATCAAAGATGACCCAGATACGAAGGTAACATCTATCTCATGGAGCTTACATAGAGTGTTTAATTCAAAACTTTTAATTTTTTTTTGAACATCTCGGTAACCTATTAATAGGTTTTACATGATTATGGATTGTATTCTCTTTTGTTTTTATTACTTTTCCTCAAATTGATCTCTTTAATAAAAATTTAAATTAGAAGGAAGATCCACATACAAAAATAACAACTAAGCATGCTGAATTTCATAGGATTTCAGAAGGATCATTGTCAAACATTTGATTATTTGTGTAACAACCCGAGAATTTATGAGAATTATTATTTTTAATTTCATTGATGTCTTCTGTTGTATGTGACACCAATATTATATTGTTCTATACGCAACACTGTAATAGCTTGCAGTATACACAACACAAATCTTGGATCATGTTAAACACAATTTCACGTTCGTTTGATAGAAGTTATTTTACGCAACATTGAGTGTGTGTATATATATACATATATATTCAATGTATAAATGAAATATGGTTGGATTCTATTATAAACAACAACAAATGAATCTTGCACTACACCCAACCCTGACTTGGCTTTCATTACACGTAACTGCGACCTTCCGCGATAGTGTGTGTTATACGCAATACCAAATTTCACTAAACGATATATTATTATATTATTATTATGAACTAGCCATTATGAATAGTAATAGCCACTTTTTGAAATTTTATAAATTTTATCTTTCAAAATGGACTTCATTTTTGGATTCATGATATCGAAATTATCCTAGGGTGAATTATTTGTATTTTTCTGAAAACTTTCAATTTTTGATGAATAGTG
Organism: Viscum album; assembly: GCA_963277665.1. Classification (NCBI taxonomy): domain Eukaryota; kingdom Viridiplantae; phylum Streptophyta; class Magnoliopsida; order Santalales; family Viscaceae; genus Viscum; species Viscum album. Next base: position 235,145,326 of record OY728158.1, read on the forward strand.
AAAACACAGGGTTACTATTTAAAAACCGACTTTTTATTTAAAAAATTATTTATTTTATTTAAATTTATTTTAGATCAAAATTTATACATAATACCTATATAAGTTCAATGTAATTCATTGGAGTCATTTTATAATATTTTTTGATATATAAAACATTTATTGAACGTTTCATCGTCTTTTACCCACCTCCTAGGAGAATTTGAAAATTTACATAAAACATAATTTTAGCACTTCTGTGAGTGGAATTTTGAAAATCTGAGAGACACGGTTAATATCAAGGAGTAAAATGTGGTTCAATGAGATGAAAATCATTTTTTGTGAATAGTAACTTTTTACTTTTATTTACCACGGTTAAATGTAAATAGGGTAATTAAGGGAAAATTGATATTAATATTACCCTAATACTACAACAAAACCGCTGTTTAGAGGCAGTTTATAATAAACCGCCGCGAAACGTTGGTTTTTTTTAACACTAGACCCTCCTCCCCCCGCGACCCCGACCCCCCACTTCCCCCGCGACCCCGGCCCCCCGCTTCCCCCTGCGACCCCGCGACCCCGACCCCGAGGACCCCGCGCGACCCTGGCGACCCTGGAAACCCTACGAACCCCATCCCCCCACGACCCCTGGCCCCCTGTGACCCCGGAAGCTGCATTGTCTTCCCCTCTAGGTAGGGTTTTGTTTCTCCTTTAGGTTTTTTTGTTTTTCTAGTAGGTATAAGAATCAAATCCACAAGAAGGGTTTGTGTGTAATTAATACAATAAAAAATTATTAAAATTTGGTTGAATATAATGATATCTGGGGATGTTTTCATTATGTTTTTGGGTTTAATGCAACATAGAAGATATATTTTGGGTGCGGTTGGCTATAATGAAAACTTGATGAAATGATTTACATGGATTTAGGTGTAATTCCATCTCAAGTGTGTTTATTAGTGAGGGGTTGCGTGTATTTATAATCATGGATATTCCTGAAATATGGGTTTGTTGTAATGACAACCATAGACCATACAATGAATGGAATGGATGTAATTACAACAATAAACATATTTGAGTTATTCACCCAAACCCAAGAAATGGTCTAGTTGTTAAGGAATAAAGGTGTGGATCAAGTTCCCTCAGAACCAAGTCTAACAAATATCTGCATGTCCCATATCAGTAATCCCTAGCCTCATTGTTGTGTGATGGAACTAAATCATGGAGTCATGGAATGTACTATCACCATTTTTCTTTTTAGAATAGAACATAATTTTGTAATGTCCCCTACGTACCAAACCGTTCCAAGAATATTTTCCCATAAGCTTGAAGAAGATTCCATGAATTCTATTTGTCACAATGAGAAAGACATTTATAAAGACCAAGAAAGTACTAAGAAGGGGTGTTCTAATGGTGAATAGAGGTGACAATGTGGTCTGAAAAGAATGATTAGATTCAATCATTAATGTATTCATTTAAAATAAGTAAAGGGACACCAGAGTAGCCATTGAAATGGACATGGAAGAACCCATGAAAGTTATCTAAGTTCCCAATACCAATCATGTACTTGAATGAGAATATGGATTCAGACTACAAAACCATATCATGGTGTCTTCAAGTGAAACTATGCTAGAAAATTTGAACTGATCTTGTGTTTCCAAGACCATGATAGTTATAGTATAAGGTTTTCATTATGATTGGTGGGGATGGTTAATGATAGCCTGCACAATTATAATTTAATGAATGGTTCCATCATCTACGACATTCCACCTTTTGGATGGTCTCTCATTAACCAATGGATACTCCATACACTATTTTGAACCATTTCTTTGGGTTGAGTTTTATTCACACCCTATAGCCCCTCTCACTCTCCTTTTCCGCATCTTTTATTTTAAATTACACTTAAATGATTATTTTACTGGTTTTTTCATTATAGGGCGGTATGTAAAGGTGTGATGAGGCCTTGGGGGATAGCCCTACATAGTGGGTCTATAGGTATCTTCTAAATTTGTTTTTGTGGATGTCGATTTATTTGGATCTAACCTATTAGGATTTGATATTGAATATCACACCTTTCCTCAAAGCATATAAAGTTTTCCTTGTGGTATATTTCAGTCATGGAAGATAGTTCCACCTAAACCACATAATAAATCAATGGACTGATTAATAAAATATCAAACCTAATACCATTAGATTCTATTGAATGAGAATGGTACTAGTATTCCACTATTTGTAATGGTCATTCTTCACTAGTTGGTCTCTATTTCTTATTAACCCAGGAATTCATAATGTATGTTTTAAACCTTCCAAAATCATTTTATTCATTGTGATTGTTGTACCCTGAAGTTTAAAAATTTGAGAATCATTTTAACAGTTAAATAAATTATGAAATTATATTCTTATGCACCGTCCAATTTGGGTATGAATCTCTTTTGGATACCCCAAATACATAACATTATATTCTCCTTTTGTAATGTCTTATCAAAACCATGGTCCTTTTCATAGGATATTGAACTTTGTGACACAATGGTCTAAACATCATGACCATAAAATTAATGTCCCCCACCAAGGTATTATATGATACTAATAATCCTAAATTCACATCAGGTTGTGTTTTGGAATATCTATAAAGACTAACCAATCATTGGTTCTATGTTTTTATATATAAAAATGTTAACAGCTACAGGTCTGAGAACCATGACCATAAAATATCTGAGTCATCCCCTAAGAATATATTCATATGTGTGTCAAGATCTACATCCATATCATATTTTTATTCCTTTCTTATATCGCTATATATATCACATATTTTTTTTCAAGGATACATTCCCTTAAACTCTATACATGGATTGGTCTATGAACAATGAAATTAAACATAGTTTGAATATCCATGATATTGTTTATATGATCATTGGTCTATGAACAATGAAAATAAACATAGTGTGAATATTCACTATGTAGAGACCCGAAGCCTGACGTACATAGACATTACATTACTTTTTCGGAATACTTAGTACATAATAAAAACACACACACACAAGGATTGTAATAGTTTAGTGTCTTTGGAAACTCGAAACGTAATCTTCTAATCGTGGTGAAAGATCTTCAAAATCTCCCATAAAGATCTTCTTTTTTTTATACCTAAAACCTTTCTTTATATCCTGGGGAAAAGAAAACATAAAAGGGTGAGCTCAAATGCTCAGTAAGGGTAAACAAAAGAAATATCAATCACATCATATATATAAGCACATAACTTTTGGAAATCTTAACCTGCAAAAGAGATCATAATTTCATAACATGGGGTAAATCATGGTAGTGAAATGTAATCACAATAATCATAACTTAAAACATGAAACTTTGTGTCATTCACACATAATCATAGAGAATCATTTCTTGTTAGTCAAGACTCATTTCCAAGACTATCTTAGTGGACAAAGTCTCTTTCTGAATCGAGTAACCCTCATTTCAGTCCTGTTTCACTGAACCGGTATAACCTACCGTTCCAGCCCTGTCTATCTCATGAGATATAAAATCTTTACCCAATGCATTGGAGGGAGATATAGGTCCCACCCATCTTATAATGAATCCTTTCTTATGTGTGCCACATAATCATAAATCATACATTATCGCATAACCCATGTAATAAAAATGGGATTCTTAAACAACATGACATCATAAAACAATTCATATAAGATAAAGGAATTCATAAAAATAATTCCATCACAACCTAATCAAACCAATTTAATAATAGGGATAAAAACAGAACCCTTTTATTATCTTAGATGGAAAATAATTTTGATAAAATACTTGAACTCCATTCTTGAGGAAAATATCCTTTCTTCTTTAAAAACATTTTTCCTTTCTTAACATGTCATACAACTTTAAACTAAAAGAAGTTGATTAAAAATAAACTTGAAAACTTGTAAAGGATTCTTCTTGGAAATGATGTTATAAAAATCCATTCATGTCGTATAAGTTAAAAAAAACATTCTTCGTACTTTTGTCGGAAAAGTCAAAAAGTACCTCGTACGAAAAAAAACGACAAAAGATTCCTTTCATATTCTTTACTAAAAACTCACCGAAGGTTAAAATTGGATTTAAACTATTTTAAGTGGATGGAAACAATATTACATATTGAGGGAACATGGATGTGGATGATAAAATACACCCCAGTAAATACTTACGAATAAACAATCTCGGATAAAAATGAGATTGTGGTATTTTCCCTTACCTTAGGTCTGATTTGCTTCGTATGTGTCCGAACCTCCTGTATAATGATTTAAATAATGTCATTAACTTATTACATAATCATATTCATTGTTATTATATCATATATGGTTCTCTTATGATATTATATTACCCGTTCTATTGTAAATTCCATGTTAAAGAAGCGTTTTGGGTAAAATCGTTTCATTTATCGTAGGTGTTTTGACTTGTTGTTATTGACATTATTATTACTTATATCATGATTTACTTACTTTCAGAATATAAAATATGATTTATATATCATATATATTCAGTATATATATATATATAATAGATAGATAAATTAAATGAAAAACACCGTTCATGGAGACGGTAGTCCGTACGTACGCATGAACGCTGTTTTCCTTTCCTTATTGACTTGAATGGAAGTAAGTAGATGACATACATATATATATATATATATATATCCAGTAGCTTTATAATTTCATATATTTCATTATTATTTCTTATATATACTTTATAATCATTCTTAAATGGTTAACATGGAGAATGAATCTCATCGCGTCGTGGAGACGGTAGTCCGTACGTACGCACGAGCGATGATATCATTTCCATAAATATTGAATTGAATTGGAGTGGATTATACAATATATCAGAATCAATATTATGTTGTAATAACTTTTTATAGTTATTCTTTACACCATTATACCCATCCATGTAAGGTGGTAGTGGAAAATAGATTACACCACGGCGTGGAGACGATATTCCGTACGTACGCACGCGCGGTGCTCTCTTTTTCCGTATGATGGATAGATGGTGAAATAGGGTTGTTTCATACTTATAATAACATATCAGTATATGAGTGATACTTATGTAATTACTTCATAATGAAACAACCTAAGAAGAAGAAGTGGAAGAATAAATAAAGATGAAAGAATTGGTAACGGTAATTACCTCTTCTTTGAAGCGCCTCTTTGAGACCTCCTCTTAGGGCACTAAAATTGGTCTTTGAGGAAGACCAGAACCTCTAGGATGTTGTTAGGGAAGTGGAGAAGAGATTTTGTCAGGGGTTGGCCGAGCTTGAGTGCTCAAATTGGTGTGAGGAGGAGGGGGAGGAGGTGTCCTTATATAAGGGAGGAAAGGGGCACCTTAGGAATACCTCAAAATATTATTTTATATTAATGTCAAAATCGGTTTATAATGGTTCCAAAGGGTCATATTTCGAATCTAAAGTGGGGATGGGTCGAAATCCTATCAACCAATAGGATTTAGACAAGTTTAGGGTGTTATTGTAACCTGTTCAATTAGATTTAACTCTAAGTTAAATAATTTAACCTTTACCGTGTCTTTTTGTTTTCTTTCACTATATGGTTAATACACTTACTATAACATGCCAAACGAACCCCAAATTGTTTATTATTAATATATATATCCTTATCTAAGTCATTTGGCCGAACCTTAGATTTTTAGGAATAAAATAACAATTAATAATATAATATTTGATTTAAAAACTATTTTGTGTCAATTTTGACACTATTTGATATATGATTTTTGTGAAAGTCATAACAGAATTATATGTTCAAACCAAGTTGATTAACTCAACACTAATATATCATAGTAACCTAGAAAATTAGTGGAATTCATAAAACGTCTCAAATTAAATTCATTTGAGCATTTATAACATCAATTATGTTAATATTTCCTTAAAAAGGGTAATTACTGCATCATCGTTGTGTCATAAATAAATAAATTTATTTAAACTCTAAATATTATAAATAAAATATCATTATGTAGGAAATAGTTTTAGCTTTATAATTAATATTTATAGTCGAATTTATCTTATTTATAACCCCATATTAAAAATGTTTTAGTTATTAAACTTTGATTTTAACTATTTTAACTATTCATTAAATAAAATAATATTAAATGTCATAATCTAATCCAAGTGGACCTAAATGGTCATATGATATTCATAAGGTTGTTTTTGGTCGAAATACACTTTTCCAATAGGATTAGTACATGTGTTAGGGTAATATTAATATCATTTTTAACCTTAATTACCCTATTTACTTTTAACCGTGGTAAATAAAAGTAAAAAGTTACTATTCACCAAAAATTAGTTTCATCTCATTGAACCACATTTTACTTACTGACATCAACCGTGTCTCTCGTATTTTTGAAATTCCATTCACAGAAGCGGTAAAATTATGTTTTATGAAAAATTCAGTTTTTTAACTACCACTTAGTAGTTTCACTATTCATCAAAAATTGATGTTTTTTAGAACAATGCCAAAATTTCATCCTAAGATATATTTCATATTCCAAATTAAAAAATGAAGTCTATTTTACCAAATTCATAACATAGAAGTTGCATTAATTAATTTTATAATTAAATCCCGCTGTTAAAACAAATAGCGTGTTTTTAAGAAACAATATCTATCAAAAGATTGACACTTGATTATGTCTAGTTTAAATGTGAAATTACATTCAATGACCAACATTGTATTAAATTGTAAAACTATATTCTAAATATACTTTAAAACAACTCAAATTAATAATTTATCACTACTAATTATTTTGATTAAAAAAGTTGTTTTTAATTATAATTTAGTAATTTTCACTATTCATCAGAATATGAAAGTTATCCGAAAAGTACCAAAATTTCACCTTAGGCTAAATTCGATACTCTGAATCCAAAAATGAAGTCCATTTTGAGAGCTAAAATTTCTAAAATTTTAAAAGGTGGTTATTAATATTCATAACGGCTAGTTATAATAATATTTTAATAGCATATCGTTGTTTAGTGAAACTCGGTATTGCGTACTACACACGCTATCAAGGAAGGTCGTGATTGCGTGTAATGAAAGGCAAGTCAAGGATGCGTGTTGTGCAAGCTCTTTTTGGTGTAGCATACAACACAAGACATTAGTGAAATAAAAAAGAATATTTTTCATAAAATCTCGGGTTGTTACATTCTACCCCCCTTAAAATGAATTTCCCCCTCGAAATTCGTCGGGGTTATAAATGGTTTACTATTCGAAAGTTTCTTTAATAGAAACCCACATCATAAAAAGGAATACCAAAACTTGGCTTTAAAAACTAAAGTATGAAATGTAACGATTACCCAAATAAACTAATCACTAGGTTTCCACATAGGTGAAAATATGCATATGGAAGAGAAATCTAACCATCATGTTCTGATGGAGAGTGGTAGAGAACATGGCTATGGAAAAGCCAACAATCACAAAGCCATAAATTTGTGATGATCTAAGGTACCATCTGATTCATCAGATATAAGATCACTAGGACAACATTTTTGGTTTTCAAGATCGTTTCCCTAAAGTTAAAGAATTTGAATTAGAATAAATACTTACTTTATTTTGGTACAATATCACTATTGTTCGTGCCTTTAACAATTTCCACTTCATCTCTTAAATAAATGAAGTTGAATTTGTTATTCGTGAAGTGTTAGCAGATCATGTGATAGAATAACAGGTCATTCCATCTGTCTCAAACAAAAGGTTAGCAAAATTATATACATAAGTCTATCTATAGTGAGATTAATCATATATGGTTCCTAAATTGGACTTTATACTTCACATATCATACTGATTAATATAATAAAACTAGTTTCTACTAAATAGGGATTTCATGTAGGTCAGTGGTAGGCGATAAAGGCCAGTCGCACTTCGGTTGTGGGTTTGATTTCCACAGCCTTGTCCGACGCGATGGGTTGTCTCCCGTCCTGCAGGTTGTCCTTTTTCTAAAACTACATTACTATAACATCCCTTCAATAATATCTAGAAAACTTCTATCCTTAAACAATACTAACTTATGTCCAAAATAATCCATTCCAATCTTTAGGCTTATCCATAATACTGCAGTCCACTCTCATAACATAGTGAAAACGATTACCAGAGATTTAACACCATCGTCGATCCCCATATATCATAAGATATGTTTTGTTGGTCACATTCCAAACATTCAAAGTCCTTAATCATGTATTCTCTTGAATACCTTAGTGAAAACATGAATGCAGTTAAAATTTAACACTTTCCACATACCAAAATCCTCAAAATTCTATATACTCAAACAATGATATCACTTAGTCCTTATATCAATCATGAGCTCATGAATACATTCAAACATCTCATTATCTTCTTATCCCTTCATTATGCTCATATCATCTGTTTACCAAAAATGTCTCAATCACTTTTCATGGTTACCGGTACCATAAAATTATTGAAAACCACAATAGACCAAAACATAAATATTCCAATATTCCACAATACTATATACAACATTATTTTGGAATCCCATTACATAAACACTTAATCATTCCACCACATCATTGTCATATTCAACATCGCCAATAGTGATCGCATGTGACTTCCCTTTGTCCTTTGCCTTCAGTGGTTGCTCATGTTGATCATCACTAACCCTTGGATTAGGGCATTTATTAGCATAATGCCCCATTTCCTTTCACTTGAAGCATTGAAGTGTTGGTGGTGCGTTCTCTGCAGTGTTTGCTTTATTCACATCATTAGAAACCCTTTTTCCATTACTTCGACACTCAGCTGCTCGATGACCTTCTTTTCCACACGTAAAACATTTTCTAGTCCCTTTAAGACAATCTCCACCATGCTTCTTTCCACACTTTGTGCATAAGGAAACATTTATCTTCTTTTCACCATTATTCTGAGATTTCTCCTTGAACTCCATCTTTCGTTTCTTGTCAAAACCATGAGATGGATATGTAACACCAACTTCCATTTCTACCTTGATAGCACAACGCACAATTTCTTCATAACTACTGAAGTCTCTTATAGCTAATGCCCTTCGAAGACATGGTTTTAAGCCACTGAAAAATCGATCAACTTTACTTTCAGGTTGGATGATAATGCCAGATGCATACCTTGCAAGTCTTGTAAAATTCGCTTCGTATATACCAACAGATTCATCATCCTTTTGCTTTAGTTCAAGAAACTCTTTCTCCATCTTTGTTCGAAGAATACGAGGGAAGTACTTATTGAAAAATAAGTTCTTGAACTCGTCCCATTCCATGGACTCAATTTCATCTCTTTGCCTTGTATTCTTGATAAGATTCCACCATTGATCAGCTTCACCTTCCAAACGATATACTGCTAAGATGACTTTATCATGTTCAGAACATTGAAGAACTGAAAATATATTTTCAGTGGTACTGATCCATTTTTCAGCAACAAGTGGATCAGAACACCCACTGAAAGAAGGTGGATGTTGCCTCATGAAGGACTCAATAGAATATTGTTCCCCTCTCTGCTCATTTGGAAGTCCAGAATGATTCATAGCTTGTGTAAGTATAGCAATAAGATTTTGCACTCCATCTCCCATAACATTTGTTTTTTCAGGAGGACAATCATTGCATTGTCCATTGCATTGATCAACATGGTTCCTTCGGGTTCCAGCCATCGTCTAAATCCCAAAAAGAATAGCGTGAGAGGCAAAAATAATGCTAGGGAAAACAACATAATAAAGGGGGAGTACCTTCAATATCTAACATCTTAGGTTAAATTCTAAGATCGTTAGCGCAATTCTAGCACTATAACCTATACGTATACTTAACCTTAGAGACATCCCTAGACATACCTTAGAAATATCACTAGGGATCTCACTAAAGTTCTCGCATCCTAGTTTCCAAAGGTTGACTAAACCTTTCCTCTGATACCAACTGTAGAGACCCGAAGCCTGATGTACATAGACTTTACATTACTTTTGCGGAATACTTAGTACATAATAAAAACACACACACACAAGGATCGTAATAGTTTAGAGTCTTTGGAAACTCGGAACGTAATATTCTAATCATGGTGAAAGATCTTCAAAATCTCCCATAAAGATCTTTTTTTATACCTAAAACCTTTCTTTATATCCTGGGGAAAAGAAAACATAAAAGGGTGAGCTCAAATTCTCATTAAGGGAAAACAAAAGAAATATCAATCACATCATATACATAAGAACATAACTTTTGGAAATCTTAACCTGCAAAAGAGATCATAATTTCATAACATGGGGTAAATCATGGTAGTGAAATGTAATCACAATAATCATAACTTACAACATGAAACTTTGTGGAATTCACACATAATCATAGAGAATAATTTCTTGTTAGTCAAGACTCATTGCCAAGACTATCTTAGTGGAAAAAGTCTCTTTCTGAATCGAGTAACCCTCGTTTCAGTCCTGTTTCACTGAACCGGTATAACCTACCGTTCTAGCCCTGTCTATCTCATGAGATATAAAATCTTTACCCAATGCATTTGAGGGAGATATAGGTCCGACCCATCTTATAATGAATCCTTTCTTATGTGTTCCACATAATCATAAATCATACATTATCGCATAACCCATGTAATAAAAATGGGATTCTTAAACAACATGACATCATAAAACAATTCATATAAGATAAAGGAATTCATAAAAATAATTCCATCACAACCTAATCAAACCAATGTAATAATAGGGATAAAAACAGAACCCTTTTATTATCTTAGATGGAAAATAATTTTGATAAAATACTTGAACTCCATTCTTGAGGAAAATATCCTTTCTTCTTTAAAAACATTTTTCCTTTCTTAACATGTCATACAACTTTAAACTAAAAGAAGTTGATTAAAAATAAACTTGAAAACTTGTAAAGGATGATTCTTGGAAATGATGTTTTAAAAATACATTCATATCGTATAAGTTAAAAAAACATTCTTCGTACTTTTGTCGGAAAAGTCAAAAAGTACCTCGTACGAAAAAAAACGACAAAAGATTCCTTTCATATTCTTTACTAAAAACTCACTGAAGGGTAAAATTGGATTTAAAATATTGTAAGTGGATGGAAACAATATTACATATTGAGGGAACATGGATGTGGATGATAAAATACACCCCAGTAAATACTTACGAATAAACAATCTCGGATAAAAATGAGATTGTGGTATTTTCCCTTACCTTAGGTCTGATTTGCTTCGTATGTGTCCGAACCTCCTGAATAATGATTTAAATAATGTCATTGACTTATTACAGAATCATATTCATTTTTATGATATCATATATGGTTCTCTTATGATATTATATTACCCGTTCTATTGTAAATTCCATGTTAAAGAAGCGTTTTGGGTAAAATCGTTTCATTGATCGTAGGTGTTTTGACTTGTTGCTATTGACATTATTATTACTTATATCATGATTTACTTACTTCCAGAATATAAAATAAGATTTATATATCATATATATTCAGTATATATACATATATAATAGATAGATAAATTAAATGAAAAACACCGTTCATGGAGACGGTAGTCCGTACGTACGCATGAACGCTGTTTTCCTTTCCTTATTGTCTTGAATGGAAGTAAGTAGATGACATACACATATATATATATATATCCAGTAGATTTATAATGTCATATATTTCATTATTATTTCTTATATATAATTTATAATCATTCTTAAATGGTTAACATGGAGAATGAATCTCATCGCATCGTGGAGACGGTAGTCCGTACATACGCACGAGCGATGATATCATTTCCATAAATATTGAATTGAATTGGAGTGGATTATAAAATATATCAGAATCAATATGATGTTGTAATAACTATGTATAGTTATTCTTTACACCATTATACCCATCCATGTAAGGTGGTGGTGGAAAATAGATTACACCACGGCGTGGAGACGGTATTCCGTACGTACGCATGCGCGGTGATTTCTTTTTCCGTAGGATGGATAGATGGTGAAATAGGGTTGTTTCATACTTATAATAACATATCAGTATATGAGTGATACTTATGTTATTACTTCATAATGAAACATCCTAATAAGAAGAAGTGGAAGAAGAAATAAAGATGAAAGAATTGGTAACGGTAATTACCTCTTCTTTGAAGCGCCTCTTTGAGACCTCCTCTTAGGGCACTAAAATTGGTCTTTGAGGAATACCAGAACCTCTAGGATGTTGTTAGGGAAGTGGAGAAGATATTTTGGCAGGTTTTGGCCGAGCTTGATTGCTCAAATTGGTGTGAGGAGGAGGGGGAGGAGGTGTCCTTTTATAAGGGAGGAAAGGGGCACCCTAGGAATACCTCGAAATATTATTTTATATTAATGTAAAAATCGGTTTATAATGGTTACAAAGGGTCATATTTAGAAGCTAAAGTGGGGACGGGTCGATAGACTATCAACCAATAGTATTTAGACAAGTTTAGGGTGTTATTTTAACCTTATCAATTAGATTTAACTCTAAGTTAAATATTTTAACTTTTACCGTGTCTTTTTGTTTTCTTTCACTATATGGTTAATACACTTACTATAACATACCAAACGAACCCCAAATTGTTTATTATTAATATATATATCCTTATATAAGTCCTTTGGCCGAACCGTAGATTTTTAGGAATAAAATAACAATTAATAATATAATATTTGATTTAAAAACAATTTTGTGTCAATTTTGACACTATTTGATATATGATTTTTGTGAAAGTCATAATAGAATTATATGTTCGAACCAAGTTTATTAAATCAACACTAATATATCATAGTAACCTATAAAATTAGTGGAATTCATAAAAAGTCTCAAATTAAATTCATTTGAGCATTTATAACATCAATTATGTTAATATTTCCTTAAAAAGGGTAATTACTGCATCATCGTTGTGTCATAAATAAATAAATTTATTTAAAGTCTAAAAATTATAAATAAAATATAATTATGTAGGAAATAGTTTTAGATTTCTAATGAATATTTATAGTCGAATTTATCTTATGTATAACCCCATATTAAAAATGTTTTAGTTATTAAACTTTGAATTTAACTATTTTAACTATTCATTAAATAAAATAATATTAAATGTCATAATCTAATCCAAGTGGACCTAAATGGTCATATTATATTCATAAGGTTGTTTTTGGTCGAAATACACTTGTCCAATAGGATTAGGACATGTGTTAGGGTAATATTAATATCATTTTTACCCTTAATTACCCTATTTACTTTTAACCGTGGTAAATAAAAGTAAAAAGATACTATTCACCAAAAATTATTTTCATCTCATTGAACCACATTTTACTTACTAACATCAACCGTGTCTCTCGGATTTTTGAAATTCCATTCACAGAAGCTGTAAAATTATGTTTTATGAAAAATTCATTTTTTTAACTACCACTTAGTAGTTTCACTATTCATCAAAAATTGATGTTTTTTAGAACAATGCCAAAATTTCATCCTAAGATATATTTCATATTCCGAATTCAAAAATGAAGTCTATTTTACCAAATTCATAACATAGAATTTGCATTAATTAATTTTATAATTAAATCCCGCTGTTAAAACAAATAGCGTGTTTTTAAGAAACAATATCTATCAAAAGATTGACACTTGATTATGTCTAGTTTAAAAGTGAAATTACATTCAATGAACAACATTGCATTAAATTGTAAAAATATATTCTAAATATACTTTAAAACAACTCAAATTAATAATTTATCACTATTAATTATTTTGATTAAAAAAGTTGTTTTTAATTATAATTTAGTAATTTTCACTATTCATCAGAATGTGAAAGTTATCTGAAAAGTACCAAAATTTCACCTTAGGCTAAATTCGATACTCCGAATCCAAAAATGAAGTCCATTTTGAGAGCTAAAATTTCTAAAATTTTAAAAGGTGGTTATTACTATTCATAACGGCTAGTTATAATAATATTTTAATAGCATATCGTTGTTTAGTGAAACTCGGTATTGCGTACTACACACGCTATCGAGGAAGGTCGTGATAGCGTGTAATGCAAGGAAAGTCAAGGATGCATGTTGTGCAAGCTCCTTTTGGTGTAGCGTACAACACAAGACATTAGTGAAATAAAAAAGAATATTTTTCATAAAATCTCGGGTTGTTACATTCTACCCCCCTTAAAATGAATTTCGCCCTCGAAATTCGTCGGGGTTATAAATGGTTTACTATTAGAAATTTTCTTTAATAGAAACCCACATCATAAAAAGGAATACCAAAACTTGGCTTTAAAAACTAAAGTATGAAATGTAACGATTACCCAAATAAACTAATCACTGGGTTTCCACATAGGTGAAAATATGCATATGGAAGAGAAATCTAACCATCATGTTCTGATGGAGAGTGGTAGAGAACATGGCTATGGAAAAGCCAACAATCACAAAGCCATAAATTTGTGATGATCTTAGGTACCATCTGATTCATCAGATATAAGATCACTAGGACAACATTTTTGGTTTTCAAGATCGTTTCCCTAAAGTTAAAGAATTTGAATTAGAATAAATACTTAATTTATTTTGGTACAATCTCACTATTGTTCGTGCCTTTAACAATTTCCACTTCATCTCTTAAATAAATGAAGTTGAATTTGTTATTTGTGAAGTGTTAGCAGATCATGTGATAGAATGACAGGTCATTCCATCTGTCTCAAAAAAAGGTTAGCAAAATTATATACATAAGTCTATCTATAGTGAGATTAATCATATATGGTTCCTAAAATGGACTTTATACTTCACATATCATACTGATTAATATAATAAAACTAGTTTCTACTAAACAGGGATTTCCTGTAGGTCAGTGGTAGGCGATAAAGGCCAGTCGCACTTCGGTTGTGGGTTCGATTTCCACACCCTTTTCCGACGCGATGGGTTGTCGCCCGTCCTGCATGTTGTCCTTTTTCTAAAACTATATTACTATTACATCCCCTCAATAATATCGAGAAGACTTCTATCCTTAAACAATACTAACTTATGTCCAACATAATCCATTCCAATCTTTAGGCTTATCCATAATACTGCAGTCCACTCTCATAACATAGTGAAAACGATTACCAGAGATTTAACACCATCGTCGATCCCCATATATCATAAGATATGTTTTGTTGGTCACATTCTAAACATTCAAAGTCCTTAATCATGTATTTTCTTGAATACCTTAGTGAAAACATGAATGCAGTTAAAATTTAACACTTTCCACATACCAAAATCCTCAAAATTCTATATACTCAAACAATGATATCACTTAGTCCTTATATCAATCATGAGCTCATGAATACAATCAAACATCTCATTATCTTCTTATCCCTTCATTATGCTCATATCATCTGTTTACCAAAAATGTCTCAATCACTTTTCATGGTTACCGGTACCATAAAATTATTGAAAACCACAATAGACCAAAACATAAATATTCCAATATTCCACAATACTATATACAACATTATTTTGGAATCCCATTACATAAAGACTTAATCATTCCACCACATAATTTTCATATTCAACATCGCCAATAGTGGTCGCATGTGACTTCACTTTGTCCTTTTCCTTCAGTGGTTGCTCATGTTGATCATCCCTAACCCTTGGATTAGGGCATTTATTAGCATAATGCCCCATTTCCTTGCACTTGAAGCATTGAAGTGTTGGTGGTGCATTCTCTGCAGTGTTTGCTTTATTCACATCATTAGAAACCCTTTTTCCATTACTTCGACACTCAGCTGCTCGATGACCTTCTTTTCCACACTTAAAACATTTTCTAGTCCCTTTAAGACAATCTCCACCGTGCTTCTTTCCACACTTTGTGCATAAGGAAACATTCATCTTCTTTTCACCATTATTCTGAGATTTCTCCTTGAACTCCATCTTTCGTTTCTTGTCAAAATCATGAGATGGATATGTAACACCAACCTCCATTTCTACCTTGATAGCACAACACACAATTTCTTCATAGCTACTGAAGTCTCTTATAGCTAATTCCCTTCGAAGACTTGGTTTTAAGCCACTGAAAAATCGATCAACTTTACTTTCAGGTTGGATGATAATGCCAGATGCATACCTTGCAAGTCTTGTAAAATTCGCTTCGTATATACCAACATATTCATCATCCTCTTGCTTTAGTTCAAGAAACTCTTTCTCCATCTTTGTTCGAAGAATACGAGGGAAGTACTTATTGAAAATTAAGTTCTTGAACTCGTCCCATTCCATGGACTCAATTTCATCTCTTTGCCTTGTATTCTTGATAAGATTCCACCATTGATCAGCTTCACCTTCCAAACGATATACTGCTAAGATGACTTTATCATGTTCAGAACATTGAAGAACTGAAAATATCTTTTCAGTGGTACTGATCCATTGTTCAGCAACAAGTGGATCAGAACACCCACTGAAAGAAGGTGGGCGTTGCCTCATGAAGGACTCAATAGAATATTGTTCCCTTCTCTGCTCATTTGGAAGTCCAGAATGATTCATAGCTTGTGTAAGTATAGCAATAAGATTTTTCACTACATCTCCCATAACATTTGTTTGTTCAGGAGGACAATCATTGCATTGTCCATTGCATTGATCAACACGGTTCCTTCGGGTTCCAGCCATCGTCTAAAACCCAAAAAGAATAGCGTGAGAGGCAAAAATCATGCTAGGGAAAACAACATAATAAAGGGGGAGTACCTTCAATATCTAACATCTTAGGTTAAATTCTAAGATCGTTAGCTCAATTCTTGCACTATAACCTATACGTATACTTAACCTTAGAGACATCCCTAGACACACCTTAGAAATATCTCTAGGGATCTCACTAAAGTTCTCGCATCCTAGATTCCAAAGGTTGACTAAACCTTTCCTATGATACCAACTGTAGAGACCCGAAGCCTGACGTACATAGACTTTACATTACTTTTGCGGAATACTTAGTACATAATAAAAACACACACACACAAGGATCGTAATAGTTTAGTGTCTTTGGAAACTCAGAACGTAATCTTCTAATCGTGGTGAAAGATCTTCAAAATCTCCCATAAAGATATTTTTTTTATACATAAAACCTTTCTTTATATCCTGGGGAAAAGAAAACATAAAAGGGTGAGCTCAAATGCTCATTAAGGGTAAACAAAATAAATATCAATCACATCATATACATAAGAACATAACTTTTGGAAATCTTAACCTCCAAAAGAGATCATAATTTCATAACATGGGGTAAATCAAGGTAGTGAAATGTAATCACAATAATCATAACTTAAAACATGAAACTTTGTGGCATTCACACATAATCATAGAGAATCATTTGTTGTTAGTCAAGACTCATTGCCAAGACTATCTTAGTGGACAAAGTCTCTTTCTGAATCGAGTAACCCTCGTTTCAGTCCTGTTTCACTGAACCGGTATAACCTACCGTTCCAGCCCTGTCTATCTCATGAGATATAAAATCTTTACCCAATTCATTGGAGGGAGATATAGGTACCACCCATCTTATAATGAATCCTTTCTTATGTGTTCCACATAATCATAAATCATACATTATCGCATAACCCATGTAATAAAAATGGGATTCTTAAACAACATGACATCATAAAACAATTCATATAAGATAAAGGAATTCATAAAAATAATTCCATCACAACCTAATCAAACCAGTGTAATAATAGGGATAAAAACAGAACCCTTTTATTATCATAGATGGAAAATAATTTTGATAAAATACTTGAACTCCATTCTTGAGGAAAATATCCTTTCTTCTTTAAAAACATTTTTCCTTTCTTAACATGTCATACAACTTTAATCTAAAAGAAGTTGATTAAAAATAAACTTGAAAACTTGTAAAGGATGCTTCTTGGAAATGATGTTTTAAAAATCCATTCATGTCGTATAAGTTAAAAAAACATTCTTCGTACTTTTGTCGGAAAAGCCAAAAAGTACCTCGTACGAAAAAAAACGACAAAAGATTCCTTTCATATTCTTTACTAAAAACTCACCAAAGGGTAAAATTGGATTTAAACTATTGTAAGTGGATGGAAACAATATTACATATTGAGGTAACATGGATGTGGATGATAAAATACACCCCAGTAAATACTTACGAATAAACAATCTCGGATAAAAATGAGATTGTGGTATTTTCCCTTACCTTAGGTCTGATTTGGTTCGTATGTGTCCGAACCTCCTGTATAATGACATAAATAATGTCATTGACTTATTACAGAATCATATTCATTGTTATGATATCATATATGGTTCTCTTATGATATTATATTACCCGTTCTATTGTAAATTCCATGTTAAAGAAGCGTTTTGGGTAAAATCGTTTCATTTATCGTAGGTGTTTTGACTTGTTGTTATTGACATTATTATTACTTATATCATGATTTACTTAATTATAGAATATAAAATATGATTTATATATCATATATATTCAGTATATATATATATATATAATAGATAGATAAATTAAATGAAAAACACCGTTCATGGAGACGGTAGTCCGTACGTACGCATGAACGTTGTTTTCCTTTCCTTATTGTCTTGAATGGAAGTAAGTAGATGACATACATATATATATATATATATATATATATATATATATATATATCCAGTAGCTTTTTAATGTCATATATTTCATTATTATTTCTTATATATACTTTATAATCATTCTTAAATGGTTAACATGGAGAATGAATCTCATCGCGTCGTGGAGACGGTAGTCCGTACGTACGCACGAGCGATGATATCATTTCCATAAATATTGAATTGAATTGTAGTGGATTATACAATATATCAGAATCAATATGATTTTGTAATAACTATGTATAGTTATTCTTTACACCATTATACCCATCCATGTAAGGTGGTGGTGGAAAATAGATTACACCACGGCGTGGAGACGGTATTCCGTACGTACGCATGCGCGGTGATTTCTTTTTCCGTAGGATGGATAGATGGTGAAATAGGGTTGTTTCATACTTATAATAACATGTCAGTATATTAGTGATACTGATGTTATTACTTCATAATGAAACAACCTAAGAAGAAGAAGTGGAAGAAGAAATAAAGATGAAAGAATTGGTAACGGTAATTACCTCTTCTTTGAAGCACCTCTTTGAGACCTCCTCTTAGGGCACTAAAATTGGTCTTTGAGGAAGACCAGAACCTCTAGGATGTTGTTAGGGAAGTGGAGAAGAGATTTTGGCAGGGTTTGGCCGAGCTTGATTTCTCAAATTGGTGTGAGGAGGAGGGGGAGGAGGTGTCCTTTTATAAGGGAGGAAAGGGGCACCTTAGGAATACATCAAAATATTATTTTATATTAATGTCAAAATCGGTTTATAATGGTTCCAAAGGGTCATATTTCGAAGCTAAAGTGGGGATGGGTCGAAAGCCTATCAACCAATAGTATTTAGACAAGTTTAGGGTGTTATTTTAACCTTATCAATTAGATTTAACTCTAAGTTAAATAATTTAACTTTTACCGTTTCTTTTTGTTTTCTTTCACTATATGGTTAATACACTTACTATAACATGCCAAACGAACCCCAAATTTTTTATTATTAATATATATATCCTTATCTAAGTCATTTGGCCGAACCTTAGATTTTTAGGAATAAAATAACAATTAATAATATAATATTTGATTTAAAAACTATTTTGTGTCATTTTTGACACTATTTGATATATGATTTCTGTGAAAGTCATAACAGATTTATATGTTCGAACCAAGTTGATTAAATCAACAATAATATATCATAGTAACCTAGAAAATTAGTGTAATTCATAAAAAGTCTCAAATTAAATTCATTTGAGCATTTATAACATCAATTATGTTAATATTTCCTTAAAAAGGGTAATTACTGCATCATCGTTGTGTCATAAATAAATAAATTTATTTAAAGTCTAAAAATTATAAATAAAATATCATTATGTAGGAAATCGTTTTAGCTTTCTAATGAATATTTATAGTCTAATTTATCTTATGTATAACCCCATATTAAAAATGTTTTATTTATTAAACTTTGAATTTAACTATTTTAACTATTCATTAAATAAAATAATATTAAATGTCATAATCTAATCCAAGTGGACCTAAATGGTCATATTATATTCATAAGGTTGTTTTGGGTCGAAATAAACTTGTCCAATAGGATTAGGACATGTTTTAGGGTAATATTAATATCATTTTTACCCTTAATTACCCTATTTACTTTTAACCGTGGTAAATAAAAGTAAAAAGTTACCATTCACCAAAAAATATTTTCATCTCATTTAACCACATTTTACTTATTGACATCAACCGTGTCTCTCGGATTTTTGAAATTCCATTCACAGCAGCGGTAAAATTATGTTTTATGAAAAATTCAGTTTTTTAACTACCACTTAGTAGTTTCACTATTCATCAAAAATTGATGTTTTTTAGAACAATGCCAAAATTTCATCCTAAGCTATATTTCATATTCCAAATTCAAAAATGAAGTCTATTTTACCAAATTCATAACATAGAAGTTGCATTAATTAATTTTATAATTAAATCCCGCTGTTAAAACAAATAGCGTGTTTTTAAGAAACAATATCTATCAAAAGATTGACACTTGATTATGTCTAGTTTAAATGTGAAATTACATTCAATGACCAACATTGTATTAAATTGTAAAAATATATTCTAAATATACTTTAAAACAACTCAAATTAATAATTTATCACTATTAATTATTTTGATTAAAAAAGTTGTTTTTAATTATAATTTAGTAATTTTCACTATTCATCAGAATATGAAAGTTATCCGAAAAGTACCAAAATTTCACCTTAGGCTAAATTCGATACTCTGAATCCAAAAATGAAGTCCATTTTGAGAGCTAAAATTTCTAAAATTTTAAAAGGTGGTTATTACTATTCATAACAGCTAGTTATAATAATATTTTAATAGCATATCGTTGTTTAGTGAAACTCGGTATTGCGTACTACACACGCTATCGAGGAAGGTCGTGACTGAGTGTAATGCAAGGAAAGTCAAGGATGTGTGTTGTGAAAGCTCCTTTTTGTGTAGCGTACAACACAAGACATTAGTGAAATAAAAAAGAATATTTTTCATAAAATTTCGGGTTGTTACATTCTACCCCCCTTTAAATGAATTTCGCCCTCGAAATTCGTCGGGGTTATAAATGGTTTACTATTAGAAAGTTTCTTTAATAGAAACCCACATCATAAAAAGGAATACCAAAACTTGGCTTTAAAAACTAAATTATGAAATGTAACGATTACCCAAATAAACTAATCACTGGGTTTCCACATAGGTGAAAATATGCATATGGAAGAGAAATCTAACCATCATGTTCTGATGGAGAGTGGTAGAGAACATGGCTATGGAAAAGCCAACAATCACAAATCCATAAAATTGTGATGATCTAAGGTACCATCTAATTCATCAGATATAAGATCACTAGGACAACATTTTTGGTTTTCAAGATCGTTTCCCTAAAGTTAAAGAATTTGAATTAGAATAAATACTTACTTTATTTTGGTATAATCTCACTATTGTTCGTGCCTTTAACAATTTCCACATCATCTCTTAAATAAATGAAGTTGAATTTGTTATTCATGAAGTGTTAGCAGATCATGTGATAGAATGACAGGTCATTCCATCTGTCTCAAACAAAAGGTTAGCAAAATTATATACAAAAGTCTATCTATAGTGAGATTAATCATATATGGTTCCTAAAATGGACTTTATACATCACATATCATACTGATTAATATAATAAAACTAGTTTATACTAAACAGGGATTTCCTGTAGGTCAGTGGTAGGCGATAAAGGCCAGTCGCACTTCGGTTGTGGGTTCGATTTCCACAGCCTTGTCCGACGCGATGGGTTGTCGCCCGTCCTGCAGGTTGTCCTTTTTCTAAAACTATATTACTATAACATCCCCTCAATAATATCGAGAAAACTTCTATCCTTAAACAATACTAACTTATGTCCAACATAATCCATTCCAATCTTTAGGCTTATCCATAATACAGCAGTCCACTCTCATAACATAGTGAAATCGATTACCAGAGATTTAACACCATCGTCGATCCCCATATATCATAAGATATGTTTTGTTGGTCACATTCCAATAATTCAAAGTCCTTAATCATGTATTCTCTTGAATACCTTAGTGAAAACATGAATGCAGTTAAAATTTAACACTTTCCACATACCAAAATCCTCAAAATTCTATATACTCAAACAATGATATCACTTAGTCCTTATATCAATCATGAGCTCATGAATACAATAAAACATCTCATTATCTTCTTATCCCTTCATTATGCTCATATCATCTGTTTACCAAAAATGTCTCAATCACTTTTCATGGTTACCGGTACCATAAAATTATTGAAAACCACAATAGACCAAAACATAAATATTCCAATATTTCACAATACTATATACAACATTATTTTGGAATCCCATTACATAAACACTTAATCATTCCACCACATCATTGTCATATTCAACATCGCCAATAGTGATCGCATGTGACTTCCCTTTGTCCTTTGCCTTCAGTGGTTGCTCATGTTGATCATCACTAACCCTTGGATTAGGGAATTTATTAGCATAATGCCCCATTTCCTTGCACTTGAAGCATTGAAGTGTTGGTGGTGCGTTCTCTGAAGTGTTTGCTTTATTCACATCATTAGAAACCCTTTTTCCATTACTTCGACACTCAGCTGCTCGATGACCTTCTTTTCCACACTTAAAACATTTTCTAGTCCCTTTAAGACAATCTCCACCATGCTTCTTTCCACACTTTGTGCATAAGGAAACATTCATCTTCTTTTCACCATTATTCTGAGATTCATCCTTGAACTCCATCTTTCGTTTCTTGTCAAAACCATGAGATGGATATGGAACACCAACTTCCATTTCTACCTTGATAGCACAACACACAATTTCTTCATAGCTACTGAAGTCTCTTATAGCTAATTCCCTTCGAAGACTTGGTTTTAAGCCACTGAAAAATCGATCAACTTTACTTTCAGGTTGGATGATAATGCCAGATGCATACCTTGAAAGTCTTGTAAAATTCGCTTCGTATATACCAACAGATTCATCATCCTTTTGCTTTAGTTCAAGAAACTCTTTCTCCATCTTTGTTCGAAGAATACGAGGGAAGTACTTATTGAAAAATAAGTTCTTGAACTCGTCCCATTCCATGGACTCAATTTCATCTCTTTGCCTTGTATTCTTGATAAGATTCCACCATTGATCAGCTTCACCTTCCAAACGATATACGACTAAGATGACTTTATCATGTTCAGAACATTGAGGAACTGAAAATATCTTTTCAGTGGTACTGGTCCATTGTTCAGCAACAAGTGGATCAGAAGACCCACTGAAAGAAGGTGGGCGTTGCCTCATGAAGGACTCAATAGAATATTGTTCCCTTCTCTGCTCATTTGGAAGTCCAGAATGATTCATAGCTTGTGTAAGTATAGTAATAAGATTTTGCACTCCATCTCCCATAACATTTGTTTGTTCAGGAGGACAATCATTTCATTGTCCATTGCATTGATCAACACGGTTCCTTCGGGTTCCAGCCATCGTCTAAAACCCAAAAAGAATAGCGTGAGATGCAAAAATCATGCTAGGGAAAACAACATAATAAAGGGGGAGTACCTTCAATATCTAACATCTTAGGTTAAATTCTAAGATCGTTAGCGCAATTCTAGAACTATAACCTATACGTATACTTAACCTTAGAGACATCCCTAGACACACCTTAGAAATATCTCTAGGGATCTCACTAAAGTTCTCGCATCCTAGTTTCCAAAGGTTGACTAAACCTTTCCTCTAATACCAACTGTAGAGACCCGAAGCCTGACGTACATAGACTTTACATTAATTTTGCGGAATACTTAGTACATAATAAAAACACACACACACAAGGATCGTAATAGTTTAGTGTCTTTGGAAACTCGGAACGTATTCTTCTAATCGTGGTGAAAGATCTTCAAAATCTCCCATAAAGATCTTCTTTTTTTTATACCTAAAACGTTTCTTTATATCCTGGGAAAAAGAAAACATAAAAGGGTGAGCTCAAATGCTCAGTAAGGGTAAACAAAAGAAATATCAATCACATCATATACATAAGAACATAACTTTTGGAAATCTTAACCTGCAAAAGAGATCATAATTTCATAACAGGGGGTAAATCATGGTAGTGAAATGTAATCACAATAATCATAACTTAAAACATGAAACTTTGTGGAATTCACACATAATCACATAGAATCATTTCTTGTTAGTCAAGACTCATTGCCAAGACTATCTTAGTGGACAAAGTCTCTTTTTGAATCGAGTAACCCTCGTTTCAGTCCTGTTTCACTGAACCGGTATAACCTACCGTTCCAGCCCTGTCTATCTCATGAGATATAAAATCTTTACCCAATGCATTGGAGGGAGATATAGGTCCCACCCATCTTATAATGAATCCTTTCTTATGTGAGCCACATAATCATAAATCATACATTATTGCATAACCCATGTAATAAAAATGGGATTCTTAAACAACATGACATCATAAAACAATTCATATAAGATAAAGGAATTCATAAAAATAATTCCATCACAACCTAATAAAACCAATGTAATAATAGGGATAAAAACAGAACCCTTTTATTATCTTAGATGGAAAATAATTTTGATAAAATACTTGAACTCCATTCTTGAGGAAAATATCCTTTCTTCTTTAAAGACATTTTTCCTTTCTTAACATGTCATACAACTTTAAACTAAAATAAGTTGATTAAAAATAAACTTGAAAACTTGTAAAGGATGATTCTTGGAAATGATGTTTTAAAAATCCATTCATGTCGTATAAGTTAAAAAAAACATTTTTCGTACTTTTTTCGGAAAAGTCAAAAAGTACCTCGTACGAAAAAAAACGACAAAAGATTCCTTCCATATTCTTTACTAAAAACTCACCGAAGGGTAAAATTGGATTTAAACTATTGTAATTGGATGGAAACAATATTACATATTGAGGGAACATGGATGTGGATGATAAAATACACCCCAGTAAATACTTACGAATAAACAATCTCTGATAAAAATGAGATTGTGGTATTTTCCCTTACCTTAGGTCTGATTTGCTTCGTATGTGTCCGAACCTCCTGTATAATGATTTAAATAATGTCATTGACTTATTACAGAATCATATTCATTGTTATGATATCATATATGGTTCTCTTATTATATTATATTACCCGTTCTATTGTAAATTCCATGTTAAAGAAGCGTTTTGGGTAAAATCGTTTCATTTATCGTAGGTGTTTTGACTTGTTGTTATTGACATTATTATTAATTATATCATTATTTACTTACTTCCAGAATATAAAATATGATTTATATATCATATATATTCAGTATATATATATATATAATAGATAGATAAATTAAATGAAAAACACCGTTCATGGAGACGGTAGTCCGTACGTACGCATGAACGCTGTTTTCCTTTCCTTATTGTCTTGAATGGAAGTAAGTAGATGACATACATATATATAAATATATATAAATCCAGTAGCTTTATAATTTCATAGATTTCATTATTATTTCTTATATATACTTTATAATCATTCTTAAATGGTTAACATGGAGAATGAATCTCATAGCGTCGTGGAGACGGTAGTCCGTACGTACGCACGAGCGATGATATCATTTCCATAAATATTGAATTGAATTGGAGTGGATTATACAATATATCGGAATCAATATGATGTTGTAATAACTATGTATAGTTATTCTTTACACCATTATACCCATCCATGTAAGGTGGTGGTGGAAAATAGATTACACCACGGCGTGGAGACGGTATTACGTACGTACGCATGTGCGGTGATTTCTTTTTCCGTAGGATGGATTGATGGTGAAATAGGGTTGTTTCATACTTATAATAACATATCAGTATATTAGTGATACTTATGTTATTACTTCATAATGAAACAACCTAAGAAGAAGAAGTGGAAGAAGAAATAAAGATGAAAGAATTGGTAATGGTAATTACCTCTTCTTTGAAGCGCCTCTTTGAGACCTCCTCTTAGGGCACTAAAATTGGTCTTTGAGGAAGACCAGAACCTCTAGGATGTTGTTAGGGAAGTGGAGAAGAGATTTTGGCAGGGGTTGGACGAGTTTGATTGCTCAAATTGGTGTGAGGAGGAGGGGGAGGAGGTGTCCTTTTATAAGGGAGGAAAGGGGCACCTTAGGAATACCTCAAAATATTATTTTATATTAATGTCAAAATCGGTTTATAATGGTTCCAAAGGGTCATATTTAGAAGCTAAAGTGGTGATGGGTCGAAAGACTATCAACCAATAGTATTTAGACAAGTTTAGGGTGTTATTTTAACCTTATCAATTAGATTTAACTCTAAGTTAAATAATTTAACTTTTACCGTGTCTTTTTGTTTTCTTTCACTATATGGTTAATACACTTACTATAACATGCCAAACGAACCCCAAATTTTTTATTATTAATATATATATCCTTATCTATGTCATTTGGCCGAACCTTAGATTTTTAGGAATAAAATAACAATTAATAATATAATATTTGATTTAAAAACTATTTTGTGTCATTTTTGACACTATTTGATATATGATTTTTGTGAAAGTCATAACAGAATTATATGTTCAAACCAAGTTGATTAAATCAACACTAATATATCATAGTAACCTAGAAAATTAGTGTAATTCATAAAAAGTCTCAAATTAAATTCATTTGAGCATTTATAACATCAATTATGTTAATATTTCCTTAAAAAGGGTAATTACTGCATCATCGTTGTGTCATAAATAAATAAATTTATTTAAAGTCTAAAAATTATAAATAAAATATCATTATGTAGGAAATCGTTTTAGCTTTCTAATTAATATTTATAGTCGAATTTATCTTATGTATAACCCCATATTAAAAATGTTTTAGTTATTAAACTTTGAATTTAACTATTTTAACTATTCATTAAATAAAATAATATTAAATGTCATAATCTAATCCAAGTGGACCTAAATGGTCATATTATATTCATAAGGTTTTTTTTGGTCGAAATACACTTGTCCAATAGGATTAGGACATGTGTTAGGGTAATATTAATATCATTTTTACCCTTAATTACCCTATTTACTTTTAACCGTGGTAAATAAAAGTAAAAAGTTACTATTCACCAAAAAATATTTTCATCTCATTGAACCACATTTTACTTACTGACATCAACCGTGTCTCTCGGATTTTTGAAATTCCATTCACAGAAGCGGTAAAATTATGTTTTATGAAAAATTCAGTTTTTTAACTACCACTTAGTAGTTTCACTATTCATCAAAAATTGATGTTTTTTAGAACAATGCCAAAATTTCATCCTAAGATATATTTCATATTCCGAATTCAAAAATGAAGTCTATTTTACCAAATTCATAACATAGAAGTTGCATTAATTAATTTTATAATTAAATCCCGATGTTAAAACAAATAGCGTGTTTTTAAGAAACAATATCTATCAAAAGATTGACACTTGATTATGTCTAGTTTAAATGTGAAATTACATTCAATGACCAAAATTGTATTAAATTGTAAAAATATATTCTAAATATACTTTAAAACAACTCAAATTAATAATTTATCTCTATTAATTATTTTGATTAAAAAAGTTGTTTTTAATTATAATTTAGTAATTTTCACTATTCATCAGAATATGAAAGTTATCCGAAAAGTACCAAAATTTCACCTTAGGCTAAATTCGATACTCCGAATCCAAAAATGAAGTCCATTTTGAGAGCTAAAATTTCTAAAATTTTAAAAGGTGGTTATTACTATTCATAATGGCTAGTTATAATAATATTTTAATAGCATATCGTTGTTTAGTGAAACTCGGTATTGCGTACTACACACGCTATCGAGGAAGGTCATGATTGCATGTAATGCAAGGAAAGTCAAGGATGCGTGTTGTGCAATCTCCTTTTGGTGTAGCGTACAACACAAGACATTAGTGAAATAAAAAAGAATATTTTTCATAAAATCTCGGGTTGTTACACACTAGGCCACTCAAACATGGATAGTGTTAGATCACAAATTTTATACTCATGATCAACCTAAGGGTACTGTTTCCTCATTGCATGGGAAAACAATTCTTGATATATAGTAAATTCTACATAAACTCAATCTAGTTATTGTATAATAACTTTATTAGCTATAAATATGTACATGAGAGTTAGATAAATAAAATATCTCAATATAAACATGTTCCCCTACCCATGAATCCATGGTATGTTAATGATGTCCCCTTTCATACATAGGATATATTTCTACATGATATATTTCACCAGAGGCTTATTCATTAATGTACTTATATTTAAATTTAGTCCTTATATTTAAAATTCAATCCTTTAACTT
Organism: Viscum album; assembly: GCA_963277665.1. Lineage (NCBI taxonomy): Eukaryota > Viridiplantae > Streptophyta > Magnoliopsida > Santalales > Viscaceae > Viscum > Viscum album. The sequence goes on from OY728158.1 coordinate 235,173,726, forward strand.
CATGAATGTATGAATTGGAATCTCATCAAGATTGATTTTTTTAATGGTTATTTCCTAAGGGAATGAATGTAGAGAAATAGACTGAGCTAATGAGACTTTTTATTGGTGAGAGATCAGTATGGGAGTATGTCAATAACCTTTCAAGGTTTGGTTAATATTCTCCAAAGATAGGGGTCATCAATTATGAGAAAGATCATTTCTTTGGTGATGGTCTTCACCCAGACCTTAGTACATCTCTACTTTCTTTGGGCATAACATCCATTTTGGAGGTTGTCACTAGGGACATGTGAATGGAAGATAAATATTCTTGGAAATAGATGGTTGTTCATTCCTTAGGTTTATCAGGTATGCAACAAATTAATAGTGGGAATGAAGAGAATCCAGTGTGTAAGGAGTAGAGGCAGGATGAACCATACCATGAAGAAAAGGCCCATTCTTATAGAAATAGTTCATCCATTTTGTGCTTCCATTTTAGGGACTTTGAATAATTTTGAGACCCATTTCTTGATATATCACTGAATTTTTCTCTATTATGGAAATTTTTTTCATCATTATTTGTTTTTGATGATGGGGTTGTAGAAGATGTATCGTGTTTGATTCCTTGTTTTTTGTGTAGGAACATTGTGATATACATGGATAAAAGTTGGATCACATTACCGAGGAACACACCTCAGTATGTTAAGGGTTTGAATGAGTTTTTAGATTTTTTAATTTCTAATCGATCCGTTGAAGGGAGAATAAAATTTCCATGTCCTAAATGTAAATTTAGAACATGGTTGAAGAGAGAATAGGTTTATGAACATTTAATACTGAAACAATTCCCTGCTCAATATTTGTGTTGGATTTGGAATGGAGAATCGAACGTTACATAAAGATTGAGCACTGATGTTAATCCGCATAATGAGGTCCCAAGTTCGTCGACAATGGAAAATGAAATGAAAAACCTAATAATTGATGCATTCGTCACTGCAAGACACCACTATCAGCATCAAAACATATCAGAACAACCGGAAGAGGGTGCTACAAATTGCAACGTGACAAGTGATGTTTTTGAGACCGTAACATAGGCAGATCAAGATTGTCACATATCATTGGATCCTCTTATTGATTCTATGGAGCCAAATGTAAGAGAAAACTTCACTGAGGAAATTGTTTTTCAGGATTTAGTTGATGATGGAAATCAAGAGTTGTATAGTGGGTGTTTGAAATATTCAAAGCTTTCATTTTTGCTGAATTTGTACCATATCAAATGTCTATGTGGAATTAAAAATAAGGAAATGTCCATGATATTGGAATTGATTCATGATGCATTTCCCGAAGAAAAAATCTCAGAATCTTTTTATGATATGAAAAAAGTTGTTAACAAGCTTGGTCTAAATTATACAAAAATACATATGTGTCCCAATGATTGTATGCTTTATTGGGGAGAGGATTCAAGTAGGCAAAATTGCAAGAAATTTTCTTCTTCTAGATGGCAGGAAAAGGGTGATGTTGGAAGTTTGAGTGAACATAATTTCATGGAGAAGAAGAAAGGGAGCACACCTGCAACGGTTTTGTGTTACTTTCCTTTAAAGCCTCGATTGCAAAGATTATTCATGTCATCGAAAACCGCTGAACACATGAAGTGGAATTCTGTAGATAATAACAATGATGGGTTAATGAGACATCCACGAGATTCCCAATCTTGGAATACATTTGATTCATTACATCTCGATTTTTTAGCTGATCCTAGTAATGTTCGATTGGGATTGGCTGCTGATGGATTCAACACATTTGGGACTTTGAGTACCAATTATAGCATTTGGCCAGTTGTTTTGATCCCTTATAATCTACCTCTGGGGATGTGTATGAAGCAAACATATTTTATCCTTTCAATGATTATTCATGGAAAAAAATGCATGGAAATGATATTGATGTATACATGCAGCCTTTGATTGAAGAATTGCAAGAGTTATGGAGCAACGGTGTTGAGACATTTGATGATTCTTCTAAAATAGTGTTCAAAATGCATGCTGCTTTAATGTGGACCATTAGTGACTTCCCTGGGATTGGGAATTTATCTGGTTGGAACACTTAAACGGGTTTGGATTGTCCCATTTGTAACTTTGATTTTGAGCCCAAATGGCTACCTCACAGTAGAAAATGGGGCTTCTTTTGTCATCGATGATTTCTCGATGCATCTCATAGATTTCGGCTGAACATATCAAAATTTAATGGTTCCATTGATCATAGAACACCTCCAAAGTTTTTAAATGGTTTTGAAATATTGGCACAGCTTGAAAATGTTGAAACGGAATTTGGGAAGGTTCATCATTTGAATGATAGAAGAAAACGGGTCCGAAGTATATCATCAAGAGAAACCAGAACACAACAATGGAAGAAAAAAAGTATATTCTTTAAACTTCCATATTGGTAATTTAATTTGTTGTAGAATAATCTTTATGTGATTCATATTGAGAAGAATGTCTGTGACAATTTTATTTTCACATTTCTTAATGAGCATGGAAAGTCTAAGGATCACCTCAATGCTCGCAAATACTTACAAGCAATGAACATAAAACGTGATCTCTGGCCAGATGAGAATGGAAAGTATCCTCCGACAGTTTTTGTAATGAAAAATAGGGATAAAGATGCATTCTTTCGAATGTTAAAGAATGTTAAGGTATCTAATGGGTATTCAAGTAACATCTCGAGGTGTGTTGACTTGAAGAATCATAAGTTACATGGATTGAAAAGCCACGATTCACATATTTTGTTACAACAATTACTACCATTGGCATTGCATACATTATTACCTGAAAAAATTATTGTTGTTGTACTCCAGTTCTGCACATTTTTCAGAAAACTATGTGAGAAATCTCTACATCCATTTCATCTTGACAACCTCCAGGAGAGGTTTGTATTGACCCTTTACGCAATGGAGATGATATTTCTTCCATCCTTTTTTACTGTAATGATGAATTTAACTGTGCATTTGGTTGAGGAAGCTAAATTAGAAGGCCCCGTTCATTATCGATGGATGTATCCAATTGAGAGGTACTTTATTTATATTTTTTCCACTTAAGTAAACAATTTTTGGTACTTAATTAAATGCATAATTATGTTTATTCTATTTCACAGATATCTTGGGAATTTGAAATCATACCTGAGAAATAAAGCTAAACCAGAAGGCTCAATTGCTGAAGGCTATGTGGCTGAATAGTGTCTTACCTTTTGTTCTCGATACTTGGATGATATTGAGACAATATTTAATCGAGTTGGACGTGTTGATGACACATCGAATCAATCTCAAATACATCAGAAATCCAAAATATTTCCTGTTATTGGCCGATCAGTTGAGAGGACCTCAAATATGAAACTGACTGAATTGGAATTATTACAGGCACATAGATATGTGCTACTGAATAGTGAAATTGCAGATCCATTTATTGAATATTTTAGGATACAAAAAAAGAGATGAATGAGAGGCCAAACACGAAATGAGAAAGATATAATGGAAGCTGTTAATAAAGAGCTTGTAGAATGGTTTTCACGACATGTAAGTTCATAAATAGTGCAATAAATATGAATATTAGTTTGACACATACATTTTGTAAATCTAATAAAATATATTTCTTTTTTCAGATCATGAATACTGATAATTGAGCAGAGGTATCAGAAGATTTGAAGTTTCTTGCTAGAGGTCCTCTAAAAGCAGCTAGAAAGATCGACGCTTATAATGCGAATGGCTTTAGATTTCGTACTGTCGATCGAGAAGTGGGTTTGAGAACACAGAATAGTGGTATATTTACATTTGATGAAGTGAAATACTATGTAAAGCTGCATGATATTATTGAATTAAACTACCATGGACATTTTTCAGTTGTTTTATTCAAATGGAAATGGGTCGACATTATCAGAGGCGTTAAAAGAGATTCCTTGCAATTTAATTATGTGAACTTCTCTCACTTGATGGATATTGGTGATCATGAACAGCATGATCCATATATCTTAGAATCGCAAGAAAAAATGGTATATTATATGAATGATGTTGCCGATGAAGGGTGGAGTGTAGTTGCTCACGTAATACAAAGAGATTTGTATGATATGGGTGATGAAGTGGAAAATTTGACCTCTAAAATTGAATTTAATCAGCAACAAGAAGCAGAATTATTTGTCAATCATGATATTGAAAATATTAGTCTAGCAAGGATGAATGAAGTAGATGAAGAAATGGAGCAGGAAACCAACATGATTGAATGAAAAATGATTGTATGTACAATTATTTATCTATTCAGCAACCACTTGTTTCATTTCTACAGTCATTCATTATCATTGTTATATATATTTTGTCTGTTAGTACTCCATCTATTATCATTTTTATTTTTTTCTGCATAATTTTTTTGAAATATATATTCTGAACTTAATTTTATTTGATTAAGTGACAGGAATGCCAAGGAAGAAGCGTTACATTATTTCATCCAGTTCTGCGACAGATGACTATCGATCTGGCTTCCTCCCCACAACATCTGATGCACCAGCTGCCGACACCCCTGCACCATCTCCCCCTACACCATCTCTCACACCATCATTGGATGTCCCAGTAGAGGCTGAGTCGTCGACTCCCCCTTCAGGAGCCTCAGCAATGGGGCAGCGATGCGCCCCTTCCAGTTCATCCTGGACATACTGGAGTGTCACTACCATAGGAAAAAATATTAATTAAATAAATTTATTGCATTTTGTTTATACTAATTGTTTTCTCATTGAAGATGACAAAAATTAAACCGTGGAGAAAAAATAAAAAGTTCTGATTTTTGGAATCAGATTGGAGAGAAGATTGTTGTGCCATTTGATTCTTACGGGGTCCCTACGGATGATGCCACGGGGTTACTTGGCCAGATTCTAGGCCAGCTGGTAGCGGAGCCCATTTCCCTTCCCATTTCATATGAGGATTTGAGACATATACCTCCAAGCTATAAAAATGAAGTGTTTTATTCTCAAATCAAGGGAAATTTATTACATTATGGTTTAATTTAATGTCATGTTACTAATATGTTCAAAATGAATTTCTGTATATAGATGTTCTTCCACTTTACCGTTGCTGATGTGATAGCACGGAAGTGGAAGTTGAAAAATCTGGGTAAGAAGTGGAAAGATTTTAAATGGAGATTGTGGTGTGATGTCAACGATACTCCGTTGACTACACTGCAAATGTATGAGAATCTACCCAGTGGGGTACCAAAAGAGCAGTGGAAAGTGTTTGTTGACAGGTATCGGGATCAGAATCGGATGGTATTGAAATATATATATTATTATATTATCCTCATTTTACATTTATACATGTATATGAAAAGGACATGACATTAAATACATCAGTATTAAATTTCATTTTATTTATTTCAGGATCTATCAAGACAGAATGCGTCAAACAGAGCGAAGAAAGTCATCCCGCACAATACGGGCTAAAACAGTTTTTCTAGAAATTGAAGTTCATTGGTAATCTTTTAATTAGTTTAAATATTTATAAGACAATATTATCTATTTAATATATTGAATTGTTGATTTATCTTTGATTAATGCAGTCACAGAGTTTAGGCCATGAAGCATCCAGAACTGAACTGTGGATGGATGTTCACAAGAAATCAGATGGATGTTTTGTTAATGAGCCTGCTAAAGAAGTTGGGGTATGAATTCAATTTTTTATCATAATAACTTCTTATCAATATTTTCTGTGTTAATATATATTGATATTTGATTTATAGGTCAAAATTAAAGAATTATGGGATGCCAATCCTGTGCATTCCTACTCTGTCTCCCAGGATGACCCGGTTGCTAAAGTCCTTGGGAAGGAGCATCCTGGGAGAGTGCACGGGATGGGTTTGGGACCCATTCCATGTGAGGTTTTTAGAAGGCCACCTGGGATAGCTGTTGTATCTACTCCGGACTTTAGTCGGCCCAGAGATGCTAATAAAGAGATTGTCTCTTTATGAAACACAGTTCACCAGCAGGGGGATCAGATATCTGCATTGCAGAAAGAGTTGACTGAACTACGTCAGCAGATGAGCAGATATGCCCCCGGTGGGAGTGCATCGATTGGTGGTATGTAGGTAAATCATAGAAAATCAGAATCATTTAGTTTTCTAACTTTCATTTGTTTTAAGTTTTAATATAAATTTGTAACCGTATTTAATTTTCAATATAATGTTCTTACAGGTGACAGCACAGAGTGGAAATGAAGGTGGAGAGGGTGACGATGCATCATCGGACCCTGGGTAGTTGTACTGTTGATGTTTTGGCCAAAAATGAAAACAGTTTGTTTGTATATGTAACATTTGTGGCACATAGTTGCCACCACACATTTTCATGTCCTAAAATTTTCATTTATTTCTTACGTTTCTTTTTATACATTTTATTCATTTATGATGTTTGTTTTTATGTCTTCATTTCTCGAGTGTGGTATACATCATTCCATTTAGGTCTGTGTTTGAATTGGTAGTCGAGATTTTGGATTACTAGGAGTTAAACCCATTGTTGATGTGTTGAACAAACTGGGTCATTTCATAGTGATTAAGGGGATAGTGTTTTGGACACTTTGGTGGGGCCCGTTGTTGAAAATGTCTGATTTAAGCGTCAAAAGTATCTAAACATGCTCCATCTCTTCTAAAATTTCACGAGAATGTTCTAAATCAAGGGTGGTTCACTAAGATATAGGTGTGACTGAGGGGTGATAAATTAGCATAAGTCCATAAATATAGGCAAGAATACAATATAAATTAAAATATAATATCGAAGATGGATGTTGACTTGACGCACAATTGGTATGTCTTATAAAAACATGAATTTTAAGAAAAGAACTTCTACCAAATACTTCAATATTAGGATGGTTACAATGGACCATTTCCAACCATAACTGTTTGATCAATGAACTGTTACTGCATGACTTGAACTGCATTCCCAACACAATTTACACTTAATCATGGTCTGCCTTGTAATTATTACCTATCATTATATCCCTGAATTATTTATATTATGATTCTTAATTCCATTTTTTTATTCATTACAAGCTATCCAGTCATGAAACTTTAATTACTGGAATTCCAGAACTTTCTTCTTTACCATTCATTACTATTCTTTCTACAACCACTCTCCCAAAGGTTACATATTCCATGACCTATGTGATTCTCCCCACCATAGGATTTTAATATTCATCATTTTAATAAAAATAGGTATCTAATTACCATGAAAAACACTCTATCCACCACTAAACATGGTTTCTGGATGTGAGCCAACATAATTATACCATGTTCCATCACGACAATGCATCCTTGGCATACGTTGAACCCTCATCTGGAACTAATATCCCATCCTTGAACAACCAGTGGTTCAGTTCCTACTACATAGATTTACATCATCCACTTAATAACAAATAGAAATGGTCTATTCATAATCACATGTATTATGCAATCATCATTCCATGCGCACACATTCAATCAACATCAATAACAACATCTTGAACATTAACCCAGATTTATGATGTTATAAAACTCGATCCTCTTACATGGTCATCCATAGAACTAGTATAACTTATCTTTTCTACTAAAAACTCTGGTCTACATCACTCACCACAACGTAGTTAATACCTAACCTATATTCCAATATAAAAATATGTCAACTAAGACTCACTGGAAATATCCACATTCCTATAAAAGCTATATCCTAACGTAACTCTAAAACTATTCCCACAATAGGATTTTTTATAACAATATATTTCTAATGTGTTATTTAATCTATTTCATCAGTTCAAATTTATTATGAGTATTAAGGATATTTTCTAGGCCACAAAACCAAAAAAAATCATTATACAAATGGGTTGGTAATAATATAACTACTAATTCATCAATTATCAATGTTTATAAGTAGAGTGGACTAGCTATGGATGATCTATCCTAATAAAGTGAAGTTATAAGATTTAGTGGAATCCAGTTTGGGATGTTACAATGTTATATCAATGGAGTTTTATCTTCATAGTATTTACAATTTATGATATTTTATACATGAGTATGAGGAATGTGTTGGAATCATTGATTGTTTTTTCTATTTTTATTTTTTTTTCAGGACAGTGGTGCAGCAGAATCCAAGATTTTTTTTTTATTCTGGGCAGCTTTTGGTGGCGGTTTTAACTGCCGCGAAATGTATACTGGCGGCGGTTTAAACCGCTGCTAAACATAAAATAAAATTTACTTCTAGAGACAGTTATAACCGCCGCTAAATAGGAGCATCGTGGCTGCCTCATTCGGTGGCGGTTTACCTGAATTTAGGGGCGGTTTTACGGTCGCTGGAAATTCTGTTTATTCGCGGCGGTTATAACCGCCGCGAATAAAGTGATATCCAGGGCTCGTAAAACCGCCGCTAAATTCAGGAAAACCGCCGCAAAATGAGGCACCGACGACGCTTTCCTAAAACCGCCGCTAAATGTTAAAAACCACCACTAATAGATTGCAGAAGCCCTATTAAGCGGCGGTTTCTGTAAACCGCTGCCAAACAGTATTGCGGCGGTTTAAACCGCCGCAAAACGCAAAAAAAAAAACGCCGCTAAACGGCGATTCTGTTGTAGTGTAACACATGTCCTAATTCTATTGGAAAAGTGTATCTCGACCAAAAACAACCTTAGGAATAAAATATTACCCTTTAGGCCCACTTGAATTATATTAGGTCATTTATTATTATTTTATTTAAAGATTAGTTAAAATCAATGTTTAATAACTAAAACATTTTTAATATAGGGTTATACATAAGATAAATTTGACTATAAGTATTCATTAAAAATATAAAAGTATTTCCTAAATCATGGTTATTTAGTTATAATATTTAGACATTAAATAAATTAACTTATTGATGACATAATGATGATGCAGTAATTGCCTTATTAACGAAATATTAAAATAATTGATGTTATAAAAACCCAAATAAATGTAATTTGAGACTTTTTATGAATTAAACTAATTTTCTATGTTAATATGACATGTTAGTATTGATTTAACTAACGTTGTTAGAACTAATCATGCTGTTATGATTTTCACAAAAATCAATTACGAAATAGTGTCAAAATTGACAAAAAATAGTTTTTAAAACAAATATTATATTATTAATTTTTATTATAAATCTAAAAATGTAATGTTGGGAAAAATTACTTAGATAATAATATATATATTAATAATGAACCACTTGGGGTTCGTTTGGCTTGTTATAGTAAGTTTATTAACCATATAGTGTAAGAAAACAAGAAGACACGGTTAAAGTTAAATTATTTAACTTAGAGTTAAATCTAAATGATAAGGATACAATAGTAACCTAAACTTGTCTAAAACCAATTGGTTGATGGGATTTAGACCCATCCCAACTTTATCTTAGAAATAAATCAATTTGGAGCTATTATAAACCGAATATGACTTTATTATAAAATAATATTTTACGTTTTCCCAAAGGTGCCCCTCTCCTCCCTTATAAAAAGGGAACCACTTCCCTCTTCTCTTCACACCTTTTTGAGCCTTTAAGCTCATCCAAACCCTGCCCATTTCTCTTCTCAACTTTCATAGAAACATTTTGGAGGTTCTTTTCTTCCCAAAATACCAACTTTACTTCCTTAAGAGAAGGCTTAAAGGAGGTGCGTTAAAGAAGACGTAATCTCTTCTTCCGATTTTCTCAAGTTTCTTTCTTATTATACTTCTTATTCATTAGTTGTATCATTATAAATTAATAACATAAGTATTAATTATATACTAATTTGTTATTATATATATGAAACAACCCTATTTCACCTTCTATCCATCCTACGGAAAACGAAATCATCGTGCGTGCGTACGTACGGAATACCGTCTCCACGTCGTGGTGTAATCTGTTTTCGACCACCACCTTAATTGGATGGGTATAATGCTGTAAATAAATAACTATATTTGATTATGGTATAGTGATATTGATTCTTAAATATTATACATACACTCTAATACAATTCCATGATCATGGGAATTATATCATCGCTCGTGCGTACGTACGGACTACCGTCTCCACGACGCGATGAGATTCATTCTCCATGTTAACCATTCATGAATGATTATAAAGTATATATAATCAATAATAATGAAATATATGACATATATTTATGTCATCTACTTAATTACATTCAATTCAATAAGAAAACGAAAACAGCGTTCATGCGTACGTACGACCTACCATCTCCATGAACGGTGTATTTCAATCCATTTATCGATCTATCATATATATATATGTACATGCCGAATATATATTACGTATAAATAATTTTTTACATTATAGAATTAAGTAAATCAGGATATAAGTAATAATATCAAGAACAACAATTTGAAACACGAAACAATTTTACCCAAATCGCTGCTTTTACATCGAATTTACAAAAGAACGGGTAATATAAAGTCATAAGTAAACCATATATGATATCATAACAATGAATATGATTCTCTAATAAGTAAATGAAATTATTTAAATCATTATACAGGAGGTTTGGATACATACGAAGCATATCAGACATAATATAAGGGATACCTTTTCCAATCTCGTCTTTATTCGAGATTGTTTATTCGTAAGTATTTACTAGGGTTTTTATTATCATCCATGTCCCTATTTTCTAAAAATGTTTTCATGTGTGTTTAATGGCCTTTTTACCGATTTTTGAATATTACCACATGTTATGAAAGGAATCTTACTTTTTTTTACCACACGAGGAACTTTTTGACTTTTCTGACAAAAGTACGAGGAGAATGTTGTTTTTAACATATACGGCGTGAACAGAATTTTACGGTTTCGTAACACCTCGTTTTCATGAAGCTTCCTCAACAAGATTGTATGATTATTTTCAAAAAACCCCTTTTCTTTCAAAAAATCATGGAATTTTGTGAAAAGAAAATGATTTTGAAGAAGAAAGGATACTTTCCTCAAGAATTTATTTCAAGTGTTTTATCAAAACTATTTTCCATCTAAAATGACATTATTTAATATGATTATGTTTCAAGTATATTGTTTCTAGGATTTACATGGTTTAACCTTTCTTATGATGAAATATCCTTTTGCTTTATATGGAATATGTGATGATGGGATGATGTTTATGAAACCCATTTTATTCTTTGGGTTATGATGAATGTTTTTAGTTTATTTTGTGTCACAGGTAAGAATGATTTCATTATGATATGGGTGGGACCTATATCTCCCTCCAATGCATTGGGTAAATATTTATATATCATGAGATAGACATGGATGAAATGGAAAATAAATATGGTTCAGTAATACAGGGCTGGAACGGCAAGTAAACCCGATTCAGTAAGGGACTTTATCCACTAATATTGTCTTGGCAGAAATGCCTTGGCTACTATGGAAATCATATCATGTTCTTAATGGTTTTCCAAAATTAAAAGTTTTATTCCCAGGCTATTTTATCATGATTTATTTTCCATTATGATCTATGTCTTATATACTTCCATGTTTTATGTCATTTCTCAAGATCTTGATGTTTAAACATTATGTTCATGTTTTTAAGTTCAAATATATATGGTTTGTTTTATTTTCACTATGCTTACCCTTACTGAGCATTTAAGCTCACCCTTTTTATGTTTTCTTTTCCCCCATGATTAAAAGAAAGGTTTTAGGTAAGGAAAAAAAGGGGAAGATTGTTATGGGAGATTTTGAAGATCTTTCACCATGACTAGAAGTTTATATTCCAAGTTTCCAAATACACCAAACTATTACAGTCCTTTGGGCGTCTATTTTTGTTATGTATTAGATATTCCACAAGAGCAATGTAATGTCTATGTACGTCAAGCTTTTGGTCTCTACAGTTGGTATCAGAGGAAAGGTTTAGTCAACCTTTCGAAACTAGGATGCGAAAACTTTAGTGAAATCCCTAGAGATATTTCGAAGGTATGTCTAGGGATGTCTCTAAGGCTAATTATAAGTAGAGGTTATAGTCCAAGAATTATGGTAACGATATTAGAGTTAAAACTAAGATGTTAGATATTGAAGGTACTCCCCCTTGGTTATGATTTTTGCCTCTCACACTATTTTCTTCTGGGTTTTAGAAAATGGCTGGAAACAGGAGGATTCACAATAATGAAGGATATAATGGACAATGGAATGATATTCTTCATGAGATACCAAATTAAATGGAATTTGGAAAAAGAAACATCATTATTATGCCTAATCAGAAATCTCATAATATGATCAATAATCTCAAATTTGGTAAGATTATTAACTCAGCTAATAAGAAAAAGATGGAGTTTCATGATGATGATAGAGGAATGAAAGTTCAATTTCCATCATGTAAGTCATGTGGTAAGAGGCATCAAGGAGAATGTTTCCAAGGAACTGGAAGATGCTTTGGGTGCGGAAAAGAAAGACACAAATCCAGTAAGTGCAATGGAAAAGGTTCAGTTAACACCATGGAGAAGGATAATGGTATTTCTATGTCATCAACAATGATTAGATTTTTTAAATGTGGAATTTATGGGAATTATGAAAACCAATGTCCTAATGGAAAATATCATGAAGAGAATCAGTATGGTCATATGGGTAGTATTTATGTGGATGATGATGAGGAGACTACAAAAGATATATGAGATGAAAGAAGTGTTGATGCTTGGTCAATGGTTTAAGAAGGTAGTAGAATGATTTATGTTTATCAAGAGTTATGTTTTTTAGGTAATGGTACTATGGAATAAAGACACATCTAAGGATTGTTACACTATTGTTTTTCCTAAAATATTTGAAAGTATATGTTGAATGGTACCGGTAACCATGAAAGGTTATTCAGATATTTTTGGAAAGAAGATGATATGCACATAATGAATGGATAAAGGGAAAATAATATGTTTGATAGTATTAATGGGATCATGATTGATATAAAGAATATGTGATATCATGGTTTTAGTATATATAATTTTTGGAATTTTGGTATTTGGAAAGAGTTATCTTTTGACAGCATTCATGTTTTCACTAAGGTTCAATGGGAATTAATTTTCAAAGAGAATACATGATTAAGGTATTCACATGTCTATAATGTGACCAACAAGATATATTTTATCATATATGGGGGATAAATGATGGTATTCACATGCTCGGTATATGACATTTCTAGTAATTGTTTTCTTTATACTATGAGCTTGGACAGAAGTATTTTGGATAAGCCTCAATATTGGAATGAATTAATATAGTATTGTTTAAGGCTAGAACTTTTTTTGATATTATTGCTGGAATGTTATAATCATGTAGTTTTAGAAAAAGGACAACCCATAGGATGGGCGACAACCCATTGCGTCGGACAAGGCTGTCAGAATCGAACCCACAACTGATGTGCGACAAGCCTTTATCGCATACCACTAGCCTACAGGAAGTCCCTGGTAAGTAGAAACTAATTTTTTTTTATTAAGCGGTATGATAGATGAATTATATGTCCATTTTTGGAATCATATACGATTAATCTCACTATAGATGGACTTATGTATATTTGTAAATTTTTCTAACCTTTTGTTTGAGACAGATTTAATGACCTATCATTCTATCACATGATTTTCTAACACTTCATGAATGACAAATTCAACTTCATTTCTTTAAGAGATGAAGTGGAAATTGTCCATGGAATGACCAACGGTGAGATTGTACCAAAATCAAGAAAATATTTCTTCTAATTCAAATTTCTTCAACTTTAGAGAAATGATCTTGAAAACCAAAAATGTTGTCCTAGTGCCCTTATATCTGATGAATAAGATGGTACCTTAGATCATCACAATTTTATGGCTTTGTGACTGTTGGATTTTTCATAGCCCTGTTCTCTACCACTCTCCATCAGAACTTGACAGTTAGATTTCTCTTCCATATCCATATTTTCACCTATGATATCTTATATGGGAACACAAGGGATGAGTTACTTTGGGTATCCGTTTTGTTTCTAACTTTCATTTTTAAAATTATCTTTTATTATTCCTTTTTACGATGTGGGTTTCTATGAAAGAAACTCTCTAGTAGTAAACCATTTAGAACCTCGATGAATTTCAAGGGAGAAATTCATTTTAAGGGGGGTAGAATGTAACAAACCGAGATTTTATGATAATTATTATTTTTAATTTCATTGATGTCTTATGTCGTACGCGGCACCAAAATTAGCTTGTTCTATATGCAACACCGTATTAGCTTTCAGTATACACAACGCTAATCTTGGATCGTGTTACACACAATTTCAAGTTCATTTGATAGAAGTTATTTTACGCAACATTGAGTATATATATATATATTCAATGTATAAATAAAATATGGTTGGATTCTATTATACACAACAACAAATTAATCTTGCACTACATTCAACCCTGACTTGGCTTTCATTACACGCAACTGCGACCTTCCAAGATAGCATGTTATACGCAATACCAAATTTCACTAAACGAGATATTATTATATTATTATTATGAACTAGCCGTTATGAATAGTAATACCCACTTTTTGAAATTTTATAAATTTTATCTTTCAAAATGGACTTCATTTTTGGATTTAGAATATCGAAATTAGCCTAGGGTGAATTTTTTGTATTTTTCTAAAAACGTTCAATTTTTTATGAATAGTGAAAACACTAGGTTACTATTTAAAAACCAAATATTTATTTAAATAATTTTTCATTTTATTTAAATTTATTTTAGGTCAAAATTGATATATAATACCTATATAAGTTCAATTTAATTCATTAGAGTCATTTTATAATAATTTTATATATATAAAAATTTTATTGAACATTTCACCGTCTTTTACCCACCTCCTAGGAGAATTTGAAAATATACATAAAACATAATTTTACCACTTCTGTGAGTGGAATTTCGAAAATCAAAGAGACACAGCTAGTATCAATGAGTAAAATTTGGTTCAATGAGATGAAAATAAAGTTTGGCGAATAGTAACTTTTTTACTTTTATTTACCACGGTTAAAAGTAAATAGGGTAATTATGGGTAAAATGATATTAATATTACCCTAACACATGTCCTAATTATATTGGAAAAGTGTATCTAGACCAAAAACAACCTTATGAATAATATATTACCCTTTAGGTCCACTTTTATTAGATTAGGACATTTATTATTAATTTATTTAAAATATAGTTAAAATAGTTAAAATCAAAGTTTAATAATTAAACAAAATTTAATATTGGGTTATACATAAGATAAATTCGACTATAAATATTCATTAGAAATATAAAAATATTTCCTACATTATGGTATTTTAGTTATAATTTTTAGACATTAAATATATTAATTTATGTATGACACACTGATGATGCAGTAATTACTTTATTAATGAAATATTAACATAATTGATGTTGTAAATACACAAATAAATGTAATTTGAGACTTTTTATGAATTAAACTAATTTTCTAGGTTAATATGACATGTTAGTATTGATTTAAATAACGTTTTTAGAAATAATCATGCTGTTATGAGTTTCACAAAAATCAATTACCAAATAGTGTCAAAATTGACATAAAATAGTTTTTAAAACAAATATTATATTATTAATTGTTATTATTTTATTAAAAATCTAAGGATCGTCCAAATGACTTAGATAATGATATATATTAATAATGAACCACTTGGGGTTCTTTTGGCTTATTATAGTAAGTTTATTAACCATATAGTGTAAGAAAACAAGAAGACACGGTAAAAGTAAAATTATTTAACTTAGAGTTAAATCTAAATGATAAGGATAAAATAGTAACCTAAACTTCTCTAAAACCTATTGATTGAGATGATTTAGACCCATCCACACTTTATCTTTGAACTAAATAAATTTGGAGATATTATTAACCGAATATGACTTTATTATAAAATAATATTTTAAGTTTTTCCAAAGGTGCCCCTCTCCTCCCTTATAAAAAGGGCACCCCTTCCCTCTTCTCTTCACACCCTTTTTATCCTTGAAGCACGGCCAACCCCTGCCCATTTCCCTTCTACACTTCCATAGAAACATTTTGGTGGTTCTGTTCTTCCCAAAAGACCAACTCTACTTCCATAAGAGAAGGCTTAAAGGAGGTGCGTCGAAGAAGTGGTAATCTCTTCTTCTGATTCTCTCAAACTTCTTTCTTCTTCAACTTCTTCTTCTTTAGTTGTCTCATTATAAAGTAATAACATCAGTATTTCTTATATACTTATATGTTATTATAAATATTAAACAACCCTATTTCACCTCTTATCCATCCTACGGAAAACAAAATCACTACGCGTGCGTACGTACGGAATACCGTCTCCACGCTGTGGTGTAATCTGTTTTTGACCACCACCTTACTTGGATGGGTATAATGGTGTAAATAAATAACTATATATGATTATTATAAAGTTATATTGATTCTAAAATATTATACGTACAGTCTAATACAATTCCACGATCATGAGAATGATATCATCGCTCATGCGTACGTACGGACTACCGTCTCCACGATGTGATGAGATTCATTCTCCATGTTAACCATTCATGAATGATTATAAAATATATATAATAAATAATAATGAAATATATGACATAATAATGATACTGGATTTATTTATATATAAATATATGTATGTCATCTACTTAATTACATTCAATTCAATAAGGAAACGAAAACAACGTTCATGCGTACGTACGACCTATCGTCTCCATGAACGGTGTATTTCATTCCATTTTTCGATCTATCATATATATATATATATATGTATATGATGAATATATATTATATATAAATCATTTATTACATTCTAGAATTATGTAAATCAGGATATAAGTAACAATATCAAGAACAACAAGTCGAAACACGAAACGATTTTACCCAAATCGTTTCTTTTACATCAAATTTTCAATAGAACGGGTAATATAAAGTCATAAGTAAACCATATATGATATAAAATCAATGAATATGATTATGTAATAAGTCAATGACATTATTTAAATCATTATTCAGGAGTTTCGGATATATTTAAAGCATATCGGACAGAAGGTAAGGGATAACTTTTCTAATCTCATTTTTATCCGAGATTGTTTATTCGTAAGTATTTACTGGGGTTTTTGTTATCATCCTTGTACCTATTTTCTAAAAATGTTTTCATGTATTTTTCATGTCCTTTTTACCCATTTTTTAATTTTACCACATGTTATGAAAAGAATCTTACTTTTTTTTACCACACGAGCAACTTTTTGACTTTTCCGACAAAAGTATGAGGAGAATGTTTTTTTAACTTATATGGCGTGAACAGATTTTTATGGTTTCATAATGCCTCATATTCATGAATATTCCTAAACATGATTGCATGAATATTTTCAATAAAACCCTTTTATTTCAAAATTTCATGGTATTTTGTGAAAAGAAAATGATTTTGAAGAAGAAAGGATATTTTCCTCAAGAATTCATTTCAAGTGTTTTATCAAAACTATTTTCCATATAAAATGACATTATTTAATAGGATTATGTTTCAAGTATAATGTCTCTATGATTTAAATGGTTTCAATTTTCTTATGATGAAATATCTGTATGTTTTATATGGATTATGTGATGATGGGATGATGTTTATGAAACCCATTTTATTCTTTGGGTTATGATGAATGTTTTATGTTTATTTTGTGGCACAAGTAAGAATGATTTCATTATGAGATGGGGGGACCTATATCTCCCTCTAATTCATTGGTTAAAGATTTATATCTCATGATATAAACATGGATGAAACTGAAAGTAAATCCAATTCAGTAATACAGGGCTGGAACGGCAAGTAAACCTGGTTCAGTAAGGGACTTTGTCCACTAAGATGGTCTTGGAAGAAATACCTTAGCTATTATGGAAATAATATCATGTGCTTAATTTTTTCCAATAATTAAAAGTTTGATTCCCATTCTATTTTATCATGATTGATATTCCATTATGATCTATGCCTTACGTACTGCCATGTTTTATGTCATTTCTCAAGATCATGATGTTTAAACATTATGTTCTTGTTTTTAAGTTCAAATATATATGGTTTGTTTTATTTTCTCCATGCTTACCCTTACTAATCATTTGAGATCACCCTTTTTATGTTTTATTTTCCCCCAAGATTAAAATAAAGGTTTTAGGTAAGGAAACAAAAAGGGTAATATCATTATGGTAGATGTTGAAGATCTTTCACCATGATTAGAAGTTTATATTCCAAGTTTCTAATGACACTAAACTATTACGGTCCTTTGGGAGTCTATTTTTTTAAGTATTAGATATTATGTAAGAGTAATGTAATGTCTATGTACGTCAATCTTTGGGTCTCTACACTCTGGAAGAAAACCAATTGGAAAAGATCAAAGTTATTGGAATATAATATATAAATGCTAAATACGTGGAAGCCACATGTGAGAGGATGTTGTAATATTTTTCATGAAAATTTTTCATTTTCCTCATGGGATAACCATTGATAACTTGAATTCCCTTGGAAATTCCATAATTATTCTGTGAAGGCACTCTAAAAAACTAAAATTATTTGGTGAAGTTCCATGGGCATGTATCCATCAATCATGCGAAAGCCACTTGATAAGGCATCCTGATCACATGAGGTGACCAAGATGCTGTCATCCTGGTCCAAATAATGCCATTTGATATGTCAATTTGATCATTGTAAATCCCATTTAATAGACATGAGCCATATAATTGTTGTAATTTCAGAGTGATATAGATTACTATATTTACCATGTGACACAAAGGTGACACCATGAACGAATTAGATGAGTTTCAGGTGAAACATGTGATGTGATGCTCTCTCCACTAGTTTAGTCACATATATGTGATTTACGTGTCATGAATGGTAGGGTAGAACTGGGTTGTAAAGTCTTATAAATTAATCCCCCTCATCACAAAAAACACACATCAAGCACATGAGACACATGGTAATACATTAAAGAAAGAATAATTCTTAGTGCATAATTAAACACAATCACAAGATTGTTAAAAAATGTAGAACATAGGGGAATTACATAAAGTATTACAAAATATATATATATATATATATATATTTCCTTCAAGTGATAATCCATTTGATCAAATGGAGCTTTTTTTGCGCATCTTCCAGATTATGGGGATGATTTTCCACAAGTCAACTTAGTCATGAAAGGTGTAAAGAGGAAAATGATAAAAAAAATATTTTGGACATTATGAAATAAAATATAATACAAGGATGGAGTCCTTATGAAAAGATAGATACACTAATTTTCACATGAAGGTGTCAGGCACATTTCATCACAAATCTAGATCATGCGATAGTACCCAAGAATATATACGAAGTCATGAAAAGTCATCTAGACATGTTATTCACATCACATGAATCCATCTAAACATGCCAAAAATATTATGTGGTGTCTCTCTGACGTGTTTTCCCTGATCACACGAAACTTTTAGACATGTCTATGTTGATCAGGTGAAGTTTCTCTAGAAAATTCATCTTAGTCATGTGGAGTACCTTTGACCTTTTTTCAATCATGAAACGAAACATAGGAATGCCATCACGTTCATGAAGGGTCCCCTGGACCTTTCAATATATTCATTTGAGAGGCTATTGACATTTCTTCTTTGATCATGTGAAACACCTAGAACCATGTAGACCATTTTAGACAAACACATGGAGCATAACATCAAGATGCAAAACACATGTCAACCAAGAACACAAGATATGTTGGGAATACACCCTAGGAAATTCCATACCTCTCTAGGAAAAGAATTTGGACATATAAAAATTATACTATGACAACTCTGATTAATATTCAAAAAGGATAAATAAGACACATTCTATGTTTTCTGCATCCTTATCCATAATAATATAGAGGAACAAATTCAGCTAAGAGGAATTTGATTCCATCTATAAGTAGGATACATATGATTACTTCCTTCATCCTGAGGTCCCTATCAAAAAACTCATTTAGGCTCCCCCAACACCGAAGTCCCATACACAAATGATGTCAGTATAATCACTTATGATACATTTTTTCATACACCAATAATGACTGACATTATATTAGTAATTTTCAATGATCATACCATTAGAATTAGGAATCACCCTATCCAAGGAAACCGCAGTGCATAAGCCCTATTAAATCGCATGATATGACTACATTCAAACCTGGGATACACCTTAATGTAATTCCCAATGGAGTTACCATATTGAAAATGCCATGGGAAATAAATATCATAGGAAATAATTACCAACCACCACTCATCATTAGGTTGAGAGAATATTTCACTATGATGAATCTACTTCCTTTAATTAGTAGGATACATAGGATGCCTTCATATGGATTGAGCACCATACCCAATGCCTAATTTATGTCATATATGAAATTATTAAAATATGTTAAACTAAATATCTAACATTCAAAAAAAACTATGTGGGTATTAATTCTTCTTATAAAAATGATACACCAGACAACTCATGAAATCCCAATCCCATCTTCAATCTACGAACCAACTTCCTAGATAGAAGCATACTCCAAAGGGCCTGGTTATAAGATAGTAAAATATAATAATATTCCTATTTCTATGAAATAAATGGAATCAAATAGTTATCCTCATATACAAGCACATGGTACCATAAATAGAACACCTTGTACATCTATAAGGATTCAACACTATATCATTTTATTAAGTAAACTAGCCCTCTATCATGATTTGGAAGATTTTCCTAAACATATCCAAAATCATAATGAGTGTCCATAAATATTATATAATTCCCACTAAAAGGACACAAAACCCCCAAACTCTCATCCTATCGACCATTGTGAGTTCCTAAGATTCGTTTTCTTTGAAACTCAAATTGGCCACCTATGTGTTAGAAAAAGGTTTTTGCCTTGTCCTAGATTTGGGTACATTCAGAATTTCCATTAAATAAAAAAAATGTAATACAAGACAAAAATTATTATTCAACCACCCTCAATCACCTATTACCAAGGTTCAGGTGAAACAATCCACATTTTTTAGGAAACAATGATGGTGAACCAAATTTAAATATCTCAAATAATAAAAACTATTAGTTCACTATTCATCCAAACATTTTGTTTTGTTTCCCCTATGAAAATAAAAATGGTACACCTAACATGATATCCATTAACATTGAATTGTTAATGGTGTTACCATGAAATATGTCTATTCTATTTGTAAAAATTTAACAAATGAAAATGGATGAACCATGAACAATAAAGGATAATTATGTTACACATGAATAGATTATTGTGCATGTTTTATACATTCTATGAGGAAATAATCAAAGATCTTGTTCATTATTGTATTTTTGACTATATAAACATCTCTCACAAATATCTTGTCCTTCAAAAATTTATTTTTCAAGAGATTGTTTTGGGACATCAATTATAGAAGTAACCACTATGGGTCACAATGAACCCTACACCACCTGACGCCTTCAACATTAGGTGGTGATAATGATGGTTTATAAATACCATAGACATGATATGATCCTTAACCTTGAGGATTCATGTATATGACTCTATATTATAAATTTGATAATTTCTTCTTGTTCAGGGAATGCTTTAATTAAACCAGTGGTACACGTCCCCACCAAAACATTCTTCAAAATATTAGCCTCAGATAATGGAAATAAGAACCATCCAAGTATTATAAAGTTGGATCATGGTGATGAATTTGACTCCATTTAGGTTTAAAATCTATCTCGGGTGCTTCTTTTATCTATTTTCATACTCATCATCCCACCAATGCCCCTCATTCTCGAGCTGTGGGCACCACCTGACAACTTTCCAAATTAGACACTCATGAGAATGTATTAAGGACGTATCATTTTCCATGAAAGGATATGGGTAAATGTGTGTAGGATCATATTCATGCTTCCACTAAAGAATATCATTGGTATATTCTAGAGATAATAATTGAGCATGATCATATCCCTTATCACCAGGATCATATCTTCATGCATATTCATAAAAATATAATGGGGGAAGAACCTATTCCTTCCACCACACAAGAAGTCTATCAACATATTTTGAGTTAAAAGGTGGATATGAGCTGGGTTGTATTACCAATTTAATCATTTACATCATTTAGAATATCATTGTTTTAAACATTTCTAGGCCTATATCCCTGTAGACACTATAAATTTTTTTCACTACATTCAAAAATATACTAAAGAGATCCTCTACTATATTATGGAACTAGTATTGATACATGTACATGCACATATTACCATCACAATATCCATAGAATCATTTCACAATGATCAGTAGAAATATATGGATACAACAGATTTGGCGCACATTATTTCCCCCCATCCAGTCAATTATCGGTATATTCTAATAAAGGAAGGGTCATAATACTCGACTCAAATACCCATTCTAATTGGGCCTCACCAAATCAGTTTGGAAAATTACTAGTGATAATTTTAAATTACTATAAAAAAATAACAGTTCTATACATTAAAATAATAGGATTGCGCTCATATACCAATTTCTATATGGCCTTAATAGCACATTTTGGCATATACCTCAAGAAAGGTGTATATAATTATTGAAAAATACCATCGGATTACTCCAAATGCATCAGATCATGATCACATTAACAATCTAACTAAGGTGTGTTAATATAATATAGAAATCACCTTAGAGAAGGATGATATCTGTTACATTTAATATAGAAAAACACTAGCATGATCTTATGTATTCATCACCTGATAGTGATCAACATATTCCAGAAACCATCATGAAGATGTCTTATATCTCTTCTCAACCCTGATAATAATTTTGTCATATTCTATCCATAATGTAGAATGTGGCTCATATACCTAATATGTTCAATGCTAGTGTTCTTGAGGTAGTTTGATGAATATCTAAAACACATCAAAGGTTCATCCACTTTTAAACTAATGATATGGGTGATCACTAGTTCAATAGTCCCCCTCATTGGTGCAAATAAATGGATTCCATAGAATCTAGTCTTGACATCATCCATGGTCAACCTCCCTAAAATGTTATATATCTTTTATAATAAAATCATCTCCTTTATAATTTGTCTTTATATAAGATGTTTTTGAAAACTCATAAAACATTATATATTTAGGTTCTTGAAATAATGGGGATATAAATATATGTTTTCCTACTAAATATAAGTAAAACATCAACATAGTTAGTAAGTGACCCAGAGAAGAATCATGTATGATCTGACAAGATACAAGATTATAAATTTCGTAAATAATGGGGATACTTGGATAAATGGAGATATATTTATGGAAATAATCTCCCATCCATCTCATATCCCATCACTACTTTCGATAATGAGATTCTACATGACCAAGGGAAAGAGATCATTCATTCATTTATTACAGAACATGTGGGTGACACATTTTTGGTTAAAGGAATGAAATCCTCACTATCTATGATATTAGGGTATAATTTAATCCATAGACATATTTTTTTATAAATATTCCTTTTTAGTATCTCCATGTCCTAAGACCTAATACTGGAAAAGAACAAAAAAAATAAACAGTACCCTTTCCCTTATTTCACGTGAAATCATTAAAAATTGATATATAAGGATCCATAAAATATCCACATTTGAGGATAAAGAATGTATGGTATATTTTAAATTATTTAATACACATAAAAACTAAACTCTAAAGATATTACAAAAAGTAATTATTTAGCTACATGATAAATAAGGGGATCGGGTGATGGACATTCCATTTTTCCAATAAAGCAATATTCCCATGCTTTAAAGGTGAAAATAGATCACTAATAGAGAGATGGAGATTCTAGTAGACTCCAAACATGGTCGCCTTGAAAAAATAGGAATTAGTTTTAGATATAGAATATAATGTTAGGGAACACCCGACAACAACCCATTGTAAAATACCCCTATCATAGGACACCATTTTGTAACTCCCCAAAATTCTAAAGGAATAACATTTTATTCAATATCATGTATGACACACAATAACATGTTTTTAATGGAATATAAACTAAATAGAAAATATAATATATTTACTATTTTAAATAAATTTATTCTATGGTATAGATTTCAATACACGCAACACCGACTTAGCTTTATTTATATACACCAATAACAATCTTAAATAGCTTTTATAACATTAAATATTGAGTTTTTTAAAATAGAATTGATATTATGTTGTAATTTTTATCCAAGAAATTAAATTGGAGGTTATTAAAATTATTAAATGACTTAAAAAATATATGGTTGAATAAATTAGTTTCTAATTAATTATAATTGAAACTAAAAACTATTTGAATATATATAAAATGTTTTTATAAAAACTTTTTATCAAATGTGTTTCATTATAATTTATTAAAAAAATCACTATGATTGAATTATATAAATTAATTTTATATGTTATATATTGAATAAAATATTTTGAAATTCATCCAATATATTTTATATGAATAATATAAGAACAAATCCAATTTTATGGATAAAAAATGTATTTTTATAAAGACAATTTTCCTTCCTTTTAATGTCGAACATGTTTTAAACCTCAATTTTGGAACTTTTATAAATTTTATATGGAAAATATACATCATTTTTGGAATATTTTTGTCAAAATTATCTTAGGTTTATTTTTTCACTTTTCTCATCAATTTGATTTTTTTAATGAATACTGAAAATACTAGTTTATAATTAGAAACTAACATTGGGATTAAATTGTTTACAATGATAAATTATTTTTAAAATTTGTTTTAAATTTTTATTAGTTAAATTATATTTTTTAGAACCAATTTATATCAATATAGACATTTTTATATGAATTTCAGATATATTAACTTAGTAATCCTTTAAAAAATCAGTTTAAAAACACTATTACTCGTTCCGTCTGTGGGGTTAATTTTAAATTAAATTCTATAAATTCTATGAATGTAATTAAAATTATGTATTAATTTTTTTTTTAATATTATGATATGATTTTATGTTACGATTATGACCTAAAACATAACATAATTTCGTCAAATGGGTTAGAAAATCATCCCTCATGTGTACGGTGTACTACCACCTTGAGAACCGATCTCTTACATTTTTTCAACTAAAACCTTTCTGGTTTTATATAATTTTGTGTATATATATATATATTATAAAAAATATATATGGTATTTATGAAGTTGTTATGATTTTTGAATAAATATAAAAAAAATATCTTCAGGCAATCTATTTTTAGGGAATACGATAAGGTCACTCGTTTGTACGGCGGACTATGGCCTCATGAAGCGACATGATTCATTCATGCATTACATGGAATATATTAAGGATCATTATTATAAAAATAAAAAATATATATATGAAGTAAAAATGATACAATAATTATATTATAAATATAAATTATTAAAATATAGTTATTTAAATATAATAAGAAAATTGAAATTCAGTTAATGCATACGTACCACCTACCGTCGCCATGAACAATGTATTTAATTACCTATCACCATATTTACTGGATTACTATAAATATATATATAATCAATACATATGACATTTAAACAATTATTTACATTCTGGATCTTATTCAATCGTGATTTAAGTAAGGGGAACAAAAAAATAACTACACAAAACATAATATAAAAATAAGGGAATTACCTCCAACAATGAGGAAAAAAATTAACAAACAGTTGATAAGATTTTGTAAAAGATAAATATATGGATTTATAAATAGTAATACGGTTATGGTAAAATATATTAACATTCATAAAACCATTATATATTAGGATGATGATATTTCAACCAAAAGGAAGCATAAGTTAAGGCATTTTATCTCAATTTATTTTCCATTGAGGCTTATTTTTTCCCATGCACAAATTAAATTTTATGTGGTGTATATACTACATTTTGATATGTAATATCATGATTCATTCATAAATAATTTTATTTTATATTTAAATTTTAATTATTTCATCCATGGTAATATTTAACTGAAAATTAATATGTGGAACACAATATTGTAGAATCTCGCTTTCTTTTGTGAGTATAAAACTTCTCTTAAAACAACCACTCTCATATAATAATTTTCTAATGGAGATTAATATTTCCATAAATATCTATATTCATTGAAGATTAATTTGATTATTTCCTGAACTATATACCATTTTTTAAATACAATGTTTACATTGAAAGTTATTTTATTAACTAGACAAATATTGATAAATCCACATGTTATCTCAATATGGATATTTTAGGATAATGTATATGTATTTAATGAAATCGATTATTAATCATATGATGACAACATTGGACCTGAAGAGACATGTGGGTCCTGATATAATATGGCCCCTTGATGCATTGGTATGTATCGTGAGAAAGATTATGTTGTCCAAATCAGATGGGTTTCTACCTACAAACATATATCGTCTAAAGGATAGATATTGATAATAGAGGTACCATGATTCATGAGATAATTTCATCCTGTAATTAGGAACTTCCAACATTCAAAATTTAGTTTTTATCACCCATGTCATCTTGACTATGCCAAAATATAGAGGTTAATTTCAATCTTAGCTTATTGATTAAATTGAATGTGTTTTTAGTTGTATACATTGTCATATTGATTGTTTATTATTGATTCAAGATTTATTCCTCCATTCTTAACCCTTAATGATCATTTGATCTCACCCTGAATTTATTTCATTTACCCTTGGTATAAAGAAAAGATATTTGAATGAGTTTTCAAGGATGTAGTTTTTTTGTTATGTATAATGATTTATTTTTATTCCCAATATAAAATGGGTATCATGTAGGTATCTGGTTATACCAAAATCATTAACTGATCGGTCCTTCAAGATTTCATTCCATGCAATCATTCTAATTTAGGTATGTAAGGCATTGTCTCCACACAATTGAGTTCATGGTCATTATAGTTGGTATTAATGGATGTTTAATAGAAACAATGAGAACTATATTTTGGAAGTCATTTATTACAAAATATAACACTATTATAGAATTTGAGGATATCTATACACGAACAAGATAATATTTTTATACCACATATTTTATGTGTTTTTTCTAGAAATACATCTGTTTCTGGATACTAAATGTTCATGTGGTTCATGTTAAATATTCATAAGGGTAATAAAACTAAAAATATAGCATCATGATTTACTTTATAATAACCTAGTACATGTTAATGGGCCTTTCTATGAATCTTTGTTGACACACTTGGGGGATATTATTAGGATAAATCACATTCTCTTTACAAACCATTATGAAAGACTCAAATATAAAGATACAACCAATAAAACCATGATTATTATTATGACATTAAAAATTAAATATTTTATAAATTTGTGTTAGCTGTTACACCATATTTAGAATTATATAATGTTCATATTTTTTTGATATAATATAGTATAATCTATTATTCATAGATGGTACATTGAAGGAATAATTATATTAATACTAATTTCCAATATAGTGGTTTCCCTACTGATGAATCCAATATATATTTTACTAGAACTATGAAATCTAATCATATATTAGGTGTGATTAAGGATATTAGGAAAAATAACCTTTCCTATATGGAGTAACCTATTCCATAATAAGATTCCCTAACACCATATCGCATTCTTTCATAGAGGCCCCCATCATTAAGTTGGAAGAAAATTCAATATTAGATGATAAATGTATTAAGTCTTTGGATAAGATATCTATGGAATTGATATGTGGTGAAATAGAAAAATTTACACTTTAAGTGTATCATCTCAATGATGTATTTTATCAATGGTGGTGATTGTTCCAGAATATTATGAAGGAAGTGAAAATAGAACTCATGGAATGTTAATATTTTAAAGAGACATTCCTTGACAAATATTTCCCTCCATAAAAATAAATAAAAAGGAAGATAATGTTAAAAGTTTTAATAAAAAGGAAGATAAATGTTTTTTGTATAATTAATCTACCTTTAAAAGGTCAGTTTGGTATGCTGAGGATTACATTTGCAATATGGAGTGAAAGATTTATTTTTTATTTGAAGAGATAAAGTTATTTATCATATGGGAAATTTTATCTCAGTTTTTTTCATCATACGATTAAATAGTTTTATGTTATATCAAGAAATATAAAAAATTATAAAATTCATATGGATTCAAGAGGAATAACGATAATAAGATGATCAATGGGAAAATATTGGATAATGGGAATATGGGAAAGAATGATTTTCCCATATTTGATAAATGTTGAAACAATCACCCTGGTAAATTTTTTAAGGGATTGAGAGATTGATTGATTATGGAGAAATTTCTCACTAGTAAAGATAAAGTAAGGGAAGAAAGAAAAAATTATCATTATGTGTTTTGACTCTAAGGATACAAGACACTATGAAAATGAATAACTCGTGAAACAAGGGAATATAACTTAGAAGATGCTAAGGGATCAAGGTCATGGTTATCCTATTGATACAAATGATATAGAATGTTTAATATTGTGATTTATTATTATCGATGAAACATATTTTATATTTAATTTATTACTGATATTCTCATCATAATAATTATGAAATATGTAACGATTGTAATGCAAAACTATTTAATAATGTATTTCAGTGAATTTATTGAGTGGAACCAAAAAAATTGATTCAATATCAAGTTGAACATTTTTAAACACAAGAATGATAGAAATATTGTAATTAATATGTTCATGAGGTTTAGATAGTGATGTTTGGATGACAAGATGATTGATCTAGTTAATGGAAATTGGATACTACAATCTTCATTAGAAGTGATTCTAAAGTGTTGGATCATAATATATTAGAACACTCAACCATTTATGAAATGATGTAAGTTGAAATTTAGTTTTCATTTTAGAGAATAATATATTAATTCAACATATGAATATTTAGGAGATAATCATATTAGTTTTGATAAATTGTTTGAGATAGTTATAAATAATAGTTACCGTTTGGGTATTTTATGATTCATTAAAAGTAAATATTATTTCTTCAGACATAAAATATTTATTTTTGGATATTAGTTATAAAGAAAAAGGGATTAATTTTAAATTAATATAATCATAACCATAATTATGAAATTTTTATTAAGAATTAGAATCATATATTATAATTATATTTTTTATATTCTTAGAGTGTAAAATAATTCCACAGTGTTAGGACAAGGATGTTAGAAGAAAAATATTATTCTTTTACATTCATAACTGATAAATCAGATGGACCTTTACATCAACACATATTTATGGTTTTGTGCATATTAAATTTACAAAAATTATTCAATTTATTAGGATCAAGGACCACAATCAGCATTCATCAGTATTTGGGTTCTATTTTTCTCTTCTATATCGATATTTTCATTTTCAACTTATTTTCTTCTATAAAAGAACATAGTTAAGTTATTTTTTCAAAAAAAAACATTTATACTCTATTTTCTCTAGTAGTAAGAGGGTATTTTTTTATCCTTTTACCATGTGGTTTTTCCAAAAATAGTATTTCCAAATATCCATCCTCATATTACCATGTTAAAATTTAAATAACAAGGAAGCTATTTATTTATGGTAGTGAGAATATAACACCCCAAAATTTTGAAAGAACAAAATTTTATTCAATTGTGTGTCTGAAATGCAACACCAATTGAAAAATGGAATATAAAATTCAAGGACTTTACAATATATTTACAATTTTAAATAAGTTCAACATTTGATATATATTTCAATACAAGTAATATTGGGTTATCTTTTGTTACATGCAACAACAACATTATTCGATAGTACGTGTTATATGCAAGATTGTGTTTTACAAAATACAATTAATATTATTATGAAAATTATCTTTGAAAAATTAAATTATATTTTATAAATTGTATTAAATAACTAATTAAAATATATTTTTTAACTCATATTTATAAATTTATTATAAATTAAAATAAACTAATTGAATATAAATAAAATATTTTTATATAAAATATTTTGATGTACTAAAAGAATTATATAATAAATGAAATTAATAACTATTAATGATTTAATTTAATTAAATTTATATTTTATATATTAAATATTTTTTACAAAAATTCATTCAATAGGTTTTATGGGCACTAGATAAGTACAAATCCAATGTTATGAATGAAAAACTCTGTTTTTTTTAATGAAAATTTATAGCCTTTTAATGACGCACATGATTTACAATACTTTTTTGATACATTTATAAATTTTATTTTGAAAAAATAAACATAATTATTAATTAGAAATTTTAAAATAACATTACATTTAATTTTTGGTATTTTTCTGAGAAGTTATATTTTTTATAAATATTGAAAAATAATGGATTTTAACTAAAAATAAACATTTCATTTACATAATCTACAATGATAAATTATATTTTAAATTTTATTAATACTTTATTTATTTTAAATATAAATATATTATAACAATTTATGTCATGGGGATAATTTTTATAATTAATTTACATTTAAAACATCAAAATCTTTGGAATATTTTCACTTTAAAAATAGGATTTCTCATTCTGTCTGTAGTATTTATTTTTAATTAAATTATGCTACTTATATGAATGTTAATGTCTAAATGGATTAAATATTTGGAATCATAATAGTATCTATTATTTAATATGGTCAACTTAAATTTTAACCTTAATTATTAGTGAAAATAGTTAAAATAAATTAACGTGGTTAGGGTTAAAAAGGGGGTTTGTGCATTTCATAAACATTGTATCAAAATTGATTATACAAACACAAACGTTTTTTATTTAATTAATAGGAATAAAATTTATAATATATGGTTATAAATTATCTAATAATTATATTTTAGTTATTTTCTAAATGTATAAATTAACTAGGAGAATAAAAAGATACAACTTAACGTGGTAAAAATATATAAAGATAAAATATAGTAAACTTAATGACTATGGAATTTCATGATGAAAATGTATATATTTTTCATGGTGAATATATTATTCAAAAACATAACACCTCCCCTAAAATATGATTTAAATTTTGTGGCTCACAATGCTATGGAGAACTCCCAATAATTAATACTTTTGATTATTCACAAGAATGAAACTCATCCAAAACTATAAAATGGAAGTCAGTCTACCCCGATCATCACACCTATCAATAAAAGTTTCTCAAAAAAATTATACTGAAATGATGTATACACCATCGTCCATCATCATATAATCCTTTTATTGGATTGAAATCAAACATAGGTCAGTATTAGTGAAACCCTAAAGAGGATCCCGAAGAAGAGCTAATGTTCTTCTAAAAGCATTTTTATTTTATTTCATCCTCCACATACATCAATTATTATTATACCATAATTATAAAATAACCACGTTATATCTATATAATTAGATTTTTTTTGTTATTAGTATGACCTACGACTTCAAAACCTCTAATCAAATGGTTTACAAAATCATTATTCGTGCATACAACGGACTACCGCCCCGTGAACCGATGGCATTCGTCTTTCCATTACCACATTTAAATGTTTGAAATAATAATGGATATATAGTTTATAAATGATATATATATATATATATATTATATAATAATTATATAATTAATATTTTTTTAATTAATATATCCCATGTACCATCATGCATTCCATTTTCTGTAAATATGGTAACATCACTCGACTTTATGACAGACTACTGCCTCACAATGCGATGTGATTTGTTCTTGCTTAAATGGAATGTATTAAGGATAGATTAAAACAAATATGTGATATATATGAAATAATCATTATAATTTAATGATAATATATATATATATATATTTATATTATTTAATTTTCATTCAATTAATACAATAAGAACATCGAAATAGTGTTCATTCATCTGTAGAACCTACTGTCTCCATGAATGGTGTGTTTCATTTGTAATCAACCAATTTTTTGGGTTACTATATATACTGAATATATATTATATTTACATAATTATTTACATTATATAGATGACTAAATCATGATCCATGTAAGTGGATCAATAAAATTAACTAGTTAAAACATATTCGAAAAACATGGAAACTAACACGAGATTTAATGAAAATAATAATGAACTTGTTATAAGATATTGTAAAATAATATTATATGATATTATAAATATTAATATGGTTTGGGTAAAATAAAATAACATTATATTAACAATTAAATATAAGCTAAAATATATTTCAATGAAAATGAATCATAAGTTAAGGAATTTCATCTCAATTTATATTCCCTTGAGGGTTATTTGTTGTTATGCACTAATTCACATATATATGGTTTATATAATGTATTATAAAATTTTAATAGGTAGAATCATTCATAATTCATGGTATTTTAAGATTCAAATTTAATTATTTAATCCAATGGTATCTTATCATGAAAATTACCAAGTAGTAAAAGTTATTGTGAAATATCACATTATTTTTTATCATTAACTTTCTTTTGAATAAATAACTTTCTTGTAATTATTTTTCACCAGAAATTTTATTTAATTTTCATGTAAATATTATTTAATGACTTATATGACTATTTCATTAAACTAGGAAAATATTTATAAAACTGCATCTTTAACAAAATACAGATATTTGATGAAAAGGTATATTGATTTAGTAAATTTGATTATTTTATATGTACTGAATTATTTGGACCTCAAGAGAAGGGTGGTTCTTGGTATAAAAAATCCCCTAGATTCATCAATAATTCTAATGAGACAAACAATGTTGGAAAATTATATGGGATTCTACCAACATATGTAAACTCTCTCGAAGATATATCTTGATAATAGAGTTTCCATGATTCTACAGATGATGGAGTCCAATATGTAATCATTTATTTCATTCCGAATTCATTTATTTTTATCAATGACATTTTCACTATGAAAAAAATATATGGTTCAATTTCATTGAGATATCATTTATTAAAATCAATATATTTTATGATATTTACCAGGACATATTAATTATTTAATATTGATTCATGATAGAGTTTTACATACATAGCCCTTACTGAGAATTTGATCTCCCCTTATTTTATTTCCTTTCCCCTGGATAGGAATATGGGCTATTTTATTGATTTTCCTTGTATGTTAATTATTATATTTTTTATGATTTATTTTTTACTTTCTCTTCCAAATGTAAAATAGGTATCATGTTTGAATATTTTTCTCAAAAACTACTAAACTTATTGGTCTATCATTTTTTGATTCCTTATAATCATAACAATGTAATGGTGTAAAGAACTATATCTAGGCTTGTAGTTTTAGATTTATTAAGAATTTCACCCAGATCCTACATGAGTAGAATTTCACCAAATTAAATGGATCACAATAAAATACCCCACAATATCCATTAAGGAGCGAAAACAAATCATATGTTTCAAGGAATTTTTATCACTTACACCAACCCTTAGTTAATCAATACTTGATATGATATTCCAAATATTGGTAGAAGATTCAAACCAACCCCACCCATAGGTCTAGTGGTATTTTAATCTTAACCACTAACATTGTGTCCATCACACCATAAGAGGGCCCTATGGATGTGTACATAAATCCTAGATCAACCAAATCCAAAAGGATTTCAGGCATTCATACATAAATTTCTATCTAAAGGTCCAGTAGATCCTCTATTTGAATCATCACATCCTTAACAATAAGATCCAAAAGATTCAATATATAACCCAAATCATCCTTAGTATGTTGGGATTGAAGTATTTTCATTAGTAAAATAACACTATAAAGAATCATCCTTATCCCTGTTTGGATGTAAATATTGATGGTTGGAATACTATCCACTCCTCCCATTATGAGACATTCCTTTTCTATTTGAAAAATTTTCAACAACAACAACCAAAACTCCCTTATGGTAACTATTCACAAACCAATATGGGGAGAATTTTTAGTAAATGTATTCCAACCTCACAATGTTCATAAGGAAAAATTGATCAACATAGAAAAGGGTCAGAGAAATGAACCAAAAAAACCTCTCAAATGAGGATTAGGTGGTTCAGAAAGAACCAACTACACAGAGAGTAGTGGAAAAAATACTATTAATTGATACACCAAAATTAATACCACCACCATCAAATCAACATATGATGAATACCGGAACTCAAATGCATAGGGATGAAATGTAAAAACATTTCCATAAAATGTAGGTGATCTAGATGTATGGCCACACTTTCATGAAATTTCAAATTGATTATGATTTTATGGTTGATTTATAGTCCAGAGAAGACCCTAGGTCATCTCTCAAAGAGAATTTGTGGGTTTAGAGTGTGTGTTTGTAATAATCATTACTAAAAGATGAGGTGGTTTTGAAAACAGTTTTAAAAATAAAATGTCTTAATTAAAGAGATTAATAGTCGAAAATGAAATGTGGTGTTTTATAATTATGAGAGAAAAGGGTTCACTTTGAGTTCACTAAACTTTCAAGATCCTTATTCTTGGAGAATAATTCAGGTTTGGTGTAATTCTTTGGTTGAAATTAATTGGAATCCCAATTAATTAATAAGCTTTTATTTTATTTCTTAAAGAACCAAACCATGTCATAAAAATTGTATTGTCAAGGTCTAGAACATATTCATGGAACAGAAGATTTTAAATCAGATTGAAATCTCAAGAATGTGGGGATTAAAAGGATTCTTGTGATGTCAAATCAGAACAACACAAGTCACACACTCAAAACCTCACACCGATCGGTTAGAAATTAAGAGAATCTCAATCACATTCATCAAAACAAGAATTAAAATATGTAATTATATAAGATACATGAAAATAAATGTTTTCACATCCAAATCACTCCAAAATAGTAGCTATAATAACAATCAGAACTCCCTTGACATGTGTGTAGTCTCTCACAACGAACGCCCACCGTTTAGCATGACATCGGGAAGAGGAGGTAGCTCGGGTGGACCATCTTATTCATTCTTGACCCCCTATAAGGATAGGAGTCTACAAAAGTTAAAGGATGATGAGGATAATTCTATAAGACTTCAAAATGGCAGATATTCACTTCTTGGATGAACATACAAATGATGTTCCCATGGTGACTTTTATATCCAAAATGGGACATGGTTTTGGGAACCCTGATTTTGAGATACGAATTCAATGTCTTTTTTGGAATAGTAGAAAGAAATATCACGACTTGACCAAAAGATAAGAGTTATTGGATGTCCTTATTCATGATTCCCTGTCGAATTTTGTGTCCATTTGACAATTGGATTGGTAGGTACGGTCAAAACACTGAAACAAACTTTTGAATTCAGGCAGATTCTGTCCCCTGGACAGAATGGTTCATATGGGCCACCGAATGTCTGAATTCAGCTTGGGATTATTAATAAGAGTTTTATCCCATGATGTTTTGGAGAGGCCCACAATGTTTCTACCCATTTTTATGGATTTAATTTTCGTACTATTACAAACAGTGGACAGATGTCCATGGGATGCCTTGCAGTTTGGACCTTTTTTCTTCTGGATTATCTATGGGCCTCCAAATCACCTCCACCATCAATGAAAATATCAAAACATTTATAATTTCCCTTTTTAATTGCGATGAAAATTATTTCATTAAATAAAACATGAAGTGAAATTTGTTATTATATTTTGAATATTAATTACAAAACTAGTTTAAAATAGTGGTGTAAGGGTGGAATTGAACAGTGAATCTCTATGAGATCACACCCCCACACCTCAACATTTTCACTCCTAGGAAAAAGCACATATCAATAAAATTATGCATGTATATATTCCCAACATAATGAAGATTTAACATTTGAGGAAATTTTTATTCATTAATGTAATGTGATCAACGCCCAAACCACACCAAGGAGTTCTTCCAAATGAAAATGGAAAAAGATGTCTCATAAATCATATCACAATAAAATTTTAAGAGATTCATGGAACCAAATTGAGAAAGGAATTAAAAACTAAACCATTCCACTAAATCTCCATGTGTGTGTGCGAAATATATTCCATTCTATTCTTTCTACTTTCTATCCAATAAATATAGGTTATTTTTGCATTATTCAGCTTTAAATGATATTTTTTCACCGAACCTTCCCTACATCCATTGCAATCACATTTAAAGACCCCCTTACTTATGAATTCTCGGAAGTCGAATAATAATCTCCTGACGTAGATATCCCCATATGTTTCACATTTCACCACTCCCCTCATTTTTTTAGAAGTTTCATTTGGAACAAATCTCACACTGATATCTCAACCCTTGTTTGATCTCCTCACTATACCAGTTTCAATAGTTATAACAAGATCGAAGGTTGAGGAGGAGTGTTTTTTGACCTATCCAAGACACAACACAATTTTTTTGAGGGCGCACAGTAATCGGACATTAGGTATACACACATAGGTCAATCTGGAACAATAATGAAATAGATCATATAAGAAACAAACGTATGAAAATATCATTTAAAGCTGAAAAATATCAAACAAAAAAATATTTACCTTATATTAAGTAATAAATATTCACACTATGTGGTTTGGTGCACAAAAAATGTGTGGAGATATTAGTGGCACAATTTTTCCAAAAACTACTCTCACAAGGGGAATCAATCATCTCAAATATTTCACAGTGATACAACCATTTATATCATTCATAAAAAACCAATTCACTAAAAATAAATCCCTTGTGTTATATTCATAAAAAATATCAATCCAAAATAAAGACAAGTTTTCTAATAAAATGTTAAATCAACATGGAATAAAAAATTTCAACATGCATTTTCAGTAAGTTCCATGATTTGGTGTCCATATGGGGGGGAATAAAAATCCTTATAAGCCTCGAAAGATGGGGAAAAGTGAAAATACCATAAAGAAGGTGAGAAAGATAAGAAACAAAAAAACAATGAAAATTATAATGAACCTAGAATGATAGGGAAAAGTGAAAATACCATAAAGAATGAAAAAATGATAAGAATGATAAAAGATGATGATAATTCCTAACTAACCCAGGAATGTATCCATCCCCCCAAACCTAGAATGTGTAGTATCCTCACTGTAATAATTGATAATGTGAGAAGGAAGGATAAAACCTGGTGTGTTTCACTTGTATATTGCTTCTTGAAATGGATTTCCTCCATCGGGAACTCAAAAAGGGTTGTATGGATGTGATTCAGCTACTGCCCATTGATATTGAAGGATTTATTGGTTTCTTAATTTTGAACCTGAACAAAACCAAATAGAGATAAATTAATAACAGTGTATGGGCCTAACTAGTATGAACAAAGAATAACTTGATGCAACTTCAACCTTGCATTATAAAGGAGGACCTTCTTCCCAATGTGGAACTGATGATGAAGTATAAGTCGGTCATGGGTAGCCTTGGTATGCTCCTTATAAATCTTGGAGTTCTCTTATGCATCTATTCGCATTTCCTCTATCTCATCAATTTGAATCTTCCTTTGAGCACCTGCACCAAAAATATTGGAGTTGCATTGTTGGATGGACCAGTTGGATCGATGTTAAATCTCAACAAGCAGGTGACAACTCTTTCAAAACCCAAGCCAATAGGGTGACATTCCAATGATATTTTTGAATGCAGTACAGTAGGACCATGATGAATCATCAAGTCAAAGACTCTAATATTTTCTATTGGGTTGAAATATTTTTTCAAAAATATGTTATACCTCTCTATTTGACACCTCGACTTGACCATTGGTTTGTGGGTGATATACAGTAGACACTCTATAAATGACCTCATATCAATGAAAACGTGATTGCATTGATCGGCTGTAGAAATGAGAACCCTGGTCAATGATGATAAACCTAGGTAATCCAAACCTACATAAGATTTGGGTTCTAAAAAAATCTACAACTACCTTAGAATCATCAGTCCTTGTAGCTTGTGCCTCTACACATTTTGACACATAATCAACTTCCAAAAGAATGTACAAGTTTCCCAAGGAACTTGGAAATGGTCCCATAAAGTCAATTCCCCAAATATCAAAATTTTAATGAAAAAGAATAGGTTTTTGTAGCATTTCATTTATTTTAGAGACATTACCCATTATTTGAAAATGAGGAAAATATTTAAAAAATATATGGGCATTCTGAAAAAGTGTTTCTTGAATGAGACCCAAATCAAGGGCCTTGTGAGCAGTCTGTTTAGGGACTAAAGTGGCCCCCACAAGCATGAGTGTGACCAAATCTAAGGAAAGACTGAAACTCACTATCGGGAACACAATTCCTGAGGACTTGATCACTACATGTGTGCAAAAGGTAGGGGTTATCCCAAATGTACCAATGGGACTCATGTTTTCTATGGTCGGCCTGGTTTTTATTGAAATCATTAGGAGTGGAAGATTCTGCCAAATAATTTACAATTTCAGCATACTAATGAACAACATCTTATACTCGGTACAATTGCTCATCTGGATACATGTCATTTTTGGGAGTAAAGGGGGATGATTCAATGTCCTAGGATGGGTGAATCCTACTGATATGGTCAGCCACCACATTCTTGTATCCTTGTTTATCTCTAATTTCTAAATTGTATTCATGAAGGAGGAGTATCAAGAGAATGAGATGTGGTTTGGCTTCAGGTTTCTTAAGGAGATATTGGAGGGGTGCATGGTCTTATAACACAATGAATTTAGACACCAAAAGGTATGACCTGAATTTTTTCAAGGAAAACACAATGGAATGAAATTATTTTTCAGTTGTAGTGTAGTTTTCTTGGGCAGGGTCCAATGTACGTGAGGCATAGGCAATGTCATGTGGATCTCAATCAACCCATTGTGATAAGACTTCCCCAACTACATAGTTAGAGGCGTCACACATGAGCTCAAATGGTAAATCCCACTGAGGTGGTTGGAAAACTGGGGGTTCCATGAGGCTCCATTTTAACTTATTAAAAGAATCCTCACATTATTTATCAAAAACAAATTCTTTTTCTTTTTGGAGTAACCATGAGAGTGGGAGTTCAGTCTTACTAAAGTCACAAATGAAACGATGGTAAAATCCAGCATGACCAAGGAATGCCCGCACATCCCGTACATTTTTGGGGAATGGATGGGAAGAAATGACATACACTTTTGATTTATCTACTTGTATACCATCCCCAGAAATGAAATTCCCCAAAACTATACCTTGTTGTACCATGAAATAAAATTTCTCACAATTTAATACAAGATTCATTTCAATACAGTGACTTAAGAATAGACCAAGACTACTCAAAAATTCATCAAAATAGGATCCATAAATAGTGAAATGATCCATGAATAAATCCATGCAGTTTTCCAGGTAATCCAAAAAAAATACTAACCATGCCTCGCTAGAAAGTCCCTGGATCATTTCACAGATCAAATGGAATCCTTCTATATGAAAATGTTCCAAAGGGGAAGTGAAGGTCGTCTTTTCCTAGTCCTCGGGGGAAATATGGATTTGAAAGTATCTAGAATACCCATCAAAGAAACAGTAGTGGGACTTTCCCACTGGCCTCTCAATCATTTAGTCAATGAATGCCAAATGGGAAATGGTCCTTCCTGGTGTGTTGGTTTAGTCAGTGATTGTCTATGTAGACATGCCAACTATTCTACACATGAGTTGGAACCAATTCATTGTTTTCATTTTTGATTAATGTAAGGACAATTTTTTTAGGAACTACTTGAACGAGACTGACCCATTGGCTATCATAGATGGTGTAAATGATTCCAAAAGTAAATAATTTTGTTACCTCCTTTTTCACAACATTTAAGAGGTTTGGGTTCAGTTGACATTGTTCCTTCCTCACTTGTTTAGCCTCATAATTTAATGCAATATGATGTGTATGAAATTAGGGGAGTATACTATGAATTTCCATAAGTTTCCATCATAATTCTTGTTTATATTCCCTCAAAATTTCAAGTAGTCTCAATTCCTGCTCAAGATGGAGTGAATTAGCAATGATGACGAAAAACTTGTTTCTATTCTCAAGATATAAATAGTTTAAATATTGAGGAAGTTTTTTAAGTTCCAATTAAGGTGATTTTTGTATTGATGGGAGTGTGTGTGAAAGTGAGAGCCCACTATTCTAATGTAACTTCTCAATTAAATCATCCTTAGATGAGGAATGAGCTTTTACAAGCTTAGAGTATCTTCAATGGTCAGTGGATCCTCAGTTTTCAAGAAATTATTAGTCAATAAACATGCGTGAAAATTTTCTAGACCACTACAACAATCAATGCATGATTCATTAAATAGAATTTCAATCCATGAAGAAAACTTAGAAAGGGGATCAGGGGAATGAAAAGTTATTTTTTAGGGGATGAGAGTACATCAATTGGATTATTAGAGAGAGAGGAATGTTCTTCTGAGGGGTGATTCATGGCATCAAGGATGTTGAAATGGACTATTTCACCACAAAATTCCATATATAATGTACCATTATGGATATTAATTATGTCTTTGGTAGTTTTCAAGAATGGTCGCACTAATATAATTGGGGAAAGTCCATTCATCTTATCATCTTCCATTTTTAGCACATAAAAATCACCTAGAAAAATTAAAATTTTCACCCTCACAAGAACATCCTCTAACATACCAGAAGGGTGTGTAGTGCAACGGTTGGACAGTTAAATAATAATTACAGTGGGATTCAATTCCCCAACCTTCAATGGAGAGTAAATGGTGTGAGGTATCACATTTATAGAAGCACCTAAATCAAGCATAGCATTGGAAAATTAATACTCCTCTACGGTGCATGGAATCGAGAAGGGTCCAAGATCATTGAATTTGGTAGGAGGTGATGGTTATATCAATGCCGAGACATTCCTCCCCTAGATTACCTTCTCAAAACCTTAAAGACTCCTTTGTTGTTTACACATCTCCTTTAGAAATTTGATGTATCTTGGAATTTGTTTCACGGCATCAGTCAAATGAATGTTAACCTGCACTTTTTTAAAAGTATCTAATATTTTCTTATCATGTTCAGTTTAATTTTGTTTTCTTGGTTTGGTGTCATTTTTATGAAATGGAATGAGAATGGTTGGTCTAGATGACTCGTCGAAATACACACTCTTTCCATTGGGAGGGTTTTTCTCAGGACAAGGATTTTCTTCTCTTAGAACATTTTCAGCAGTTGGGATGGTGGTTTCTTGAGGAGTGGATGAATCTAATGGAAGGTTACTTTTGGTTTTAAGTTGATTCTCACTCCCAAGGTTTATGGAACTATCATTTCCTTTATACCTAAGGTTAACTACTGGTTGAGAGGGTAGTTTACTCGACCCGTGACTTGAAATTTCTAGCACTGAGTTAGCTAGTTGGCCTAATTGGGTTTCGAGATCTTGTATGGCTGCCTAGGTGTTTTGTTGGAATTGTAGATTGTTGGCAACCATTTGATTCATCATATCTTCAATGGTATTCTTAGTTTTTGGAGGGGTGGTTGGAAAGGCCTTTTGGGTGGTTGAGGATTTCTAGGTGGTGGTGGTGGGTGACTACTCGAACTTTATTAGTTCCATAGTTGATGAGGCTGGTTTGAATACCCCCTTGCTTATAAGCTTGGTTTTCTTTGCACCCAGAGTTGGGTGGATAGTATGGTTCTTGCCTAAAGGATTGGTTATAGGGGTGGCCAGGAAAGATTGCCTACCAACTCTCAAAAGTTTCTCATAATTTGGAAGATTGGTAAGAATAATGGGTGTCAGAAGAGCAGGTTCCATAATGTATGTGAGGAGGAGATTTAAATTTCCCTTAGGAGAGAGAGAGTTGTCGTAAAAGGGTACTTACCTCTTCAAACTTCTTGTCCACCTTCTTCTCGAATTCAATACTTTTCACCTCATGGACACCTCGAATGGGTACATTGGACCTTGTACCAAATTGTTGAGTGTTTTGTGCTTTGTTCTCAATCTGGGTTCATATAGTAATTGGGGTATTATCAACCAATGCACCACCTACAGCAACATTATTCATGTTTCAATCAATATGATTTAAACCTTCATAAAAATATTGAATTAAAATTTGATCACTTTTTTAGTGGTCTAGGATACTTGAACATAACCTTTTAAAGAATTCTCAATTTTCATGTAATATTTCCCCTTGTGACTTCCTTTTACCACAAATTTCATTCCTTATAGTTGTAATTTGAGCGGTTGGGAAATATTTTTCATGAAAAAGGCGTTTCGTGTCCGCCCAGCCTCAAATTTGTTAATTAACATAGTAAATCCATCCTTTTGTAGTTTCTTTAATGAAAATGGTAATGTGCTAAGATTTACTTGTTCTTTATCCACATTTGAAAGTTTTAATGTATAAAAAACTGTAAGAAATTATTTTAAGTGATTTTGAGGTTCCTCTCTAGGAAGCCCATGAAATCTTGGTAATAGATGAATTAAACCAAATTTTAGTTCAAAATTATGTTCCTCGACTTGTAATTGAATGTATGTGGGATGGATATCAACATCAGGTATGGTTAGTTATTTTAGTTTTCTACTATTTTCTTCCATATAATACAAGTTTATTTAAGTTTTAATGTTTGTTACAAAAGGAGATTAAGGGTGAAGAAGAGTTTATATGTGTGGTGTTTCCTCCTTCAATGTGTTGTCTTGTGTGTCTTGGTGTTGTTGACGTAGGGTTCTCTTCAGTTCAGGTTTGAAAGTTTCTAAATTTTTGGAAGTAGAACGTGTCATGATCCAAAACTACAAAAAAAATAAATCAGAAAAAAAGTGATTGAAAGGTTATAATAGAAAACAAATAAATATTCACAAAAATTACAAAAAAAATATCAAAAACACACACTAAAAAACAAGGCGCTCTCCGGCTACAGCACCAAAATTTGACCACGTTGTCATGACATGTCAAATTAATTATGATTTTATGGTTGATTTATAGTCTATGATAGACCCTAGGTCATCTCTCAAGGAGCATTTGTGGATTTAGAGTGTGTGTTTTTAATAAATATTACTAAAAGAGGGGGTGGTTTTGAAAATAGTTTTAAATATGAAATGACATAATTAAAGAGTTTAATAGTTGAAAAGGAAAGGTGGTGTTTTATAATTATGAGAGAAAAGGGTTAATTATGAGTTCACTATATACTTTCAGGTTCATCGTTCTTGGTGATTAATTTAGTTTTGGAGTAATTCTTTGGTTGAAATTAATTGGAATCTCGATTAATTCATATGCCTTCATTTCACTTCTTAAATAACCAAACCATGAAATAACAATTTTATTATCAAGGTTCATAACATAAGCATAGAATAAGATAATCCAAAATATATTGAGATATCAAGAAGGTGGGTATGAAAAAAATTATTGTGATGTACAATCAGAACAACACAAGTCACACACTCAAAACCTTACACTAATCGGTTAGAAATTACGAGTATCGCAATCACATGCATTTAAATTATAATTAAAATATGGAAATATATTGGATACATGGAAAGAAATGTTTTCACAGCCAAATTAATCCAAAATAGTTTCTAAAATAAGTTTCAGAACTCCCTTGACATGTGTGTAGCTCCCTCACAACGAACACCCACCGTTTAGCTAGACATTAAGAAGAGGTGGTAGCTCAGGTGGAACTTCTTCTTCATTATTGACCCCCCATATGAAGATAGGGGCCTATAGAACTTCAATTATGAGGAGGAGACTCCTCTATGACTTCAAAATGTCATAGAATCACTTCTTAGACGAACTCACAAATGTGGCTCTCATGGTGTCTTTTTATAGCCAAAATGGGACATGGTTTTGGGCACCCTACTTTTGATATACCACTTGTCTCTCAGTTTTGGAATAGTATAAATCCATATCAATACTTTAAAAAATATAAGAGTTGTTGGAAGGCCTCTTTAATGTCTCCCTGTCAAATTTGGAAGCCATTTGACAACTGGATTGGGAGATGAGGTCAAAATACTGAAACAAACGTTTGAATTCGGGCAGAATCTTTCCCCTGGATAGAATGGTTCGGATGGACCACTAGATGGAAAAATTCATCTTTGGTTTTTTAATAATAATTGTATCCTATATTTTTGGGGGGTGGCGTACAATGTTTCATCCCATTTGGGGGCATAGAATATTTTTACTGTTCAAAACAGTGGACAGATGTCCATGAGATGCCATGAAATTTGGCCCTTTTTTCTTCTTGATGATCTCCCAGCCTCCATATCACCTCCACCTTCAATGAAAATATCCAAACAAGTACAATTGA
Source organism: Viscum album (assembly GCA_963277665.1). NCBI lineage: Eukaryota > Viridiplantae > Streptophyta > Magnoliopsida > Santalales > Viscaceae > Viscum > Viscum album. The sequence goes on from OY728158.1 coordinate 235,217,834, forward strand.
CCTTTTTAATAGTGATAAACATTAATTAATTTAATAAAACATGAGCTTAAATTTATTATTATATTTTTAATATTCATTACAAAACTAGTTTAAAACAGTTGTGTAAGGGTGGAATTGAATATTGAATCGCTATGTGATCAATGCGTCAACAGAGGTTGCAGATATGTGGAATCAGACAAAGATCCATAACCTTGAATTTTTAAATGAGAAATTTCCACCACTATTATGGAACACTACTAGGGATAAATGGATGGATATTTCTATATCCCACATTCCACCCAGAAGAGGGAAAATTACCTCTATATAGAAATGGATAGAAAATTATTAGAATAAGATACAAAATCTATAAATCTCAATAAAGATCTACTCAAGGGAAACACTCCCCCAAGTTATCATCCTATGATAGGGAATGATATCCCTCCTCCCATACATTAGAAGAGAGAAAAGTATATTAAAATATTGGTATTTGAGCATCAGTACAGATCTAGATCTAGGATTCTTCTATATACAAATTAATTTTTCATTTATGATCATGAATTTCTCTATCATGGAAATAGAATCTCTCCCACCGTGGAGATCATTCCATCTTTTTATAGGTTGATAGTTTGTAGAATATGAATGTGGGGAAACCTAATCAATCCTCACCACTCCCTATTGATGGGATGTGGTATACCGAATGAAAAATCTATAAAAAATAACCCCATTGAATCCATGTATTCTTGAATGGAAGTCGTGGAAGGGTTTTAAACACCCATGAATCCTTATAATAATCCATCTCCCAAATTGGTGGAAGACACTTTTCCCACGAACCAATTTTGGAACCCTACTATCTCATCCTTTTAATAAATGTGTGATCGAGAACATAATATTATGAACATCATGTCCTAATAAATCCTCATAAAGGTCCCTCAAGACTAGTAGGAGGAGACCAATATGAGATGCTTTATCCAAACTATGGTATGTCTAATCAACTTTTAGCACATAAATCATTCAAAAAGATCCATTGCATGATTATAATATATTTTTCTTTAATTCGTTTTCAATTTCATCTCTACGCTAATGAAAATAACCATTCATGACCACAAAAACATCATACAATATGAAAATGAGAGAGATTCTAAATTCATAACTAGAAGCAAATGTTTACACTATTCACTCAATATCCCTCTCATGAGAGAAGAAATGTTATAACTCTTTACTTAAAATCATCTAGATGAGGTTAAGAATCATATGGTCTAGATGTTGTATTCAAGAATATGCTGTCATTTTAAATAAATATTGAAACTCCATGAAGCTTCCATTTCGTGGACATAAGAAAAATCTCAAGCCATGTCATCAGGATAGAGAAAAAGGATTAGTAAGGATGAAACTATTTTTTTACCCTCATACCATTACAAGTTCCCATTCAGGCACCCAAGTAGGCCCTGAATTGTTTGGAACCTCTTTTCGAGTGGTAGAAGTAATAAAACCACCCATTAAATGAATAAAAAATAGATTAGCGTCACCTGAAATTTGAGTATTGGATGAATAAATTTTATTCCCTCTAAAATGAAAAATCCATATGTTATTTTCGAGAAACCAAGTTAAATAACCTTCTCAAGATAAAAAATCATTAGAAATAAAAAGAGGCCAACCTCACTGGTTTTCTTAACCACTTCCCTTTCTATAGGAGTCTAGGCCACACCATCTAGGACTTCATTGTATTCGAAGATGTCCTCAAAATCATGGTTGACTATAGACTGGCCTCACTAGAGAATTTCATTTCATATGTGCCTTGTGTAACAAATTATCTACTATAAGAAGAGGGTGTCTATAAGGATTTTCAATCCAAGCATGGATATAAGTTCAATAACTAGATTACTCGAAGAACAGGTGATCATTCCTTTGACACCATGAGTGAATTGCATTGAAAACCAATGTGGGTAATGAAAACTAGGGATATATCAATGATTTCACCCCTTGGAGGAATACTTAATCTACTAATACATGAATGTATATAATAAAAAGTGTCAAATTCTGTTAGTGAAAAATCTCCACCTCCAGCTTATATATTTCCTAAAACATCGAATGAAGGGGAACCATCCCACCAAATGCTACCCTCATCAATTTAAGGGATTATTTTAGGTACATTAACATAATGATGTTAATAAATCCCTTTTATTATGATGAATATTCTTTGAGTATGATCCCCCTATACCAAAATGAGGTGATGAAGGTTGAGGGAAAATAAAATAAGGATATAGGGGTTGAAAAGGCATGTTCAAACACAATATTTTGAACACATACCCATAGAGTCCATATAATCAGCTGATACCAATAAGAAAACATTCAAAAAATAAAAACTGAAGCTTGGAGATTCCCCAGATCCCTCAAGTGGTCATTAAATCCCATTCATTTTATATGACCAAATGGAGAGGGGTTTATTGTCTAATTATCCCAGAAAATGTGGATGGTCAGTGCAACCCACACCACTTTTAGTAGATATTCCATTTACATTTTCTCAAGCACTACGTCTTTCCACATTAAACACCAAAACTCCTAAAAAACTGAATAGAAAGAAACCCTGTATTGGTATGTGTAGAATTGCGTAAAACAATATATTATTCTAAAACAATTTATATTTATTCATGAAAATATATCAATCTAGGATGACCTACATCATTCATAACAACTAGTAGATTCCTTCATTGATGCTATTCAGATCCCAAAATTGTTCTAGTAAAAAGTTATTATTGATAAAGATTACCAAGTGATGTATATTCCATTTGAATTCCATGTCACTGTCTTATTCATATAATATAATCATGAAAAGGTTATATTTGGAAATACCAGACCCTTGTATGTTTAATGAAGGCTTGATAATGATGAAATCCTAAGGTATTTGGTTGACAATAGTTCTAGGATCAAACTCTTCCCAATTTAGAACCTCCAACATTTAGGATATATCATGGTGGATTTATCAATAAAAATTTTACCCCTTCAATGGTATGATAAGAGTGATAAATAACTCTATGGAATTTCATGATCAATGCTCGATGTGGGGATCAAAAATTTAATAATGATATCACGGTACTTAATAAAGACAAAAAAATATAATTTCTATCTTGGAAGACCTAGGATTCATTACCATGTGTTGGTACCTTTAATAGTTCATAAAATATAGATCTACCACATCAATGTATGGTTGGAATAAATAATGGGGATGACGCCCATTTTGATTCTTGAAAATACCTACATCATAAGGAAGGTTTCTACAATAGGGATGGAAAACTGCCGACAATGGATATTTCTATGTAGGTTATAACCAGGAATGTACTGGAAAACTCCCTCACAAATCCATGAAGCATGATCAGAAATGGTTATATTCTACCCATAAACACGATTGATATAGAAGATATAATCTAGAATTTGAGACTAGTCATATCCCCAAAAATATAAATAAAAATGAGTAGCTCTAAGATCACTATATGGAGACTTCAGAAATTCGTGGTGACAATGTCTCTTTTCATGGCCTCTCTTACCACTACAGTAAAAGAGATACCTCATATTACCCACCATGTTTGAGAATTCCTCCATGGGAATAGAGTTGTATGAAAAGTAGGATGATATCTGCAACTCCCCTCCACTAAATGAGGATGGATTCTCTACCAAAATTGATGAGCTCAGGTAGGTGATTCTAGGAATAGATTTAGACCAACAATCTACATGGATTTTTTCAACCATACCTCTCATGGAGTAGGATGTCAATATTAAATTTAAAAAGTAGAATGAAGTTATTTTATTTTGGAATCATATAGAAATTCTTGGGTTGAACCCCAACGTGTCTACAAACAACATAGATTTACCCAATAACCATCAAGGTTTCAAGGAGTCCTGGATGATTCAACCTTATCATGAAACTAATATAGAAAGAAATGTTAAACATTTCTCAATTACAACATTTTATAAGGAATTTTATTGGCCAATATTCCATGAAAAAGTTATCCCACCATGAAAAATAACATGAATACCACGATCTACATCAATTTTAGGGACCTTAATAAACACTTCCCAAATGATGATTTCCCAATTCCAATCATTTATCTTTTGATCAATGAAACATATAGCTTTCAGGAACCTTAAATTTAATTATGGGTATTTAGGGTATAATCAGATAATGAATTCCCCTAAATTTTAAGAATCCACCTCCATCATTGCACCTCAGGAGTTATTTTTCAATCATGTCATTCCCCTTTGACAAAAAATAGAGGCACTACTTACCAATGTACCATGCATCATATCTATAACCATTATTTGGGAGAATAACATAATTCTACATTGATGACCTAGTATTCAAATCACAACATTTATTTTATCACATCATAGGTCTTTTTACAATACATATCATTCTATTGTAGTACAGTTTGAAAATAGATCTTCTGAAATGTTCACTAAGAGTAAGGTTAGGGAAATTCCATGGTTTTTTTGGCATGCCACAGTGGCATCAAGGTCAACCTCGAAAAAGAATATGTAGTCCTAGAAATGGAATACCATGTGAATCTTAATTAAATGAGGGGATCTAGGGAACCTATCTTATATTACTTAACTCATAGAAAACTAGTTTGGAAAATATTTCCCTAACCATGATAATCAAGAAGGGAGTCACATATCGATGGGATGAAGACTTCCTAGAAGTCATAGATAATCTCAAGTACTTATTGTACCAACCTATCATGATATCAAAATTATAAGGAAATACCCTTTTCTTATATTTTGATTCCATAAAAAAATATCTCGGTGCTCTCCTTATAATGAAAACTAATGCTTGGAATGAAAAAACCTCTACTACCTCGGTCAAACCATGATTGGTAATGGGATATGGTATTCCGATGTCAAGAAGAACTATTTCACACACATTTTTTATTTTAAATTCATAGACATTACATGAAACATAATAATTTCCTTTTAGTTTTGTATATTGGTCTTCTCAAGTACATTATTTGATTCCCTATGTTGACTAGGAGCTTGGCCTGATAGATGGTTATCCAATAACAATAGGACATCCTATTCATGACCTGGTAGGATGTCAATGAGCATTCTTAACTAATTTCCTTGAACCAGATCTATACTAAAAGTGTAGACTAGTGAATACCAAACATCCAGATGAAGTATTTTTTTATCCCCATGACACTCCCCAATTTTTAGATGTGTATTTTAGTGGTGCATCTCATAGACCTATTAGTACGAGTATGGGAACCCGATTCTCAATCAGTGTAGTCAGGGAATTAATTTTACTACCCTTTACAAATCATTTTTCCATACTCATTCTAATAGTCTAAGGGTTTCACTATTAATGTGGTAGAATATCAATCCCTCTTTTTCGGCTTGGAACAAGCCCGACAACTAAAATTAGAATACCTGAAAATCATAGGGTATTCAAATCTTGTTTTAAAATATATAAATGGTGATTATTTTATCATGAAGGAGTAATTCAACCCTATAAAGTTTATTTTAGATGATATATAGTAGAGTTACCTTTGGAATAAAATTTCATAATGTCTCTCAATCAAAATATATGTGTTCGGATGCACTGGCTAATGTAGTAAATTTATTGACTGACCCCAATCAGGATAATGTGTTTTTCAATATCATTCATCAAAACATAGTCTCAATATTCATCATTTATATTATGGAAGAAATTAATCATGAATCTCTTCCCCATATCACGATGAACCAATATCCTCCCCTAGTTGCATAGAGCTCATATTCAATGACTTCCAAAATGGGACACTCTTATCTGATCTTAACGATGGGGAATAGAATTGATGTTGAGTAGTGTATTTTACCCTTTGGGAGGTTCCAAATGAAAAACTATCCCTCTAAAAATGAGGATTCAATGGAGTCCTCCTAAAATTAATAGAAGAATTTCATGTGGGATCCAATAGAACTCATAAGTCCAAGACCATAATCTCATTCCAATGTAGCAGGCTTGGATACTACTCAAAAGAAATTCTAAAGTACTATGAGGTTTTACCCATGACATTCCATGAATTCCATATTTGTTAAAGCTTCATCCATTAAAACCTAGATTTTATGTGTAAGGAAAAATATTCTTGGTCATTTTTAGCAAGGGTACATTACATTGCAGGTCTATTTCCCCCATCCATATCAATGAATTTTATCTACATACTTACTTCTATAGAATTATTTTACAAATGATTTGAGTAAATAGAACTCAAGGAAGTTGAGGGTTAGAATTTCATTAACACTTTAATTTCCAATATCATCGCAATTTTCACTATCCCTCAAATGATATTAATTGAAAATGGAACAAGCTTCAATTCTTCCAAGTTGATGAAATAGTACCAGGTGTACAACATCAAATGAAAAAATTAAACCTTCTATTATGATGTGGAAAGGGTAAAAATATAGTCCTTTAATAATAATATCTAAAATATACTCTAGTAAATCGTATACATGTACCTGAAGTTCATTCAATAAAAAAATCCTTCTTTTTATGGGCCTACCATACCAACAAAAACACTACCATTTGAGAGAATCTATCTTTTTATGGTATGAAACCTAATAATTGTTTCTAATTGAATCATTGTCTCCCTCTCTTTGTATAGATATATATGGAAATTTCTATAATGACATGAATGGGAAAAAAATATTGTATGAGTGGGGATAGCTCTGTAAGACCCCAGCCTTAAACCTTAAATAATCTTGAGTTAGGTCAAAAATTCACATTGAGGCTCTTTTCAGGTTTAGATTTGTAAATAATTAAGAAATAACTATCACATTACAAATAAAATATCAAAAAGTCTACAATTTTACTTCATATAAATTTTTTATCATAAAATTCAAATTATTAAAAGAAAATAATAATATTTTTCTTGGTAAAAATCTTCTAGTATTATTCTTTTCTCTTACCCTGCCTTATACCCTGTGAAAAACATTTCAAGGACACGAGATATGCATAAAAAGCTCAGTAAGGGTAATAAAATAAATAAAGAATACATTAGTTCATCAATACATAAAAAACATAAACTCTGTAACATACCTCATGATATCATAAGATTTATGAATAACACATATTAATCACAAAACATACAGGTAACTTGTGGTATCCATATCAAACATACATTGTAGCTTTCACAGCTACATAGGGTGTTACATTTGGAATACCCATCATAGTATATTACTTAAATATATTATGAGAAACATTAACATTTACCTCTATCATGTTACCCAATGCATTGGAGAGATATCTCCAGCTCACCCACCCAGGGTTTATCATGGAACCACCCATATATATAAACAATTACTAATAAACATAACATATTCATAATACATAAAATAAACATAAAGAAAAGATAAAATTTCCACATTTAAATCACAATATATCATCTAAATATATTGAAATATCCAATCCATTATCAAAACCATTTCCAATAAAAAAATACATAAAAGAGTATAAGGTATTTATTTTCCTTTTTAAAAACATTATGACATATTAATGATGCCAAATATCAAATAACTCTTGCGGTGGCAGAAAGGTTGTTGTCACCACATACGTTAAAAATAAACATTCCATTTTTTGATTAGTAAAATTATATGTAGAAAAAGATTCATGTTGAATTAAATGAAAATTTAAATTGGTTTATACACCGTATAAAATAATGTCTTGTTTAAATAAAAATATGCCTCAATGAAAGGCGATGGAGATGAAGTCCCTAACCTCATGTCCGACTTGAATAGTTCATTCTTTAATCTCCTGAATTATAATTAAAAAGTTAATTTATTCTTGCTTTAGAAATTTTTTCATGTTTATTATTCCTTTTATATCAATTATTACAAAATTATAGAAAATATATAATCATTCATGTTAATAACAGTCGTTTTGTCGATATTAGGTACATGAGTCAATAATTAACTTCATATCATTAACAACTATCCAAGTGGTGAAAATTTCATTATCTACATAATGATATTCAGGGTTTAGATATCATATATATCATATTTATTATGAATATAAATGTATTTATAATAGTACATAACATTTGGAGATAAGAAATGAATTGCATCGTTCATGGAAATGGTAAGTTGTACGTACGCATGAACCCTACTTTCATTTCTATTTTATATTTAAGGGAATAAAAACCTAATGATACAGATTTATATTATAAATACAGTATAATATCATATATAATTTCATTAACTTCATCCTTTTTACATTCCACCTATGGCATAAATGAGTCATATCACTTTGAGGGGGCGGTAGTCCGCACCTCCTCAAATGAAATTATCACATTTACCAATTATAAAAACCATAATGGTATGCTATAAATGGAAAATAAATAAGCATAGAGACAATTTAAATATAATATATATATAACATATATAAATAAAGTTCTATATTAATGGCCACCATAAGAGGTGGTAGGAGAAGATTGAACAATCATCGTTTGGTGAGGCAATAGTTCTCCCTCCACAAAAACAATATTTTCATATCCATTAGATAGAGGTGTGATGATGTGTAGTTCAAATATATATCATAAAAATCCTAGTATATTGAGGATACAAGTGTTTTTATGTAAAAAAATTATAAGAATATCACATAGAGTGAAGATGTAAAATAAAAGGAGAGTACTTAAGGGAAGTCTTTGCCTTTAAATTGGGTTACTTTATTTGGTTTGAACCAAAATGATTTATTGAAGTTAAATATGCCTATGGAAAGAAGTGGTGTCCTTTTATAAGTGGGAGGAGGGGCCTGAGAGGTGTGCGCAATGGGTTAGAAGTGGTGTCCTTTTATAAGTGGGAGGAGGGGCCCTTTTAATATGTTTGAAAGTATTATTTTACTATAAAATGATTTTAGGATTAGAAAAGTCTAAAACTTAGTAAATTATAAGAAATGATGAATATAAGTCAAAATAAAATCCTACAATAATAATTTGATAGGAATTGGGTATTTGTTTAATCCTTATCTTTTTTATTTAACCCTTGGTTAACTTATTTATCTTTTATCATGTCTTCTTGTATATTCATACTATATGGTTAATATATTTACTATAAAATTCCAAGAGACCCAAAATTGATATTTAATGAAATTTTTAACATCATATATGTCATTTTTCCTAATCTTAGATATTTAGAACTATTTTATCATTTAATAAAATAATAATTTATTTAAAAACTCATTTATGTCCATTTTTATACAATTCATTTCATGATATTTTAAAAAATCCAAAACTTATTTTTACTTTCGATAAAAATTCATTAATTCAATGAAAAATGTCATAATATTCTCTAAAATTCGTGGATGGCATAAAAAGTTTCAAAACAAATTTATTTTAAACTTTATAATCTAATTTAATTAATACATTCATTAATGTGGTAATCATTACATCATCATTGTGTCATAAATATATTTATTTATATGATTTTTAAAAATTATAAATAAAATATCATGATGTAAGAAATGGTTTTATCTTAATAATGACTTTTAATAGTCAAAAATATAAATTTTATAACCCCATATTAAAATTGTTTTAGCAAAACAATACATGTTTATGATATTTTTATTTTTACTTTAAATAAAAAAAATTTAATTTCAGTATCTTTCCCAAATGTCATTAGAATGACAAAAGACTCATCCAATGATTTTATTGGTCGTCCATGACTTATCCAATAAGGTTAGAAAACGTTTAATGGTAGTTTTATATTATTATAATATTATTTTTACCTTCAATTTCCCTAGTTACCTTTAACTGTGTTAAATAAAAATAAAAAGTTACTATCCTATTGTACCAAAATTTATATACAAATGACAAACATGTATGTCTGACTTTTCAAATTCAATTATATAAGTGGTAAATTTCTATTTAAATGAAGAATTTGGGTTTTTAACTATTACGCAGTGTTTTCACTATTCATCAAATATTGAACCTTTCAAAAAAATACACAATTCACCCTAAGATAATTTTGATATTATTAATTCTAAAATTTCTTCTATTTTAAAAAAGTCAAATCATCATTTTCATTAATTAATTTATAATTAATTTGCGACGTCAAAACTAGAAAGTGTGTTTTTACGAAGTAAAAATTACAAAAATATTGACATGTGTTTATGTCCAATTTCAAACTGAAATTACTTCCAATTAACAACATTGGATTAAATTGTAAAAATATAATCCAATTACAATTTACAATCATTTAAAAAGATAATCTAACCATATAAAAAAATCAGATGAGAAGACATTCTTTGACTTAAAATACAGTATTTTTCTCTATTCATTAAAAAATTAACTTTATCAGAAAAATGAAAAAATTTACCAAATTTAAGTTTTGATGTCCCGCTAATAATAAATAAGTTTATGTTTTCAAATGAAACATATAAAAGTGATAGAAACTAGATTTATAAAGGGTTCTCCATCAAAAGGTGGTAAAACTACATTTAAAAATATTAGAGTATTTATGCTTAAAATTGGATTCATTCACATTTTAAGCCTAAAACATTTATTTGATAAAGGTAATGAAATTTAAAAAACATATATAATTGTAATATGGTTAGTAATATACATTCATGCCAACCAAAAGTCTAGGAATTAACTACCATTTAAAATAATAATATTATATTATTATTATTTTTTCAGTATGACTCAGCATTGTGTGTAACATAAGATTTTAAAGAAACCCAATGTTGTGTGTGAGGTACACAATTGAACATAGCATCCCATTTAAATTAAAATTAATATTTTATTAAATTATATTAATATATATGAAATTCTTATATTCTTTATTTACCTAGGATGTTCCATCCTCCCCCCCCCCCCCCTTTTAGAAATTGAATTCATGCAATTTTATTCACTTATAAAATAAATGGAGGTATTTATCCCACATAACATTTTCAGATTCCCATGTTGCCTCTTCGACAATATGTTTTTTCCACAAAAGCATTACCTGAATAATTACCTTATTCTGTAACACTTTCTCTCTTTGGTCAATACTCTGGACAGGTTGTTCCTCATAAAAGATATTCTCATCAGACTGAACTACCTCTAGACTCAGAACATGAGATAGATCTACAATATACTTTCCCAACATTAAAACTTAAAAAATATTGTGTACCTAGGATAAACATGAAGGTAAATCCACTCTATAAGCAACTGATCTGACTTTCTCTAGGATTCCATGGTGTCCAATGAACCTCGAACTCAACTTTACCTTCTTATCAAAACACATCACACTTTTCCATGGAAAACATTGAGAAAGACATGATCACCTACCACGAAAGAAAGATCCTTCCTCTAGTAATCCACATAACTTTTCTGCCTACTCTGAGCAGTTCTCATGTGGTTTTGATTCATTTGAACATTTTCTGCCATCTCTTCTTCCAGTTTTGGTCCCATCAATTTTAGTTCACCTACTTCATCCAATAAAGCATGAGTTCGACACCACTTTCCATATAATGCCTCCAATGGAGCCATCTGTATACTAGAATAAAAAATATTATTATTCAAAAAATTCAACCCATGAATGATATTGGTCCCAACTTCCCTAGTAATCCATTGAGAAGTCACATAACATAACATCTGATGTATGAATTGTTCGATCTGACTACCTATCTCATTGTGGATTAAAAGTTGTAATAAAATTTAACTCAGTACCTAACGACTTCTGTAGGACTTTCCAAATGTTAGAATTAAACTTGAGATCACAATCAGATACAATAGAGAGGGTCACTCTATGTAACTGGACGATATCTTTAGTATAAAACCAAGAAATTTGATCTCGAGACAAATTATCTAGAATAGGAATGAATTGAGCAGATTTATTCAATCAATCAACAATAACACCGATTTAATTATTACGTCGAGAATTCTTTGGTAGTCCTAAAACAAAATCCATAGACACATTTTTCTATTTCCACTCTGGCCTCAGTAAAGGCTGGATCATCCCTTTTGGTAACTACTACTCTACTTTAACCTGTTGACAAATCAAACACTTCATAGTAAAGTCAGAAATATATCTTTTCATTCCATCCCACCAGTAAAAATCAAGAAGATATTTGTAAATCTTAGTACTTCCAATCTGAATTCATAATAGAGAACGATGTGCTTCACAGAACAACTCTTTCTTCAACTATAAATCACGAGGAACCCATAATCTCTTTCAAAACATTAAAACACAGTCATTATCAATGTTAAAATCAGAAAACATACCCTTCTGAACAAACTCTACCTTTTTATGTAACTCACTATCTTCAATCTGTGCTTGCATAATTCTGTATAATAGATATGATTTCACTAACAACTATTAAAAAATATTTGAATTTCCTGCACCGAAAACTTCTCTTCCAAGGTTCAAAAAATATTTAATCAAATGATCTTTTTTCAAGCGTAACTAGGTTAATGTTGCATTAAATTTCTGACTCATTTCATTGTCTACATTATTTTCCATTATTGGACGGTAATGAATTGTGAAATCAAAATCCTTGATTAATTAAATCCATCTCCTCTATCTCATGGTGAATTCTTTCTGAGTGAATATATACTTCAAACATTTGTGGTTAGTATATATTTCACATTTTACGTCAAAAAAATGATGCATCCATATTTTTAAATCAAAAACTACAGTAGCTAATTCCAAATATTCTGTAGGGTAATTTAACTCATGAAGTTTCAATAGACATGAAGGATAATCAAATACCTGGTTATTCTACATTAAGATACAACCAATTCCTTTCAACGAAGAATCACTGCAGATAAAAAATGAAACATATCTAGAACATAAATCCAAAACTATATCATTCACCAATATACTTTTCAATTCCTAAAAACAATCATCACATTCTTTTGTCCTAAAAAACACCTTTTTCGAGTTAACTTAGTTAGTGGGCTAGATAACCATGAAAAATTCTCAAAAAACCATCTTCAATAGACTTCCAAACTAAGAAAAATATGAATCTCGGTTTTATTTGTGGGTCTTGGTCATTCTTAAACAACTTTTGTTTTAGCAGGATCTATAGTTATGCCAGTTTTTGAAACACTGTGACCAATAAATGAAATTTATTATAACCAAAACCCACACTTTCAGAATTTCCCATACAATTTATTTTATTTTATGATTTTAAATACTACCCTTAAATGACTTTCATGTTCCTCTTTAATTTTTGAAAACACCAAAATATCATTAATAAATACAACCAAAATCATATCCAAGAACTCAAAGAAAATTCTATTAATAAGATTCATGAATATAATTGGTGCATTGGTTAACCCAAAAGTCATAAATACATATTCATAATGTCCATATCTTGTATGAAACATGGTCTTCAAAATGTCTTATTCCATTACATTCAACTGAAGATTCCCTGACCTCAAGTAAATCTTTGAAAAATACTGAGCTCTCTAGAGATGATCAATCAAATCATCGATATGAGTCAAAGGATACATGTTTGTAAGTGTGATATTATTAAAGTCACTATAATAAATTAAAAGTCTCATTGAACCGTCTTTCTTTTTAACCAACAAGATAGGATCACCCCATGGTGATGTGCTGGGTCGAATGAATCCTTTATCTAAAAACTCCTACAATTGTTTCTTTAACTCTAAAAGTTAAATTTTATCCATTTGATAAGGGGGTATTTAAATTGGATTATCATCAGAAACTAAGTAAATAGTAAATTCAACTTCCAGATTAGGTATTGTAGCAGGAAACCCATCATGAAACACATCATGATACTCATTTACCACTGTCACTTCATTAATCTGAAGAGTTCCATAGTTTTCAACAATATGTCAAAGGTAACTTTCATTTCCATCTTTTAGTAGTTTCTCATCTTCCTGATATGTAATAAAAATTAAGGTTTCGTTATTTTACCAAAACTGAAATTATTTTGGAAATGAAACCACTTTATCTCTACATTCAATCTTAGCATGATAAATGGAAATCAAATCCATACACAAAATAATATCAAACTCTACTTGAGGAAAAACAATATGGTTTGCTTGTATATTTTTTCCACACAAAAGGACAAGAAGTTTCATATATTTTCTTTTTATCTCGACATTTCCTCCTGGTACTTTTACCATAATTTTTGGATTCATATCTTGCGATGGAATTACCAATTTACTATAAAACATCTCAGATTTGAACGAATGTGTAGACCCTGAATCAAACAACACATTGGAATAATCTGAATTAGAAAAATTATACCCGATACAACTTCATTTGATTCCCAAACATCTACTAACATAGTTAAAAAGGATTTCACCACCCCTTTCTTCTTGTATTCTGATAGATTTCTCTCAGTTGAGTTCTTCGTTGGACACTCATTTGCACAATGAACCATTTCATTACACTTAAAACATTTTATAGATTTAAAATCAGATTTTTTCTTACCATTACCCTGATATTTTTTAGTACAATTATGATCCTTATGCCTTATTTTACCACATTATCAGTGCATACAAGAAATCAAAATACATTCCCTAGTGTTCTGTTTACCTAAATTTTCACAAACTGTAAACATAAGTTTCATACAATCAGACTTTTTTGAAGAGTTCTTACCTTTCATCTGCCACCTGAACCACTTATTCTATTGTTTGTCAAAGAACACCTAATCATAAGCAAACTCTATTTCCACCTTCTCTGCACATTAGATAAGTTTTTCATAACTTTTTAACTGTCGAGAAGCTAAATCCCTTTGATTCTTTGGAATTAATACTGAGTAAAAACGGTTGATTTTACTATCAAGATATTGTATGAAATTTCAAGTATACCTTGCCAGTCGAGTGAATGTTACTTCATAATTAGCCACTGAGTCCTCCTCCTTCCTCAATTATAATAATTGTTTTTATCCTATGAAGAACCACCTTAGGAAAATATTTCTTAAGAAACATACCTTAGAATTCACCCCAATCAAGAGAATCAATCTCTTCACTATCCCTACTATTTTTCAGTATTGACCACCCCTAATAGGTTTCACCTTAAAAACTATAAACAAAAAGACTAACCTTTTGATGTTCTTAATATCCCATGAAATCAACAATCTTTTCAAGTGATTTAATCCATCCTTCAGCTAGAATAGGGTCAGATGATCCTCATAATTATGAGGCATGCTACCT
This sequence comes from Viscum album, assembly GCA_963277665.1. Lineage (NCBI taxonomy): Eukaryota > Viridiplantae > Streptophyta > Magnoliopsida > Santalales > Viscaceae > Viscum > Viscum album. The sequence continues at coordinate 235,232,944 of OY728158.1, forward strand.
CGGGAAATTATCCACTACTGAAATGTTTATCTGTGGTTGATCTGGATGATCTCATGCATGGATACAACCCCCACTTATAGACTGAGTCAATTGTGTTATCACTACAACAAAATACTCAATTCTGATCATCTCAGGTTACTAATTTGGAAGGTTGTTTTCCACTTAATTTCATCCCCTCATAGCTACCATGTTTCCTCTGTGGAGAACCGTTATGAACATAGAAATATCTTAGGTGAAACTACATGATAATCGGTAAATGCTATATCATTTCAATCATAACATAAATTAATTTATGGATATTAATTTAACAAAATCCTAACTCTTAATGTTATCTAAACTGACCTTTGATACCAAATATAAGGCCCCAGCCTTAAAAATTACATAATCATAAGTTAGCTCAAGAATTCATATTGAGGATCTTTTCAGGCTTAGAATTTCAGAGAATTCGGCCATACCTATTACATTACATCTCAAATATTAAAAATTAGACACTTCTACTCAGTATCCATTTTATTCATAAAATAAAAATTTATAAAATAAAAAAATATTTATTTTCTTGATATAAGTTTTCTTGAATTCTTCTTTTCTCTTGCCATGTCTTATACCATGTGAAAAATATTTCAAATACTCTTGATGAGCATAAAAATATCAGTAAGGGTTATAAAATAAAATAATAAATTATTGCATCAGTACATAAAAAACATAAGCTCCTTAACAGATCTCATGAAATCATAATATCTATAAATAACACATAGTAATAAAAAATCATAAAGGTAACGTGTGGCATCCATATCAAACTTACAATGTATCTTTCACATCTATGTAGAGTGTTACATTTGGAATACCCATCATAGTATATTACGTAAATCTCTTAGGAGAAACATTAACGTTTACCTCAATCATGTTTCCCGATGCATTTGAGAGCTATCTCAGGCTCACTCACCCCAGGTTTATCCCGGAACCACCTGTATACGTAAAAAATGCCCAAGAACAATAACATATTCACAACACATAAAACAAACATAAAAGAATGATAACATTTCCACATTTAAATCACAATATATCATTTAACTATATTTACAGAACCAATCCATTATCAAACCCATTTTAAATACCAAAATACATAAAATAGTATATGGTATTTATTTTCCTTTTAAAAACATGATGACTTTTAAGGAATCCAAATATCAAATAATGCTTGCAGCGGGGGAAAGCTGGTTGTCACCACATACATTAAAAAGAAAAATTCCCTTTTTATTTTAGCAAAACTCTACATAGAAAAACATTCTCATTGAATGAAATGAAAATTCAAATGGGTTTATACATCGTATAAATGAATTTCATGTATAAATAAAAATAAGGCTCAATGAAAGATGATTGAGACGAATTCCCTTACCTCATGTCTCACTTGACTTGTTCGTTCTTTAATCTCTTGAATAATAAAATAAAGATAATTTCTACTTTCTCCAGAACCTTTTTCAAGTTTATTATTCCTTTTATATCACTTATTACCATTTTATAGAAATTATATAATCATTTAAGTTAATACGGTCATTTGGTTGATATTTGGTACTTGATTCAAAAATTAACATCTTATAATTACAAATATTCCATGTGGTCAAATGTACATTATATCAAAAATGATATTCATGATTTATATATAATATATATCCAGTATATATATGTATTTATAATAGTACATAACATTTTGAGATAATAAATGAAAGGCACCGTTCATGGAGTCTATAAGTCGTATGTACGCATGAATGCTACATTCATTTCTAATTCATATTTCATGAAATGAAAACATACTGATACATAGTTGTATTATAAATCCAGTATAATATCATATATAATTTCATTAACCCCATCTTTTATACGTTCCATGTATAGCATGAACGAGTTATATCAGTTTGAGGGGGCGGTAGTCCGCACTTCCTCAAATGAAATTATCGCATTTACCCATTATGGAAACCATAAAGGTATGCTATAAATGAAAAATATAGAAGCATATAGACAATATAAATATAATATATATATCATATATAAATAAATTTCTATCTTAATGTCCACTGAAAGAGATGGTAGGAGAACATTGAACAATCATCGTTTCGGGATGCAGTAGTTCATCGTCCAGATAAACAGTATGTTCATATCCATTAGATGTAGGTGTGTGGAAGTGTAGTTTGAATAAATATAATAAAAACAATCTAGTATATTGAGGATATTGGATTTGTTATGTAAACAAATAATAAGAACAACATAGGGAGTGAATAAGTAAAATAAAAGAAGAGAACATGAGGGAAGACACAACCTTTAAATCGGGTAACTCCCTTTGGTTGGAACCAAAAGGACTTATTGAAGTGACTTATGCCTAATGTATGGATTCATGGAGGAATATAGTGATGTTATAAGATTATTTGGGAAGAGTTTGAATGTTCCAAGGTTATTGAGAGGTGTGAGTAATGGGTTAGAAGTGGTGTGATTTTATAAAATCAAGGAGGGGCACTTTAGGAATGTTTGAAAGTATTGTTTTATTATAAAATTATTTTTGGTTTCAAAATGTCCAAAACTCATTAAATTATAATATATGTTAAATATAAGTCGTAATAAAATCATCCAATAATAATTTTATTGGTTTTTGATATTTTTTAATCATTATAATTTTTATTTAACGCTTTGTTAACTTATTTAACTTTTACCATGTCTTTTGTATATTCATACTATATGGTTAATATATTTACTATAAAATTCCAAGAGACCCAAAATGGATCATTAATGATATTTGTGGCGTAATATATGACATTTGGATGAATCTTAGATTTTCAGGATTACTTTATAATTTAATAAAATATTAATTTATTTAAAATCTCATTTATGTCAATTTTTATTATATTCATATCATGACTTTTTAAAAAATACAAGCCAACTAGATTCCTTCAAAAAAACTTATTTAAGTCAATGTTAGCAAGTAATCCTCATCTCTAAAATTTTTTTATTGCATAAAAAGTTTCAAAATAAATTTATTTTAATACTTATAATCTAATTTATTTAAAACATTCATTAATGAGATAATCATTAAATCAACATTGTGTCATAAATAAATTTATTTATAATATGTCTAAAAATTATAAATAAAATTCCATGATGTAAGAAATCTTTTATCTTTAAAATGATCATTTTATGTAAAAAATATCAATTATATAACCCCACATAAAAATTGTTTAGGCAAAATAATACAAGTTTATTATATTTTTATTTTTATTTTATATAAAAATTTATTAATATCATAATCTTACCCAAATGTCTTTAAAAGTCCAAAATTATCACCCGAGTATTTTATTGGTCGCCCATGAATCATCTAATAAGGTTAAGATAAGTGTTATGTTAGTTTTATATTATTATAATATTATTTTTACCTTTAATTACCCGATTTACCTTCAACCGAGGTAAATAATAATCCAAAGAAACTATACTATTGAACCGAATTTTACATATTTATGACAACCATGTATTTTTGATTTTTTTAAATTCACTTCACGAAAGCAGTAAAATTTCATTTATGTGAAAAAGTTAGTTTTTTTACAACTACGCAGTGTTTTCACTATTCATAACAAATTGAACGTTTTTTGAAAATTACCAAAAATTCACCCAAAGCTAATTTTGATATTACAAATTAATAATTATGTCTATTTTACGAAATTAAAAACATAGAGGCTTCATTAATTAATTTAAAACTAATTTCTATTGTCAAAACTAGAAAGCGTGTTTTTAAGATGTATAAATTACAAAAAGATTGACATGTGTTTATATCCAACTTCAATGGGAAACTACTTCCATTGACCAAAATTGGATTAAATGGTAAATATAATCCAATTTAACTTTTAAAACATTTAAAATACAATATAACTATATAAATGAATCAGATGAAAAGAAAATTTTGACTTGAAATATCGTATTTTTCACTATTCATTAAAAATGATTTTTATCAGAAAAATACCAAAAATTTACCCAAATTAAATTTTGATGTCCCTATTCTAAATAAGAGGTTTATTTTGTCAAATGAAATATATAAAAGTGAAAAAACTACAATTAAAATGTGTTCTCCATCAAAAGGTGGTAAAAATAACTTTAAAATTAATAGAATATTTATACTTAAAATTGGATTGATTCACATTTTAAGCCTCTAAATTTTATTGGATAAAGTTAAATACATTCAACAAACATGTATAATAATAATATGGTTTGTTATGTACATTCCCACTAACAAAATGGTTTCGTGTTAACTACCATTTAAAATAATAATAATATATTATTATTATTTTCAATATGAATCAGCATGGTGTGAAACATAAGACTTCGGAGAAACCCATTGTTGAGTGTTGGGTATGCTATTTAACATAGCATCCCCTTGGAAATAAAATTGATATTTAATTCACAAATATTAATAAATATGAAAATGTCATATTCTTTATTTACGTGGGATGTTACATCCTTCTACCATTTTAGAGATTGTGTCCTCACAATTTTTTCAATTATTGTATAAATGGGGGTATTTGTCCCTCATAGTATTTTCAGATTCCAAAATTGCTTATTAAACCATATGGGTTTTCCACAAAACTGTTACCGGATTAATTACCTTATTCTGAAACATTTACTCTCTTTAGTCAACAATTTGGACCGGTTGTTACTCATAAGAGAGATTCTCTTACAACTGAACTACCCGTGGACTCAAAACATGAGATGGATCTGGAATATACTTTCTCAAAATTGAAATATGAAAAAAATTGTGTACTTGGGATAAACATGGATGTAAATCCACTATGTAATAAACTAATCCAACTTTCTCTAGGATTTCATAGGGTCCAATGAACCTTAGACTCAACTTTCCCTTCTTACCAGAACATATCACACTTTTTCTTGGAAAAAACTCTGAGAAATACATGATCACCTACCTCAAAATAGACGATCCTTCATGCATTTATCAGCATAATGTTTCTTTTTGCTCTGAGTTGTTCTCATGTGCTTCTGAATCAATTCAACTTTTTCTGCCATATCTTCTAGAAAATCTGGTCCCATCAACTTCCTTTCACCTACACCATCTCAAAATTCTGGACTTCAATGCTACTTTCCATATAATTACTAAAATGGAGCCATCTGTATACTGGAATGAAAACTGTTATTATAATATAATTCAACCAACGAAAGATGTTAGTCCCAACTTCCTTGGTAATCCATTGAGAAAGCACGTAACATTTCTACCAATATTTGAAATGTTCATTCTGACTACCCATCTAACTGGGGGTGAATAGAATTACAAAATTTTAATTCAGTACCTAATGACATTTGAAGGCCTTTCCAAAATTTATAAGTAAACCTAGGATCACGACCTGATACAATGGAGAGGGGAACTTTATGCAACCTAATGATCTATTTAACATACAATCGAGAAAGTTTATCTAGAGACAAAGTATCTCGAATAGGAATGAAATGAGCAGATTTAGTCAGTTGATCAACAGTAACCCATATTTCATTATTACCTCGAGAAGTCTTTGGTAATCCCACAATGAAAACCATGGACACATTATCCCATTTCCACTCTGGCACCGATAAAGGCTAAATCATCTCTTTCTGTACATGGGACTCTTCTTTTACCTGTTGACATGTCAAACACTTCGTAGTAAAGTCAGCAATATCTCTTTTCATTCTGTCCCACTAGAAATACTCTCAAAGATCTCTGAACATATTAGTACTGCCAGGATAAACTGAAAATGGTGAACTATAAGCTTTACAAAACAACTCTATCTTCAACTGTGAATCACAAGGCACACAAAATCTCTTCCCAAACCTCAAAACACAATTATTATCAATGTTAAATCAGGAAACTTACCCTTAAGAATGAACTCTACCTTTTTCTGCAACTCACTCTATTCTTTCCATGTTTGTTTAATTCTGTTTGATAGAGATGATATCTCTGACACCTGAAACAAAATAGAGGAATTTCCTACACCAACAACTTCTTTTCAAAAGTTTAAAAAATCATTAATTAGTGGATCTTGTTCCAAACATAGCACGGTTAATGTAACATTTCATTTTCAAATGAAACCACTTTATTTTCCTTTCCTAGATGGTAATGAATTGTGAAATCAGAATCCCTGTTTAATTCCAGCCATATCCTCTATCTAATGTTCAATTCATTCTATGTGAATATATACTTAAAACATTTGTGGTCAGTATATATATCAAATTTTACTCCAAACAAATGTTGTATTCAAATTTTTAACACAAAAACAACAGCAGATAATTCCAAATCATGTGTAGGTTAATTTAACTCAAGTGGTTTCAACTGACATGAACCATAATTAATTACCAAGTCATTCTTCATTAGGATGCAACAAAGTAATTTCAATGATACATCACTGTAGATAAAAAATTCTCCATCACTAGAAGGTAAATCCAAAACTAGAGAATTCACTAATCTTCTTTTCAATTCATGAAATCAATCATCACATTATTTTGTCCAGATAATCTTAACACCTTTTCAAGTTGACTTAGTTAGTGGTCTGGATAACTTTTCAAAACTCTAAAAAAACCTTCTTTAATAGCCTTACAAACCATGAAAACTACAAATCTATGTTTTATTTGTGGGTCTTGGCCATTATTCCACATATTTTGATTTAGCAAGATCTATAGTTAGGCCATTATTAGAAATAATGTGACCAATGAATGAAATTTGTTGTAAAAAAACTCACTTTTTGAATTTCCCATACAATTTTTTTTCTTTTAATATTTGCAAGAAAAAACTTATATGACTTCCATTCTCTTATTTAATTTTTGAAAAAACCAAAATGTATTCAATAAATAAAACCACAAACATATCAATGAAATCACAGAAAATTTTATTCATAAGATCCACGAATACAGCTGGTGCATTAGTTAACTCAAAAGTCATAACTAAAAATTCATAATGGAAATATCAAGTATGAAACATGGTCTTCAGATTGTCTGCTTTCATTAAATTCAACTGATGATACCTGACCTCAAGTCAATCTTTGAAAAATAATGAACTCGCTGGAGCTGATCAAACAAATCATCGATATGAGGCAAAGGATGCCTATTCTTAAGAGTGAAATTATTCATGGCTCTATAATCAATGCAAAGTCTTATTAAAAAATCTTTATTTTTATCAATGAAGACGAGGGCACCACATGGTGATTTTCTAGGTTGAATGAAAACTTTATTTAACAACTCTTGAAATTGTTTCTTTAATTCTAAAAGCTCAATTTTATCCATTAAATAAGGGGGTTTTGAAATTATCTTAGAATCTAAAACTAAGTCAACTGTAAATTCAACATCTAGATCATGTATTATATAGGCAAAATGTTCATGAAAAACATCAAGATACTCATTTACCACTAGAAAATCATTAATATGAATAGTTCCTTTGTTTTTAACAATATGTGCAAGGTAACGTTCATTTCTATCTTTTACTAGTTTCTCAGCTTCCTGATTTGTTATCAAAAGTAAGGGTTCATTATTTTACACAAAATGAAATTCTTTATGGAATGATACCACTTTATATTTCTTGTCAATCTTAGCATTATAAAGAGAAAGCCAATCCATGACCAAAATAATATCAAACTTTTCAAGAGGAAAACAATAAGGTTTGCTGGTAGATTCTTTCCACACACAAGGACATGAAGGTTATTATAATTTCTTTTTGTCTCAAAATTTCCTCCTGGTGTTTTTACCATAAGTTCAGGATTCATATCTTGAAATGGAATTTCCAATTTACTAGAAAACTTCTCAGAAATGGACAAATGTGTAGACCCTGAATCAAACAACACATTGCCATCATCAGAGAAAACAAGCATTTTACCCAATACTACATCATTCAATGGACCAACATCTATGGAAGCAGATTCAAAGGATTTCACCACCCCTTTCAGCTTGTATTCTGGATACTTTACCTCAATTGAGTTCTTCATTGGACACTCATTTGAATAATGAACTATTTCAATGCATTTAAACATTTTACTAACTGTAAATCATATTTTTTTTCTCAACATTACCATGTTATTTTTATTGAAATTATGAGACTTATTCCCCATTTTACCACATTATTAGCACTTACCAAAATTCAAAATACATTCCTCAGAGTGCTTTTTACCCCAGTTTTCACAAACTGTAAACTTATGTTTCTTACCATCAGAATTTTTTGAATAGTTAGTACCATTTGTCTACCACCTCGACCTCTTATTCTGTTGGTTTTCAAAGAACACCTGATCATCAAAAAACTCTATTTCCACCTTCTCTACACATCAGATAATTTTTTCATAACTTTAAAACTCACTAGAAGCTAAATCCCTTTGATATTTTGGCTTTAATCTTGAGTAAAAATGGTTGATTTTACAATCAAGATCTCACATGAAATTTGGATCATACCTTGTTAGTCGAGTGAATTTTTCTTCATAAGAATCCATTGAGTCATCCATCAGCCTTAATTCCATGAATTTTTTTCCCATCATAATTTGACCCTCCTTAGGAGAATATTTTTTGTGAAACATACCTTTGAATTCATCCCAATCAAGAGAATCAATCTCCTCACTATCCCTGATATTTTTCTCCATCGACCACTACTGATCAACTTCACCTTCAACACTGTAAACTACAATACTAACATTTTTATGTTCTAAATACCCCATGACATCAAAAATATTTTGTAGTGATTTAATCAAATATTAAGCTAGAAAAGTATCAGATGATCCTCTGAATGATGGGGGATGATGCCTCAGGAAATTCTCCACTACTGATATGTTCCTCTATGGTTGATCTAGGTGATCTCATGCATAAAAAGAACCACCATTTATATTTTGATTCAATTATGCCATAACGACTACAAACTACTCAGTTTGTATTCCGGCCATCTTTGGTTTCTGATTTGTAAGGTTGTTTTCCTCTTGATTTTGTCCCATCATAGCTACCCTATTTCCTATGCGGAAAACCATTCTGAACATAGAAATATCTTAGTAGAAGAAACATGGTAATCTATAAATTCTATATCATTTCAATCTTAACAAAAATTAATTTATTGATATTAATTTAACAATATCCTAAATCCAAATTTTTTCTTAATCGACCTTTGAAACCAACTGTACGGCCCCAGCCTTAAACATTACATAATTTTGAGTTAGGTCAAAATTCACATTAAGGATATTTTTTGGTTTAGATTTTTATAGAATTAGGCCATAACTATTACATTACATCTCAAATATTACAAAGTATACACTTCTAATTAGTATCCATTTTTTAATAAAAAAACTATTTAAAGAAAACAATATTTATTTTCCTGATATAAGTCTTCTTGATTTCTTCCTTTCCCTTACCCGGCCTTATACCCTGTGAAAAACTTTTTAAATACTCAGGATGGGCATAAAAATATCACGAGGGATATAAAATAAATAATGGAAACATTAGTTAATCATTACATAAAAAAACATAATCTCTTTAACATACCTCATGAAATCATAATATTTATGAATAACACATTGTAATCAGAAATCATAAAGGTATCTTGTGGAATCCATATCAAACTTAAATTATATTTTTCACAGTAATGTAGGGAGTTATGTTTGGAATACCCATCACAGTATATTCCCTAAATCTCTTAGAAGAAACATTAATGTTTACCTCTATCATGTTACCCAATGCATTGGAGAGCTATCTCAAGCTCACCCACCCAAGGTTTATCACAGAACCACCCGTATATATAAACAATGCCCAAGAATTATAACATATTCACAACACTTAAAACAAACATAATGAAAAGATAACATTTCCACATTTCAATAACAATATATCATTTAAATATATTGACATAACCAATCCATTATCAAAACCATTTTCAATAACAAAATACATAAAAGAGTATATGTTATTTATTTTCCTTTTAAAAACATTATGGCTTGTTATGTAATCCAAATAATAAATAATACTCGTGGTGGCAGAAAGATCATTGTCACTGCATACATTAAAAAAACATTCCCTTTTTCATTTAGTAAAATGCTACGTAGAAAAAGATCCCCATTAAATGAAATGATAATTCAAATGGTTTTATGCATCATATAAAATAATGTCATCTATAAATAAAAATATGCCTCAATTAAAGGAGATTGAGATGAAGTCCCTTACCTCGTGTCCAACATGACTTGTTCGTTCTTTAATCTCCTGAATAATAATATAATGTTAATATCTACTTGTTTCATAACATTTTTCGTGTTTATTATTCATTTTATATCAGTTATTACCATTTTATAGAAATTATATAGTCGTTTAAGTTAATAACTATAGTTTTGTCGATATTTGGTATTTGAGTCAAAAATTAACTTCTTATAATTACAAATTGTCCATGTGGTCAAAAGTATATAATTTCCAGAATGATGTTAATGATTCAGATATCATATATATCATATTTATCATATTTATCCAGTATATATATGTATTTATAATAGTACATAACATTTGGAGATAAGAAATGAAGTTCACCATTCATGGAGGTAGTAAGTCGTACGTATGCATGAACACTACTTTCATTTCTATTTCATATTTAATTGAATGAACAAATAATGATACATAAGTATATTATAATTACAGTATAATATCATATATAATTTCATTAATTTCATCCATTATACATTCCACATATGGCATGAACGAGTCATATCACTTTGAGGGGGCAGTAGTCTGCACTTCCTCAAATGAAATTATCACATTTACCCATTATGGAAACCATAAAGGTAATATATAAATAGAAAATACATAAGCATAGAGAAAATATAAATATACTATATATATCACATATAAATAATGTTCCATCTTAATGGCCACTATAAGAGGTGGTGGGAGAATATTGAACAATCGTCATTTCGTAAGGCAGTAGTTCGTTGTCCACAGAAACATAATATTCATATTCATTATATGGAGGTGTGTGGATCTGTAGTAAAAGTTATTCTCATAACAACAACCTAGTATATTTAAGATACTTTTGTTGTTATGTAAAAAATAATAAGAATATCATTGGATGTGAAGTATTAAAATAAAAGAAGAGAACTTGAGGGAAGATGTTTCCTTTAAATCGGGTAACTCAGATTGGTTTGAACCGAAAGGACTTCTCGGAGTACCTTATGCCTAAGTTAAGGCCACTAAGAGGTAGATAGAGATGTTTGGGGCTTATTTTGGAAGAATTTGGAAGATCCAATGGGCTTTAGAGGTGTGATTAATGTGTTAAAAGTTTTGTAATTTTATAAGAGGGAGGTGGGGCTCTTTAGGAATGTTTGAAAGTATTATTTTATTATAAAATGATTTTAGGTTTGAAAAGGTTCAAAACTCATTAAATTATAATATAAATTAAATATAAGTCGTAATGAAATCATCCAATAATAATTTTATAGTTTTTAGAAATTTTTTTAATCATTATCTTTTTTATTTAACCCTTTGTTAACTTATTTAACTTTTACCATGTCTTCTGGTATATTCATACTACATGGTTAATATATTTACAATAAAGTTCCAAGATACAAAAAATGGATCTTTAATGACATATTTAACATCATATATGTAATTTTTCAGAATCATATATATTTAGGAACATTTTATCATTTAATAAAATATTAATTGATTTAAAAACTCATTTATGCATATTTTTATACTTTTCATATCATGTCTTTTTAAAAAATACAAACCAACTTTATTAATTAAATAACATTCCTTAATTCTAATATAACAAGTCATTCGCATCTCTAAAATTCATGGATGGCATAAAATGTTTCAATATCAATTTATTTTAATATTTATAATCTATGTTTTTTAAAACATTAATTAATGAGGTAATCATTACATCATCATTGTGTCATAAATAAATTCATTTATATGATGTCTAAAAATTATAAATAAAATAACATGATGTATTAAATATCTTTATCATTCTAATTATTATTGATAGTAAAAAATATCAATTATATAACCCCACATTAAATGTTTTTTAACAAAAAAATACATGTTTATGATATTTTTATTTTTACTTTAAATAAAAAGTTATTAATTTCATTATCTTAACCAAATGAATTTCAAAGGCCAAAATTCTCGCCCATGCATTATATTTCTATAACATGACTCATCCTATAATGTTAGTACACATGTTATGGTAATTATATATTATTATAATATTATTTTTACCTTGAATTACCCAATTTACCTTTAACCATGGTAAATAAAAATGTAAAGATACTATCCAATTGTACCAAATTTTACATACAGATTAAAACCATGTATATTGGATATTATAAATTAAATTCAAATAAGCAGTAAAATTTCATTTAAATGAAATAGTCATGTTTTTAACTACTACGCAGTGTTTTCCCTATTCATAAAAAATTGAACGTTTTCAGAAAAATAAAAAAAAAATCACCCAAAGATAATTTTTATATTCCTAATTTAAAAATGATGTCTATTTTACCAAATTGAAAAGAATGAGGCTTCATTTATTAATTTAAAATTAATTTCCACAGTCGAAACTAGAAAGCGTGTTTTTAAGAAGTATAAACAACAAAAAGATTAACATATGTTATGTCCAATTTCAAATTGAAATTACTTACAATGACTAAAATTGGATTAAATGGTAAAAATATAATCTAATTATAATTTAAAACCATTTAAAAAGATAATATAACTATATAAATAAAGGAGATGAAAATACAATTTTGACTTAAAATGCAGTACTTTTCACTATTCAATAAAAAATGAACATTATCAGAAAAATACAAAAAAAAATTACCCAAAGAAAATTTCGATGTCCCAATTCTAAATAAGATGTTCATTTTGTAAAATAAAATATATTAAAGTAAGAAACCTATAATTAAAAAGGGTTCTCCATCAAAAGGCAGTGAACCTACCTTTTAAAAATAATAGAGTATTTGTGATTAAAATTGGATTCATCCACATTTTACGACTCTAAATTTTATTGGATTAAGGTACAAACATTTAACTAACATTTATAATCCTAATATGGTTAGTTCTATACATTCTCGCTATTAAAATGGCTAGTCGTTAACTACCATTTAAAATAATTATAATATATTATTATTATTTTTTCATTATGACTATACATTGTGTGCAACATAAGGCTTCAGAGAAACCAATTATTTTGTGTCGGGTAAGCCGTTGAACATTGCATCCAATTTAAAATAAAATTAATATTTAATTCACAAATATTAATAAATATGAGAATTTAATTATCTTTATTTACCTGGTATGTTACAAGATCAATGAGAATATGCTACCTATAATAAACAACTGTAATGTTCATCAGAATCAGATCACGTGAGACTTAAATACAATATTCTTCTGCCACATGTGTATTAAATGAAAACTAGTATTATCTATAAAAACCTAAATGATTCCATGAATGTATTCTCCAATGTTGGAACCCATGTGGTATGTGCCTTACATCATACATAATGTCTGTTACAATAGAGAATAATTATTAGACCGAATAAATGGAAAATACATTACACACCCCATAAAATCAAGGTTTTACAAAAAATTACATTTCATAGATTCCATTAGAATGAAAATATACTAGAATAAATTCATTAAACATAATTGAATATTTTTAACCTAATTTGTGGTTTTAAACAGAAAGTAAGATTTCCTTACCATGTGACCTTAAACTGCATTGAATATTTTCTCACTACAAGACATTGTACTACATGAAAGGAATGCTTAAAACATGATGTTGATATCCATCACAAACATCACATCATGAATGTATCACAACTCCATATAAATAACTATTCAAAATAAAAAGTATGTATTCATGTACTTCATTTCATTTTAGGTCAATATATGTAATCTACCCATTCATAAACTATGGTGTCTTGATTCCTTCCATCACATGAATCATACAGACAAAGAAATCTAAAATTTAAGATGTAGAAACAATATAAATGTAAATTTTACTCCATATATGTATGATTTTGAACTATGTAGGATGTTTTTTATTCATAAACTATAATTCCTTGATTCATTATATCACTGGATATCTAGTGATTCCTAGATCTCAAATTGTAAAATCTCGGTTCTAGGTGCCACCCAAAGGTTCCCCGAGCTCAGTTGGTTACATGACATCAAGCACATTTCCCCAAACTTTAGAGGCTACTGACTAGTAGTAAGGGCTACGGTGTGATAATGGGGAAACTATGCCCGCATTGAAAGAGTATGCACAGCGGGATAATAAATAGTAAATAGAAGAAGAAGTAGTAACACCATACAACAAAAGTAAACAACAAAATACTGATAGTAAAAAACAACTGTATAATATATAGATAAATGATGCATGTCACAATTTTCTAAGAGATAATCCAAACATGTCTGAATTCTAGAAATACAATACTGAAACCAATGTACAAAAATCAGTAAACTCCAACAACATAGCAAGCCACATATTGGTCCCATGCTCTCCAACTCCAACAAAAATCATGTACTGAATGATAAAGGGAACCTTACCTTATATATAAATAAAACCATCTAATATATTTGGGTCCAAAATAATTCCCCAACTATATGTGAGACGAATATGAGTAGGAAACCAACAAAAGATTTGTGCCAAACTATTAATGAATATATATACCAGGTAATAAGCATAAATGAAGTTATAAAATGAGTTCTAAAAAGTAAAAAAATCTTAAAGTTTTCAATTAAATTCATTTACATTTATTAATTATTCAAGCCATTGATAATTAAATCTTAGATTCTTGCCTAATATTTGTATCCCTCCACGTGTTAGTAACAACAGAAGTCTTAGAAGACCATCAAAAAAATCAAGTAAGTCATAGTCCAAGAATGTGATTTTGCTTGGAAGTATCATCATAATCAGTTAATCATTCAAAAGAAACCCTCTGAGTATTTTTTTCACCATCTGACTCCTCTGGTTTAACACATCATCAATTCAATAAATAATTACCCTTTTGAAAGCTCACATAGACTAACTCCATTGGTCTCACATAGCACAAATATTTTACATACGACCACCTGGGTAGCTTTCATGGTCAATACCCCCTTGGTCTACATAGAAACAATAAATTATAATGACCACATGGAATATCTCACTATCTATACCCTAAGTCCCTACATTCATTTAATAATGACACTATGGGTAGCTGTCATAGTCTAACCCCTCCGGTCTATGGCCACCTGATAGCTCTCACATTCAATAAATCTATGTCAACATAACAAAAAATTATATATAAGTGACACTTACCCAAGAAGCTCTCATAGTAAAATTCCCCCTGGTCGTACATTCAAAATGTAAATCACATTCATCTCAAATAAATGGTAACTCCACCCTAACAACACGAGTCATGGAAATCCAAGAAATACTAGCATACATTCTTGACCAAACACCCATAATCAATAAAACATTGGAAACACACTAACAATCAAGGAATAAAACATTATATATAATCAATAACCATTTCTCAAAATAAACACCATAACAGGTCTTAAAGAGGGTTATATTCTAAAACATGGAATATCCTAAACATGGGTATTTGACACTTTTACCATATGTAATCCAAACACAATCATAGAAATGCACAAACCACCTACCTCAATGTTAGGAGATCACTACAGCTGAATTATGACCCCTGAATTTCCCTAAAAATATGTAGATATACAAAAGGGATAAAGGCATTTGACCATGAATAACCCAGGAGAGAAGAGGAATCAGGAAGAGAGGCTCTAGAGAAAGAGATAACTCCCCGGCGGGAATCCAATGCATTTGGCAGCATCTCAATCGAAGCTTAGACAGAGAATTGGGAGGAGGACAAATTTTTTTGGCCATTATGCAATGAACCTTTATGGAATGAGGAGAGAGGAAATGTGTTCTTAAGATGAGACATGAAACTTCTTCAACTCATCAATTAAAAAAACTAAAAAACATGTTCATTTAACTTACACACTATGTACTATCCCCAACCGGCCCCCACTTTAGGTCCTCTACCAAGTCACCTACACGACCATGTACTCGGCCATTACACGGCCAATATACATCTACACATGACAACCGGATACACTGGGTGTACTTGTAAGCACACGAAAGGTACTTATAAATTTCAACATTCATTCTTTTTCTTAAAAAATAGCTAAAAATATTTTCTATACCCAAAATAAAGATCTGTGTTCTTAATAACTTCCCCCTTAAAAGAAAGTCTTACCCAAATTTCTTTTCCAAGGGCGATGAAGATGAAACTTCAAACAAATGTGACCAATGTGATCGTACGTTAGCATCACTCTCCAAAGTATCATCTTGTACTCATCTGTGCTGCTATAACACCCATACCAGAGGAACAGACCAGCCATAGAAAAACTTTGTGCTACATTCCACAATCCAAATATGGTGCTCCTTAGAGGATGTATCCACCTCTAACTGAACCTCATCGGGATGGAAAACCTGAGATGAGTTTGAAAAGTAACATCATAACTGAGAATCATAAAAGACGATGTGCATAGCCTGAAACCTCTAATGAAACTACAACCAATGGGAAACCTGCCTGAATCTCTTCAAAACCATAAAAAACCCGACATATCTCAGTGAAAGACTCCCTTGTATCCTAATAATCCTATGTCCCAACATCGGTGTGACACATTAGAAAACATTATATCGAGCCTCGAACTCCATAGGTCATCTATGCCGATCAGCTTAAGATTTCATCTGACACTATGTTGTAGCAATCCTTTTCTGAATCAATTCCACTTGTTCTATGGTCTCCTCAACCAGATGAGGTATTAGTATAGCTACCTATCCTATCTCTAGGAATCAGAGGGGTGATTAGAATGTCCTATCATATAGAGCCTCATAAGGTCCCATCTCAATTTTTTCTTGGAAACTGTTATTATCGGAAAAACCCACTAGGGGTACATGTCTCTCCCAAGATCACCAAAAATACAGGACGTAAGCTCGAATCATGTACTCCAAAACACGAATCATGTGCTTGTACTAGCCATCTGTCTGGGGATGGTATGTTGTACTCAAAAGTACCTGTTTACCCAAATCCCTATGTAGTCCCTTCCATACAGGAGAAGTGAAATTGGATTCCATGTCTGAAATGATATTGTACTAACCCCATGAAAACGTATAATATCTTGTATGTACAACCTTCAAATATTATCAACACTGAGGGTTTCCTTAATCAGAAATAATTGTTCAAACTTAGTGAGTCTATCAAAAACATCCCAAGACATATCATTCCCTTGAGGAGACCACAGTAAACCCATCATGAAATCCATCGTGACATCATTCCAGTTCCACTTAGGAATAGGTAACTTCTGCCAAATCTCTGCTAGTCATTGATGCTCCGCCTCCACCTGCTGACAAATAGAACATCTCATAACAAAACCAACAATATCCCTCTTCATACCTAGCCACAAAAACTGATTGTTTAGATCTTGATACATCTTGGTGAAGCTTGGATGAACTTCACAAACTGAATTATTAAAATCTCATTTCAACTCCACACTCATGTCTTTTGACACCCATACACATCCAAGAAAACACTAGATCTCATCGTTCCCTAAATTACACCTAAGTGTAAGGTCCTCTCCTAACACACTCTTCCATAAGACTAGGCCTTCATAATCTGATAGATTCCTCAATCACACTCGATATAGTAGAGTAGAGGTAAAAACTATAAAAGAAATAAATGGCTGCCCCTGTCTGTCATGCACCTCCAAATGCATCTCAGAGAACAGATCTGAAATTTTCCACTCACTACTGGCCTCTAAAACATCCAATATATGAGTGCTCCTACTTGAGGCATCAACCCCTATGTTTCCTTTCTCAGGTGTGTAATAAATATCAATGTCAAAAGAATAAAGGTACTCAAACCACCTTCATGGTCTAAAATTTAGATCACGCTGAGTAGAGATATACTTGAGGATTTTGTGGTCAGTGAATGCCACAAAATTATCTCCCAAAAGATAATGTTCTAACAACATAAATCATGCACAACTTTAGCTAACTCGAGATCAATCCTTGTGTAATTCCTCTCATGTGGAATCAAATGCTGAGACCCATACGTAACAACTCCTTCCCCCTTTAAAACCACTACTCCTTGCCTGATACCTGATGCATCATAGTTAACTATGTAACTCATTCATAGATATGAAAAATTTAGGATCGATGCCGAAGTCAATCTCCCTTTCAACTCTTGAAAGGATGAATCACATGAATCAGTCTACAAGTACTTCACCCTTCTGAGTCAAGCCCATCAGTGGCGCTTTTAAGCTTGAAAAGACCCATATAAAGTGCCTGAAGTAACCAATCAACATAATAAAACACTGTACCTCAAATACGTTCTTTGGATGCTCATAGGAAACTACCACTCTCACTTTCTATGGGTTTGGTGATACTCTTTTGACTGAGATAACATGACCAAAGAAGTGAATCTAGTCCATCCAAAAGTGGAACTTTGAGATCTAAGAATATAACTGATTCTCTCTTAGTGTAATTAATACAATCTCATGATGGGTGGAATGGTCATGTCGAGTGTGAGAGTACACCAAGATATCATTAGCAAAGACTACAAAAAAATATATGTGTGGATGGAACTCTCGATTCACTAGTTACATGAAAACTACTGGCACTTTCATGAGACCTAACGACATAACCAAATACTCATATAGAACATACTTTCACCAAAAGGGTGTAAGTGGTAGATCTAATGGTCTAACACACAACTAATGATAACCAGATCTCATGTAAATCTTCGAGAACTCTCGGGATCATTGAAGCTGATCAAAGATATCATCAATCCTTAGAAAGGGATAATGGTTATTAACTATCAACTAGTTAATCTTTAGATAATCCACACAAAGTCTGAGGGTACTATACACCTTCCGTGAAAAAAGTACTAGAAAAACCCAATGGAGAAGTATTGCGTTAGATGTAACCCATTTCCGAAAACTCCTCAAACTGCTTCTAGAGCTCCTGTAACTCTTATGTTTCCATCTAATACGGAGGAATGAACACTAGTGACACTCCTGGAATAAGCTCAATAGAGAAATCTACCCCTCTCTCTAGAGGAAAACCGGAACACAAGTATGAAAGGACATCCCTAAGACGATCCACCACTAAAAGAAATTCCATCATGAAGTCCCCTAGTCATCCAGATATAAACTAGAAATATGGGATGTATTTCCTCCTAACCCATGATTCTCAGGTCCAACAGTACTTTCATGGACATCCCATTCACCCTTGAATAGAACGAAACCACCCTATGGTGAAGTGAAACTCACCCTGTGGCGATAACAGCCAACAATGTCTTGAAAGGAGACTAACCAATCTATTCCAAGATTGACATCAAACCCTGTCCTCTCCAATACAAAGAGGTCCCATCAGAAGTGACACCCACAAACCTCAAGATGGAATTCCTTACACTGTCGTACACTAGCCATACTAATACCCAACAGAATTTCTATCATAATAACATCTTCAAAAGTAAATATATAGAGCACAAGGCTCTCCACAACAACAATAAATATGAAACAATGGGAAGACTATGTATCAAAGAGTAGAAGATAAAACTATGGAAAGTAAAATTTTACCTATAATTGTAGAGGTTCTGGGATCCTACTCTTACTTGGTATGATCCACTACCAAAGTTTGACATACACTACAGCTCTATGAACCTACTTAAAAAACCTGTGTAGATCCACTCTACTATTGCTGAAAGCATGCTGACTGGCTACCACAACCATGACCACCTCCCCGACCTGAACGACCTGAAAAACTACAATTCCCTAAATAATGAAGAACTGGTAGTCATTCCCTTGAATATGGGGTCATAATAAAATCACTATCACCCACTGCTGGTAAAGAAATCTAGAAAAACTCTGAATATGACCCATCTTGCCCCAAGGTCAGCACTTGACTGTGTCCTTCAGCCAATGTGGTCTTGTATGCCTACTCATCCCACACGGGTAGCATGCCACATAGCTACCTAAAGAAAAACCATGTGAAAGCTCTTTGTAGCACTTCTTGCTTTCTGTAGAAGGAGTATGAGAACTGCATGATGAACCTCCATGACTCGCAGCTCCTAACTCTTTCAGATTGTGCTCCCTAATTAGTGCCTGGATTACTATAATAGTCACTGAAGTCATCTTGAAGACATTCACATGCGATTAGATTTCATACCTAATACCATCCATGAACTTCCTAGCCAAAGATAACTCATCACCCCCCCCCCCGAATAGGTGTGAAGCACTGAAGCCCTATAAAAAGAGATGAGTAATCCATCACTGAAATATTTCTCCCTTCCAAATTCATAAACTCTTGGGATCAATCATCCCTCAACATCTCAAGATAGAAGTAATCATATAAGGTCCTCTAAAACTCTTCCAAAGACAAATCTCGATGACGTCTCTCATGTGAGGTAACATTGTACCATCTCTTGGTGGTATCACATAGCATGTTTGTTGAGTTCTTCACCCTCATCCCTGATGTGTCTCTATATTCTCAAAGATAGAATGAATGGACTCTAACCATGACTCTAGAGACTATGGTCCTTTATCCCCCAAATAAGTGGGAGGATATTGTTGCTGGAACACCCACGTCACTCTGCCATAGATGGGGAAGGATGTGGTGCTCCCTGAAAGGTATGTAACATACTGCCTTCATGGAACTTTGCATCAGCACTTGCATCTAGTATAATAGATGGTGCCAAATGGGAATGAATGGAGGATCTGTTGGTAGTCCTTGATCTACCATTTCCAGTGTCCAATAATTTCCCTTTATCAGGCATATGACCAAAGGATGTCTTTGTGGCATGACTCCACAAGGTCAAGTGCACACCTCAGTACTAGATTATCAAGGAAAAAAACTGAGAAGTGGAAGAATGGAACAAGAGAATAATCATTCATGTTTTTCAATATAAGGTTACACGGAGTGTAGAACCACTACACAATGTGCTCCCTTAAGCCCTAACATGTGCATGTACCTCTTCCAAACCTGGTCATGTAACACCTCTACACACTGCATGTTCCTCCTGATACACATCATGTACTTGAATTTTCCCTCATGCCCATGTACTTCTACATGGCTCGAACAATATGGTTCTCTCACAATATAACACTACAAGGTGAGTTCACCCCACACACGACATGTACCACTTATGTCCCATCCACCCGTGTCATTAGTCACATAGAAGGATGCACAGTTCTAGTCTACACAACTTGAATAAATGAGACACAACGTGTACGACATACATTTTATCCACCCATGCCATTGGTCACATGGCCGAATACACGGTTCTTTACAACACATAATTTACGATATTGAAATGGTGGATTCCTCCAAAAGTTTCCCAACCCTGTGTCTCTACTCACACAGTCTGTCACACAGTCACGCACTACACGGTGTGTACTCCCAGTACACAGAGTGTACTTAAGAAAAGTCAGTTCTTCTAAAAAAGAAGAACACATGGTGTGTGGGTTCATAACACCACACACCGTGTTGTCTGGGTTTCTAGATAGTAAGCCTCTTAAACTTCTCAAAAACCCTTAAAATAATAATATTTTGTCCAAGGCAAGAAAATTTCTGACCCGTGAGATCCCATACTCCCATGAATCAATGTTTGGAATCCTTATTCAAATCAAACTTTATAAAAATTAAATTAAATTTCAAACATGATCCACCAAATTCTGATCCAAGAGGTCCCATGACACCTCAGGGACTAAAGTTTGGCATCCATCTAAATGAAACATTCCAATTTCCAATATTCTATCAAAATAGTTGATATTCTATCAAGGAATCAATCAAAATAGCATACATATATATTACAAAATCTATCACAACAACATGATGTCAGTAATTCATCCTAAATGGAATGATTAGAATGCATGACATGTGATCTCTAGTAGTGCCAATATGATGAATGAGATGGCATACCCTCATCTCATCGGGTTAGAATAGAAATAGAACCATAATGACATCAATAAAAACATCAGAAAACAAGTGTGTCACCCAATGGGGATATCAAATCAACTGTAACAATTGCAAAACTAGAAAACCGCAATATTCATGTTAACATGGATTTTCCCTATACATGGGTTAGCTAACCCTAGGAAAAAAATATTACCAATAACCCATTACTTCATATACCAATCTATAGGCTCCAAATAGCAAGATGAAGATGAAAAGAAACACCTCTGATACCACCTCGTAACATCCCTGTTCCGGGTACCACCCAAAGGTGCCCCAAACCAACTTGGTCAAATGACCTCAAGAGAATTCCCCCAAAATCTAGAGGCTTCCTACAAGAAGAAATGGTCACAATGTTATAATGGGGAAACAATTCCTTCATTGGTAGATTATGCATTGTAGAATAAAAATAGTAAACAAAATAGAAGCATAATACCATTAAACAACAATAAATAACATAAGACTGATAGTATAAAACAACTACCTCATATATAGATAAATGATGCATGTCACAGGTGTCATGGAATGCATCTAAACAAGTTACAATGCTGTAAATACAATACTAAATCAAATAACAGAAATAAGTATACTCAAATTGAATTATAAGCCTTAGCTTGGTCCCATTTTCTCTAGCTCCAATAACAATCAAGTACCTGATAAGAAGGGAGCTTCCCTTATCTATAACTACAACCACATAATCTTTTTTGGGTCCAAAAGCATGACCCAAACATGTTGTGAGATGAATCCCAATAAGAAACCATAGAAATATATGTACTTTACTATCAGTGAATATATATAGTAGGTAATAAGTAAAAACGTAGCAATAAATTAAGGATTACTCAAAAGTAAAGAATCCTTCATTTTTCAATTACATTCATTTACATTTATTAATTATTCAAATCGTTGAATAATGATTTCCTAGAATAAATCCTATGCTTCATCTCCCTCCGTTTGATAGTAAAAACAGATGTCTAAGAGGACCATCTAAATAATCATGTAAGTCGGAGTCCAAGCCTATGCTTTGGCTTCAACGACTCATCACAATCATTTAATCATTCAAAAGCTACCTTCTGGAAAATATCTAATAGTATAACCCCTATGGTTTAACAAATAATTAATTCAATAAATAATGACCCTATAGGAAGCTCAAACAGTCTAACCCTTTTGGTCCCACACAACACCAATCATTTACATACGACCACCTAGGTAGCTCACACGGTCAACACCCCTTAGTCTACATAGAAAAAATAAATTATAATGACCACCAGGTAGCTCTAACTATATATTTCATAAGTTCTAACATTCATTTAATAACAACACTCTAGGTAGCTCTCATGGTCTAACCCCTTTGGTCTATGACCACTTGATTTCTCTCACAGTCAATACCTCTGGGTCATGATAGCAAAAAAATTATAAATAAGTGACCTTACCTTGAGAAGATCTCACAATAAAATTCACCTTGGTCATACTTTAACAATTTAAATCACATGAATCTAAAATAAATGGTAACTTCATACTAACAACACAACGCATGGAAAGAAAATCAAGCCTAATAGGAAATCGAGACCAAACGTCCATAATCAATCAAACACGGGAAACACAACCATAATCAAGGTATAAAAACTTATACATCATCAATAAACTTTTTTTAAACAAAAATACCATAATAGGTATTAAAAAAGGTTAAATTCCAAATCACACAATACCCAAAACAAGGTTATTTGGCACTTTTAGAATAAATAATCCAAAGACAATCAAAGAAAGGCACAAACCACCTACCTCAATGTTGGTAGATCACTATTACAGAACACTGACCATTGAATTGGCCTAGTATGATGTAGATATACAAAAATATTAAAATCATTCAACCTTTATGAACCAACGAGAGAATTGGAATCAGGAATAGAGGCGCTAGGGAAAGAGAGAAGTCACCGACAAGAATCTAACACACCTGGTGGCATCTTAGTTGGTTCTTGGATGGAGAACTGGGAGGACCTTGAAGTTCATCGGCCATTCCATGACACACCTTTATGAATCGAGGGGAGAAGAAAGGTGTTCTTGAGATGAGACTTAACCCCACTCTGGCACATCAATTAAAAAGAAAAGTAGATAGCATGTTAATTTAATGTACACACCATGTACTAGCCTCTACCAACCCCCGCTTTAGGCGATCATCTAGGTCACATACACGGACATGTACTCGTTTGTTACACAACCATTACACAACTACACATAGAAACTGAGTACACGACGTGTACTCCTAAGTACACATCATGTACTTATATGTTTTCGAATTCTAACTTTTTCCTCAAAATCAACTGAAAAAAGATCCATACCTTAAATGAAAATCTGGTTTCTTACAAAAATCTTGGGTCCATCCATAATATAAATGGAAAAAATCCCCCCCCCCCCCCGGAGTGTATGGGTCATACCTACATGGGTATTTGTTCATCCATGAACTACATGTATCTTGATTCATCTCATCGTAGGATACATAGTGAATCCTAGATCTCAAATCATTAGTCCAAAAGCTATATAAATTTAAATTATCTCCCCAATTTGTATGGTTCAGACATGGTAAGGTATTTTTTACATTCAAGAACATCATGTTTATTGATTCATCGCCACACATGGTACATAGTGATGCCCTGATCTCAAATATTTGGTCCATCAACAATATAAATTGAAACCATAGCCTATGTTCATATCATTGAAACCATCTTTGAGAGTTTTCCATTTAATAAAATTGTGTAACTTGATTCATACTTATATAAGATACATATTGATGCATGGATCCACAATAGTTTTTCTAGCACAATAATTTTGAAATATAAAATGTACATCTCCCTACATATGTGTTAGACCTCTATAGGAGACTATCATAGAACTGTGTGTGGATGTATTCCTTCTATCATGGGATACACAATGATTCATGTATTATCCATTGTAGGGCTAGCCATAGATTTCCACAACACATGTTGATGATCCTCCATGGTATTTGGGACTGTGTGGAAGCTATTGTTCATATGAAATAATGTATAAACCCATGTATTTAGCATCATTTATCCTCAGGTGTCATAACTGAATTCCCTATTATAACTTGTTTATCACATTGATTATGGATCATGTGAGGCTATGAAATCTGGTAGACCACTTTGGCTAGTGCGACCATGATATGTCTTGGATAGGGAGGATTCCCATGTCACCTGTTTTTAAACTATATGACACTGTCCTATTTAGATAACGTTAAATTTCATGAAATTATACTAGTTTCATGAAACTAAATTTCATGATATATGGTTCATCCTAGAAGACCAAAAATTGATTAAGGTATCCCATCATATCCATTAGTCAATGTTATGGATGATTTTTTAATATCCATACCAGAATAAAATATTGTTATACCATATCCCTACATATGAGACTAATCTATGTAAAGGACCCATTATCCAACCATGTTTTCGATGCTCACTTAAGGTTGAGAACAAATTTCCATTATCCTATTCATATGATTCTGATATACACATGGGTATCTCTATAACGAAGATGATTATGACATGATTCATACCATTATATTATACATAGGTAGTACCAGTGAATCCCGAGTAAAAAAATTTCATATACCACTTATTAATGGGGAAAATTCATACTTATTCTCTCTACCTATGTATGGGTCAGATCTATATATGGCTTCTAAATTCATGATACAATTCTACAAAGGAAGGGCTCCAATATAAGGCTACCATTCAGTAATAACATCCATGGATAAAAGGTTATAACCAAATATAATTTACCCTAACTAGTGAAAAAATTTCCCAGGGGTATCTTGAAAAATATCACATCATTTTATACATCCTTAACACAAGATGTTAAACTAAAATAAATAAATAATGATAACATGATTTTTAACTGTGTGAAATATACTTCCCTACAACATGTTGTAAAAATTTATAAACTATTTCTCATCATCTTTCTTTATCAAAGTTAAATAAGTGGTTGGCCCTGAAATAAGAGGGTAAATAGATCCCCCAATATATTTTAAGATCCTTAACATGTAATTATAACATCATGTCTTCAATAATCCATGTTTCTAAAATCATTTCATGGACCATGTAAAGGAGAAAAATCAATCGATTTTACCATGATAGTTGTCTATGTGTATAAGAGAATTATTCCCAACAACATGAGGTATCTTCACCCTATATGAAGGGTCATCTAATCCTTGTGATCCCTAACATCATCCTAGAAGAGGTCATCACTACAGAAACATTCATAACCATTTTCAACCTGATTATCACAAATTATTAGTCATGAATGGAAAACCTTAAGCCAGGATTTATTTCATTATCTTGTCTTGATCAAAATGATGTCAGAGTACTCTTGACCCTCGAATCCTAATAAGGCTATTTTGTATAAATGTCCTCAAAAGATTTTTACATCCATCATTAGATTAATATTAATTCACATTTTAATATTTTGAATGACTGGCATTTCATGGTTCAAATCACAACACTTTAAATTACAAGTGAAAGAAACATAAATATTTTCTTGATGGAAACCTCCAATAGTCACCTGAGTAAAATTCATGTCACTAATAGCTAAAATATATATCTATTGAGTTTAGGAAAAAATAATAGTGAAAATAAAAAATTAAAATTGCTCGTATAATCCATCTTGTAGACCTTGTAAAATCCAATCTATGCTCTATGGAACCCTAGTATAAGATAATTTTAGAATAATGATATCTCACATCACGTTACTATGATAACATGTTCACTGGGTGGTGATTGAAATTTTAGTGTGGTAAAACCCTTCATGAATATTATATTATCCATAAATCACCTTCTTGCATTTGAAGTGTGATGTGGGAAATCCAATTCCTCAAGTTGGAATTCTTCTCATGGAACCCCAAAGACATTTAGATCCATTTCACCTAGTTCTTACCTATAGAAAATTAGTAACATGGAATGAGTAATCGAAAAGGAATACACACGTATTTTTTTGAATAATTGGAACCCTGTAAATGACCATTTTCTTAGAGGATGTTTGACATAAATGAGAGGCCACTGTTAAATATAAGAGTTAATGTCCTAACAATACAAAATATGGAATTACTTAATTATCAATGGTTGATATGTACCCACCAATTTCCATATCCATTTTTCTATTATATTCCTTGACCATGATCTTAAAACCCCGTAACTAGACTATTATAGTGGGTTCATCATCCTCAATGATACTTCAACATGTATTGTACACTTTCTCAAAGTAAGAATGTGATATTTCATTTGGATATATTTGGATGAACCACATTTAAAAACTCAAAATAGAATAACAATTTTCCTGGGCTTCCTAACCAAATGATAAACTACCCTATTTTGAAATAACCCTTCTTTTCTATCACTTTCCACCATATTCCAAAACATTAAACAAACATTTCAATTGTAATAAATCTGTCACGGCCTCTGGAAGAGGTGGGGATACCTCTATATGACCATGAATGTGACCCATATTGGATAATTCATAAGGGCCTCTGATCCACCAACATATTGTATCTCCTCATTACAAGAATGGACATCCAATTACCATGAGCCTCAACAACACCGCGATGGAACTAAATTTGGTTTTTTTTTTGTCATCCCCATGGAATCTACGCCATTCACTATTCATTGGTTAAAACTTTTATTTACAGAATTACATAACCAATGTTCCAATTATCAAAGTTTATGTGAAATCAATTATATTTCACCATACATAAAAGAGAACATCATTTAGGTTGCATTGTTCCCCAACCCATCATGGAAATTAATCTTGCATATTTTTTTATAAGAATGTAGTGTGTGAGAACCCTTCATGAAAAATCATTCATATGAATATAAATTATTAATACATGGTGTAGAAACACTTCATTGAAAATCATTCTTTCAGATGAAGTGATCTAAAACACATCATGTTTACCCATCCTTCAAAAATGACAGTTGATATTCTAAGATAGAAGACCATAAAACTATAGTTGTAGATTGTATGATCTAGAAGACCCTATCTTGCAGTAGAAAAAGGATTGAGCTAGAAGAACACATACTAAAATTGTAGATAGTCTGATCTTGAAGTCCCCAGACTAAAACATAGTAATGATATGATTTCAAAGACCATAAATAGAATACTTAATGATACACAATGATCCCTAGGTTGAAAACATGAAAAGGGATCCCTAGGAAAATTTTTATATAATTTTCTATATGAAATTCACTTTTTTTATACATGAAATAATTTGAAATTATAAAATAGAAAAGGAATAAAATTCATAGATAAAAAATCTATAAAAGGGATGCCTTAAAAAATCCATGTTCATGCCTACTAATAACTATTCATATAAAATTTAGAAATAATAGGGAAATTAAAAATTCATAAAAAGAATATAGGGATCATTTATTTTCCAAAAAAATCTAGATATTATTGATAAGTCCACTATCATAGTAAATAATATCAACACTGATCCCTCTTCGATATATTTAACCAATTTATCTCTTTTAACAATGAGATCCTATAGAAATGGGAGCCAATAAAACAAAGATGAGGCTCATGTTGGTAGGCCATCCTCATAAATTATAAAGATAAATATTTTATGATTCAATTGTTCGATCCTTGCATTTGAATTTTTTTGTATTAAAAAAGGATCGGTATCTATGATGATCCATATAATGTCAAGTCATTGTAATGGAATTAGAGACTCTCCCACTCCATAATTTACATGGAACACTATTGAATTCCAAAGGTCACCAGGAAGACTGAACTTCACTTGAGACATTGACTAGTAGAAGGTTCAATTAATTAGGAAAGAATTTACTTTCCATAGAACCAAATACTTTTACCTACATCCAGTGCTTCTAGGGGGTTGTTGATGTCTTCCAAATTAACGTCAAAAAGTTTTTCATTAATGAAATACCTGAATCATGAGATTTATTTTCTCAATGAAAGGGAGGAATTATTTGTATGAATGTAAAGAGAACATGTGTCTAGGTTATGCTGATCGTGTGACCCCACAATAAGAGATGTGATCACCTAACCTTGACAAGGTCACAAAGTGGTGTCATGAATTTTGCGTGATTTTTGGATGATCATGGGAAAATCCTCTGGTAAGATCCTATGATCAGGAAAAGGATGTCAGGAGCATTCCTCAGATCACGTGGTTGTATTTTGTCATTTTACCTTAAACATTTGAATACCTTTGGAATAATACATTTGATCCTGTGATGCCCCTCTGGATCCATAGACAAGAATACCGACTATGCATGATGATTCTCATATTCCATAACAATATCAATTATTGACCACAAAATTTAGTAATGGATAATTAATGGTAAATGTTCATAGGTCTTGGAAAATGGTATATAAATGATAAATTTGTGCAAGCCTTATGTGATACAATATTTTTGATTTTTTTTTATTTGAAGGGATTTTGTGACTCATGTGATAACTAATGATCGCAAGTGGTCCCTTGGAAATTACATCTTGATCTCATAGGGGACCAATGAAAATAAAAAATGATCTCATAATGGAACCCAGTAAAGTATCCCTCAATCACACGAGAGAATCCCCAATATGCATCATGATATTGTGAAGAATACAAAACATGTTATACCATTTTTATGAAGTCCCTTTGGCATGTCAATTAGATCATAAGAAATACTTTGAAATTCCACAAGTCCAAAAAATTTATTGATAATGGACTAATCCAATGATCATTGATTATCATGTGATGAAATATTGACACCATGAATGACTTGTGAAATGTTCATGTGATGCACATGATGTGATGCTACCTCCAATAAATAATTCCCATATCTACAATATAAAATCTATAGAAGGTGAAATAGAACTTGGTTAGTGAGGAATATAAATTTATCCCCCTCAATAAAAAATCAAATTGTGGTTAAGGAGAAAAATAGGAGACTGGATGAGATTGCAACATCTTTAGAATAGAAATCCACAAAATCTCAAGATATATCCATTAGGTAAATCTTCGAGAATGATATAATTGATGATGTTGAATTTATATATGCATCATGTGATCACACTACTAATCACATGAATAAATTTTATTGCACAAAACAGATTATTTGAAATTTTTTTCATATGTCTAATTGGTCATGTGGGGTTTCAATAGGCCAAGAATTAAAAATATTGAGGTGTTTATTACATAAAAGATACAAAATCATGGAATTTGTACATTGATATAGATATGATGATTTTCATTTGAAGGGGTAATTCACATATCATGACATATCTAGAATGTGTGACTACACCCAGACATGTCATCCAGCTCATACAAAGTCTTCTGGACGTGCCAACTACATCATGTGAGGCCCTCTA
This sequence comes from Viscum album, assembly GCA_963277665.1. Classification (NCBI taxonomy): domain Eukaryota; kingdom Viridiplantae; phylum Streptophyta; class Magnoliopsida; order Santalales; family Viscaceae; genus Viscum; species Viscum album. The sequence goes on from OY728158.1 coordinate 235,263,350, forward strand.
AACATGATAGTCTGATCATGAAGAAACCCTCCAACCTATCAACCCTAATAACAAAAAAACTCATATGTTTTTGTGTCTATCACCCATTGGTTATTTTTACATGTTATTATATTCATGTTTCATCCCTCTAACATTTCTTCCTCATTCTTTCAAAGAACCTTGGACATTCCATCCTTGTCATGCATTAGACCCGAACATGTCAGTCTAATCAAGTGATTGTTTATCAACATGTGATCTCCAATCATGTTGAGAACCTTGAGATATGTTAAACCTATTTTAAATACACATAGATAATTATAGATTGATTCTCAAACATGTAAAAAATATTCACAAAAACTATAGGGAATACATCTTAAGGCATGTTCTCTTTTCCAAACAAACACACTGGGACATATAGAAATTTAACTACAAGGACTATGATTCCTATTAAAACAACACACATAGGATTCCTTCCCATGGCCAAAAATCTAATTATGAATCCACCTATGTGTACATCCCTACATTTTTCATAGACTCTAACCCATGGTACAAGAATTATCCTATGGTTTAATCGTTCATCCCCATCCATCAGAAGATCCAAAAACTTATGGAACTATTAGGGCGCTAATTCCAAACACCAGAAGGATATATCGGACCACTATCTTAATTCCCTAGATATATACTAACACCTTTTTTGGGACCCCACAGTGCATAAGTTTACTAACCATAATAAATGAGTCTCAGAAATCTCTATAAATGTTTTCTCACACCAAGAATCACTCACGTGGTCTTTGGGGTTTTCAAGGTTCTTACAATTTTTATAATGAATTTCCCAAATCCAGGGAAATATCATTGTGTAATACCCATTTAGTATCATGATATGACTTTATACTTACATGGGTATACACCTTCGTGTAAGACCCTAAGGCATTCCTATATTGGTAAACCATGGAGAAATAACTTACACTGGCATTGATTACCTTCCATCACCCAGCTATAGGTTGAGGGAGGAACGAACTAGATGATTCTAATTCTTATTATAATTATGATACAAAGGATTAATTCTTAATGTTAGATCTCTATACCCATGGCCCATGTTCCATCATATATCTCCATCAAACATGTTGTTAAACTATAGATGTTGGATTAAAAAAATGTGGGTATTGATTCCTATTATAAAGTTGATACATAGGAAACCTCATAGATTTTCAATTCCGTTACCAAGCCACCAATCACATTCATAGATAGTATTCGACCATAAATATTATATTTTTATGAGATAAAAATAAATGCAGCTACAAATTACTAAATAATAATGGGAAACTCATAGAAAACTGTAGATACATACAAATCATCTGATTAATATAACCCCTTCAATACATAGAAGTATTTGACCCCCCGATATTTTAATTAGGGTAACCATTACTATATTTAAATTTTAAATAGATTTAAAAATATATATTTAATCCATAATAGGGTAATAAAATACAAACCCCCTAAAAGGTTGTTATGATCCCAACATCCAATCCACTACTCTAGTGTGAGTTCCTAAGAATCATTTTTTAAACACCAATTGACATCCATCATATTGAAATCAATTTAATTCCTTTTCATAAATATGGTAACCATTGGTCTTTTTTGTTATAGTATTTTTTTAAACTAGTTAAAAATATTTGTGTAAACATATTTAATCACCCAAAAAATATAATTGGGCAAAACTATCCACATGTTTCTGGTAATATGTTCACAATACATAGTTATTTGGAATATAATAACAAACTCCCTTAAATAAATAATGATGTTGCGATTAAGATATCTCCCCACATTTTTATTGGAGTATCTTAGTATTCATACAAATACATTTATCAATTTAATTCATGTATTATTTGAATTTATCTACCAAATATTACTTATACATAATTATGTAAACATATATGTATCTAATAAAATCATCATTAAAATTGTTGATATATGAATACCCTCACTTTGATTCAACTATAAATGGTCCATGCACATTGTTATGATCTAAATCCAAAATATCATAGGTAATTTTACCTTTTCCACTAAATATGGATTTGGTCAATTTTCTGTGTAAACATTCATGACAAAGAAAAAGTGGTTTTAGATAAAATTATTAAAAATATCAATCTGGGTGTAACCTAGTTAATAGTTTTCATTTATATTCCATATCCTATGATTTCATAGTTGGGTGTTATATGATTCCTGTGAACTATATTCATTAATGATTTTCATTACATAGATTTTTTATTCTAACATCTAATGATTTTTATTCCCATATAAAAAACTATAATTAAGTATTTTTTTGGTAAAAGAAGAAACATTTATTGCAAAATTTAGAAATGATTCCATTTTTATAATTTTTGGGTGTATAAATAATGTTTTTATTAACTAAAGTGACATTGTAACACTATTTTTAAACCAACATAATTATAGTGAGAAAAATTATGTGGTATTCCCCAATTAAAAAAATAGTATGTTTGGATATGTTGGATACTCATAAATCTACATCACCTAAATGAATATTTCAAACAATACATTGTTCCAATATTTTAATACATGATTGTGCCACACAGGTAGTATCAAATATTGAATTTTAAAATAGAGAGAATGAAATTTATAATGGACACACCTGAAACAACCCCTTACTTCTTTTTATAGGTGAATTATTCTTCCATTAACCATTCTCAGCACATCGAAAGTAAAAATAATCACATTATTTTTTTCTATTACAATGATCATATTGGATTTTCAGACATCATATAATTTTCTACATAATGATGTAATTTGACGAGTTCTTGGAGATATTTATTTATGTTGTTTATATTGAAATTTTTAAAAAGGTTATATTTTTTAAGAGGGTGTGATGAAATAATGATATCTCTATCAAATTAATCATGAATCATAAATATTAAAACCATTATATGATCAATTTTTTCAATTAATTTAACTATGTGAGGCCCATATGGTTAACCTTCTTTAAGTTTTCTCATGAATATTTCATTGGAAATATGAACATGTTCATGTCTTTGTCTCTCCTGATACATATCATCAAGATGCTAGATCTTGATATAATAATCCTTGATTTAATGTTACTTCAAAAGTTTATTATAAAGGGAACAAATTCTTAAAAAATAGACAGCAAACACATCTTTTTGGTGTTTATCATGGACATAAAACTCTTTATCATTCGCCTCCTTGATTGGAGAATCTGGAATCAAGTATTTTACCATGTAAGAATTATTTTTAGCTTAAAACACTAATCATAGGATTATAAATACATCATGTATGTTACTACTAGTTATGATTTAATATTTTTTTAGAACTAAACAAAATGATAATTAGGTTGATGAAATTATCATTATTAAATAATAAATGAGTAAATTTTTATATCTTATCTTGATTAAATATCATGTGACACAAAATAAATTTATAATTTTTTTATGTCTCCCACAATCCAATAAAGTTTCCATATCCCCCACCATTGAACTCAGAATTTACCCATCATTGATAAATTCTATTGTAACAGATCAATATTTCTATTCTAATAAAAAATATGCAATAAATGATAATTAAGTTAATTTATTTAAGTAGTCTCTCTTGACAACTACAAACTAGAAGATTCATGAACTATTTAGTGGACTCTCTAATCCCAGAATCCTGACTCAGATTTCATCAAATATTGCATTCAAATTTGTTCTAGATTGACTAACATCATTAAAAAAAATATATTTTTTGTTAATTCAAATTAATATCAAATTTATTACTTCCCAATAATTAATGGTTCCCTTGATGGATTCAAAACCAATACCTTAATTATGGGGTCATATTCATTCAGATGATGGAATAATTAATAACATAATATTAATTCGAAATATTTCTCTTTATTATTAATAATCATTCATGTTCTATCATTTACATATATTTTAATTTTAATATGGATTTTATGTTATGTAATAATAATGATTTGATAATACATTTATACATAATACTTTTAGTTCATTATGAATTTTTATATTAGTCCACTAATTTATGTGATCATGGTCTTGAATGCTTAAAAACTAATAGATAATATAATAATAATAGAAATAAATAAATAATTTAATCATTAGTATATCTAATGGTTGATTTATTTATTGGAAAATAAATAAACATCTAAACCATATGGAAAAATCCTTCCACTGGTCTCAAAATATATTTCAGCATTACACTCATCCACATACAAATCACATGGGTTATGAAATCTCAACTCCATCTTGTACTACCTCCACTATGGGTTTTCTATAAACCATCTCCATACATATTTTTATAATTCGTTTTATATATATATTTTATTTCTCACATATAGGTGAGGTGAATTAAAGTATTGTTTAACAGGGATTACATAAGAAAATAGGACGCCCATGTCTTATATAATAATGGAAGGAGGTGTAATGCCCCAACCCCAGTTACCTAGAGTCAGTTCATTATTACATAACATTGGCATGATCACAAGAAAGATCAAATCTCGAAAGACCGATTGGTTTAGTATCCTTGGAAACACTAGATATATTCATAATTCTTACATTACCCCATAAAGTGAAAAACTACTACAACAAAATATTGTCTCCATATTCCACACTCATATCCCCACATAATATCCCTACAAGTCATTCATAATTTACTTCTTCACTTCCTGGGAAAAATAAAACATAGAAAAGGGGTGAGCTCAAATGCCTAGTAAGGATAACAATGTAGCAGAAACTTTCAAAAATAAGCATAAACATTTAATGCAATGTATAACTAAAAAAAGCCTTTTAAACTTGAACTTCAACATAGTATGGAAAAAGTAAAATGAAATTATGCCATTTACTTATTCACATGGATATTCTACTGATCGAATAATCACATGAAATATCAATAACCACTTTCATAATGAAGGAATGCATAATGCCAGACTATAAAAACCACATAGCCAAGGCCTTGTGACAAGAGTAAAAATAAGATTTTGCCAAGGCCTTGTGCCAAGACACTAGTTTGTCTCATGAGACCTACCGATGCATCGAGGAGCTATAGCGGGCTCCACCCATCACATATTAAGTCCAATGCATTCCCATATGAAAAGGTTTAAACATAACATAAACATTCGTACTAAAACTAGCATACGAAATGTCAATACTTTCACCATAAACTATGAACGGTATAAAAATAGAACATCCACAATCAAACATATCACAAAACCTTCAATAAAATATAGAAGTTTTGTATCATAATAAATCAACTTCAAATAAGCATAAAATCCATCAAAGGATGTTGACATAGATGAAATCAAAACTCTTTTTAGAGAAATATCTCTTTCTATTTTAAAATAATTTAAGAGTATTATATTAATGAAATAAAACATTTTCTTTGAAAATATTCTTATAATCTTGTAAGGGAAGCTTCGACGATTTTATAACAGCGGAAAATAGCCGCACCCGCCGTATAAGTTAAAAAAAAATATTCTTACCTTAATTTTGTCAAAAAGGTTAAAAAGCACCTTGTTTGGAAAATGACGGAGAGATTCCATTATAAACCTCTTATAAAAAGTCAAATAAGGGTATAAATGACTTTAACCCATATTCTAGTAAAAAGTAAAAAAATTTGAAATTCATTTTTAAGAAACATGGATGTGGAGGATAAAGAGATCCCAGTAGATTATTACGTATAAACAACCTCGGATAAGGAAGAGATTGTGAAATAACCCTTACCTTGTACTTTTCCTTGGATGGGGTAGGTTAAACTCCTTTATAATGGTGAAATAATTGTTTTTAAATTATACAAGAATCATATACATTAATATTATATCATATAAGATCTTTTAACATTGATTTGTTAATAATATCTTAGTATTATCGTTGTTTCGGGTGTTAACTTACTCGTTTAATTTTATATCTTTTGTTATGTAAGCCATGCTTGTAATGGATAGGTTGTATCATAATCATATCCAGACTGATATCAAGTTCTTATATACTATTATTAATCATCAAATGAGAATTATACTTGAATGGATACGATGGAGAATGAATCTCATCATGTTCGTGGAGACGGTAGTCCGTACGTACGCACGAGCGACAATATCATTCTTTTGATATTAAAATAATATATAAATGGATGCTATATCATATATAAAAAATCATTAACATGTTATATTTATTATTTACATGAGTTACACATCATTATTATACCCATCCAAATAATAATATATTGAATAACAATTACACCACGACGTGGAGACGGTAAGTCGTACGTACGCACGTATGGTGACATGTTATTCAAGGGGTGGATAGAATACTGAATATGGTTGTACAATATTTATAATAACATCATAGTATATATATTATACTTGAGTTATTATTTTATAATGGTAATAACAAAGGAAGAAGAAGTGGAAGAAGAAAGGAACTTGGAAAAGGGTGGTGAAATCATTACCTCTTCTTCGGGTTCTTCCTTTTGATTTGATCAAAAGGGCTCCGTAGGTTGGCTTTATGATCAAACTAATGTGTCTAGGTTGTAATTAGGGAAGTTGGGAGAGTATTTGGGTAGAGTTTGGCCGAACCAAAAGGCTTTTAAGGTGTGAAGAATTGAGAAGGAGGACTGCCTTTTTATAAGAGGGGTGAGGGGCACCTTTGTAAAAGCTAGAAATATTAATTTATAATAAATTAATATTCGGTTTCTAATGGCTCCAAAGTTTATTATTTAAATGTTAAGGTTGGTATAGGTCGAAAACCATTTATCCAGTATAATTTAGACAGCTTTGGTTTACTATATTAACCTTATCTATAAATATTAACTCTTAGTTAATTAGTTTGACATTTACCATGTCACTTTGTATTTTTATATTATATTGTTAATAAACTTACTATATACATCCAAGAGACCCCCAAGTGGTCCATTAATGATGAACCTATCATGATATAAGTCTCCTGGCCGAACCTTAGATTTTTAGATATTTAATATCAATTAATAATATAATATGTTTTTTAAAAACTCTTTTATGTCAATTTTGACACTATTCAATAGTTGATTTTTTTGAAACTTATAAAAGAATTATTATTTAGAAAAAATCAAATTAAATAAATCCTAATATGTCATATTATCATATAAAATTATTTTAAATCATTAAAATTCTAAAATTATATTTATTTGGGTATTCATAATATCATTTATTTTAAATTTTCACTATTATGTTAATTACTGCATCATCATTGTGTCATAAATAAATTAACTTATGTAATCTTTAAAAATTATAAATAAATTATAATTATGTAGGAAATCTGTTTATATTTATAATGAATATTTATAATCGAAAATCTAACATATATTACCCTATTTAAAAAAATGTTTTCTAAAAGATATATGCTTGTGTCATTTTTGTATTCATTTTAACTTAATTAAAATAAAGTGTCTCTATCACCTAAAAGTGGCTCCATGGGGTCCCAAAATCGACCCAAAGATGACTATGGTCAAACATGTATCAACCAATAATTCTAGGACACGTTTTAGGTTAATTTAGTATTATTAAAATATTATTTTTTAACCCTTATTTACCGGATTTACCCTTAACCATGGTAAATAAAATATTTACCGAAGTAATTATTCAAAATGCCTAAAAATAAATGTTACATATTTACACAATTTGGACATCCTGATTCCAAATATGGAATCCATTTTTCCAAATTCAAAACACAGAAGTGGCATAAATTAATTTAAAATTAATTCTCGTTGTTAAAATAAAAAAACGTGTTTTTAAGAGATAATAACTATCAAAAGAATGACACTTGTTTATGTCCAGTTTAATTGTAAAATTATGTCCAATGACCAAAATTGTATTAAATGGTAAAAATATATTCTAAATATACTTTAAAACCAATAAAATTTATAATTTATCACTATTGATTATTTTGATTAAAAAAGTTCTTTTAATTAAAATTTAGTAATTTTCACTATTCATCAAAATATTAAAGTTATCCGAAAAGTACCAAAATTTCACCTTAGGCTAAATTCGATATTCCGAATCCAAAAATGAAGTCCATTTTGAAATATAAAATATATATAATTTCAAAAATTAGATATCACTATTCATAACGGCTAGTCTGATTGGTTATGGTGTGTTAGAACTCGGTGTTTGCATATAACACACGCTATCACATTATTCAAAGAGAAGCGTATCGTAGAAGCTTGGGGTGTTACATTATCCCCTCCTTCAAATAATTTCATTCTCGAAATTTCTAGAATACTTATCACATGAATAGACTCGAGTGGGTCTTCATCATAAGTTCCTTGGGTTCCCACGTTGCCTCTTCCATCTTATGGTTTCTCCACAAAACTTTTACCAGACACGTCATCCGGTTTCTCAGTACTTGTTCTCTCGTATCAAGAATCTGGATGTGCTCTTCACAATAAGACAGATCGGGTTCCAGTTCTAATTCCTCATGGGTGAGTACATGCATTGGATCTGGCGTGTATTTCCTCAATAGAGATACGTGGAACACATCGTGAACTTTGGAGAGACTTGGCGGTATTGCCAATCGGTAAGCTACATCCCCAATTCGTTCTAGAATTTCGAAAGGTCCGATGTACATGGGACTCAATTTACCTTTCTTACAAGAACCTATGACTCCCTTCCATGGAGATACCTTCAAGAAAACATGATCACCGACTTGAAATTCCAAATCCTTCCTTTGATTATCGGCATAACTCTTCTGCCTACTTTGAGCTGCTTCGATGTAACTTTGGATTACCTTCACCTTTTCCATCGTTTCCTCCAGCAGTTCTGGGCCTACAAGTTTTCTTTCACCAACATCATCCCAACAGGTTGGTGTACGACATCTCTTTCCGTATAACGCTTCATATGGTGCCATCTGAATACTCGAATGGAAGCTATTGTTATAGGAAAATTCTACCAGAGGTAAATATTGATCCCACATACCCTGAAAGTCAAGTGAACAAGATCTCAGCATGTCTTCTAAGGTTTGAATAGTCCATTCTGATTGTCCGTCTATCTGAGGGTGGTAGGCAGTGCTCAAATGATGTTCAGTATCCAGGTATTTCTGAAGACTTTTCCAGAATCTTGAAGTAAAACAGGGATCATGATCTGAAACAATCGATAGGGGTACTCCATGAAGTCTCATAACTTTACTAATATATAGTCTTGTTAGACGTTTCAGGGGTAGATCTTCTCTTATAGCAACAAAATGTGCTGACTTGGTAAGATGATCAACAATAACCCATATTGCATCGTTCCTTCTAGGAGTCTTTGGTAGCCCCATGACAAAATCCATCATAATATTGTCCCATTTCCACTCCGGTATGGGAAGAGGTTGCATAAATCCTCCAGGCTATAGCCTTCCAACTTTCACTTGTTGACAAACCATACATCTTGACACAAAATCAGCAATCTCCCTCTTCATATTGCCCCACCAAAAATGTTCCTTAAAATCTCTATACATTTTGGTGCTCCCAGGGTGTATAGAGAAATTGGAACTATGATCATCATCCAGCAATTCCCTTTTTATATCAGGTATATCGGGAACACAAAGCCTCTTCCCGAATTTCAAAATTCTATTTTCATACACAAAATCTCTCAATCTCCCATCATTCACAGCTTTAATCTTCTTTTGAAATTCTCCATCATTAGTCTGAGAACTCTTAATCCTTTCTAGTAAAGATGGTTTGGCCACCATTTGAAAAAGCATTGATGTTTATCTTTCCCTAGTTATTCCCATGTCCATCTTCACTAGATCCATGAAAATTGGATCCCTTTAAATTCTCATATTGTTCAAAACTCCATGATCTTTTCTGCTCAAAGCATCTGCCACCTTGTTTGCCTTCCCCGGGTGGTAGTGTATCGTGCAATCATAATCCTTGAGTAATTCAAGGCATCACCTTTGCCTCATGTTGAGTTCTTTTTGTGAGAAAATATACATCAAACTCTTGTGATCAGTATAAATCTCACATTTTTCACCATAGAGGTAGTGCCTCCATATCTTCAAATCAAAGATCACAACTGCTAACTCGAGATCATGAGTAGGATAGTTTTTTTCAAGAATTTTCAACTGTCGTGATGCATAGGCAATAACCCTATCATTCTGCATAAGGAAACAACCAAGTCCTTTCTTTGATGCATCACTATAAATAACGAACCCATCAATCCCCGATGGTAGAGTCAATATAGGAGCATTTACTAATCTTCTCTTCAGTTATTTGAAACATTATTCACACTCTTTTGTCCAAACAAATTTAACCCCTTTACGTGTGAGCTTCGGTAATGGGTTAGCCAATCGGGAAAAATCCTGGACGAAACGTCGATAATAACCTGCTAAACAAATAAAACTATGTACCTCAGTTATACTCATCGGTGCTGGCCATTCTTGGATTGCCTTGGTCATAGAAGGATCAATAGAGATTCCATCTTTAGAGACAATATGGCCATGAAAAGAAATCTCTTGAAGCCAGAATTCACCCCTGCTAAACTTCCCATATAATTCATGTCTTCTCAGAGTCATCAGGATAATGCGCAAGTGATTTTCATGATCTTCATAGCTTTTGGAGTATACTAAGATTTCATCAATAAATACCACCACAAATTCATCAAGGTACTCCTTGAAAACTCTATTCATCAGATCCATGAATACAGAGGGTGCATTAGTCAATCCAAAAGGCATTACAGTAAACTCGTAATTCTCATACCTGGTTCGAAATGTTGTCTTCGGAATGTCTTCCTTCTTCACACACAACTGATGATATCCAGATCGAAGGTCAATCTTTGAAAAGTATTGAGCTCCATGTAGTTGTTCAAATAAATCATCAATGCGAGGTAGGGGATACTTGTTCTTTATTGTTATAGCATTGATCTCCCTGTAGTCAATACATAATCTCATAGATCCATCTTTCTTTTTAACAAAAAGAACAGGGGCTCCCCATGGAGAAACACTAGGGAGAATAAATCCTTTATTACTCAATTCCTCTAGTTGCTTCTTTAGTTCAACTAATTCTACAGTTTCCATTCTATAAGGGGTCTTTGATATAGGCCTTGATCTAGGAATTAAATCAATAGAAAACTCAACTTCTCGTTCTGGAGGATGTCCACGTAAATCTTCTGGAAATACATCTACATATTCTTTCACAACAGGTACATCCTCTATTTGAACATTCCTTTCCTCACCCACAATTATTTCATTCTCTTCATCCTTAATAATTGAATTTATTTGAGCTACTGGGGGGGATCTAGATAAGAATTAGGTGGTGACGATTCTGCTCTAAAGATAAGGTGTTCCTTATCATCATCATCAAGAATCGTATCCTCTTTCTTCTTACAATAAATCTTCACATCATAGTCCAAAATCCAGTCCATACCGAGGATTATATCATACTCAATCATAGGTATGACAACAATATCAGCAAATAAAGAACATTTATGTGCTCTAATGGGGACAGATTCACAAAACATTGTTGCAATGATACTTCCCTTAGGAGTTTTAACTGACAACTCCCTTGTTAAATCAAATTGGAAATATCTAATTTTCTTAGCAAACTGGGAAGATATTAAACAATGCGATGATCCCGAATCAAATAATGCATTTTCTAAACTTGAGGAAACCATTAAATTACCTGCCACCACATCTTTCGGAGCTTCTACCTCAGCAGTAGTGATAGCATAAGCTTGGCCTTGATCCCTTGGCCTCTTCTGTGGTAAGTTCTCCTGACTCTTAGGACATTCATTTGCATAATGCCCCATCTCCATGCAATTGTAGCACTGGACATTGGTAGCTTCCTTCTTCCCCTTGCAATCACGAGCTTGGTGGCCTTCTTCACCACACTTGTAATAGACTCTCGTTCCCTTCAAGCAAGTATCGGGGTGTTTCTTACCACATTTACCACAGGATGGATATTCAAACTTTCCCATCTTCCCCTTATTTACATTCCCAGATTGATCAGTAGGTCTCTTCTTCTCTTGATTTGCTTTAAAGTCATAAGACTTAGAGAATTCCTTTTCGGTCTTGATAGCACATGAGAAAATGTCTTCGTACGATGAAAAGGATTGTGAGACTAATGCTCAGCGGAGAAATGGTTTTAAACCATAAAAGAAACGATCAATATTACTTCTTGGGTTACGTATATAATCTCCAACATACCTTGATAACCTTGTAAAGTTAGCCTCATACTTTGCGACATTCTCATCCTCCTTTTGTCTCAGACTCAGAAATTGCCTTTCCATATCTGCTCGATGGTCGCGAGGAAATTATTTTTCTAAAAATAGATCTTTGAACTCCCTCCATTCCATATTTGATACTTCATCATCTTCCTTCATGTTTTGAATCAATGAACACCATTGATCAGCATCTCTAGTGAGGCGGTAAACTGCCATGATAACTTTTTCCCTTTCACTACTCCCCAATGCCTGAAATATTTTCTCTAGGGAATTTATCCATTTCTCAGCTACTAAGGGATTTTTACTCCCATTAAACGTTGGTGGTTGTTGCCTCATGAATCGATCTAACATTGATCCTCCACGCTGCAGATCAGGGTGCTCCATACGGGTAAGGTTATTATTCATAACCTCAGTGAGTTGTCCCAGTATGGTGATTATCTGATCGGAACCAGTTGCATCACCAGCTGCACTATAATTATCTTGAGTAGGAGGTAAATCCCTACATGGAGTGCATGCATTGATACGGTTTCTATTTCTTCCACTGGGTGCCATTTCTAAACAATGGTATAAACTAGATCAGTTTATGAATCAAAATACATAATCCCATACTTAGAAAACACTTAACATAAATTGAACTATTTATGGATATAATCCACAATCATAAAAATGTTTTCTTTGAGTAAGTATATACTCATAAACCCTTCATAATGAATTTTAATTAAAATGAGAGTTATCCTAAGCATATCCCCCAGGAGTGTCGTAACCAAGAGTGCAGCAAGGCTCGTTGTCGTGCACCAGTTCCCGTTCGAGTCTAGCTCAAAGCGCTGTTTTTGGGTTTTACCCCTAGGTACATCTGTGACAGATCCACCTCTACCTGCTCGTATCCAGATAGGGATGTATTTCTTGGAAAACTCACAAAATCTCTACAATACCAAAATTCTAGGAAGTTCTTCTATACTAATCCTCAAAGTTCATCTTAGGTCTACGTGCTCTAATCAAAGTTTATCTAAATACAGCTTCCAAGGTTTGTACTAAACTTCCTCTTATACAAACTGTAACGCCCCGACCCCAGTTACCTAGAGTCGGTGCATTATTACATAACATTGGCATGATCACAAGAAAGATCAAATCTCGAAAGACTGATTTGTTTAGTAGCCTTGGAAACACTAGATATATTCATAATTCTTACATTACATCATAAAGTGAAAAACTACTACAACAAAATATTGTCTCCATATTCCACACTCATATCCCCACATAATATCCATGCAGGTCATTCATAATTTACTACTTCACTTCCTGGGAAAAATAAAACATAGAAAATGGGTGAGCTCAAATGCCCAGTAAGGATAACAATATAGCGGAAACTTTCAAAAATAAGCATAAAAATTTAAGGCAATGTATAACTAAAACAAAATCCTTTTAAACATGAACTTAAACATAGTATGGAAAAAGTAAAATGAAATAATGTCATTTACTTATTCACATGGATATTCTACTAATCAAATAATCACATGCAATATCAATAACAACTTTCATAATGATGGAATGCATAATATCAGACTATTATAACCACATAGCCAAGGCCTCGTGCCAAGACTACAAATAAGATTTTGGCAAGGCCTTGTGCCAAGACACTAGTTTGTCTCATGAGACCTACTGATGCATCTAGGAGCTATAGCGGGCTCCACCCGTCACATATTAAGTCCAATGCATTCCCATATGAAAAGGTTTAGACATAACATAAACATTCGTATTAAAACTAGCATACGAAATGTCAATACTTTCACCATAAACTATGAACGGTATAAAAATAGCACATCCATAGTCAAACATATCACAAAACCTTAAATACAATATAGAATTTTTGTATCATAATAAATAAACTTCAAATAAGCGTAAAATCCATCAAAGGATGTTGACATAGATGAAATCAAAACTCATTTTAGAGAAATATCTCTTTCTATTTTGAAATCATTTAAGAATCTTATATTTATGAAATAAAACATTTTCTTTGAAAATATTCTTATAAGCTTATAAGGGAAGCTTCGATGATTTTATAACGGCGGAAAATAGTCGCACCCGCCGTATAAGTTAAAAAAACATTCTTACCTTAATTTTGTCGAAAAGGTTAAAAAGCACCTTGTTTGGAAAACGACGGAAAGATTCCTTTATAAAACTCTTATAAAAATTCAAACAAGGGTATAAATGAATTTAACCCATATTCTTTTAAAAACTAAAAATGTTTTGAAATTCATTTTTATGAAACATGGATGTGGATGATAAAGAGATCACAGTAGATTATTACGTATAAACAACCTCGGATAATGAAGAGATTGTGAAATAACCCTTACCTTGTATTTTTCATTGGATGGGGTAGGTTAACCTCCTGTATAATGGTGAAATAATTGTTATTAAATTATAAAGGAATCATATACATTAATATGATATCATATATGATCTTTTAACATTGATTCGTTAATAATATCTTAGTATTATCGTTATTTTGGGTGTTAACTTACTCATTTTCTTTTATATGTTTTCTTACAAAAGTCATGTTTGTAATGGATAGGTTGTATATTAATCATATCTAGAATGATATGAAGTCCTTAGATACTATTATTAATCATTAAATGAGAATTATACTTTAATGGATACGATGGAGAATGAATCTCATCGTGTTTGTGGAGAAGATAGTCCGTAGGTACGCACGAGCGACAATATCATTCTTTTGATATTAAAATAATATATAAATGGATGGTATATCATATATACAGAATCATTAACATGTTATATTTATTATTTACATGAGTTACACATCATTATTATAACCATCCAAATAATAAAATATTGAATAACAATTACACCACAATGTGGAGACGGTAAGCCGTACGTACGCACGTATGGTGACATGTTATTCAAAGGGTGGATAGAATACTGAATATGGTTGTACCATATTTATAATATCATCACAGTATATATATTATACTGTATTTATTATTTTATAATGGTAATAACAAAGGAATAAGAAGTGGAAGAAGAATGGAACTTGGAAAAGGGTGGTGAAATCATTACCTCTTCTTCGAGTTCTTCCTTTTGATTTGATCAAAAGGGGTCTGTAGGTTGGCTTTCTGATCCAAATAAGGCCTCTAGGTTGTATTGAGGGAAGGTTGGAGAGTATTTGTGCAGATTTTGGCCGAGCCAAAAGTCTTTGAAGGTGTGAAGACATGAGAAGGAGGAGTGCCTTTTTATAAGAGGGGTGAGAGGCACCTTTGGAAAATCTAGAAATATTAATTTATAATAAATTCATATTCAGTTTATAATGGCTCCAAAATTGATTATTAAAATTTTAATGTTGTTATAGGTCGAAAACCATTTAACCAATAGAATTTAGACAGGTTTGGGTTACTATATTAACCTTATCTTTAAGTATTAACTCTTAGTTAATTAGTTTGACATTTACGATGTCACTTTGTATTTTTCTATTATATAGTTAATAAACATGCTATATACATCCAAGATACCCCCAAGTGTTCCATTAATGATGAACCTATAATGATATAAGTCTCTTGGCCTAACCTTAGATTTTTAGGAATTTAATATCAATTAATAATATAATATTTGTTTTAAAAACTCTTTTATGCCAATTTTAACACTATTCAATAGTTGATTTTTGTGAAACTTATAACAGAATTATTACTTCGAAAAAAGTTAATTAAATCAATAATAATATGTCATATTATCCTAGAAAAGTATTTTAATTCATTAAAAGTCAAAAATTATATTTATTTGGGTATTTATAATATCAATTATTTTAAATTTTCACTGTTATGTTAATTACTCTATCATCATTGTTTCATAAATAAATTAACTTATGTAATCTATAAAAATTACAAATAAAATATCATTATGTAGGAAATCCTTTTACATTTCTAATGAATATTTATAGTCGAAAATCCAACATATATTACCCTGTGTAAAAATTGTTTTTCTAAAAGATATATGCTTGTGTCATTTTTGTATTCATTTTAACTTAATTAAAATAAAGTGTCCCTATCACCTACAAGTGGCTCCATGGGGTCCCAAAATCGACCCAAAGATGCCTATGGTCGAACATGTATCGACCAATAAGGCTAGGATGCGTTTTAGGGTAATTTAGTATTATTATAATATTATTTTTTAACCCTTATTTACCGGATTTACCCTTAACCATGGTAAATAAAATATTTACCGAAGTAATTATTCAAAAAGTCTAAAAATAAAAGTTACCTATTTACACAATTTGGACATCATGATTCCAAATATGGAATCCATTTTTTCAAATTCAAAACATATAAGTGGCAGAAATTAATTTAAAATTAATTCTCGTTGTTAAAACAAAAAAGCGTGTTTTTAAGAGATAATAACTATCAAAAGATTGACACTTGTTTATGTCCGGTTTAATTGTAAAATTATGTCCAATGACCACCATAGTATTAAATGGTAAAAATATATTCTAAATATACTTTAAAAACACTCAAATTCATAATTTATCACTATTAATTATTTTGATTAAAAAAGTTGTTTTTAATTAAAATTTAGTAATTTTCACTATTCATCAAAATATTAAAGTTATCTGAAAAGTACCAAAATTTCACCTTAGGCTAAATTCGATATTCCGAATACAAAAATGAAGTCCATTTTGAAATATAAAATATATATAATTTCAAAAAGTAGATATCACTATTCATAATGGCTAGTTTGATTGGTTTTGGTGTGTTAGAACTCGGTGTTTGAGTACAACGCACGCTATCACATTATTCAAAGAGAAGCGTACCGTAGAAGCTTGGGGTGTTACATTCTCCCCTCCTTCAAATAATTTTGTGCTCGAAATTTCTAGAATAATTATCACATGAATAGACTCGGGTGGTTCTTCATCATAAGTTCCTCGGGTTCCCACGTTGCATCTTCCATCTTATGGTTTCTCCACAAAACTTTTACCAGATGCGTCGTCTTATTTCTCAGTACTTGTTCTCTCATATCAAGAATCCTGAAGGGATCTTCACAATAAGACAGATCGGGTTCCAGTTCTAATTACTCATGGGTGAGTACATGCGTTGGATCAGGCATGTATTTTCTCAATAGAGATATGTGGAACACATCGTGAACTTTGGAGAGACTTGGTGGTATTTCCAATCGGTAAGCTACAGCCCCAATTCGTTCTATAATTTCGAAAGGTCCGATGTACTTGGGACTCAATTTACCTTTCTTACCAAAACGTATGACTCCCTTCCATGGAGATACCTTTTGGAAAACATGATCACCGACTTGAAATTCCAAATCCTTCCTTTGATTATCGGCATAGCTCTTCTGCCTACTTTGAGCTGCTTTGATGTGACTTTGGATTATCTTCACCTTTTCCATCGTTTCCTCTAGCAGTTCTGGGCCTACAAGTTTTCTTTCACCAACGTCATCCCAACAGGTTGTTGTACGACATCTCTTTCCGTATAACACTTCATATGGTGCCATCTGAATACTCGAATGGAAGCTATTGTTATAGGAAAATTATACCAGAGGTAAATATTGATCCCACATACCCTGAAAGTCAAGTGAACAAGATCTCAGCACGTCTTCTAAGGTTGGAATAGTCCGTTCTGATTGTCCGTCTGTTTGAGGGTGGTAGGCAGTGCTCAAATGAAGTTCAGTATCCAGGGATTTCTGAAAACTTTCCAGAATCTTGAATTAAAACGGGGATCACGATCTGAAACAATCGATAGGGGTACTCCATGAAGTCTCATAACTTCAGTAATATATAGTCTTGCTAGATGTTCCCGGGGTAGATCTTCTCTTATAGCAAGAAAATGTGCTGACTTGGTAAGACGATCAACAATAACCCATATTGCATTGTTCCTTCTAGGATTCTTTGGTAGCCCCATGAAAAAATCCATCGTAATATTGTCCCATTTCCACTCCGGTATGGGAAGAGGTTGCATAAATCCTCCAGGATGTTGCCTTCCAGCTTTCACTTGTTGACAAACCATACATCTTGACACAAAATCATCAATCTCCCTCTTCATATTGTCCCACCAAAAATGTTCCTTCAAATCACTATACATGTTGGTGCTCCCAGGGTGTATAGATAAATTGGAACTATGAGAATCATCCAGAAATTCCCTTTTTAGATCAGGTATATCGGGAACACAAAGCCTCTTCCCAAATTTCAAAATTCCATTTTCATACACAAAATCTCTCAATCTCCGATCATTCACAGCATTAATCTTCTTTTGAAATTCTTCATCATTTTCTAAGAACTCTTAATCCTTTATAGTAAAGATGGTTTGGAAACCATTTGAAAAAGCATTGATGTTTCTCCTTCCCTGGTTATTCCTATGTCCATATTCACTAGATCCATGAAAATTAGATCCCTTTCAATTCTCATAGTATTCAAAACTTCATGATCTTTTCTGCTCAAAGCATATTCCACCTTGTTTGCCTTCCCCGGGTGGTAGTGTATCGTGCAATCATAATCCTTGAGTAATTCAATCCATCTCCTTTTCCTCATGTTGAGTTCTTTTTGTGAGAAAATATACTTCAAACTCTTGTGATCAGTATAAATCTCACATTTTTCACCATAGAGGTAGTGCCTCCATATCTTCAAAGTAAAGATCACATTTGCTAACTCGAGATCATGAGTAGGATAGTTTTGTTCATGAATTCTCAATTGTCGTGATGCATAGGCAATAACCCTATCATTCTGCATAAGGACACAACCAAGTCCTTTCTTCGATGTATCACTATAAATAACGAACCCATCATTCTATGATGGTAGAGTCAATATAGGATCATTTACTAATCTTCTCTTTAGTTATTCGAAACATTCTTCACACTCTTTTGTCCAAACAAATTTAACCCCTTTATGTGTGAGCTTCGTTAATGGGTTAGCCAATCGGGCAAAATTCTAGAAGAAACGTCAATAATAACCTGCTAAACCAATAAAACTATGTACCTCAGTTATACTCGTCGGTGCTGGCCCTTCTTGGATTGCCTTGGTCTTAGAAGGATCAACATAGATTCCATATTTAGAGACAATATGGCCAAGAAAATAAATCTCTTGAAGCCAGAATTCACACTTACTAAACTTCCCATATAATTCATGACTTCTCAGAGTCTTCAGGATAATGCGCAAGTGATTTTCATGATCTTCATATCTTTTGGAGTTTACCAAGATATCATCAATAAATACCACCACAAATTCATCAAGATACTCCTTGAAAACTCTGTTCATCAGATCCATGAATACAGAGGGTGCATTAGTCAATCCAAAAGGCATTACAGTAAACTTGTAATGCCCATACCTGGTTCGAAATGTTGTCTTCAGAATATCTTCCTTATTCACACACAACTGATGGTATCCAGATCGAAGGTCAATCTTTGAAAAGTATTGAGCTCCATGCAGTTGCTCAAATAAATCATCAATGTGAGGTAGGGGATACTTGTTCTTTATCGTTATAGCATTGATCTCCCTGTATTCAATACATAACCTCATAGATCCATCATTCTTTTTAACAAAAAGAACAGGGGATCCCCATGGAGAAACACTAGGGAGAATGAATCCTTTATTACTCAATTCCTCTAGTTGTTTCTTTAGTTCAACTAATTCTACAGTGGCCATTCTATAAGGGGTCTTTGATATAGGACTTGATCCAGGAATTAAATTAATGGAAAACTCAAATTCTCGTTCGGGAGGATGTCCAGGTAAATCTTCCAGAAATACATCTACATATTCTTTCACAACAGGAACATCCTCTATTTGAACATTCCTTTCCTCACCCACAGTTATTTCATTCTCTTCCTCCCCAATAATTGAATTTAGTTGAGCTACTGGGGGGGATCTAGATAAGAATTTGGTGGTGACGATTATGCTCTAAAGATAAGGTATTACTTATCATCATCATCAAGAATCGTAACCTCTTTATTCTTATAATAAATCTTCGCATCATAGTCTGAAAAACAGTCCATACCGAGGATTATATCAAACTCAATCATAGGTATGACGATGAGATCAGCAGATAAAGAACATTTATGTGCTCTAATGGGGACGGATTCACAAAACTTTATTGCAATGATACTTCCCTTAGGAGTTTTAACTGAAAACTCAATTGTTAAATCAAATTAGAAATATATAATTTTCTTAGCAAACTGGGAAAATATGAAACAATGCGATGATCCAAAATCAAATAATGCATTTGTTAAACTTGAAGAAACCATTAAATTACCTACCACCACATCTTTCAGAGCTTCTACCTCAGTAGTAGTGATAGCATAAGCTTGGCCTTGATCCCTTGGCCTTTTCTGAGGTAAGTTCTCTTGACGCTTAGGACATTCATTTGCATAATGCCCCATTCCCTGCAATTGTAGCACTGGACATTGGTACCTTCCTTCTTCCCCTTGCAATCACGAGCTTGGTGTCCTTTTTCACCACACTTGTAACAGACTCCCGTTCCCTTCAAGCAAGTACCAGGGTGTTTCTTACCACATTTAACACAGAATGGATATTCAACCTTTCCCTTCTTCCCCTTATTTCCATTCCCATATTGATTATTAGGTCTCTTCTTCTCTTGCTTTGCTTTAAAGTCATAAGACTTAGAGAATTCCTTTTCGGTATTGATATCACATGAGACAATGTCTTCGTACGATGAAAAGGATTGTGAGACTAATGATCGACAGAGAAATGGTTTTAAACCATCAAAGAAACGATCAATCTTACTTCTTGGGTTACGTATATAATCTCCAGCATACCTTGCTATCCTTGTAAAGTTAGCCTCATACTTTGTGACATTCTCATCCTCCTTTTGTCTGAGACTCAGAAATTGCATTTCCATATCTGCTCGATGGTCGCGAGGAAAGTATTTTTCTAAAAACATATCTTTGAACTCCCTCCATTCCATATTTGATACTCCATCATCTTCCTTCGTGTTTTGAATCAATGAACACCATTGATCAATATCTCTAGTGAGGCGGTAAACTGCCATGATAACTTTTTCCCTTTCAGTACTCCCTAATGCCTGAAATATTTTCTCCAGGGAATTTATCCATTGCTCAGCTACTAATGGATTTGTAATCCCATTGAACGTTGGTGGCTGTTGCCTCATGAATCGATCTAACATTGATCCTCCACACTGCGGATCAGGGTGCTCCATACGGGTAAGGTTATTATTCATAACCTGAGTGAGTTGTCCCAGTATGGTGATTAGCTGATCAGCACCAGTTGCATCACCAGCTACACTATAATTATCTTGAGTAGGAGGGAAATCCCTATATGGAGTGCGTTCATTGATACGGTTTCCATTTCTTCCACTAGGCACCATTTCTAAACAATGGTATAAACTAGATCAGTTTATGACTCAAAATACATAATCCCATACTTATAAAAAACTTAACATAAATTGAACTATTTATGCATATAATCCATAATCATAAAAATGTTTTCTTTGAGGAATTATATACTCATAAACCCTTCATAATTATTTGTAATAAAAATGAGAGTTATCCTAAGCATATCCCCCGGGAGTGTCGTAACCCAGAGTGCAGCAAGGCCCGTTGTCGTGCACCAGTTCCCGTTCGAGTCTAGCTCAAAGCGGTTTTTTCGGTTTTTACCCCTAGGTTCATCTGTGCCAGAGCCACCTCAACCTGCTCGTATCCAGACAGGGATGTATTGCTCAGAAAACTCACAAAATCTCTACAATACCAAAATTCTAGGAAGTTCTTCTATACTAATCCTCAAAGTTCATCTTAGGTCTACGTGCTCTAATCGGAGTTTATCTAAATCTAGCTTCCAAGGTTTGTACTAAACTTCCTATGATACTAACTGTAACGCCCCAACCCTAGTTACCTAGATTCGGTGCATTATTACATAACATTGGCATGATCACAAGAAAGATCAAATCTCGAAAGATCGATTGGTTTAGTAGCCTTGGAAACACTAGATATATTCATAATTCTTACATTACATCATGAAGTAAAAAACTACTACAACAAAATATTGTCTCCATATTCCACACTCATATCCCCACATAATATCCCTGCAGGTCATTCATAATTTACTTCTTCACTTCCTGGGAAAAATAAAACATAGAAAAGGGGTGAGCTCAAATTCCCTGTAAGGATAACAATATAGCGGAAACTTTCAAAAATAAGCATAAACATTTAAGGCAATGTATAAATAAAATAAAAGCCTTTTAAACATGAACTTCAACATAGTATGGAAAAAGTAAAACGAAATAATGCCATTTACTTATTCACATGGATATTCTACTAATCAAATAATCACATGCAATACCAATAACCACTTTCATAATGATGGAATGCATAATGCCAGACTATCATAACCACATAGTCAAGGCCTCGTGCCAAGAATACAAATAAGATTTTGCCAAGGCCTTGTGCCGAGACACTAGTTTGTCTCATGAGACCTACTGATTCATCTAGGAGCTATAGAGGGCTCCACCCGTCACATATTAAGTCCAATGCATTCCCATATGAAAATGTTTAAACATAACATAAACATTCGTATTAAAACTCGCATACGAAATGTCAATACTTTCACCATAAACTGTGAACAACATAAAAATAGCACATCCACAGTCAAAAATATAACAAAACTTTCAATACAATATAGAATTTTTGTATCAAAATAAATCAACTTCAAATAAGCGTAAAATCCATCAAAGGATGTTGACATGGATGAAATCAAAACTCTTTTTAGAGAAATATCTCTTTCTATTTTGAAATAATTTAAGAGTCTTATATTTATGGAATAAAACATTTTCTTTGAAAATATTCTTATAATATTGTAAGGGAAGCTTCGACGATTTTATAACGGCGGAAAATAGCCGCACCCGCCGAATAAGTTAAAAAAAACATTCTTACCTTAATTTTGTCGAAAAGGTTAAAAAGCACCTTGTTTGGAAAACGATGGAAAGATTCCTTTATAAACCTCTTATATAAAGTAAAAAAAGGGTATAAATGACTTTAAACCATATTCTAGTAAAAAGTAAAAATGTTTTGAAATTCATTTTTAAGAAACATGGATGTGGATGATAAAGAGATCCTAGTAGATTATTACGTATAAACAACCTCGGATAATGAAGAGATTGTGAAATAACCCTTAACTTGTAATTTTCCTTGGTTGGGGTAGGTTAAACTCCTGTATAATGATTAAATAATTGTTATTAAATTATACAAGAATCATATACATTAATATGATATCATATATGATCTTTTAACATTGATTTTTTAATAATATCTTAGTATTATCGTTGTTTCGGGTGTTAACTTGCTCGTTTTCTTTTATATGTTTTGTTATGTAAGACAATTTTTTAATGGATAGGTTGTATCTTAATCATATCCATAATTATATCAAGTCCTTATATACTATTATTAATCATCAAATGAGAATTATACTTGAATGGATACGATGGAGAATGAATCTCATCGCGTTCGTGGAGACGGTAGTCCATACGTACGCACGAGCGACAATATCATTCTTTTTATATTAAAATAATATATAAATGGATGGTATATCATATATAAAGAATAATTAACATGTTATATTTATTATTTACATGAGTTACACATCATTATTATACCCATCCAAATAATAATATATTGAATAACAATTACACCACGACGTGGAGACGGTAAGCCGTACGTACGCACGTATGGTGACATGTTATTCAAAGGGTGGATAGAATACTGAATATGGTTGTACCATATTTATAATAACATCACAGTATATATATGATACTGCAGTTATTATTTTATAATGGTAATAACAAAGGAAGAAGAAGTGGAAGAAGAAAGGAACTTGGAAAAGGGTGGTGAAATCATTACCTCTTCTCCGGGTTCTTTCTTTTGATTTGATCAAAAGGGATCCGTAGTTTGGCTTTATGATCAAACTAATGCCTCTAGGTTATAGTGAGGGAAGTTGGGAGAGTATTTGGGAAGAGTTTGGCCGAACCAAAAGGCTTTTAAGGTGTGAAGAAATGAGAAGGAGGAGTGCCTTTTTATAAGAGGGGTGAGGGGCACCTTTGGAAAACCTAAAAATATTAATTTATAATAAATTCATATTCGGTTTCTAATGGCTCCAAAGTTGATTATTTAAATTTTAAGGTTGGGATAGGTCAAAAACCATTTAACCAATAGAATTTATACAGGTTTGGGTTACTACATTAACCTTATCTTTAAGTATTAACTCTTAGTTAATTCGTTTGACATTTACCATGTCACTTTGTATTTTTATATTATATAGTTAATAAACATACTATTTATCCAAGAGACCCCCAATTGGTCCATTAATGATGAAAATATAATGATATAAGTCTCTTGGCCGAACCTTAGATTTTTAGGAATTTAATATCAATTAATAATATAATATGTGTTTTAAAAACTCTTTTATGTCAATTTTGACACTATTCAATAGTTGATTTTTTTGAAACTTATAACAGAATGATTAATTCAAAAAAAGTTAATTAAATGAATAATAATATGTCATATTATCCTATAAAATTAGTTTAATTCATTAAAAGTCTAAAATTATATTTATTTGGGTATTTATAATATCAATTATTTTAAATTTTCACTACTATGTTAATTACTGCATCATCATTGTGTCATAACTAAATTAACTTATGTTATCTATAAAAATTATAAATAAAATATCATTATGTAGGAAATCGTTTTAGATTTCTAATGAATATTTATAGTAGAAAATCCAACATATATAACCCTATGTAAAAAAAATTGTATCAAAAAGATATATGCTTGTGTCATTTTTGTATTCATTTTAACTTAATTAAAATAAAGTGTCCCTATCACCTACAAGTTGCTCCATGGGGTCCCAAAATCGACCCAAAGATTCCTATGGTCGAAACTGTATCAACCCATAAGTCTAGGACACGTTTTAGGGTAATTTAGTATTATTATAATATTATTTTTGAACCCTTATTTACCGGATTTACCCTTAACCATGGTAAATAAAATATTTACCGAAGTAATTATTCAAAATGTCTTGAAATAAAAGTTACATATTTACACAATTTGGACATCCTGATTCCAAATATGGAATCCATTTTTTCATATTCAAAACACAGAAGTGGCAGAAATTAATTTAAAATTAATTCCCGTTGTTAAAACAAAAAATGCATGTTTTTAAGAGATAATAACTATCAAAAGATTGACACTTCTTTATGTCAGGTTTAATTGTAAAATTATGTCCAATGACCAAAATTGTATTAAATGGTAAAAATATATTCAAAATATACTTTAAAACCACTCAAACTCATAATTTATCACTATTAATTATTTTGATTAAAAAGGTGTTTTTAATTAAAATTTAGTAATTTTCAATATTCATCAAAATATTAAAGTTATCCGAAAAGTACCAAAATTTCACCTTAGGATAAATTTTATATTCCGAATCCAAAAATGAAGTCCATTTTGAAATATAAAATATATATAATTTCAAAAAGTATGTATCACTATTCATAATGGCTAGTTTGATTGGTTATGGTGTGTTAGAACTCGGTGTTTGCGTACAACACACGCTATCACATTATTCAAAGCGAAGTGTACCGTAGAAGCTTAGGGTGTTACAGGAGGGATGACTCAAAACCCATTATATCTAATTTAATATTAAATAATTTCATACCAATAGAATAAAATTAAATTATATTAAATGAAAACATACATATGTCTTGTTAAAGCTCATGATTGGTTATACAGGTAAAATTTTTAAGAATTTAAATTATATTTTATCATTCATTTAAATATGTTCTTAGATAAGATATAAAGTGAATTAATTACCCCAATTAATTATATTATTAATTGGTTAATTCATTTTATCTTATTATATCTAATTTTCATGGTGATTTCCATCTGTAGTGTTTCTCGATAAAATAAATAATTTTATATTATTTAAAATTTAATAAAATAGTGTAATGATTTGTATGTGGAAGAGACTCATCCAATTCTATCTGAACTACCCATTTTTGTATGTGATGTATACAATGAACTCAGAGGAAAAATTTCATTATGGAATGTTTCATAATTTCATGGAATGTACTAAAAAATTAACAAAACAAGGAACAGACAAAAATAGTTTTGTCATTATAAGTTAATGTAGGTTAAGACATTAGTATGAATTGATAATACATGAATTGGTGTTTGAAATATTATATTGAATAAATTAAGAATTTAATATAACATAAAACCAAATGATTGGTGTGTACTATCAATTTAATGACACATTGAACCCATTTTTATGAGATTTAATGGAATTATTAATTAAATTTAATATTTATTCATTAAAAGTATTACTAAATAGTGTTTTCATGTTTGCCACAAAATATTTACATTTATATATTACATTTCTGCAATATATACCTAAGTACTCAATGTGTACATCTCATGTATATTTTTTAGGTACATGGTATGTTTGAAGGACACATGACATGTATATCAGGTTTCATGGCTTGTATCCTATATGTATCCTATAATAATTACATGTCATGTCTTGACCGCATGTTTTCTATCACGAAGACACATAGAATACATGGTGTGAAGTCTATCGAATCCATGTGTGATGATAGTCTTCAAAAAATTGTGTATTTAGTGAACCTGACCAGTAGTTATCATATAACGACCCCAAGTCCACATTTGTGTCCTTTTTTAATGAACTAGGATACCTGGCGTGTTAAACAATCATATGTCTTGTAACAATGTTTTTTGGTCAATGTTATTGGCACCTTTATATGGGTTATTTATATATTATCTTTAACAATAATTAATCGATCATGTTTTTATAATGGAGAAATGGAGGATAGGAAGAAGAGATCTTGATGACCTATGAAGAATGGATAAAATATGAAATTACCTTTTAATTTGTAATCCATAATGATAAAAACTCAACCATATAATATAAATATGAAAATGAAAAATGTGATACCATGTGATGGTTCTTGATTCGGCATAAGTGCCTATTAGGACTATTGATAACTTGGATATCTTCGAATTCGATGGATCATTCACAATATGGAAGTCATAAATTTATGACGAATTTATACTTTTCTAAAGAATAGGATTGTATAGAATTCTTTGACCATGGGAAGACCATTATTAAGTCAATTTTATAATTAATTTAGTATAAGAAGAAAGGTTCACTCAATTTAAAAATACATCACTTATAGGGGATGTTAATCCTTCTAACCTGGCCAGAGTAGTGTCACTATGTTGTGGAGACCCAAATTAGATCCCATCTAGAGGTTATCAACATGTTCACCATTAAATTTCAATACATTGATGATTAACCATTAGGTTATTTAATTGATGATTGGTCATCATTTTTATTATCCTTTTATCAGTTCACATTTATTTGGGATTGAATGGACGTGTCATTATCTTTTCGTTCTAGGTAGAATTGTAGGATGAAGAGGATCTTAAAAATAATTCATTATAAAAAATTATTGACCTTCTTAAGATTGTGATAACTTTAAATTTATTGACCAAAGGGTAGAACGTGATATAAAATTCATTATAAAAGGCCCCATTAACAAAAAATTAAACCTCTAGAAACCCAAAAAAAGTAATAAAATAATATCATGATTTAATTTCATGGCGTATGATAACTGTTGTTAGTAAAAATATTATTTTACAATTGGGAATATAAATATCTATCCTAAGACATAATGTTTATTTTATTTTCAAGATGTGAAGTTATTAAAAACTGGAGTAAATATTATCATTAAATATTTTATCATTTAATTAAAAAATAACTATTTAATTCACATTTTCGAAAATAATTTTTTTATAATATTCACATGAATTAATAAATTACTTATCTATTTATTAAATAATAATTTGTTGTACTGAAAATAATAAGAGATGAATATATATTATAAATTTTTTCTATACATAAATCATTATTAACTATTGATAAGGTGATTAATATTTTTTAAAAATTAATTTTCTAAATTATATTTAATGGTGATAAAAGGAAACACATTATCTGTGATGCTCTAGGATTCTTCCTCGGTGCAATTAGGTAGGCTTGGATAAAGTCTATAAATTTCATCATATAGTGGGTAAAAACCTACTGAGAAAGAAGATATGTCACAATGAAAAAAGTTCATATGAATTCTCAATGTGTACTATAATTCTATTGTCACAATATTGCATTATGAAGGAACACACTTGTGTCATCAAACTATATGTTAGATATGTCTTTCATAGACTACATGAAATAAACATATCATTAACCATGGCCATTAACGTTAATGAGATATTTCCACTCTAATCCGTGGGATTAGATATTAACTATAAGAAATACTAAATGGGAAACCATTCATCAACCAATTCATCAATAACACGCATTTTTTACTCGCCCAGCATGTCCAATAGTGCCATGAAAAATATGTTCATTGTTGACAACAATACATCTAATATGTTGAGTTTGGACATGCACTAATAATAATGATAAAGTATAATGGCCATTCTATAAACTCGCAAATATGATAATATGATGACATAGAGTCGTACAAAATTCTTTCTGATAGTTCTGTTATCACAATCTCATATATTGAATATTTCCATTTATGAACATTATGATATGATGTATAATCAACATATGAGTACTCCAACATGATAATAAATAATCTATGGGTCCCATCATAAATGGTTTTCCTTCCATACAACTATATTTAGGTATCTCATCATGGAATTTATAGGATCCCACGAAGAGAGGAACTAGAATGGCCTTTTAAATTTTATTGATACTCTAAGACATTATTAAATTAATTTAATATAGATAAATGAACAATATGTTTTAACATGATTTATTATTATTAAATTTTTTTACTACACACACAATCTAATGTAAAAATAGCTTGTTATAGGATGACAACACAAATAAGAATAAAATAATTCCTAATAAGAGTCCGTTGATAATATTTATCCTTGGAAATGGATAACATCCGTGGAATTTGAAATGTAAACTATATAAATAACCTATTAAAGAACATGGTTAATGCACCTAAATGGGTAATACCCCTAGTATGAAAGTCAGTTTTCCATAACAAAACTAGCATGCATGGTAGTATGCCTTCCTATAAATATAACACGGTACCTAAAGGTTACAAAAAAATCCATGGTAGTAAATATAAAGAGACCCTCTCACCTATTTTGATGATAAATTATATCAAGATTCCATAGTCTATGGAAACTAATTTTGATTATGTGATATATTAAATGAATGAAAAAAACACTTTACATAGTTTGAATATATTTAATGATGTTTATCAGACACATCATAATTTTTTTGATGATATAAATTAGACTTTAAAGGTTTATATGCTTATATGGTTGATTTAGGGACCAATGAAAAATTCATAGATTTTGATAATTTTGTTAGATTATGTGATCAAGTTTTGTGGTTTCATATAAAATAGATATTATTATTTTGTATACAATTGAATCAATTGGGATGTAGTAGTGTTTCTATAATTTCTTGAACATGAAATATTATATATCAAAAATTGTATCACGACTCTTCACATTATAATTAAGTGGTTGAGTAAGTTATTTTGAGTGAAATACAAGGGTGAAACAACCTACTAACATTGTATGAAAATATATAGAGATGGATCTAAATATATACTTAGACCCAATAATGAAACAAATATAGGTAAAGTGAATTTTTTATTTACCACGGGTAACTCCAAAAAGTCATCTTTACTTGTATTATATGTCATGAATCATCAGAAGAATCAATGTACTTATAACGAATTGAAATATATGGGTAGAATCCATTATTAATCCTCTATAGGATCTATCATGATTTCTATGTTGTTTAGTCAACCAAATATTTCATAATATCTTACTATAAGATGTAGATGCAATCTAATGAATGATACAATAATTGGGTTTCTATGAATAACATCCTCAAGTACATTAAAAGTAGTTGGGATATTTTATTTTTCATTATAGGAGAGGATGATATTGTAGTAATATATTACACCAATGTTAGCATATAATATGATAAAAATGATTTTAAATATCCATATAGATTATTGCTTTTTTAAACGGTACATCTATCACTATGATAGATTCCAAAAAAGTCATAAAGTTAGACTAAACAATAGAGGAAATGTATATCACTCAATTAAATTATTCGAAATATTTTTTAGATAATGGGTCTTATATCTGAGCATTAGGAGATCCCCCAAAATCATGTGAGAAACAAGTAGTACTTTGAAAACAATGGAGTTATTGATTTGTCTATGGAACCATTGTCTCACCGAAAGACCAAACACATCCTCTTCTAATACAAACATATATTAATGAAAATTTAGAGGGGTTATATAAAGATCTAATGGGTGGTAACTTATGAAAATGTAGTAGATATTTTGATAAATTAATTACTAAAAAATAGCTTGAGGGTTATGATTGTCCGATAGGTATTCAATTATTGAAAGATGTATATAATGTTTATAAACTTGTATTGTATTAATATTAATGGAAATCTAACATTTATGAATAATTCAATAGTGATATACCATATTCATCATTAACGATTTAATGATAATATCCCCACAATGTATAATTTTAGTTTATCGCTGATCGATGATTATCATAAATATTTATGGGTTATTATTATATGTTGATATTAGATTGAGTATATTTGTGTACCCATTAAAAAGGGTTTTACATGATATAAAATGAATTATTTCATGTGGTACTAAGTAGAAATATATTACAAGTGTTTACCCAACAATATAAATCATATGGAAATTCAAACAATCAAAGATATACATAGGGTTGTATGCTTATCATCAATATTTACTACAAGAGGTTTGTTAGATACCTAGAATGGGATCCTTAATATTTTATATCCTACATATGAAATTAAAAATACTAACGTAGTTAATAAGGGATTCTTTGTGTATGTTGATGAACTTGTTTCATGTTGGAGTACACCCACTATATAATTTTTTCACATTTATAATATGTAATGACATTAAGACCATGATTGAATTAGTCTATAGAAATACAAGGTCATTATTATTTGGAATAATCTTCTATGATTTGATAATTTGATTAGGAACATGTGATGTGCATAACCATAATATGGAATAAATTTGAAATATTTATCAAAATTACTGTTGTATTTCATAAAATCAATAAAAAAATGAAATAAAATATACTATATTGAAATTTTCATTATCTAGTGGTCACTAAATGTCCTAGAGAAATTGATTATTTAGGTATATAGATTATGAATATGATATTTATATTGGTGGACATGTTCATATTGAGAGATGCGTATGTTTGATGAAGATCAAACTACGTTCCTTCATGTATTGAGTAACACAAACTCAGTGATAGAAGTTATAATTTTCTTACATATATAAAATAGTGATTCCATATTTATTGTAAATGATATAGAGTCCTTTGGGGTCACACAATATGTCCATTAAATAATTATTGGGTTTTAGAAAAAGTGTTTGTTCTTATATCAAGAGAGTATGATGAAAAGTAATCTAAATTTTTTTATAGATTTAAACAAGGATTTATATTTTTATATGGTGTCCTTATTGATTTTAGCAGTAGTGGTATATTTTGGAATATGCAACATATTGTTAATGAAACAGAAATTTTTTGTACATGTATCATACTTATTGTTTCATTAATAATGTACTATTATAAATGAATTTAATTAGTTGAATACTCATTGAATTAGTAAAATGGATAAATTAAAATGGTAATAAACATATCATGATATATTAAAAATGGAAGATAAATTTTATTGAATGAAAAAAATAAATGATAGTTATACAATGGGATGAAATACAATATATTGTGTATTACAAATTATATACAACCCCTTTTATATGCCTCTTCAAACTGATATACTATTTATCATGATAGTGATGGTTTCATCACCCATTCATAGAATCTTAGTCCACTTCTTATGAATACAGATTTGTAGGCCAGTGAAACACCTTTGGAGGTGGGAGGATTTTTTTCTTCTACTACCTTCATCTTCAGCAGGTGTGCTCCATCAAGGATTAAAGATGGATATTTTTATAAAATAGAAACACATGTTATATTATTCATTTATATAAAACATTGATTATAACATGGATATACATTATATATTGGTTTTCTTTTTTCCTCCATCTCCATAGGATGGATATTGAAAAACCAACATATTGATTCAACTTCTCCTAAAAAATATCCACACATGACCATATCCATGATATAATATTTATTATTGTTTCCTTGGGAAATGGGATGCATATTATGGTTGGAATTAAAATTCTTAGGAAAGGAAAATTTTATCAATGTGATATAATGGGTTTGAATACAAGCATGTATGAAAACCTAAACATGGGGGAAATACATGATTAAAAACAACAAAAAATATGATTACAAGGCATGATATATTAACATATATCATGTAATAAGTATGTATAACCTCAAAAATGATAATAATAAAATAATAATACATACAATTGAATAATAATGGGGATACATGAGAAAATAATCATGAATTATGGTGCATAACATCATAATTGTTCTCAAACATACACATGGAAAATAAAAACATTGTCAACATAGCTAACCATAATTATGTAGAGTCGTAAATTTGTGTGAATAACTAAATGTAATAATGTCAATAAAATTACTATGTGAATAGAGATAACTATAATCATACCCACCCATAGCCTTATTATCCCTTGGGATAAATTTGTTACCTATTATTTTAGGGGGATATATCGTGTACACCCATCACATAATAATTAATAATATATATGTGTTATCTAATTAATATATTCTTTTATAAAATATTAACTAACCCATAGGAAGAAAATGGGTTACATAAAATTTTGTATGGTATCATTTGTGATGAAATTAATAATTAGACCTGAAGAAAACCAAAAATTACATTACCCAAAAGAGACATAATTAATGAGAATTTATACGGTGATATAAGAAAAATAATCATATTGATGGAAAGAATATTATAAACAGAGAGGAAAAGGTTTTGAAATTTGAAAATAATTTTCTTCTTGTTTTTAAGCCATAAATAAATATAAATATTTCACATTGAAAATAATTTCATGTGGTGGAAAAAAGACATTTTAAAACATTATTTTTATAATAAAAATAAAAATAAATGATCATTGAAATTGAAATAATGTAAAAATTATATGTAATGTGAAGAGGAAGATAAAAATATATACACATTCCAATAAATACCTTTTTATCTTCTAATATAATCTAGAAGAAACACACATTTAAAAATTAATAATAACATTCACTTATGAATAGAGATAATGAGAAACATGATTGTAATAAAAGATAATAAATAAAATTCATTGAAAATCTGAAAATAATTTTTTCTATTTAAAAATATTAAAAATTTGGGGAAATTCAAAAAATATAAATTGAATCCTATATTTTCAATGATTATATCATTAGGATGTAAGAATCATTCAATACAGAAAATTTTAATTGAAATAAAATCTCCCTAAAATGAAGTTTAAAATATCCCATGATATTTAAAATGGATATAATATGTCGTTTTTTATTGAAATGGGTCTTGGAGAATGTGGATGTCTCAAAGAAAATAAAAATTTTCAATTAAAACACTTACCATGGATTCCCTCTTGGTCAAACAAATTATAAATTATTGTACAAGTTTTTATTATTTTAAATTATTTTTCTAAAACTCATTTATATTTATTTTACATAAAATAATAATTTTTTATTTCAAATAAAATATTAATTAATGTTTTTTTATAATTTTAAGTATCCTTATTGTCTCTTTGGGTTGTTCCATACTTCATTTAGTAAGGATGTTTTTGTTCATTCCCCTTCAACATGTGTTAATCACCTTAAAATAATTTATGGAGTTTCAATAGATTTTATTTGTGGGAATATTGTCATGAAAATAATTGGATAAAAATTCTAAATAATTCTAAAATCAATATTTAAATGGAATGAATTCAAATTTCAATCCCCAAAATCTAGTAAATGTCACCATGAATAGGAAAAAATAGGAGGAAATGGTTTTTCTAAAAAATAACACAACAATATGAAGTAGTGTATATAAATTGTGTATAGTAATTATACTAAACACTTCACGATATATTAAAACCATGAGTAGTAAGATTAAATTACTAAATAATTTATGTCAAACTAAGTCTTCAAAATAGACCATCATGACATCATTACAGAACATCCAAATAACATATGGATCTCACGTTCATTGGTCACCACTAACTTCCCAATTCCCCTAATAAAAAAAATCCATTACATTATATTGGTTATTTACCTTTTACAACACCTTTAATAACATAGTATATAAATGTTGAAAGGTTATGGTATGGTATAAGAAATAAATCATTGTAGGATCTCACCAATAATTTCATTAGAAATGTATAACAAATACACAAAATTTTCCCAATTTGAACTAAAACATTGAATGTATATACTTTCATAAAATAGATTATGAAAATTACTATTAATGTATTTAAATAAATATTATGAAATATTTTTCAATATGTGTTTCCATTAAATCAGGCAGATATAAACATATATAACAAAATAATCTTAACTAACCATTTATATCATAATAGTCATGAGTAAATCATTTTAATTAAATAATTATCACATTTAAAAAAATTCATTCATAGAAATAGGGTTACAAAACCAATAGTTATTATAGCATACATATACTCACATATCATGGTGATGTATAGACCTAGGTATGATGATACTCCAATTATCATAACTTTTTTGGGGAAATGAGATAATTCTAAAGAATAATCTCCACGATCACAAGATTTTTTAGTTATCATTTTCCTTATCAATCCATTTAAATGTACATATAATATCTTCATAGATCATGTTATCCCCACTTAACTACCCAGTCACTCATATTATTGAAGTTAAATCATAAATTTGTTGAGAAATCATTCAATTAAATCAATATCAGTCATTTAAAATAATCATTTTAATTTGTCACATGTTCATATTTTAAATACATTCCATTCATTTCAAAAACCATGTATTAAGTTGTTTTTATAATAAACTCAAGTATTTAAAATAAATTATTTTAACTTGATTCATAAATTCTTTCATTAAATTTATTTCATTAAAATCATGCTCAGTATATTTATTTCAAAAGGAGATCTTTTTTCTAAAATCCCACAAATTGTTTTAAAATGAATTAATCAAAAAATCAATTAAATTTGTAAGGTAAATCAAGATAATAAATTAAATATTTATAAATAAAGTGGAAAATTAAATGGAAATAAAAAATCATTAAGAGTTTCAATTGAAATTTTTTACCTTAAAAAATAACCTACATCACTCTACAGTCAACAACACCCTAAAAGGGGTCCATAAGGAGAGTCGAGACATGACTGGACAAGGGAGATTTATAATTATATAAATCAACAATGAAAGATATATATCAATTAATGGAATTATGAAATATCACTCTCAAATATGGTGATAGAGGAGTAATGGAGGATTTACAACCAAATAGATTACAACTATCCGAAGTAATCGAACATATCACCTCGAACATTGATCCAAGATGAAAAGACGATGGAGGGGAAAAAATAACCTATAGAGATTATCTAAAATCAGGATTATAAAATATGTTTCAATTATAAGGTGTTAATAATTTATAATGGAGGTCATTAGATATTATTTAAAAATATAATTGATTAAAAATCATTTTACATAATTTTCATAGGTTGGATGCAAAGTTAGTACTAATTGTCTTCCTAATAGTGTGACCTTACTATTATTTTGGAGAGAGTGGATCTATTTGGTTTTTTTATTTGAAAAAATATTTTTCCAACCATACACCAGGACATAGGATACAGGATTTGGGTGTTTGTACTAGTGCATAGTTTCACAAACCATTAGCAAACCATGATCCCCCATTATCACTTATAGGATAATTTGAGGGGGATGTCACACCATTTTAATAAACCATTCCTCCCTATATAATTCATAGAAAAGGAATGTAGATTGATAGAATGACCTAAATTTTTTTTCTTTACCATATCCCTATCATGAATGGACATAGATTCTTATAATGATTTTCAAGAGTATCAAAAAACAACCCAAAATATCATCTCAAAAAATTATGATCAAAACAATGGGTTGGAATTTACTAAAATATGGTAAGGGGATGTTAAAAAATCCAAACCATAAATGATTTGATACAGAAAAATTATTTTCAAGATGATTTTATATCAAATAGATGAAGAAAATACACTCTCATTAGTGTATCTCTTGCCGAGTTATTATGTGAATCAAAACCATGTTGAAAAAGAACCTAAACTAAGTGGATCTATTTACAATGAATAACCTTTATCTATGAATTAATAATAAAAATAAAATACCTAGTTATGGATAAATAAGGTTCTATATCATTTTATTCCCATTTCAAGACATGCGATTATGTATATATATAAATTTTTGGCAATGAAACTTGGAACACGTTATGGGTCCACATCATCTAAACTGTAAAATCTAAATATTAATACAATATACAAATCTACTCAAAACAAAAACAATGATCTAATGTATATCAGTTCTATATTTCCCTCATTCCCTATATATGAGTGACCCAAATGAAATGAAACTCTCAAAAGAACTAGGTCACCAATCAAGAAGCTCAATTTTGACATCAATGATCAACATATGAATTAGACAAACTCTACGCCATTACCATTCTTGGCTGAATAAAATGAATCCTTGTTTTCTTCTCTAGTACCAAACTAGGTCCAACTAGAAATAACTTCCAACCTATAAAAAAATAATATGATATCTACATGGTTATCCATAAAACCTCTGAAAGTGTTTAATCATTATGGAAGAGTGGTAATTATTGTTTTAGGACAAGTCAATAAATCCCAAGTGATAGTCCCAAAATTCAACAAAGTCATTTATAGAAACCCATAGTATGTCCTAAATTTTTTTAAAGACCATAAAATATGAACATCCATATTTGAATTAAATAATTTACTCAACATCACTTAGGATCCCATCACCACGTGGATACCTCTCTAAAAACTATAAGTGAATCAGATATCCATATCAAAAACTATTGGAGCGCCACGCAGTCTACCCGTTTCTCGAAGCGCGAGGGAACTTGCGTGAGTTCTGATTGTGTTTTTCCAGCGCGAAGGATTTACCGCGCAGGTCTGGTTCTGGATCGTGATTGTTTCCCAGCGCGTTGCTTTTGGTCGCGCAGGTCTTTGCGCGGCTTGTGGTCCTCCCCAGCGATTTTTTTGGCCGCGCAGGTATTGGCGCGGCTTGTGGTTATCCACAGTTTGACGGCGCGGCTCAGGTCTCGGCTCGGCCCGGCTTGTGGTCTTCCCCAGCTTGGCGCTTTGCTTTGGCCGCGCAGGTCTTGGAGCAGCTTGTGGTCGTCCCCAGCTTGATGGCTCGGGTCGTGTAGGGCTGGCACAGACAGAAACAGTGGCACGGAGAAACAGGGGCACAGACAGAAAACAGTGGCAGGACAGAAACAGTGGCACCTGACTGGAGGACTTATTTCGGGCTGTGCCTGAACAGAGAAAGCATTGGGTTGGGCCCGACCTGTGTGAAGTATCATTCAAATCTGGTCTGTGATACTATCTGTAGATTCCTGGAGGTTTGGAAAAATTGTGATTTTCCTGATCGCGAAGCTTCGGTTGTGTTGAATTTGCCTGCACTGGTTCGGATTAGGACAGAGTCCCTGGGTCGGGGAACCCCTTCGGGCTTGACACCCCTTGGATAGGGGACCTCTGTTTGGCCAATCCCTCCCTTGGAGATTTCGTGGCTCTCAACATGGAGACGGATCTGCTGAACCAATGGAAGAACCTCACTTTGACAGACAAAGAAAAAGAGCCACTTACAACCCGTAGAATTGAAGACAACACTTTGACAAAACGTATGGCTTTATTGGTTGTTGGAAGACTGGAGACCGAGGCACCATTTAATCTAAAGGCCCTCAGAACCACCCTTCAAAATCTGTGGAAATTGGAAGCTGGAGTAGCCATCCGGGAAATTGAGAACAAACTCCTTGTTTTTGAGTTCTTCAGTGATAACGACAAAGATAAAGTCCTCAGAGGACGACCTTGGTCCTTTGACAATCATCTCATTCTGATGGAGGAATTTAAAGGCGGAGACGAGATTCAGAATTGTACACTTACCCAATCCCCGTTCTGGGTAAGAATTAAAGGAATATCGTTCCATGGGAGATCAACACATGTGATGAAAGAAATTGGAGACCGGATCGGTCACTTCCTAGAGTGGGATTGCTCGGACCCAATACAATGGGCCCCCTGGGTTCGAATAAAGGCTGAGATCGATGTGTCTGAACCCTTAATGCGAGGCATGTTCCTAAAAATTGCTGATTCCAACACCTGGATCTCATTCGAATTCGAAAAACTACCAATCTTCTGCTTCCATTGTGGACGTATCGGCCACATTGAGAAAGCGTGTGGGGAAAAGCCAGAGAATTCCGCCGAAAATATTACCCTACAATACGGTCCGTGGCTCCGGGCCAAAGCACACAGAGAGGCATATATCCCTGAGGCGGAGAGACAAATAGATCAAGACCGTCTCAATGCAGCCCATCTAAGGCGACCGGAATCTGGACAACCTCCTATTATAAGGATGGGACCCCCTGTCTTCCCTAAAGAATCCCCAGCTGAGCTCAGGGGAAAGGGAAACGCCTCCCAAGAGATTATCGTCAGATGCAATGATGGGGATCAGCAAGACAGTCACCTGATTCAGGGTATCTCAAAATCCGACTTCGCTTTAACCGCACCAAATTTAACGTTCATTACTTCAACTGAGCCGCTACCTAAACCAAAAGAACCTCCAGAGAAATTTCCGAGACAGCAACATGTTTCCTTGGATCCGCCTGAAGCTGAGCAGAGTCCAAATCGGATCCCAACCGATGCCCTTCTGCAAGCTGATTCTGGGATGACTGAAGCCTCACCTTCAGGACATGTTACTCGTAGAACCTGGAGAAGGGCATGCGGCGGTGGTAAAGGCGAATGCCCAGGGAATCCCAAACCAGGAGATCTGAAACGGCAAAGCGAGTCCAGTGGTACGCACACCAATCTTCCCAAAAGGAGGAAAGCACCAGGCACGTCATTAACCCCACACGAGACAAAGGCGGAGGCGGGTCAGACCCGACCCCGCCTAGAGCAATGATTGCTTTATGCTGGAACTGTCGTGGGCTTGGCAACCCACGAACGGTTCGTATGTTCCAGCGCCATTGCGCTCAAAGTTGCCCCGATATGGTTTTCCTGTCCGAAACCATATTGGAAAACAAGGACATCACAAATCTTGCTCTAAAATGCGGTTTCCAGGGTTGTTTCCCGGTTCCCCGCCAGGGACATTCAGGGGGGTTATGTCTTCTCTGGAAGGATAATGTCGATGTTAGACTCCTTTCTTTTTCCCAGCGCCACGTGGCTGCATCCATTTGTGATTCCCACAACCCCCCCTGGACTTTTGTGGGCTTCTATGGCTGGCCCTCCCAGTCTGATAAGTGGAAATCTTGGGATCTTCTGTGCAAACTCCGTCGTGATCTGCCAAGCCCCATTCTGTTTGGAGGGTACTTTAATGAGATCCTTTTCCAGAAGGAGAAAAAAGGTGGAGCTGTGCGCTCCTCCACGTCTATGTCTGCTTTTAATGATGCTATCCTTAAGGCAGAGCTGATGGACCTGGGTTACACGGGTAATCCTTTCACATGGTTCCGAGGCAGTTCAGATGGAAATCGAATCGCTGAACGTCTGGATAGATTCTTTGGCTCAATGGATTGGATGAACCTCTTCAAAATGTACCATATCAGACATCTCACGTTCAATTGCTTGGACCACTGCCCAATTGTCATTAATTTCACCCATAATGAGCACGTTACTAGTTCCAGGAAACCATTCAGATTCGAAAGCTTCTGGTCAAAAGATCCCGAGTGCGAGGCGGTTATCCGTTCAGGCTGGAAGAATGGGAAAGCTGATCGGAGAACCAACCTTCTCCGCGTGGCGTCGGATCTGAAGACATGGAGCGACTCTAAATTCTGTCACCCGGACCGGCAATGCAAGTTTCTTGAAAGGAAGATTGGATATCTTCTTAGCAAACCCCCGTATAGCAGCATTCTCTCCAAAATTAGCGAAACCCAAAGAGAGCTGGATGTTGCCCTGCGCAATAAGGAAGGTTTTTGGTCTATGCGTGCGCGTGATATTCATATAGCAGAAGGGGATGCTAATACACGTTATTTCCACCAGAAGGCTTCAGCAAGACGCCGAAAAAACTTTATTTCTGGCATTCTAAATTCAGATGGTCGTAAAGTGTCTGACACAGGGGGAATCCAAGAAGCATTCCTGAGCTATTTTCAGAAGATCTTCTCTGCAGGCCATTCTATTATTTCTCCTGAGATTGAGGACTACATCAAACCCGTGATTTCTAACGATATGAATAGACAGCTTTCTAAAGATGTGACGAATGACGAGACTCTTAAGGCCTTAAAGCAAATCCACTCTACGAAGGCCCTGGGACCAGACGGATTCCATGCCCTCTTTTTCAAGAATTACTGGCACATCATTGGTCCAGACATATGCAATCTGATGCGGGATATTTGGGCAGGGAAAACGGACCTGTCTTCTATTAATGAAACTATACTTACCCTCATTCCCAAGATGAAAAATCCGCAAGGGGTTTCGGACTTTCGACCTATCAGTCTGTGCAATGTTTCGTATAAGATATTTTCAAAGATCCTGGAGAATCGGTTGCGTCCTTGGCTACCCGACGTCATTTCAGAGAACCAAAGCGCTTTTGTGGCAAAAAGGTTAATCACTGATAATGCCATTATTGCTCATGAAATTTTCCACTCCATGAAAACTCGAACACGAGAAAAGAGAGGGATCATGGCTTGGAAATTGGATATGGCTAAGGCCTATGATAGAGTGGAATGGAACTTCCTCGAATTTGTGATGCTCAAGATGGGTTTCTGCACCAAATGGATTGACATGATCATGCAATGCATCTCGTCAGTTTCCTTCTGTATTAATGTCAACGGGGTGCTAACCCGAGGCTTTTCCCCATCCCGTGGGCTTCGTCAGGGAGACCCTCTTTCACCCTTCCTTTTTATTTTGGTGGCTGATGTGTTTTCTAACCTCCTTTCCAGGGCAGCTTCGCGTTCCATAATTCATGGGGCGAAAGTGTGCCACAAGGGCCCTCCGATTTCCCACCTCTTCTTCGCTGATGATTGCCTTCTTTTTTCTCGTGCTACCCCTAATGAGTGTACTGCAATCTGCCAGGCGATACAACAGTATGAACGGGCTTCAGGACAAATGATCAACCAGAGTAAATCAGAAATTTAT
This sequence comes from Viscum album, assembly GCA_963277665.1. Classification (NCBI taxonomy): domain Eukaryota; kingdom Viridiplantae; phylum Streptophyta; class Magnoliopsida; order Santalales; family Viscaceae; genus Viscum; species Viscum album. Next base: position 235,304,957 of record OY728158.1, read on the forward strand.
TTCAGCTCTGGAGTCCCCCAGCCGAAAAGAGAAGATCTCTGCTCTTTAGCATGCATTCCTGGGGTAGATAAGCACCAGAAGTATCTTGGGCTCCCGACGGTGGTTGGACGGTCAAAGAAATAAATCTGTTCAGCTATTGTGGATTGAGTTGAAAGAAAAATACAAGGTTGGACCCCTAAAAAAATCTCCAAGGCCGGGAAGGAAATCCTCATCAAGGCGGCACTTCAATCTGTCCCTAGCTATTTGATGTCTATTTTTAAACGTCCTGATGTGGTGCTTTCAAAGATTCAATCCAGCACATCTAACTTCTGGTGGGGTCGAAAGGACGGAAAAAATAAAGTCCATTGGATCGCCTGGTCTGCTCTCTGTCAACCAAAATCTGAAGGCGGAATGGGCTTCCGGGACCATTCTCTTTTTAATGATGCTTTGCTGGCCAAACAAGGCTGGCGTTTGATTAATAACCCATCATCCCTATGCGCACGAGTTCTCCGGGCTAAATATTTCCCACATAAGGATTTCTTGGATTCCCATCTTGGCTATCGACCCAGTTTCCTCTGGAGAAGTATTTGGGGTGGTTGTAATCTGCTGAGGAAAGGACTTGGCTGGAGGATTGGGAATGGTTTAACGGTCAAGTTGTGGACTGATCCCTGGCTTATTGATCAGACAGGAACGAAGGCGTCATCCCCTTTTTTTCCAGGATCCGAACATGCCACAGTTTGTTGTCTTTTTGATGATCAAGGGGCGGGTTGGTGTTTGGAAAAACTCTTCTCATGGTTTAATGAGAGGGATAGGAGAATTATTCTGAGTATCCCCTGTATGCCAGACGCGGGGCAAGATCATCTCTACTGGATTAACGATAGCTCAGGAGAGTATACGGTGAAAGCTGGTTACCGGCGAGCTTTGACTGCCCAAATTACAGAAGGGGATGCGAGGCCCTGGACAACAATTTGGAAGCTTAACGTTCCCCCTAAAGTTCTCTTTTTCTGGTGGCAGGTGTGCACCGGTATCCTTCCAACTATGAGCCTCCTTGCCTACAGACACTTTTCAAACAACAACTCATGTCCTTTCTGCCCTTCTGTGACTGAATCCCCTCTCCATGCTCTTTTTCAATGTCCCGGGGCTCAGGAGGTTTGGAATGGCTGGGTATCAACTATAGAGTTGTCCCTGGACACCGCCTCGGATCTTACATCTCTCCTGATGCGATGGTGCTCCTCCTTTTCGCCGGCTAAAGCAGGCGCCCTGTGCATTTTGACATGGATTATCTGGGACAGGCGGAACGAGGCCATTTTCAATCATTTCTGGAGGCCCCCCAGATTTTGGATTGATCGGGCATTGTCATGGATTGCGGTTTGGCAGAACCATCCTGAGCAACAAAGACTTGTCACCCCCTCTCCTCTCCCCCAACATTGGTGCCCCCCACCGGAAGGGATTCTTAAGATCAATGTGGATGCCTCTCTCCCTAAGGATGGCCCAGTTGGACTAGGTCTACTAGCCCGTGACAACCTGGGAAATCTTATTGCGGCCAAATACAAAGCACGTTATGCTCTTTGGGAGCCCTCAGTGGCGGAGGCCGCCGCCATCCTTGCTGGGTTAAACTTCGCGAAAGATCGTGGTTGGGAGTCCATTCACATCGAATCCGACTGTCTTACTGTAATCAATGCTATCAATCTCACTGACGGCGGGTTTCAACCTTTCGGCCCCATTATCCGGTGTATTCACGCGCGGAGACAAGGCTTCAATTCCTGCAAGTTCTCATCTATTAGAAGGGAAGTGAATGAAGCCGCTCACAAGATGGCAGGCATTGGTCCTCCTTACGAGGATTTGCTTTGGTTCAATCATTTTCCATCGTGGTTACGCTACTGTATTTCTGCTGATCTACATCATTAATGGATCCGTCTTTTTTTGTCAAAAAAAAACCATTCCATGTCTATTCCAATAGGTGTACATAGAAACCCAACCAAATATTCCATAGATATCTCCTCTAACATCTATATCATCAAGGGAAGGGGATTAAGTAACATCAACGATTTTCCACTCAGGATTAATCAACACACATGTATAAATATGAGAGGAAAATTCAAAAATTTATCATCTCATAATTGGCCACCTGAAAACCTATCTCATATTATAAGACATATTTTTGGTTCCATGTTATAATATGAATGGGGAATTATTGAAATCCCCTATCACACCCTTTTTCAAATGAAAAGGATGGAGATATTATCTATATAAATTTCTGATCCCATCTATATATATACAACTAACTGATAGTATAACCATTATAAAAGGAATCCCAAATTCCTTTGAATTCATCAAGATGTTGATGTTATTGAAGAACCATATCGAGAAATGAATAATCCAACTAAACACATGACCAAAACAACATTGTATCAATCTCAAAATTCTCAAGTAAATTTGAGATAATAGATCCATCAAATTACATTTCTCATATTATTATTTTATATCATGTAATGGATATTTCATACTCAGATTATTAGTGATGACATTACCCCCACTAGAAGTATAAGAAATTTCAACATCAAAGGATTTCACCTACTCCATCATCCATCTCTATAAAATTTATATAACATTTTTGAGGAGATATAACCCAATATTTTATTATTAGATATTATGATAAACATTTCACCAGAAAGGTAATTATACAAACTATTCATAGTATAAATCATGGATTAATTTTCTATATCATATGTGGATTTCTTTGGATGAGGCCAAATTTGATGAGATCTAGAAGACACAACATGATCACTATATATATGGAAAATAATAAAACTCAAAACATATGTATCATAAAAGACACATAGCCCTTCCTGGATTCTAGAAGATTATACATAGTACATGAAGTAATCATATTCCATAACTCATCAAAAGAAGCTTGACATTTCAAATACCATATGATCTCTAATCCCTATGGAGTGAGAGCTGAAAATGGATAATCCATCTTTATGAGATCCTTTAAAAACCAATGGTTTTACCGATCCAATCCCAATTAGATTAAAATATCACATGCATTCTATGGTTACTCCAAATCTATAAATCCATTCACATTATCATGATAAACTGCAATTCCATGTTTGGAAAACACATTTCTGGTGAACATTATAAACCAAATCTGGAAATTCCACTTAGAATGATTTTCATGATTCCTGTGATTTCTACTAATAATTATAATAGTTATTATAGGATGTATACAATACAACATACTCTTTGAGTGCACCAAGGTATCATATAGAAATACCAAAATAAATTAATTATGGTAAGGATTGAAAATAATATTCATCAATGCCATAATCACAGTAGGAGGATTGGTCAAACCAAATGAAAAAATAATGTACTCATAATTTATATAACTTTCCTTCAAGTATATATTAGGGATATATGACTACTTAAACCGAAAATAATGATAACGATACTAGAGATAAACTTTCTATAACTTCTTTTCACTATTAAACTATTCATAAAAATGATCAATTCAATGAAATATTTTTTTATTCTTTACCATGACTATATTGAGCATTTTATAGTCAACAAAAATGTTAAGGGTTCCATCAGCCATGTTGGTAAAATGATATAGAGATTCACATGTTGAAAACCTAGAGTGAATGAATCCTTTGGATATCAAATCACTAAGATGATTCTAAAAATCATTAAATTATTTTGTTGGAATTTAATAGGAGGAAATATAAATAGCTTGGTTACCTAATAAAAAATAAATAGAGAGCCCCACATCCCTCACCAGTGGAAAACCAGAAAAGTTATAGGGATACTCATCAAGAAAATCCTATAATACTAAAGTAATATCACTATGTAAATAAAAATCATATAGATAAAAACCAAAAATTTATATCATCTAAGCCAAATATAAATGATGATTCCGAGATCTACTCTCCCATAGAAGCCATTTTTCTTGTAAAATAAGAAACACCCCAATAGGGGTTATAAAAGAGATCTACCAAAGGTAATATATAGTATGAGTTCTGTGGAAAATCATCCAATTCAACCTGAGAATGAAATCCAGATACTTTATATTTCAAACAGTTAAGTCCAAATATTGTTTTATAATTTATAAATAGTGTTTAGGAAAATCAATTAAAGACCCTACCCTCTCATCATTCTTAGAGGTGCAGTAACATACATGACATAATTAATGATAAATATTAGATGATTTAAGAGATATACTACATGATTTGATATAATTAAATGAGAGGAAAAAATATAAAATAAATCAATTAATAATGTATAATAAATTGCAATGGTACCTCTCACTATCATAAGATCTATATCACCATCCTTCAGAAACTAGTCCACTCTATGTGTGATGAATCCTCAATCCAGATACCACTGGATGAAACCCATTTATATGTGATGAATACGAATATTTTAAATATCCTATTTGTATTTTTTAGACCATAACACTATGTGAAGAAGTAAAAATATGGAGACAGCTTAGTATGTGACCTAATTATCCAAATGACCTACAGATCTTTGATATCTATATACACGATCACATTGAGTCTCTAACTTTTCCAAAATGGAAGCAATTAAGTAGGAATTTACCATATAAAGCATACAATTTAAAATTATTTGATGTTAAGATAAACTAATACAGTTTCCACCATAATACTCATCCTACATCATCTTCTCATTAAATGGACCACTTGAGCCCCCACTATAAGTATAAGGAAGTCCAATCAATCCTAACATACCACCCAAGACAAGTTAAACCATCAAAGCTCTATTAAGTTTATTCCTTTATGAGGAGAGATTCACTATAAAACCCTATGATAAAATATATTTTATAAGACCCATACCATACCTCTTGTATTTCATTTTCACATTAGATACCACATCATGTGAAAAATGAACATCATCAGTGTAGCGGTTGGCTTACTGATCCATAGTTTGACTACATTTAATGAGTTTAAAAAAGTATATAGACCATGAAAACACCATTTATTATAGATATAATATTTTTATAAATTGATATATGAGTTTTTTCCAATCCTAACGTGCATTATTCCCCTTTATAAATATAGTTTCCCACCACATTCTTATAGTCCCATTATGGTTTATGGATACACATTTCACCTTAATAGGGTTAAGTATCATTAGGAACTCAAAGAGATACTCATATTTATTTAACCAATACTCTAACTATTGAAGATAATTATTACCATAGAATGATAGTGGACTCAAAAAAATAATTTTCAACGAGTGATCTCTACTATCACTTCTATATAGTACACCATTTTAAACCTGAAAGGGAATAATGGTAGCCACCTGAAAAAAATCATGGGACGTGCAAAAAAAATATTCCACAAGTCTATAATAAACAAAATGTTTATCTTTTCATGGTTCATATGAATCTACCTTGAAGGTTTTTTCAAAGACCATCTTGGGGAAATGGTACTGCACAATGTCAACAATGAACAAAGATACATCATTCATGATACAAGATATCATCAAAATTATCAATAAAATGGAAACTGGGAAATTTAAATCTTGAATAGAATTTTTGGAAAATTCTTGAATCATGTTATAAATTTTCATTAAATACCTCTTTACAAAAAAACCATTGTAAGAGAAGGAAAATTACGTTAAAATATGGCCAGAAACTAACTTATAACATACCCCTTATGTCTCGATAATCCTACAACATTCTAACAAGAAGTCCTTGTCACGACCCAACCTGTACCGGGGTTTGATCCACAACTACCCCAAGACTTTCTCTATAGGCTTGAGGATGGAGACTAGTTCCAAAGGTACAACATGCTAGGGAAGGCCTTCCCCTAAGAAACTGTACACATGCACATAACCAACTCAATGAAATAGTGCAGAAGAAAAGAATGAATGATGCATAACTACTATAAAAAAATACAAACATATATGAATAGACCTCAATGTAGTAAAAGTATGAGAAAATTAAACTAATAGGGAAAGGGGAAAAATACACTCCCAACTAGAAAAGATCCACAAACTGGCAGTAACTGAAGAGTAAACAGCTAATAGATCCCTACTACTGAAACCCAAGATATGACGACTGTACATGCTCAAAGCACCTGTAACCCTATTCTCCTTTGAATCCGTGATCAACCTGTACGTCGTCTGCATAAGGCATGACACGTGTGGGAAAATCCCGTGCAGGGGTGAGTATAAAAATACTCAGTAGGATACCCCAAAAATTTGAAGTGGGAGCCATAAGAGGTACTCTGAAAAGAAAAGAAGTGGATATGACAAGGTATATTAAATGGAGTGAATCTCAACTCAAAAAAGGAGTGGAGTAAGCTCTTCCAAACATGAGGAGATAGAAACTATGATAACATGAAAAAATCATCAATTCTTCGCTACGTATAATGGGAGAGTAGACTTGTCCAACCATAAGAAGCTAGACAAGGAAAGCATGTGGCATACCACGCACATCTGGACCTCTTCTAGAAGGAGAGTAACCAAATCACAAAGAGTGGGTACTGAAATATGATATATATATATATATATATATGATCAGTCAAGGAAACCCAATTGAGAGAGTATGTGGATCCTTATTCTACATCTCAGCCCAAGAAAGTGATTAACCTTTATTTCCATGATAAAAACCATCGGTGATGCCTTGTATCTCATTGAATCTTTCTAGGAGGCACAAGTCAATGGGTCTCAAATCACCACACCTTAATACTATCCACATTAGGCACCACTAACTCACTTGTATAGTTTTATGATGTATCACAAGGACACGTCTTTGTTTGGAAAGCACCGCCCCTTCTCATAAGTCCTAGAGTAATTAAAATAGTTCCCTGTAACTATACCTCATAGTCGAGGGTATGGATTTCGTAGTGACTGAGAAACACCACTTTCCACCCCTGCAGTTGGGTAACTCGGAAATATCATCGAGGAATGACACTTCTCAGCCTCACCGGAGGGTAATCCTAGAACTTTCATCGGGGATGGACACTTCCCATCTTAGCTGGAGGGTAAGTCAAGAACTTTCATTGGGGGAATACCACTTTCGAGCCCAGTTGAAGAGTATGACTAGAAGTATCTTTGGAGAGTTCCACTTCCCAGCCCAGCTGGAGTGTAAACCCGGAACTATCATCAGGTAATGCCACTTCCTAGCCCAGCTAGTGGGTATGCACAGATCTTCTCTAGCCATCATTGTTGGATGGTGCCTCTCAAAAAAGCATCAGGGAACTCTAATAATCCCTGTTGGAACTTACCACTAATAAAATAATCATGGAACTGTGATAATTTATACTAGATGGTACCTCTTAGAAAAGTATCGAGGATCTATGGTCATCCCTTCTGGATGGTTTCTCTCAGAAAAAAGCCGCTACTGTAATCAGGTGTCACCCTAGATAGTTTTTTCATCTTACAAATATCGTATCGTATCTCAAAATCCACAATAGAGGGAACCACCACATTCTATGCAGAAAAACACTCTAGATTGGCCCCTCATAAGCCAAAGTCTGAGTCCAAAATAAAGAGATATGAGAGATATAGGATTCTTAATGTGGTACACAATGTTTGTGGGACCCACATGTTGTGTGGTCCCACCTCATCACCCCTGTCATGTACCTTTACATACTTGGGTACTAAACTACAAATCAATTACACCTAGGTGTGCTTATGTACTCTCAGAGTAAATGATATCTATAGACCAAAAGCTGACGAGCGGACATTGCTCATTATTAGTGGAAGAAAACATACATTTACTAGAAGGCCTCCTCAAATGTAACTGGATAACCAGACGGATCACACCATTGAAATCCTTCAATAAAAATGCCAATTATTGGCTATTTATTCACCCTAAATTTAAATCTAATGGAAAAGTCTTATATCACCACATTGCAGTTGAATAGCGTCACATGGGGCCCATGCCTTGGTCCCGATACAAATTATATGGATCAGCCCATTATGATCCTCAGGGAAAAAATCAACGAGTTGGGCAACCCATTTGTCCAAAATGGATATTCGATGAAACTTTTTCATTCGAACACAACACGTGTGAACCTAGCCTCATGGGGGATACGCCGCAATTATGATTTAAAAATCTAAAATTGGTCTTGACACATTTGTGTTAAATGCAGTGTCGCAGCGTCGTAGAAAATTCCCTATTCCTAGATCATACAAGAAAGATGTGTCAGATACATGATCTTCAGATAATAATAATTTAATTATTATTGGATGTTTAGTTAACCCAATCCATGATTCTGAAAAAGGTATACATACTTGGTATTAAAATGGTTATCTCTATGTTAGGGTCATGCACCAACACCCACCCCCTCTCTTTAATGTGTTTTACTGCTCCAATTCCCTGGGATTCTCCCTTTTTTTCAATTTACATTGAAACTCAAATTATCATTACTGATATAAATATATGAGATCTTGAATCCCACCATGAATATAAGGATTTCCTTTTATTTAGGTTCCCACCTTGTCTCCTCCAATTCTCATATCTCAAAATTTAAATCTCATTAAATATATATTATGCAATTTCTCAAAATTTATGTCAATGGTATTATTATTATTTTTATTTAGTATAATAATATTAACAAATCATCATTTCAAAATTTATCAAATCATCATCAATTATTAATAATTAATATTTATGTTCGTTGTATTGACCACATCTGACAACCATCACATCAATGTGGAGTATCTTTCACCGCTAAACTACAGGCCTCCATCCTACCCAGACCCTACCTACCACGCACACACTACCTTGCCACCCAAATTCATGTGAATCACCACTGAAAGTCGCATTGACCACTTCCTGCTCAACGCTGGATGAACGATGGACCACCACCCCTTTCATAGGCCACCTAACCATTATTTTAATCACAAAAATTATGACGCTTACAGATATATGATGCTTGCATCAAAATCTATATAAATTTAGTCTTTGCTCATGATTCTGTAGTCACTCCATAAATCTGTCCCAAATCCTGGCGACCGATCGAGCTCGGGTCACCCAAAAATTATTGAAATGGGATCCGTGGGAATTCAGCGATAAATAACATAAGGAATGAGGGGATTAACAAAAAAACAAAGGACCAAAATAAATTTTAGGTTAAAAATTAAGAAACAATATGTTCTTATCTATTGTGATTAGTCAAAGGATCATAGATTGAAGAACTAATTATCAACATACTCAATCATTTATTCAAGGGAATAAAACAACAAAGATGTGTCCTACTGGGATTAGATCGTGTGTTGTTGATGAAGGATGAGGTCTTCGATGAAGAAGGAGGATCTACTATGCTTTTATCCATCTTTATCTAGGGGTTTGTTGTCATTATTTCTTCATTTTTCAATAAGGATGAGAGGAGAGGAGTAATTTGAAATCTTAGAATTATGAGGAAACCTTGGGGAAATCTCCATAGTAGCATAATTATAGATATTTATTTAGATTAAAATAAATTTACTCAATTAAAAAATAAAGAAAAAATTATTTAATATTTAATCACTCATCCATTATGGAACTTAAGTTGAACTCTGGATGATGACAAAGGTTATACCCCACCTATGGAAAAGCATATATTCTGAACTCAATGGTGGTCTCAGATTTTTCATCTGAGTCCCCATTCATGAGTTATTTGATTTCAAGCTAATAATTGAATAAATGAATAATTTAATTCATCCATTTAACACACATCCAATGAGCGAGTGGTCCGAACATCCTGCACCAATTCAATTTATTTCACGCTTAGGGTAAACTCCCCATTCCAGACCCAACTGTGGTCTCAAATTTCGGATTTGATCAACATTTTAAGATATATACCATTTTCATTAATTAATTGCACATGTATAATATAAAATATATTCAATATTTTTATACATTCAATTATGGGAACACCAGGACACCGAATTGCACGTCACCTCAGCTTCTAGATTTAAAATAATATTTAGAAAAATTATAAAGTCTTATTAAGAAAAAACTAGGTCTCTACATTATTTACTCTTTCAATATTTTCATTCTGAAAGAGAAAAACTAGGGAAAAACTCCAGGTATAGAGCCCACACTTAGCTATCCTGTTCCTAGGAAAAATCCTAGACATTTCTGTACTATTATAGCACAGAATACTAATGGATTGTCCTTCTTTATAAAGATTTATCCTAAAATAGAGAATCATGATTCCCTCTATCCAAATATCCATATGGTGAAACACTCAAAAATATATGTTTATTAATAATTTCAATGTTCATGCATTACAACTGATACCCTCTTTGATTATTGAGAAGCGAAGGAGTCAACACCGCTGACTAAAGAAAAGTTTTACCCTATTAATCCACCAGGGTCCGCTGTGGGGAAGCTAACTTCTCAGAATCTTTCAACACTAGGTTAGACTAGGACATCCTACACTTCTCACTAAGGTAATGTGCTACACAAGCATTCCATGAGGGCATATGTCAGAGGGAATCTTCCACCACACATCCCTAGGGACTAAAACATTCACGGCATTGTGTATACCATGGAGATCCACCTGTTTCCTGCCTGAGATTCTTCACATCTCTGGTCAGGTTGTCTTGTTCTATGTGACCTCACCCATCAAGAGAAGAGCCCCAAGCCTCCCCAAGTTTTCTTTTGCGCTCTGCGCTAACTCAGCCCCATATGACTACTTTTTTTAGGCTGATCATGAGAAGGACTCATATGGAATGATCTTTTTGATTGACATATGAAAGCTGTGACAGATTTATCAACTCCATTGTGCTCATTATCACAACCAACTATATGGTGTGATAGGAAGCTCTCTGCCACCAGTGCATGTTCCATCACCTTGGTATTTATGGAGATGCAAAAGGGAAATATGATAGCATAGATCTCTCTAAGGAGTCCCTGATCATACTTTTGTTCACAGAAATAGCCGTAATGGATCATGTCCATAGAATAACATGAAAGGTTTGTGAAACAAGTCACATACTCAGTCACTATCATATCTCCCTACTAAAACTAAAGGTTCTTCTAAATCCAAATGGAGCGCAAGTAGGAGGGGTAGTTGTACTCACGAAACAACAGATGGAAGTTTTCCCATGAGTGTTTTGACACATCATGTATTTGATTAACCAAGCTCCACCAATTCCCAATTTCTCAGTGGAAAAAAGGATGGCTTCTAAAGCCACCATATGATCTATTATTGTCTATGAATTCCTAAAGTGGTGGAACACCAAATTTAACCAATGCTCACCGGCCTAAGGTTCTGGATCACTGCCAAACCTCAGTAGTCTCTATCACTAAACTCTTAATGCATGCCTATTCTATGCATATACACATCCTTGTATGCTGGGGATTTCTGATGCTTAATAGGTGGATGTGCTGCAACCTTATCACCTAGAGAAGGTGGATCACAAGATGGGTCCTGAACTGAGGCTTCATTTCTCACTGGGTCATCATCACAAACCAGAACTAGTATCTTAGCCGGCTATCATCGATGAGACATCCTGAATGCTATAAAGGAGTTCCACCGTAAGATGAACATATACATATATCAAAAACAACTAGGATAAGACTTAAGAAGGATAGTCAAAGACTCAATCCTTTATGATGCATGTACCATTTTTTCCAACAATAGGAGTTTCAGGGCGTCGAGTTGATAAGCTGGAAATCAGGGTCCTAGTGAATGGATACGTCGACCGCCTGTACCATCACTAGACTCCCGAGGCCGAGGTCCTCTCTTGATACACTTCGAAAATGTCGCAAAAAACCCAATAAAAATTAGTTTAGGGAAATTTCCTAACAAAATACCATAAGACGAACTACCTCTCATACTAATTTTTAGAAACCCGACTCATACTGGGGATCAAGCCACAACTACCTCAAGACCTCATCCATACACTATGGGCTAGCAACTAGCGCTGAAGGAACATCAATCTAGGGGAGTCATTTTCTTAAGAAAATGTACACAGACACGCAACCAAATCAATGAAAAAGTGAAAAGGAAAATAAGGAAATATACATCACTACTATAAAATATAAATCATAAATATTTGCATCAAACTCTAAAAAGTAAATGTATAGGAAAAATAAACTAGAAGGTAATGGGGTAAAATACACACCCAACCAGAAAAGATAAATAAACTAGAAGTAATTGAAAAGTACACATCAGAGAGAGATATGCACCTAGAACCCAATCTACTACCACTGTACGCGGCCCAATCACCCATATCCATATGCTTTTATGAAATCATGATCAACCTGTCCATCATCTTCATAAGGAACCACACATGTAGTCAAATCCCATAGAGGGGTGATAATAAAAATACCCAGTAGGATTCCCAAAAAAGGAATAGGGAGATCCATAATATAAACTTTGAAAGAAATCATTATTTAAAACAAGGTACAATAAATGGAGTGATTCTCAAACCAACAAAGAAGTGAAGTAAGATCATCCAAACATGATGATCTAGAAATAGTGAGAATATTAACTTCTTATAGAGTCTTAGCTACCTATAGTAGGATAATATACTCATCCAACCATAATAATCTAGACACAAAAGGCATGGGGCATACCTCGTGCCTCTTTGACTCTCTTGGAAGGAGAGTAACCAAAGACCATGTAGTGGATACTGAAATAAAAGAGATATATATATACATATACATTCTTAGTCTATGAAACCCACACAAGAGAGTAAGGGGATCTCTATTCTATATCTTAGCCCAAGAAAGTGAGTATCCATTAGTTCCAAGATAAAAACCATTTGTAATGTCCTACATCTCTTTTAATTTTCCTAGGAGGACCTAGTCAAAGAGGCTCATATCACCACACCTCGATACTATTTGCATTGGTTGGAACTAACTCACCCATTAATTTTTTGGTCATGTCACAAGGAAGTGTCTTGGTGGAGAAAGGACTCTCCTTCTCGTGACTCCTAAGGTATGTTAAACTACCCCTCATATCTATGCCGCACAGTCGAGGGTCATGCTCTGGTAGTCACTGAAGAGAACCACTTCCCAACCCCGCTGGAGGGTAACTCGGAGTGATTTTTGAGGAATTACAATTCCAATCATCGCTGGAGGGTAAGCCCAGAAATATCATCGGGGAATGCCACTTCCCATCCAAGTAAGAGGTTAAGCCCGAAACTGTCTTTGGGGAATGCCACTTCACTACCCACCTGGAGGGTAATCCTAAAAGGATCATTGTGTAATTCCACTTCCTATCCCTGCTGGAGGGTAAACTCAGAACTATCATTAGGGAATGCCACTTCCTAGCTTACCTGGTGGGTATTCCCAAATCTTCTCTGGCCATCGCTACTACATGGTGCCTCTCAAAAAAGAATCGAGGAAACTTGATCATCCAGGCTGGATGGTCCCTCTTGGAACATCGTTAAGGAACTTTGATCATCCCTACTAGATGTTACCTCTTGGAAAAGCATAAATGAACTTTCGTCATCCCAACTTGATGGTAACTCTAATAAAAACACCTCTATTGTAATTGGGTGTCGCCCAAGATAGGCTTCACACCTTGAACATCTCGTATCATATCTCAAAATCCACTATGGAGGTAACCATCACATTGTACATGGAAAAACACTCAGTATATGATATTGATATGCCAACGTAAAAGTCCAAAAGAAAGAGATAAGAGATATATAATATTCACAATGTGGTACATTGTGCGTGTGGGGACCACTCATTATGTGTCCTCACCAATTATTATTGTTTTGTAACTTTTCATACTCTGATATTAAACTTCAAATCATGTACCCCTAGGTGTGCAAGAGTACTCCGAGAGTATTTGATATCTCTAGACAAAAGTAGTCAAACACTCATTTCTCATTGTTAAACCAAAGATAGAAAACATAATTTTACTAGGAAGCCTCATCAAACAACACCAAACAACCATAAGGTTCACACTGTCGTGATCCTTGGTGAAAAATGCCCAACATCGACTATTAATTCACCCTAAACAAGGCATCTGATGGAAAATTCATATATCTCCACTTTGCACTTGAACGGTGTCATGTGGGGCGCATTCCTTGGAAACAAAACAAATTATAAGGATCATTCCATTTTGATCCTCACAAAATAATGCAAGATAAGGACAACCCATTTGACCAAAATAGATGCATGGTGAAAAAGATGCATTTTACCGCAACACGTGTGAATCGTGTCTCATGGGGGATGTACCTCGATCTCAATTAAAATATCTGAAATTTGTCTTTAAAATTCGATTTTAATTTCATGCTCACAGCATTGAATACATTTCTTCATTCTGACACTTTATGAGAGAGATGTATTGATTACAACATCTCGAGATAAAAATAATTTTTTATTGTTGGATGTTTCATTGACCCAAGCCATGAGTCCAAAAAAGGTATCCAACCATAGTCTTAAAATGACTGTCTCAATGTTAGGGTCATGCATCCACTAATGGTTCATTAATCAGATACCACGTGAGGGTTTTACAACAGAAAGAATATTCCTTAATAATAATAATAATAATTTATTATTAATATATTATCAATTAAGGCACAAAGTGAGCGAGCAATTCTTCAGGCACAACCCCCCCCCCCCCCACCCTTAATGCACTGCACGGATCCCATTCTATGGGAATATCAATTTTTTCTAATTTACTTTTATACTCAAATTATCAGTAAATTTATAAATATAAGAGATCTTGAATCACACCATACATGCATGGATTTCCTTTTCTTTGGGTGCCCACCTTGTATCCTCCAATTTGCATATCTCAAAATAGACAACTCATTAAATATATAATATCAAATATTTATTAATTTAGGTTCATAGTATTATTATTATTTTTATTATTATTATAATAATAACAAATCATCCCTTAAATTTTTATTAACCCATCTTCAATTATTAATAATTATTATTGACGTTCACCGCATTGACCACATCCAACCACCATTATGTCAATGTCGAGAAACCTCCTCTTATATGTTGTGGGCTGTCACTATGTTGCGGGCCACCATCCTGCCAGGCCCTTGCCTACCATGCATGAACTTCCTCCCCGCAATAAGTCACACTAACCACTGCCAGAAGCCGCGTCGACCACCGCCTGCAGCCTGCTCAGCGCCAGACCCACACTTGACCACCACCCCTTTGGTAGTCCAATGAACCTTAATTATAATCCCAAAAATTATGATTATTGTGGATATATAATTATTTCATCCTAATATACAAATATATAGTCTTCACTCATCATTCTGTCATCGTTTCGTAAATCTATCCCAAATCTGGGCGCTTGATTGAGCTCGGGTCACCCGATAATTGTCAAACTGGGATCCATAGGGATTAAACAATGAATAACATAAGTAAATAGGGGAGAAAGGAACACAAACAAGGGATTTGGATCATTATCCAAGATTTCTTGTCCAAATGATCATGAATGTGGAATATGGGCCAGGTGAACAATTAAGAAACAATATGTTCTTAGTTATTGGGATTAGTCAAAGGAGTGAAGATTAAAGAACTAATTATAAATTTGCTCAATACTTTTATCAAGGGTGTGAAACACCAAATATGAGTCATACCAATATTTTATCATCTTTTGTTGTAAAATTATTAATTCACTAATGAAGATGGAGGATCCACTGCGCTTTGATCCATCTAGATCCAGGGGTTTGTTCTCGTTGGTTCATTGTTTGTCAATGGGAAGAAGAGAAGAGGAGTCATTGGCCATCCCAGGTTTATATGGAAACCTTAGTAAAATCTCAATAATAGAATAATTATAGATATTTCATTAGAATAAAAAGTATTTAATCAATAAAATAATTATATAAATAATTATTTAATTATTCAATCCCGCATCCATGATGGAACCTAAGTCGAACTCCCGATGCTGACAATGGTTATACCCCACCTAGTGTAAATCCTATTTTTGGAAGTCAAAGATGGTCTCATATTTCTCATTTGATTCCTCATTCATGATTTATTCGGTTTTGATCTATTAAATGAATTATTTAATAATTTAATTCATCCATTTATCACACTTCCAATGAGAGAGTGGTTAGAACATCCCGTGATGACTCATTTTATGTCGCGACTCAGGTAAAAACCACATTTCAGACCTAATAGTGGCCTTAGATTTCTTATCAGATCAATAATTATTGAGATATCCCATTCTCTTTAAATAATAGTGTGTGAAAATTAGAAAATATATTCATTGTCTTTATACAATTAATTCTAGGCACACCAGGCCTCATAATTTCACGTCGTCTCATCACCAAACTCAGAAATAATATTGAAAAATATTTGAAATTATTATTAATAAAAAACTAGGTCTATACAACCTTAAACTATATATCACATCATAAAAGAGGAATGACCACCGTTGATACCAATTATTCAAGAACTGACCTACATAACCCATAGAAATGGTACCCAAATTATTATCGAAGTGGCCCAATGGGTATTCCAAATTCCCAGCGGAAAGATACTAGCACCTAAGAATAAAAAAAATAAAAGGATTTATTTAACCCCAATAATTACACATCAATATTATTTAGTATATACAAATGATAAAAAAATTGTATATTGAACACTCTATAAGGGTGAAAATCCAAAAGAATATTTAAGTCTCAAAGTAAGTACATCAACCCATGTCATTAAAATATACCATAAATAAATCATCCTAGAACTCTAGGTAACATGTATATCTCATGTTCCATAGGTCAATGAAAAATCCTAAAGTATTTTAATCAAGAACATCCACAAACTCTTAGAGGTGATTTCCATTTTCCTAGAAATTTGATAATGATGTCTAAAAATTCATGAATTGATAAGAAGTATTTGAGTGACAAATCCATGTAATATCTTATCAAATATTTCATAATAAATCTATAAAAACTAAACCTACATTGTCAAATTTAAAACAAACATGGCATTGAAAACTATTCACACATCTTTTATAGAATATTATTTTTAAAACATTAAAATGGATCTTATTAAATCAGGTCCAAATTTATTTCCCATATAATCTTGTTGATATAAACATCTTTTACAAAATAGGAATGAATGATAATTTCTATCAAAATAGATATGGGTAAATAAATTTCAATCAATCATAATAATGTATAATAAATTTCATTCATATAACAATTGTTAGGTTCCCTAGGTTTAGATAAGTATATCCAATCTTAAAAATCACAGTGAAGTAAAAAATTTAGGTTTACACACACACCGAATATCAAAAATCCTAGGGGTAATAGTAGAGAATCCAATGAAATAATCCATATTACCACATGATAGTTTAGTTTACATTTAAATCATCAATACATTTTTACATTGATCAAAAAAATGACTACTCTGTGTTCTTCCAACCATAATAGATAACATCCCATGTGATTCAAGGAAAATAAAACATTTATTAGGTTAACATTCAATTTAATCATTTCAATCAACCCCATGTTAATGTTTTAAAAAAAATTATTTCAAAACAGATGTTAATTTTTTTATATAAAACTAATGTATTTTACCTAAAAAATTAAATTTAAAAACATAAATGAAATCATTTTAGGATAATAATTCTCAAAGAATTAATTTCAAACTCAAATTAATTCCATAAATCTATAGTTTTCTTAAAAATATATTTTCAAAGGAATTAAACACACAAAAACACACACCCCATTCCATTTAAAATATTTATCATGTTACTCAATTACATATGTATAAATAAATTAGAAATAAAATTTTAAATACACAATAATCAGTGAGTACAATTGAATCATATTTCCTTACGAAACCACTATCCTCAATTCCTGATTGAAAACAATTAACAAGGGATCCATAAGTACAATCAAATTATATTGCAATCCAAGGGGATTATTAGTTCCCAAAATCAATAAAAAATATATAGATTCATCAGTGGAATGAGGATGTATCTCTCACAAATAAAGTGATTGTGGAAGAAAGGATAATTCACAACCAAATATATTTCACTTACAAGAAGAAATCCGTTTTTTCCTTTCGAAATTCAATCCAAGATGGAAAGTGTCTAAAGGAGACAAAATCACCTATAGAGAGCTTCCAAAATCAATAGGATTGAATTAGGATTGGTTAATGTATTATAGTATGTAAAATGAGGGTCTTAGTACTTTTGTGAAGATTCCCACATAATTAAATTTATATCACATGGATTCATGGCTTTGGATGGATTGTTTTTACTAATTATGATCCTAAACAGGATCCCTTAATTATATTTTGGAGAGAACTGCATAATTTAACAACATGGTCTAACAAAATTTTCACCAACCATACACATTAACAAGGGATACTGTAAGAGGATTCATGGTTTGGACACCTGGGTTGAAAAAAAATTCCACCAACCATACTCCTCTGACCTTCCCATGTCACACGGTTTTAGGGAGTGGCCACAATACATTCACCAACCATGCCTCATCCAAAATTCCAAAACAAGGAAAAAATATTTTTGGGATATTTTGTAAATTTTCCATTATCTTGTTCCAACCATTCTCTGGCCATGAAACATAAAACAATTTCAAACAACCACCAAAAACAACCCAAAATAATATCAGAATAATGGATGATCAAAAAAGTGTTAGAGGTAATTAAAATATTGTAACATGATTTTATAGTTATGATAATCACACAATGTTTCATTTTTTCTATGGTGATGGTTCATAATGAATGGTCAAAAATATTCTTTTTTTTAACATAGATTTAAAAAAATTGATATTATTAATGAATATATATATATATATATATGTTATCACTAAAAAAATATTAAATCAATAAATATTATTATATATTAAAACATATTACTGATATATATTATTTCTTATTCATTCATGTTTAAAACACTATAGAACTATTAATGTATCTGCGAAAATTGAACAAAATAAAATGTGTTACAATATGTAAATGCAGAAATGTATATGTTTATATGATTATAATATAATTTTTAGAATAACTATGATCTTAATATAATATAATTGTGGTGATGAATGATATTTAAGAGGTGTTATTATGTTATTATAAATTAATTATATGATGATGAACTAATAAGTTTTTTTATAGAATCTCCCCTTTACATAATGACATCATTTTTAATATAAGATTCTTGCCTGCTTCTCGTGTCTAAAAGATAAAAAATGTGGGATAGAATATTACGGGAATAATATTTTTAGATATTCAATATAAAAAATGGATATAAGTTTAATTCAGTTAGTAAAGGATATATCCTTTTATAGGTTAAATGAGTGACATTTGTTTTGGAAACATGAGTAAAGTGAAGTGTAAAGAAGAAATTTCATTAGAGTAATGATAGTTATGTAAAGAAATTTTAATCAGAAATTTTTTATTGACTATATATCCTAGAAATGACTTATAGAATGATTTTATATCTATTTAGTTATTAATAATTTGATCCATTTAATATAACCCATTTTTACATTAATTTATTTTATTTAATTAATTTCCATTAAATGTTTTTTTTTCAAAAGTACAATATGACCCCTCAATTATAAGTTTTAAATGACCATTCATAATTTTGTACAATTTTAATCAAATTCAATCATTAAATATATGAAATATAACTTATAAAATACAATATATAATAAATATGAATATATTTTTTTCTAAAATAAGTTTTTGTTTAATATTATTTTTTTTATTATTATATCATTTCAATTATTGATATTATTATTAGTGAACATATAATATCTTGAAAATAATATAATTAAAATTTATTACTGTCATATTTTATCCATAATATAATTATTTCATTAAAAAATGAACATTGTATAGAATTTTTTTTATGAAACCATATTTTTTATCAAAAAATGATTTCATTGTTATATCCGACCAATTTATATAAATTATATGAGTATTAAATTTTTTTACAGAGATAAAATAATTTTCATCAAAATAATTCAATATTTGTGATCATTTTAATTTACTTACATAAAATTTTAAAAAAGTTAGAAAAACAATAATGATTTTTTTTAATTTTATCAATAATGTGTTTTAATAATTTTTATTTATATACTAATTTATCTATAAATTGCGTCAATCCATCGGTATAAAATCATATAAAAATTTTGAATTACATGAAATTAAAATATATTTTAAAATATAATTAACAAAATATATATAAATATGTAATGAATAAAAATTCATATTTTCTATAAATTGAGATATTTTCACAAATTTATTATGATTTAATTTCATTCATTCATTAATTATTATATATGTATTATATAATTTCTAATATATCTTTAATTTTCATCTGTTATAGTTAAACCATTGTGATATATTTAAATACAATGACCATATATCAAATGATTATACAACCAATAACCAAAAAACCAATGACCGTAAAGCGAATTATCATATTATATATATATATATATATATCCTAACACAATTGTATACAATATTTAATAATATTACAAAATATATACCCATTATATATCATCTCATTTTTTATAATCTTCTTATTTTTATTATTATCATCAATAGTATGTTTTTAAAAGGGTTTGATGAACCATGGATTTCTCAACTATGAAATTGATTGGAAATTTCAATTTATTACTTTTATATGCTTATAAGTGTTAAAATGATCATTTTATAGTAGAATATGATCTCATATTTTTTTTCTAAAAATATAATTTGTCCTATAATAGGGTGTTTACCATCATACATATTTTTTTAGGAAATATTACGCATTACCATTTTCTTGGAATAATTAATTACTAATATTTATTTAATTAAATATTTATTTATTCACACGCATTCTTTTGGTGATATCTTTTGAATGGATCATTTATTAGAGAATATTTTTCCACTATTTATTCTAAAATAATTATTTTTCCTAGATGTGGAATAGCCTCATGTCGGAAACCAGGGTTAGGTCCAGGATCCTATTTCATTTTCATTACATTTCCTTTCCTTTTCTATTTTTATTTTTATTTTCCCTTTTTATCCCCAGAATTCTCATATAATACCCTTTGGGGATTCTCGTTATCTATGATTTAATATATATATATATATATATATATGGATAGGAAGGGATAGAGATATTGAGAGATAGAGGTATAGGTAAGGTGGAAGTGTGGTCCTACCATAGAGTTTGAGAGGATTCTAGTCACTGTACAGTTCTTATAGATCCTAGATAAGGGTGGTGCATTCACAGATTCCTACCGAAGATAGGAAGAAATTATCTTAATTACTTAAATACAATATATATACTGATTTCTAATTATATGTACCAATTATGACTTCTTACGAACCCTTGAGCATCAATGTGTTGTTGTTATGGAGAAAAATGTGGATTCTAGAAAATTACATGGTTTTAGAATTCATAATTCATGATCACATTACGTGTAATTTAGGAACACATGCCTTGTGTTCATCTCCTTAAGAGAAGGTGACATTTTAGTCTTACATACCATATACTGGGTTATATTTTGTGTAGATGTACTCAGCCGTGTAGATGAGTTGATGACTAAAAAAGATGTGTAGGTTCACTTGGAGATGTAGGGTATACGGCCAAAAATTGAGTGGGATACACTCAATGTATAAGAACACAACTAGGTATTACCACATTGACATTTATTTTGTGGTAAATCGGAAGGTAACACATGTATTATTCACACTATGTACATGTAATTCATTCCATATACATGGGTTTTAAACATTTTTTTAGGCTGAAGTACATACCCACTTGTGGCTTTGATAGTACACAACATTTCAACTATTATGGATTTTGTATACACCATTCATGCTATCCTTTTGATGTTTGTTCAGGATTTTATTCCCTAGAGTTAGGATTGGATGTATGAGTTGTCCATATTGATAATTTTTCCATGTATAACACAATTGAGAAATCCGTAGTGTAGTATGAGGCCCCCAAAATTGTGTTTTTTAGGAAAGTGAACTATTGTGGAGAGGTTATACCTATAGAAAATTGATTCTTTCATCTCATATGAGGAGGTTATGGGATGATACCCACCTTTTGGTCTTCATACTAACCCATGGATAGAGAATGATATCTCTTAGGTCCTCATATAAAATCATGATGAGGCAGTCCCGGATTAGAGGGTTTACATTGTATTTTGATGAGATAGTTTGGTTGTGTGTTCTCACCAAACTAGAGAGATTCCGTGATCTATGATGGAATGTTAACCATTCTCCATTGATTTATGATTATATGACATTTTTCCCTTGAGTAATTCTACCGTGATAAGTGTTTCCCTTTTTTCATGTGAGGTTGTGAGATTCTAGAGATGGGATTGTTGGATATGATTACCTCGAGGAAGAAGATATTGACTAATGATCCCATGTATAATGCATTTTCGTATAAAAAAACCTAGAGGATCCCATGTCTAATCCTTTGTCTAAGTGTTTTTCGAATTATCCCATGTTGAGATTCATTTCCTATAATTTTAATTAGAGGATTATATCTGGGATTCATATGTATTCATTCTTTTCCAAGATGATCCCATATTGGATTCCTCAATTTATACTTCTTCAGGGGATCTTATATTGAATTCCTTCCTTTAAATAATCCATATTATGATCTGATGTAGGATGAATCCTCATACTATTTCCAAGTATCTCATGTAGGATGCCTCCAGTTTCTATTTCGAAGAATCCCAATTTGGAATCCATTCCTTGCATACTGATTAAAAGGATCTGAAATAGGATTCCACCCCTCTGTTCTATCAAGCGTGACTCAGTGGGTTCCCCAATGATTTAACTACAATGATATAGAGTATACAAGTATTGGGTATATTTTTTAATGATATTAACCATAATAATAATACCAAATATATAAACCTAAGGGGATGAGGAATTAGTGGTGGGTTTAACCATTCATCGACACTTACTCATTAATTTATACATAGACGTGGTTACTATTACGAAAGATTTTATTTTCTATAAGTTCTTATTAGTCAACATAATTTGAGTTTAATGTGATTTTAAGTATTAAATGAATGACCACGAAAGATTACATGGATATGGATTTTTATAATTTTTTATTTTGAGATACCCGGACATGCTTCTCAGGGTCTTGCTTTTAAGCCTTACTATTTTGAGATGCCTGACATGCTTCCTGAGATCTTCCTTTTAGTCCATACATTTTTTGGATGACATGATGTGAATCATGTTTTCAAGCATCTAATCCACTTTTATTGAATATTACATTATCGGTACATCCTCATGTGTTTCCTAGAATATAGAGTATGATCCCTAGATTTTTTGTTATTGGATATGGAAGTCATGATCATTTATTCAAATTTGTTGACTATATGTTTTATTGGATATGATTAATTCATTGGACATGATGTTACCCAATTATTATTGAATTATTTCACTTTTCATTCCATAGATATGATGGAGATTCATGGGGAAGTCATTCCCC
The DNA here is from genome assembly GCA_963277665.1 of Viscum album. Classification (NCBI taxonomy): domain Eukaryota; kingdom Viridiplantae; phylum Streptophyta; class Magnoliopsida; order Santalales; family Viscaceae; genus Viscum; species Viscum album. The sequence continues at coordinate 235,328,317 of OY728158.1, forward strand.
AAAAGATATGGGGTTCCACGATTATGATGAATCATACTATCCCTCGACCAACACATGGATCCGAATTGTGGAATACCTTGTACGAGCATATATGTTACCTGGAATTACTAAAATTCAAAAATATTATTAATGTACCATAGGTAGGGAGGATGTAAATGAATCTTCATACCCCCTTGATATAGTAAGACAGGTTTGACACTTTACATCTCTTATGAAGATGTTGCACATGTCTTTCCACTACATTGATTGGTACTGTTAGAAATAGAATGTTGTATCCAATTTATGATAAATTCCTAGACCTATAGTCGTTATTTAATCATGATACCCTTATGAAATCTTATAATGATTCTTTGGTGACATGCATTGGGTCCTCACTTGAACTCCCTCTCTCACACACATATAAAAATATGGTTATATGTAAACATATATACATAAATTTGAGAGGGGAATTTTTAGTGATATTATAGTGATATTTGATATAGTTATCCTCTATTGGGATTATAGACTATTATATTTACTATTTATTTTATTTTATTTACTCATGTTAGTTTTTTCTAGGATAGGATGACCAAATTACACGAGCATGCACTTATGGAAGCGAATTTTAGGTATAGCATTGGGGGTGGATGGATAATATTTATATTTCATTTTTTGTATATGAACCTATTTGTGTATGTAGTCATTATTTTTACTTTCAGGATGATAAAAAATTATATATTGATAGGGTAGGAGCCTTGGTTTTCAAGATCGATTGGAATTTCTTGTGTGGATTCTAAGGATGGGGCTGGAGCAGTTTTACATGTTCATAAAGACCAATTATGTGCCTTATCTATCATTTTGTTGTAGATCCATGTACATTTATTTATATTTAAATTATATACTCTTGTATATGTGACTTCTCTTCTAGGTGACTATTGTTGTATATATGACATGGCTTTTTGGGACATTACAAAATTCAATTTATTATTATAGCATTTTTTATATTTACTACTTCGGTTATATGGTTGTTATCCAATATGGATGATGTTTTTTCACTTAGAAAATTTTATTACTCTGATATGATGGCATAGTCACTACATTATTACACCATAGGCTCCCACCCCTAGAGGGAAACATATTTTATATGAGGAGGCATGCTTGAGGACTTGTGTCGAACAAGCTAGGGGAACCAGTGATTGGATTCTAAATCAGGATGTTTCAATGTTCTATTAGAGTGATATTATAGTCCTATTATCTTAATATTTATTATATGATACACTGGAGTGTTAATAATGTGTTTTAAACTATGATGGATATCAAACTTGTTCATTGACAACGCTTGGATTGGTAATAAGTCATTGTTTCCAATGGTATGTGATTTATGTTATTGTTATGTGATGTTATAGTTGTATAAGAAATTATATTTTATCGATTTTAATTTTTTTTGTGATGTTATGATATAGTATGGAATTATGGATCTTGACTATTAGAAAGTGTCTTGTGATTGATTTTGGTTCTTGACCAGTAGAGGTAATAGGTGCCTCATTCATCAGGGTCCACATGTTATATGATAGTTCGTGTGTGATTTTACTGATGATTATTTATATGTGTTTAATGTGTCAACAATAATGTATTTGTTTGTTTTAGATAATTGTTATTAGTAGAATTCTAATCAACATGGCCCACTTATATTCATTTATTCAACTTCTTGGTCATATAGATATGTGTAGAGATGTTTGATATTGATAATTATGATTCATTCATTAGTATCAAGAAGATAAATGACCCAAGTAAGTCGATAGGGTAGATATTTCCCATGTTCAGGAAGCCTTGTCGGTGACGATTCTTATGTCCAGTTATTTAAAGTGTTTATAATTACCTATATGGTATTTTCCTACATAGCATGGAATAGAATTTTATGGAAATGGATCGTGTATGTGGTCTGAATAAAATTGTTGACATGATGTTGTGTGTATATTTTTTACCCTCATAGGTCAACATTAGAAGATGGTTCCTTTTTAGTAACCCCTTTGTGGGTGTATCATTTTCAGTTTTGGTTAACTATATATTCATAACAACCTAATTGATGTTATCACATATTGAGTTCTATGATATTTTATATAAATAAAAAAATTTACGGTTTAACTAGTTATGTCCTTTAATGATATACTAATAGGTGCCTATTTTTATTATAATGAACTAGAACCTTGTCAGGGGATTACAATACATGGGTTCTCATTGAGGGTCAGTTCTTATATGTTTTGTTGATTTTGTTATAAAAAAAAGGTGAAGTCCACTTTGAGGATGGTCAGTAAGGATGAGGTCCTAGTACACCAATGCATGGAAGAAAATTTCATGTTGATAGGATTTTGACCCTTATGGATGATGTTATTTTGTATCCCTTAGATATGGATGATAGAATATTTAGATGTCTCGTGTAGATATTGGTGTTCATATTACACAACATCATATAATACCTTATTGATATGTTTTACCTTAGGGTACAATGATTAAAAATAGAGACCTATATATGAGGTTTGATTTGGAGGGATATGTGGGATACCTAGAGACCCTTATTTGTGATTCAGATCTTTGTAGTTTGAAATTGCATGTTTAAGGGAAACTAGCTAGTATGGTTGGGTAGGTCTTTACATATTAATTTTTATGAATTTAGAAATTTTTTATTATTTATTTGGTACCGAATAATGGTAGGTTTTCTTGTTTTTTAACATAGTTTTTGTGATGATTTTTTTGGAAGAACTTAGGGTGATTATGTATCAATACTGGATTCTATCTGAAGGAATTTATGGGTGTCTGACCACGTTGACCAATGGTTTCACATTTGATGCTTTAATTTCAAAATTTTAAATGAATATATGAGTTATCAAAGATTTAATTATTGTATAATATAGGTACATGATTTTGAAAATGATTTCCAAAGGTGCTTCTGGTTTTTCATAACTGAATTTTCAAGTAACACTATCAACTTATCCTTTAGATGGATGAACCATGGGGGAATGTGTCAGGTGATAATGGTATGCATTGATTAAATATGATACCCAGTAGATCAATAGTAATGGTTGGATAGTTGTGATCATCATATCGGCTATTTTGAGAAATGTTTAAACAATGGGTTTCTCTAAGTTGTGATAAAATGATAAAAATACCTCTATTGTAGAGTTGACATGGAGAATGAATCAGGTACCTTGAGGTGGATTCCCAATGGTTGTACCTAAACACACATTATTATTAGACGTAGTGTTTTGAGTTAGTTAATGAAATGTATCTCTTATTTTTATGGGATAATTGATCAGGGAGATCAATACATGCCTATCGATGGAAACATGGAATACTCTTAGTTTAGATATTATTATGACCAATATCATTACATTATTCTGAGTAAGATTAGAGATAATAAATTATTCATAAATATTTTTAAATATATATTCTGATTTGATTGGTGGAACTTACATAGGTTTTGATCAAGGAGTTGTATATAGTAACCCATATTTTTAGGAGTGAACCATTGGCCATTTTAGAGCGGTGAGCCTCAATACGATTTGAATTTTTGTGTTTATTTTGGGAACCATTATTAGGAAGATGGAACAGTTGATGCATTGATATTTCTAGTAGAAACTCAAGACTTAGTGGTTTGGGCCATTCTAGTCATCGTGTTTGGTGACTGATGGAATGTGGGCCATGGAGATGGGTTCTCTCATGTAGAGTAACAAAAATGGTGCACCAATGGATGGAATTATCAAATATATTCTAGTTGAATGTATTCCATGATAGAAGAGTTATCTATGTTGTGATACTTGATGTTGAATAATTCAGATGCAGTAGTTTTAAAAACTATAGGGAAGATAGAATGGATACAATTTGAATAACTATATTTCTTAGGGATTAGAATGGTTATTGAGGTGAAGTTATAATGAATCAATTTTTTTCCCAGACTGTGAAATGGAGAGGAATTTGGATTTGTTTAATTCAGATGATTTTAATGGCTCAAATGGTAATTTCCCACAAAATATATGTTATAATATGATTTTCAAACAATTTTGGGGTCATAGAATATTGTTTTTACCCTTGGGAAAGAGTGTGGCCATAATCTGATCCATTAGAGTTTTAATCTATTAACTAAAACACAATATTTAATTAATTAAATATTTACTTATTCATGTGAATTCTTCTGTTGATGTCATTTTAAGGATTTATTGATATTTTTTCTCTAACTTTAATTCTAAAATAAGTTATTTCTCCTAGTAATGGTGTAAAATCTAATGCGATTCAGGGCTTGGCATGGTCCACTTTTGCATTTTATTTTATTTTTCATCATTTTTCTTATTTTCTTTCATATTTTCTCCTTTTCAGACCTACATTCTTGTATACACCAGATTTTGGATTACAATTTTCCATTACTGATAGAGGATTGGTAGATAAAGAGGTATATAATGGGGGAAAAGAAAATGTTTGTTCGGTTATGGAGCATACGATGAGTCAGATCATCATGTAGATGTCATGGAATCTATATATGTAGATGATTTGGTAAATTCAACCCAAAGGTATGTTGTTATTAATTTTATGTTGTAAATATATATATATTTAAAAAGCTATTTTTTATGCTTGTATTTGACTTCCATGGATCCCTTTACTTTTGAACATTAGATATTACGGATAATAACATGGTTTTAGGATGATTTCAGAGTTTTCCAATTCAATATTCCCAATCAAGGAATGTATAACATAGGAATAAATATTTTCTATTATATCCACTCAAGGAATATGAATTTTTTTTGTATAATATATTTAATATGGGTACCCAATGTGTATTCATAGATTTCCATGTAATTGATTACATGTCCAAATGGCTCGTGTTGGGGAACTTGATCATGTATGGTACATGGCCAGACCCTGTGTGGGCTACACGACATGTATAATTACAACCAAACTTGAACACATGGAAAATACATGTTAGGTACATGGTATGTTACCACATATAGGTTTCATGCAATGTACATTCCATAAATTAAATATACTAGTGGTATCCAAGCCATGTTAAGATAAAGTATATACCTAGGTGGGTCTTTGAGTGTACATGTCATCTAATTTGCTATACGTCCATTATACCATGATACACCTTTGAAGAGTTTTCATGATTTTCACTCCTAAAATCAAGTTTTGTGTATCTGTTGTCCATATTGAGTCTTATTTTTGGTATATCATGATAGAGAAACCCCTTAGGTGATATGAGGACTCCTAAAAGTTTTTTTGTTGATTGAAAGATATACTAGAGAGGTTCATAGAGAATTTAATAGATTTTGTTTTCTCCTATCTATATATTTTGTGATGAGACCCACCCTTGGGTAATGATATTGATCTGAAGACAATGGAAGAAATAACTAAGCTCATTATATAGAGATATGAGTAGACATCCCCAGGAAATATGCTTTGTGATACCTTTTGTTGAGACTGATTGGTTGGGTGTTCAGACCAACATGATGGGATAACTTGATTTATGATTTAATATGAGTAATCTACATATATTGATGACCACATTTCATTTTTAATACAAGGAAATATACATTTTGAGGTGTTCCCTTTATAACTATGAGGCAGTGAGATGTTAGATATAGTTTTGAGGGGTATATTTACCTTAGGGAACTATACTATGATTGAAGATCCCAGGTAGGATGCCTCCAATTAAAAATTTACCAAGAGGATCCCATGTTAGATTCATCTATTAGTAATAAGATAGGGAACCCATGAGGGATGCAACAAATTATAATTATACTTATAGGATCCCCTATGGGATGAATTTAAAAACCAAGTAGATCCCAATTTTGATTCCTCTAATTATATACTCATTCTAAAGTTTCCATGTAGGATTCCACTATGCTCAGTTAGGTTAATCATTTTTCTTGATCATGAAAGCCTAAAATAAAATTATTGGATCATCTATTGGGGTGGATACTAATAATTATTTTTCACCCATTTTACATAAACTTTGATATGCGTGAAAACATTATGTCTTCATTCATGTTGAGCATATAATTACGATGGATGCTATTTAGTCCCAAGGATTTATGATCGAGTGGAGTCACTCATTTAGATTTAAATGATTCAGATATAGTAGTTAAATATGTTCGTGGGCATCAAGTATGTGGTTTAACTTGGGGTTAGTTGTTGATTCATTCCCTTTTGTTTCTATTTTTTTATTTAATCTTACATATGTGATTGAACTAGTGAGTGATCAGTGTTGTATGTATGACATGGACACTTGGTCCATTATATAATTACATTTATAATTTCATCCATGTTTATATTTATTTGTTCCTCACTATGTGTATTTAATTATATAGATGGTGTTTCATTACTTCCAATTTTTTCTTATTATAACATGCATGCATAGTCTCCCCACTTTCACATCCTACATATTGAAGTAATATTTTAGTACATATATATTATATAATTTTATATGAAAACTCATTACATTAAAAAAATCATGTCAGAGGATTTTTATAGTATAGCGCCTTTGGAAACATGGAAACTTAATCAACTAGTTCATTAAATATCTATATTATCACACAATTATTTCTTCATAACCATCACCCTTTTAAACATATAATAATTAATAACATTCCCCATATCATGTGGGAAAGGAAACATAAGAAAACGGTGATACCCAATTATAAGTAACTATAAACAAGGTAGATACCATTGATTACAAAATAATAACTTTATAAAAAAGGTCAAAAGAACATGAACATAACATTTGGAAATTATACCATATATATAAAAGATCATAATATAAAGTCATGGATTAAATATTGAAAAATAAAAAGAGATTAATCATAAAGTAACATGATCCAAGAAAGAAAAAAATTGGCATAATACATATTGTGGGATACATATAAACTTTTAACAATATGAACAAGTATAAAAAGTAAAATGTTTACTCATTAAATTAAGGACTTGAAATTTGGCCCTCACATGTACTAATTTAAATGAATCTAGGTCCATGAATAATATTTTTTAAATGAAATATATGCCCACACTTATTCATATGGACTAAAAATAAAACTACCCATATAAAATTATTGAAAAGAAAACCATATCCATGTATAAAATTATGGGCATGAAATCTAAGATCAAGTATAAAATTATGAAAAAAAAACGGGTTCATTCATTACATTATTACATATACAGTTGACTATATTTATGTAATTCTTTTATGAGAGATATATATATTAAACCCATCACATAAATAAAATCATAAATACTTGTGAAAAATTATCAGAAAACATTCTTCATCTCCAAACTCATGAAAATAATCAGTTTTCATCAATGTATATCCCGGTAAAAAGGGAATATGTTCCCCCAAAATATTTTTATCACAAAGATAATCCATTCAGAAAAAGAATAAGAATCGTATCCTTTAATTATATCCTTATTAAAACCTATGTACCATAAATGGATATCATCTTATTTTGAGAAATTATTTTGAAACATCACTTGGTTTATATTTTGAAAAAACATTTCTTCCATTTTCAAATCCATAATCTTTATAAAAATTTACACACATATAAATGAAATTATTTTAATTGAATATAAAATAATGAATATAATGAGGATTATTTAATGAATTAAGGAATTATGAAAGCTCCCTATCAGTTAAAAACATTTCTTCTAATTTTTTTGAAGAAAAAACACAAATTACATTGTTTGAAAAATGAAAAAAATACAACTAGTTTTAAACCATTTGGTAAAAAATGGTTAAAAATTACATTAATATATTTTTATAAAATAATAAAATCATTTTTATTTTTATTTAAAAACAAGTTTATTTAAGATAAATATTCCACAGAAGATACATAAATGAAACCAATCCTAAATAATGATGAGATTGTTAACTAACCACTTACCACTTTGGTAAAATTTTAATTATATTCCCAATTAAAGAAAAAAAATTTGGAAATATATATATATCATGATTTATAGGATATTAATAATTAAATATATTAATGGGAATTATATACACCATGAAAAATATATATGAAGTGTATAAGTCATGCGTTGTGCAAAAATAAATGTTAAAAATATACCTTAACTTAAGTACCACCATTCTTCATTCATTTTCATTAATCATGTATAATTAAATTATATTCTTTATACATGTACTCCTTAAAAGTATTTTTATCTAATAATACCATTTATTATTCATTTATAATATAATTTCACCCATTTATTAATAATTTATTATTAAAATCACTATTATATGTTATAATTAATTAGTTTTCCAAGAATTGTTTCATTCGATAGTATTGGTACTTGTACATTTACCATGTCACCATAATTTCAATCTTGTTAATCAATGTATTAAAACTATTTATATATTCATTAAATAAAAATTTATAATCATGCATAAAAATTTAAGATATAAAAATGAATTTCACTTTGTATGGAGATGGTGGGAGGCACTTACGCATGAATATTGTTTCCATTTGTCGAACAATGAAATAAAAAATGTAAATAATTATACACCATTTTAGAATTATTACTATTTTATAAACATTATATATATTCATCAAACTAACCTTTATTACCATCTATGAAAAATATAAATGAATAAAATATCCCCTCACATTGTGAAGATGGTAGTCTATACTTATGAATGGGCGACATTATCACTTCCTAAATAATTTGATAGAATAAAGGTAGAAATGATATTATTATCCCAAAATTATAATTATGTCCTTAATATCATATATAAAAATTTATTACACTATAATAATATTCAATAAAATATGGTGATTTAGAATTATTTCTCTCACAATTTCAAGATGGTAAGTCATACGTATGCCAAAGAGAAACATTCACTTCTTATTTGATGTGAAAGATGGATTATAATGGTGTTTGAATAATAATAATAACTTTTAATAATATTTAAGATATAAAATTTTTTATTTTATGATAAATATCATATATTTTAGGATGGTAAAGAAGATTTCAAATGAAAGTGGTCATTTTAAGGTGACTAGGACATCTTGGAATGACCTCCTTAAAATGTCCTTTTAAGGACTATATATTTGGTCATTTCATAATCCAAGAACCTACATAGTGTGTCCATGTATGTATAGAAAATAAATTGGAAAATGATTTATTAGATATAATTCTTGATGTAGTTTAATGAAATGAAGGAGGTAGTTTACTTTTATAATTGAGGTTTGGATCACTTTTGGAATCTCTCAAAATATTAAATTAATATAAATTAGCGTTCAATAGAAAATTTATCCAGACAAATTTATTTTGAATATAGGATTATAAATGGTCTAATGCCCCAGATCCAATAGTATTTCTATTAGAATATATTACAATGTTACCCTTATCATTTGGATTTAACCGATCCTTAATCCTTTCAAAACCTACAATGAAAATAAGAAAATTTTCTATTTTTGGGTAAATATAGTAACTATAAATGGAGAATAGGACCAAAAAATGGATCATGGATGAAATTTTAAAGAATATAATAGAACAATGTTTTTTAATATATGTTTTTAGGAATTATATATCATTTTATATGACATATTTTATTTTAAAATATATTTATAATTCTAATTTTTTAACCTATTCATTACATTGACATTAATATTATAAGTATAACAATTATAATTTGAAAAAAAATATTTTATTACATCCCTATTATTTCATTTTAAAAAAATTATGACTACATAAATTATATAAAATTATTATACTATTACTAATTTAATATCATTTATTTTATTTTTCAATGAATTGAATAATTATGGCATCAATGAGGTTTAAGTAGTAGATAAATCATTTCATTCCTAATATTTGTAATGAAATTACCTTAATGAACATTATTTCATTAGGCACAAAATTTCTATCATGATTTTTTAAAAACTAATTGTTATCTTATGTGAAAACATAGATGATATTTATAACTAAAAGAGTAAAATTTTGTCACTTTCATTCATTTAAATAATATATAAGTCATATTATATAAAAATTGGCTATTAAATAACAAAATATAAAACCATAGGTGTTAAGGTTTTAATATAATTAATCTAATAATAATTAATTTGAATAATTATGTCCTCAACACTTATTTTCAACCTTGTTCAATTGTATTTACCCTTAACTAAGGTGATAAATGTTTCCACGGTAACTATACATATTAACAAAAAATAATATTTTCTTAGTTACCAAATTTGAACATACATATTCTGAATATATTATAATTATTTTTTCTAATTGAAAATCTATAAATAGAAGTAATTAAATTTTAATAAAGTGTAAAAAATGGTACAAAAATTTATTTTCTAAAGAAAATTACATTTTTAAGGAAAAAAACTATATTTAATCGTATCATATTCATAGAAAAATATTTTTTAATTTTTAAAAGATTTTATCATGGAAATAATATGTAAATTTCATTTAAATAAATTACTATTAATGATTACTATAATATATTGATATAAAATTCATTATACCCATAAAACAATTTTGTTTCCAAAAAAACATATCCTTTATTTTAGAATATTTTTTGTTTTTAATTGTAATCATTTTATAAATAATAAATTTATTTTATAAATTAATAGACTATATATTTTTAATAATTTCTTATTATTATTCATGCACTCTACTCTAATATCTATATGATAATAGAAACATAAAATTTTAATAATGTTAGGAGGTTCATTTAAACTGGTTGTTGTGTGCAACCCAGACTATCAAAAAATAAAATTATATAAAGATAAATATTTCATTAAAATGTCAAGGGGTTACATTCTACCACCCATAAAATTATTTTTTTTCCATTTATATTTTTCACTCACATACAAATATATGATGATAATTATTCCTCATTACATCCTTATCATCCAACATAGATTCCATAATTTTTTGGTTTTTTAATAAAACATTAACCATGAAAGTGGACATGTTTCCTAGAACATTAACTTTTCAAGAAATATTCAATACCTATTTCTCTTAACAATAAATTTATTTATCCATTGATATGACCTTAGAGTTTAGTTAATTTGAAGTATAATGTATGAACTTTGTCAGGAGATATAGGTGGAACACATCATGAACATGATATTGATTCATTCAAAGAATTAATCTATAAGATAAAATCTTTATATGACCAATAATTTCAAGAGGGCTTATTTTCTAATGTATTATCTTGATCAAAAATAAAAAATATAGTCACTCTTTTCTGTTGTGATATTCTAAGGAATAAATTTTCACCTACATTAAACTACAGATCTTTGTAATGATTTTCCACATTTTTTTATCATGTATGATCGGTTATTAGGTGTTGTTGGGTAGTTCGATCTTTCTATACCATTATCCGATAAATTTGGTGCAAATATATTACTTTCTCAAACTACATTCTTTATTTTGGGAGTTATTCACATCATACTATTGATGAATTTATAGGGAGCCATATGAATACTATAGTGAAAACTATTATTATATGAAAATTATACCAAAGGAAGGTGTTGATACCAACTAACTTTGAAGTCCATAGAGAAATCAATCAATTATTCTTATAGAGCATGAATATTTGTATCAGGTTGACCATACTTATGAAGATGATAATTTATTTTAAAACATAACACATTCTCCAGATCATGTTAATGAATTCACTAAATATTTCAGGTAAACCTTGAATCCCAATAATATTCAATTGAATGTGGTACTCCATACAATCTTACAAGTTCTTTAATATAAATTCTAGGAATCTGATCAATAGAAAAACTATCTCTAATAGTAATGTTGTGTTCTGAAATTTTAAGGTGATCTATTATAAACCATATATCATCTGGTCCATTGATTTTTTAAGGAGTACACTGATAAAAATTTTAGGTGATATCATCCTATTTCAATTATAGTGTTCATAATGGTCAAATGATTCTTCAAAAAAATTATTTAGCATTAATTTTCACACATACTAATCATTAGGATACATTCTCATAAATATATCAATTTATGTTTTCATTCAAGATATAATCATTACCATATGAAAGTGGTAGAATTTATACCATTTTACCCTTTAGGTTGTGGGTTCAAGCCCTGTGATCTTGTTGGGTGAAAAATTATGTCAACCAGCATGATGGTTATCATTTATACAAAAAAAATATTAAGAAAAAGAATATGAAACTATAATAACCAACCATTAACTTAACTTAAATGATCAGATAAACCCTAATGATTTCCAATAACATTAATATTATTACTCCAAAATGTAACTGTATTCTTCTTCAAATTACCCTTTTCACTAAATAACAAACAAAAATGGAGGGTTATATTGTCATAAATGTCTCCAAAAATATCCATAATCTAGATAAACTCTCATCACATAAAACATCAAATGGGGTCACAGTGAATTTTTTACATATGATCATTCTTAAATACTTGATGGTATCAATAAATCCTATATAAATATAACATTAATACATAAATTCCTCAAAAAATTAACTGAATCCATAAATGTTTCCTGATTTATACAAACCAAATACCCTTAGAAAAATAAATCTACAATATAATAAAAGATTCCCAATATTTAAATACACATATCCTTCCATTTCAATGATTGATAGGGAATATATCTTTCCTATGTCTATAAGTTATTCCTTATGTTATGAGACTAACATAGATAATTCTCATGTTCCAATCACATAATACATTGACCTCCTCCAAAATTTTTAACTCAATGACCTCATTTTCCACACAGATCGAATATTCTCTTACATTTGATATATTATTCTAGATGCTTCTTCACATATTTTTGTCATATATAATTCTGAGTCATCATTCCATTGTGTTCATTACTAGATCAACATTAATAAAATTATTTTTTCTTCTTATTTTATACATTAGAAATCCCATCGAAGTTCACATTGTTAATATATAACGTAATAGCTTATTATAAATAATGACAATATCAATATCTCTAGAAATCATCCAACACGATTCCTCATAGTAGTTGAATTGTCTATTAGCTTCAGTGATTACTTGATTCCTTTAATCATATCCATTGACTAAAACCAAAAATAATATTGTAAGAAACACTAATCAAAATGGGAAACCACATAATCATGAAATTTAACATATAGGGTGTCTAAATCATTAAAACATATTTTCAATCTATGACACATTATGTTAATCCTATTTAATTCATTGTCATAATTTATTTAGATCCTTTATGATAGTTTATAATGATTTTTTTAATTTCCAAATCATATTAATAAGGACCCAGTCATAATATACATGAATAATACATCATTTTATATGAATATTCAGAATATTAAAAATGTACATGCCTAAGGAGTAAAATATTTTAGTGTCTTTGGAAACTAGGAACACATTCTTCTAATTTGGTTAACGATCTACAACGTATCCCATAAAAAGACTCCCATTTTTTACTTCTACTTAAATCATTTCTTCTAAATTAGTGGAAAGTAAACCTAGGAAATCTGAAAAAAAAAATATTAGCAAGGGTAATAATAAAAAAGATAGGTAAGTATAATATAGACATAAGGGTATGAAAACATGAGTAGTTATTGTATAATTATTGTACATTTATAATACATGACTCATAATGAAATAAAAGAATATTAGTTTTGAGATTATATATTTTGAATGAGACATAGACTTGTGAAATACACATAAACTTATAGCATTGTGAACTTGATTAAAAAGAAACATGTTTATTCCTGATGGTAAGGACATGAAATCAGGCCCTCGCATAAACTCAGTTACATGAAACAAGGTCCACCCATTACATTATGAACATTTAATATGATTTAGTGATAAAATTGTGAACATGTAATCAACTCCACACATAAACATGTGAAAATTAAACCAGGTCCACTCATGAAATTTTAAACACATAATAGGGTTCACACATAACATTGTAAAAATGTAATCATTTATTTTGATAAACATTTGGACACAAAAACAGTTCCACACATAAAATTGTGAACATGTAATAAAGTTCACACATAACATTTTGAACAAGCAATAAGGTTCACTCATAACATTTTGAACATTTAATCAGGTCCAAGAATAAATATATTGAATTGAAACTAGGTCCATGTATAACATTTTGAACATGTAATATGGTTCACTCATAATATTTTGATCTTGTAATCAGGTTCACACATACGTTTTTTTATCTTATGGGCATGACACCAAACCATACCCAGTGGAATCCCTTTCTTTATAGTGGATCATGTTACACCTTCTTCCAATATTGGATCAAGTCCATCATCTTGGTCCAATCATTATATAATTAAGTATAAATCATTTCTGCTTGCATTTGAAGTTGATATAAGTCACACCCGTCACATAATAAAATCAAACATACGTGTTCGATAAGATAAAAACCGTCATAATATCATGAACCATAAAATTATATGGGTTTCATAAAAAATATATCATAACCTAAGAAAAAAAATTGGTATTTAACATTTTCATCATATTATAACCTATTAAAAAGATCCAATTTTCTTAATAATTTGATCATAGAATAACTCATGGAAATAAGAGGTTTTGAACAGAATTTTATTATGGTTACCTCATGGAAGAGAATGAGGTTTAATAATCAAATTTTTAGTTTAATTATAAATCATAAAAATAAATAATAAGAATGGTTTCCATATATCATATGCATAGAAAATACTAAACTAAATCAAAGGCTATCATCTTATATGTAGAAGGATTTTGAATGATAACATGGAACATTTCTTAATAAAACATGTATTTCATTAAAATGATAATTCATAAAACATTTTCGAAAAATTATTTTCATATAAATATAAATTTTAAATTTCATTTGAAAAAATAGTTGATGAAAATAACCATTCAACATTAAAAAATTAATTTTAAATCAAAAAACATTTTGAACCACTTTTTGTTTGAAAATAAACTTTAAAAAAATAAATTAATGTTTTAAATTAATTTAAAAAACTTCATAATCCTTAAAAAATATTGAAAAAGTATTTCATTAAAATCCACAGTAAAAAGAAAAAATATACAAAATAATAGAAAAAAATTCTTTAAAAAAAATTCTTGTAAAATTAAAAATGTATTCTCTAAATAAACAAGTTTTATGATGGAAGATAATTACATACATGTTGAAAAATTTTTTTTCCACCCTAACAAGTTTAGAAAGGTTCTTCAATAGGAAAAATACAAGAAGCTTCACTTTAAAAAAATTATTTTAAAAATGTAAATAGTGGGTAAAATTACTTTTAAATATCATAGTATAATATTAGAACATTTATAAAGACTTTTTTTAGAATACATTAATTTTATAGAATATATATTTTTGACCATAGTGATATATAATGTTAGATATTTTTAAAATGATTCTTAATTCTCAATAGTCCTATGAGTGAAAAAATGGTACCATTATATGAATATATCATGAATGAATAGATTATAATAAAATTCATTACATTACATTAGATATGATTATAAATATTTAATCAATTGATGGATAATCCTAAAAAATCTTGATAACTGATGAGATTGTAGCAATAAACACTTAGAACTTTGGTAACTTTCAATCGTAATTCCCATTAAATGATAACAATACATTAATCAAAAATTATCAGGAATAGAATGAGATTCATGTAATAACTTTTCAAGAGTAAGTATATACACCTTGTATAACAATATAGTTACGAATATAATTGCATAACATGGCATGTGTCTCAAAGAATGAAAATTGAGACAAAAATACATTATGGATTTTGAAAAAATTTAAACCAAAAATCCCCTAAAAGAGTGATCTAACGATGGATATATAAATAATTATAAATTTTATGAACATAATAATTTTATTAATTCATGGGAACTATATACCCCTCACAAAAGAATAATTTTTGAATATATAATATATCTCATAGAAATAAAAATGTGACTAGAAAACCCTTACCTTATGGCTTGAATTTTTCTATACAAGATCAATAATCCTATATAATAAATATATGATTATCATAAGGATAAAAAAGAATAATATTATTATATGT
Organism: Viscum album; assembly: GCA_963277665.1. NCBI lineage: Eukaryota > Viridiplantae > Streptophyta > Magnoliopsida > Santalales > Viscaceae > Viscum > Viscum album. Next base: position 235,344,360 of record OY728158.1, read on the forward strand.
AATTACATATATAATTTTATTATTACTTTATATTATCCGTTTATTAACAATTTCATGTTAATGTTATGTTTTGATTTATAATATTTCTACTTTTCATATAGACTTTGAAATTTTATTCTTGATCCTGTTACATATATCATGAATAACATATTTTAAGTATTTAAAGGATTATGTAAATAAAAAAATCCATTATATACATATTTATAAAAATCTATAAAAAATATAAATATGTATTTGAATTCATAGATCATGATAATGGTAGGTCATATACACATATGCATGTTTTTATCCATTTTCAAGGCATATTGAAAGAAAAATAAATATTTAAATATATATAATTAATAATGTTGATTTTTTATTTCATATATATATATTAAAATTATAATAAAATCATCTTGAATACATTCCAAAAAATGTGTTAACAAATCACATTTCTATGAGGAAAGAGTAGTCCAGATGTCCGCAGATAAATATATTGTGTTACCCCATAATGGAATGAAATAATTTAAGTGTTATATACTAATTAAATAAGAATAAAGACATCAGTAATTTCATATATATCATATAAAAATAGTTAATTAATCAATATTCTCTACCATGATAGGTGTAAATGGATAAAGGAAGGACATCGATTCGTGAGATGTTTAACCTCTGTACATAGAAACAATTATTGTGTATCCCATTTAATGGAGGTGGGTTTATGTGTAGGTCAAGGAATTAAAAAAAAATATTGGTGTATTGGAAAAAATAAGGTTATTCTATAATCATGTATTTTGAACTATTTAGTACAAGGAGAAAGAAATAAAAAAATGTGTCCATCAAATGATGTTATATCTTTTTTGGGTAATACAATTTGGTTTTGACAAAAGTACTACCTTTTTCACCTTTGTGACCATATTGAGGATAATGGGTTGATAATAGGAAAGTTTGGATATTATTTGGGAAGGTTTTGGTCAAGATAAAGGTCCTAATATGCATGAAGGTGTGCGGGGTGAGTGGAAATTTATAGTGGAGGAGGAGAGACATTCTTTTAATTACAAGAATGAAAACCAAATTGAGAGGTATCTCATAAATTTGTTTAATAAAATAATTTTTATATTTTTATACATGGGATGATATAGTAGAATTATATCTTGAAAATGGAATTTTAACATATTTTTGGGTTATTTATTCTTTTCAGATAATGTTTAACCACTAAGTAAACTTATTTTTATGTTAGTCACTGTAATTTATTTTAATTTTATTCTCAAATAATTTTGTTTAAAAAATACTTAAACCTTATTAGAAATTAAAAATTATTATGATTTAAAATATTTAATTCATTTTTTCAAATTATATACACAGAAGTGGTGGAAATTAATTTTAAAATAAACCCACAGACATGTCACGAAAGTGGGTTTTTAAAGACAGAATTATAAAAAGTTCAAAAAAATTTCAAATCCAATATCAATGTAAAATTGATTTAATAGAAATAAATTTTATTGATTTATTTATAAATGAACTTATATCACTTTATTAAAAACATAATATATACTTTAAATATATAAATAAATTATTATAAATAATAGTGTCCTATTAAAATTCCTTATTTTTAACTATTTAACAAAAAATGAACCTTCTTAAAAAATAAAAAAAATAACCCAAATAAAAATTTTATACTATTCTATAAAAAATAATTTGTAATTTTTCAAATAAAATTTATATTTAAAATAAGAGTTCCAATAAGGAAATTAAATTGATATTTAAATAATATATTTCATTATGTGTAAAATTGGATTTATTCTTATCTCTTTTTTAGAAACCAAATACGTTGAATGTTAAATATTTGAATTAATATAATATATATTTATATGTATCTCATTAAAATAATTTATCAAATGTTTTTAAGTTAATATATTGATGAAAAACATGTTTTATTTCATAAATATATTTTTCCAACAAAACATTTCTTATATTTTCAAAATGGTTTCACTTTCATTTATATTAAATTTGTCACCAAATAATTGTTCTTATATACATTCATAACCAATATATTCGTAATTTAAGTAATCTTATTCACAACTTCCATTCCAATGTCTATGCGACAACAATAGTAATATTTTAATACTAATGTTAATTGTATATTTTAATTTTTTAAAACTATGTCTTGCATGTAAAATAATTTATTGAAGGAACTTGGAATTGTATGTAATAATATGAAAACATTGTTTAATGTTCACTTAATGCTATTATAAGTGTTTCGTGTAATGAAAACAGAACATAGTTATTTTATTAACTAAAACAAACCCTTTCTTTCATAAAAAACATTAAAATGATTTATTACATAGAATTGCACTTAAGAAAACTATGAAGACCAATAATTATAGTGTCATGGGAAATTAGGGACATTACATAACAACTTAGAACATAAAACACAACATCATTATTGAAAACTTCTTTTATATGACCACAACATTCCTTTGTACTTAGCATTTAATGGGATAACCTAAGGACATGAAAAATAAAAGGGTGAGATATATAGCCCAGTAAGGGGGTAAACAAGGTATAACATGAAAAATATAGTACATGTTAGTAAATAGGTATATCAATGGAGTACAAGATAAACATGAACCTAAACGCATGATATAACATGATTATCATAACATGGAAATGTGGCAAAAAGATTTAATAGGATATTAGAATGAGTCATGGGTAATTGAACATGGAGAATGAGTAAACCTTAATCGAACATGAATTATCATGAGTAAACCCTCATTTAATTTGATAAAAATGTTTTTTTAAACCTGAAATTTAGCCTTTCTTTTCTTTAATAATAAATGAGGCTTCAGCCCCATCCTTTTAAAAAAATATAAAGGAATATTTGAAAATAATTTAAAAAATATTAGGACATAAAAAATTATTGAAAACATTTTTCATTGAAAAATAATTTTAAAAAAAACATCAGGAATTTTAGAAATTGTTTTATCCAAAACAAATATATTTTAAACATGAAATTTAGGCTTCAATGAAATTATGTTCATGATGGTTGATAAATCTATACATGTAGAACATTCCTTTTGCACTGTAATAAGAATAGAAAATATCCATGATAAAAAAATGAAATAAAGATTCAATCTAAAAATACAATTTGATAAAAATGTAAAAAATTGTTAAAAATTTATTTTGGAGATAATATGAGAATAATATAATTTTTGTTAAATCATTCTTAGTAATAATAGATTCAAAATAAGACATATTTTGGACCGAAGAGATTGATAATGTCAAATTTTCATAGAAATATTTTCTTAATTATCTTATGTACTAAATAATATAAAAAATGGAACCATTACTTGAATATAACAAAAATATTCAGAGGGGAATAAAATTAAATACTCTAATAGGGATATGGATCATAATATTTTGTCAATCGTAGAATAATTACAAACAATCTTGATGAATGATGATATTGTATCAATAAACTCATAACAATTTGGTGACATTGAGTCATTATAAAATGAGATAATAACAATACATAAATATTAAAATAACATTAAAAAAGTATATTATTTATATAAAATTTAAAAGGGAAGTATTCACATTTTATAGAAGATTATATGTTCATAATAGGGAACATGTCTCAAAAAAGGCAAATTGAGACAAAAATTAAATTATTAATTTGGTTACATTTTGGACCATAAATACCATGAAAGATAGACCAAAAATGGATATGTAAATAGTAATAAATATAAGGATAAAATTAATATAATATATTCATGGTGAGTATATACACAACACAAAGGAATAAGTGGAGAATATAACATATACCTAACAGAAATAAAATTCAGATGAGAAAACCCTTAGCTTAAGTCTTGACATTTTTCATACACATTTAAACCTCCTTTATAATAAATACATGTTAATTTTACAGATAATAAAAAACTATAAATTTTATATCATAACATATTGATTTTTATTATTAATTTATATTAACTTTTAATTAAAAAGTTATTGTTAAATATAGGTTTCATGTAATAATCTATTTGTTTCTCATATATGTTTTGACATGTAATGCAATATCCACTTACATAGATGTTGACTGAATAATTAAAAAAAGTAAAAAATGATATAAATATAATAAATATTCAGTATGTAGGTATTTATAAGAATATATTAAATATAAATATATGAAATGAATTAAACTGTTCATGGAGACAGTAGGTCGTACATATGCTTTAACTTTGTTTTTGATTTTTTGTTTAATTGAAAGAAATGATATAAATGAAATATATATATGTATATATTATTTATATTTTAATTATTATTTACTATATATAATTTATGTTTACTTATCCCATAATTATTACATTTCATGTAATATGTGAACAAATCATATCACTTTTCGAAGGTGGTAGTCCACACGACCACAAACGAAGTTATCATATTCCCACAGAATCAAAAGAATGAATGTATATGATATTTAATCATTAAAGAATAATATATAAATAAAAAATATAATATATACCATATTTTTTTTATTCCTTCATTATTCCCAACTATGAATTTTGGTAATGGATGAACTAATGACAACAGTTTTCCAGGCAGTAGTCCACCATACACACGAACAATGAATTCATATCCAATTTGATTGATGTGTGTGTAGATATACGTAGAACCATTAAAATTAAAATAAATAAGTATATTTTAGATAAGTTTGATATTATATTTTAGTTAAATAAAAATTATTTATTGGGTGGAGAATTAAATAAAATGAAAATGATTGTTGAAGGAAGTTACCTCTTTTTTGGGTAATTCCATTTGGTTTGAACCAGATGACTACCAAGGTTTTCTTTATGAAAAACTTTTGGATTATAGGTTGATATGAGGTAATTAGAAAAATTATTTGGGAAATTATTTTATGAAACAATGAGGTTGATATGTATGAAAAAGTGAGGGGGTGAATGAAATTTTATAGTAGAGGAGAAGTGGCATTCTTGTAAACACAAAATGGTAAACATTATTGAGAGTTATCCTTTACATAATGTTCTTAAAATAATATAATAAATCTGAAAAAATGGAGGATATGGTATATATATTTCATTAAAATGTATTTTTGACATGTGTATAGGTTATTTGTCCACTTAAGTTAAATTTCAACCCCAAAGAAAGCTCGTTTTACATTAATCTATGAAATTAATTCCAATTACTTTCACTAATAATTTGTGGAAAATAAATGTTGAAATTATTATAAAAATATAAATTATAATTAATCCAAATATGAAATAAATTTTTTTCAAATTCTAATTTTATAGGTTGTATAAATTAATTTAAAATTAATCTCATAGACGTGTTGCGAAAGTGGGTTTTTAAAAAGAAAATGTTTTAATATTTGAAATGATTTTATATTGAATATTAATGTGAGATTGATTTAAATAACCTAAATTTGATTTATTTAGTTATAATTTAACTAATTATTCATAAAAAATAAATTATAACTATAAAATATATTTAATTTAGAAAAAAATTTAGTTTTCAAATAAATTCATTGTTTTTTATTATTCATCAAAAATGCAACATCTCAAAATAAAATACCAAAAATTCAGCCTATGTAAATTTTGATTTTAATATTTAAAAAATAATGTTTTAGTTTTAAATATATATATATATATATATTTCAAATAAATATATTTGAAATTGTTGTTTCATTAAAATACAGTAAAATTACCCTTTTGAAAAATATATTTCATTATGTATAAAATTGGATTTATTCTTTTCACTTATTTAGAAAACACATAATATAAATGATAAATAGTTAACTTAATATATATATATATATCCTTAGATTCATTCAAAAATTGTTTTATTATTAATTTAATGAGGTACAACATGTTTTTTTCATAAATACAATTTTCCAGAAAAAGATTTCCTATATTCTCAAAAGGGATTTATTTTAATTTCTAGTTAAGTGGTCATTAAATAATAATTCTTATTTATATGTGAAAATCATAATTTAATTTTTTAATTAATTGTATTCATAACCTCCATTCCAACATCTAGGCAAATAATACAACTATATTTTAATACAATTATTAATAGTACATTGTAGTTTGTTAATACTAGCCCTTGCATGTAATGCGAGATATCAAAGGAACTTGTAATTCCATGTAACATAATCCAAACATAGTGTTTAATATAATAAAAGTTAATATAAGTGTTTTGTATATCACAATAATAACATTTCGTTTCAAAAAATAAAAACCAAACATATATATTTTATATAACACAAGATATATTCATTGTTACATGAAATGAGAAATATCAGAAAGCATAAATTAAATCTATTTTTTTAAAATATATTAATTTTAAAATTTCCCCTCGGAGTTTCAAACTAGGTGTGCATCAAGGCCTATTTTCATGAACATGGTGATGATAGAGTCCAACAGAATGTTCCCTTTTTATATTTTTTACACTAGGGTAACATTATGTCAGAGGCACATCTACGTGTAATATCCAAAATGATATGTAATTTCATGGAAACCAATCATTATATATATTACATAATTTCTAGGATTATTTCTTATTCTTTTATTCATCCATAGAATTATCCATAGGTATTTCCATAGGTATCTAACTAATTTTTTTACATCATAGTTTCCAATGTTTAAAAAATAGGTTCCTTTTTTACCAACTATAAAGGTACAAGTTTTTCATATGTAGATATGAAATATTTTAACGTGATTTTTTATTATATTACATAGAAACCATCTTGAGTATGGTAAAGGTATTGTTCATTTGGATACATGGAAAAATGATATACAAGTTAATAAGTTTTATTTTATGAGAGCCACTTATTTATTCATTACTATAACCCTTATTAACAGATAATACACAATAAATTTCTTCATGTCATAGGGAAAGAAAACATAATAAAATAGTTAGATAAAATAATCAGTATGGGTAAAAAAGGGAGGTATCAATGAGTAGATAAGCATAACATGGAAAAAATTGCATAAGAACATGAACATATCCATTGAACGTTATAACCTATATATCGAAGATCATAATCTCGAGTCATGGAATAAATCATTGTAGATCATAATAAATAAATGATAAATGAACATGATACATGGAAGCACAACACTAGAAGAAGACATGTAATTGCATAATACCCAATGTCTTAGAACTCTTTGAGCATTTATAAATAGTGTTAGGTTCTATCACTATGTTAATTACATGAAATCCAGCTATTAGATAAATATATAGACCTAAAAAGGGTCCACACATAATCTTATATACAATAAATCAATGAATAAACTTATACCTATGGACATGAACACTTGTTCTACCAATTAAAGTATTGAAATGAAAGCCAATACCACACATAAAACTATGGACATGAATTCCAATTCTACATATAAGAATACGTACATGAAATCTAGATCCACACTTAAAATATGCAATATGAAATATTGTTTATGCATTAAATTTTTTTCTTCAGGAGTTATCAAATTTACCTAATTAATTGGATGGAGAAATAGTTATCACCAATAACATAGATAAAATCATTAATATGTGATTCAAAATATCATAAAATGTTAATCATATATTAACTCACAAATAGAAATGTCTTTCATCAATGTATAACCTGCGAAAAATGGGAATTGATTAAATAAGAATCTTTCCATAATAAACATACACCAAATTTGAAAATAATAAATATATGATAAATGTATTATATACCCATTATTCCATAATTATCATCAAATTATGTTATATTATATTGAAAAATGATTTTTAAATATCACATGGAATAATTATTAAGTTAAATTACTTTTCCATTTTAAAATACTTACCTTTTTGAAAGTTTATCACTTATAAATGAAACAATTTTCATTTTTAATAAACAAGTAAATAATGATTCAAATAATTATGGTTCTAAAATGGTGAAAAAAACCATTCATTTTTTAAAAGTTTAAAAAACATTCCTTTTTTTGGGAAAATTAAAAAAAAAGACTATTTTGGAAAACAAAAACAACACTTCTTAAAACGTGTAGTAAAATTTCAAAATGGTAAAAACGTTACATTAAATAATTGTAATAACATATTATAAACCATTTTTAAAACATTTTTATAACACATTTATATGGAACAGAACCATTCTATATTGGAGTCTTAAACATAAACAATCCCAAATAATGATGAGATTGTGAAATAAACATGTAACACATTTATTACTCTGGAATAATATTCCCTATGAAAAAATAACATAAAATGGATATTTAAATTTCATATTTTCATTATAATAATTTTTAATTTCATTTATATTATGTATATACCCCACAAAAAACAAACATGTAGTGTATAAAGCATCTGCCCCAAAGAAAGGTGGAATAAAAATAACATACCCCATGTCTCAACAATCATTGTTCATTTTCCAAACTATTGTATAATAAATTTTTATTTATTATAAGTGTATTAAATAACAAAATTAACATATATAATACCATGTATTATTTATTTATAACTTATTATCAACCATATAATAATAAATTGTTATTAAAATCAGTGTTTTGGTTGATCAATGCTTCATTTTCCAAGACTGTTTTGGTTTGACAGTCTTGTTTTTCATTATTTTTTCTTGTTACCATAATTTCTATATTTTCAATTATGATATAATAATAATACTAAATTCATTATACACATATTTATAATCATTCATAAAAATTACAGATATAAAAATGATTTACATTGTTCATGGGATGGTAGGTTGTACTTACGAATGAATTATTATTTTCTATTTTTTACTGGTGGAATGAAATGTTGATATATAATATTAAACTTTAAATAATAATTATTATATCATATTTATCATATTTATTCATAAAATTCATCCTTATTACCACCAATTAGAAAGTTAAATGAAAAATTAATCACATCACTTTGTGATGATGGTAGTCCATACACACGCATAAGGGACATTATCATTTCCAAAAGGAATATATGGTAATAAGGTAGACATGATGTTATAATTAAATAATTAAAATTATGTCTTAAATATAATATATTAACATTTAATCCATTATAATATTAATCAATTAAATGTGATTGTGAAAAATTAATTGTATTGTTATGTGGAAACATTAATCCATACATACACATTAGCGATAATTTCACTTCATTTTTAATAGGAAAGTGTGTGCATAAATGTTTTTCATAATAATATTACCATTTAATAATATTTATTCTAATTAAGGTATTATTTTATGATAGATATCATATATTTATAGGAGGTAATAAATAATATAAAAGAAAGTTAATGTTTTGTGGTGATAACCCCTTCCTATAAAGGACACATTTAAATGTCCTCTTAAAGACTATAGAGTTGGTATTTTGATACATAAAACACCTATAATTTGTATCTCAGGAAGTGAATTAGAGAATTTTGTAAATGATGGTTGAGATAGAGGACAAAAATTAGTGTAATGAATTGAAATAAAAACTTCCATTTTATAATTAATGTGAGGGTAACTTTTTGAATCTCTCAAAATAATTAATAAATTTTAATTCATATTCAATAATTAATGGCTCCAAAAACATATATTTATAATCTATATGGACTATGGGTTTAAATATCCTTATAAAATACGTTTTTTGATTATATTATATAACATTTTACCCTTATCATTTTGTTTTAACCGATTTCTAACTCTTTTTAATCCTACCATGACTACATGTATTTTTACTCTTTTAGGGTCAATATAATTAAAATAAATGGATAAATTATGATAAATAGAGCATCGTTGAATTATTAAACCATATAATAATTAATTTTCCAAATATGAGTTTTTTTTGTAATTTATATCATTGAATATGATCTTATTTTTTTAAATATCAATAATTTCGTTTTTTTAGAACAATTTATCACATTGACTTTAATTATATAACGATAAAACATATAATTTGAGAAAAAATTATTTACCCCAAACCTGTTTTGGAAATATAAAAAATTCAATGATTTCATTAAGAATCTCAAATTATAATTATATTAATATTTTTGGTATCATTTATATTATTTCCCCACTTTTTACTAATTACTACATCAAAATTGTTTAATTATTTTGGGAAATTATATAATAACTAAAAATTTTAAAAAATTACCAAAATTAATAAAAAATAAATTGAAAAAAAATTACTACTATGATTCATTCATAACAAATGTATTACCTATATAAACACATAAATGCTATATAAAATTAAAAGAGTGACATTATGTCACTTCCATTGGTTAAAATGATATATAAGTAATTTTTATGGGATGTTTCCATTTAATTAATAAATTTATTACTAGGGGTGTTAAGGTTCTAATTGAATTCTTACAATTAGAATTATTACGAATTTATATGGCCTTATCACATATATTTAACATATATTTTTCGGGTTTTTTGCTTTACCATTGTGATAAATTTTACAATAGATATAATTTGTATTGACCAAAAATGAATGGTGATTAATTAAAGAATTTTGAATATCTGGGTTATCAATATTTTTTTCATTTTGTCTAATTTTATACATATATATAGAAGTAATTGATTTTAATTCATGTATGAAAAAGGTGACAAAAACTTTTTTTAGGAAAAATAACTTTTTAAACATAAAACTAGATTTATTCTTATCCTATGTGTCATGACCCGACCCAACGGGGCTCAAGCCGCGACTCCCCAAGCCCACCTCCAATAGGCCAGGGGCTGGCGACGAGCACCGAGTAGGCTATCACACACATGGGAGGCATTAGCCTAAGGTACCTGTACACACGCACCCACAAACACCTCCATGCAACAGTGCAGAGATATAGAAACTGAAAATTAAATGCATGCAAACAATCTATCCCAAACAAGAGTGCAACAGCAAATTTACAAAGGGAAAAACAAGTCCCACCAAAGAAAACTACAAAGCACGTCCAACCTGCTCTGAAGAAGGGGAACGCTGCCACAAACACCCGTCGGAAAGATCCCTCGGCACAGCTCCGGTAGACACCCCGGTCAACTCGCTCACTAAGCTCCACCTGCTCTGGGTCCTACTGGGACTCCGTCAAAAGGCATGTGGTCTACACAAGACACAAACATGTGAGGGCAAAGCCCATACAGGGGTGAGTATAAACATACTCAGTAGGCACCCCAAAAACCCAAAACCCAAGGGAGCAACTGAAAGGCAATAGTCCGCTCAACCCAGCTAGAGGGAAACCAGACGAGAGAGAAACTTCATCTCGTGACCATCCTCGGCTAAACACAACTAGTCAGCTCAGCTCAGCTCAGGTGTATGCCCATACATACACCTTGAGCAATCCAGATATACTCAGATCATGCCACAAAGCCACAAGAGGTACTGACCTCGTCACCAGCAACCGTCCGCAACCAGGAGAACACGCTCCACGATCACTGTCGTTCCCGATGACACTCAACCGAGAGATGCACGCTCGTCGGATAACATCACTGAAGGAAACATCGTTGAAACAACATAACGACCAAACTCCTCAGATAGGGGATCACCGCTAGGGTCCGCTAGGGGATACCAAGACCCACTCCGGTAGAAGTATCTCACAGATAGGGGATCACTCCCAGGATCCGCTGGGGGATACCACAACCCGATCTGGCATACGTAGTTCTCACAGATAGGGGATCACACCCAGGATCCGCTGGGGGATACCACAACCCGATCTGGCGCTCGACAGAAACTCCACACTCAGATAGAGGATGATCGTCCATATAAAGTTGGTCACGACGATACTGGAACCCTATCTGGTATAACTCGGGATGTAGGGGATCGAACCGATGATACCGCAACCCTACCGAAACCATGCGCTGAGTAGGGGATCACATAACCCACGATACTGCAACCCTACCGACACCAAGCGCTGAGTAGGGGATCGTATAACCAACGATACCGGAACCATACTATAAACTTCATGCTGAGTAGGGGATCGTATACCCGACGATGCCACAACCCTACTGGGCAAGACCCACCGCGTAGGGGATCATATTTACAGTGATGCCACAAACCCTACGGGGTTAACCTTCTAGATAGGGGATCGCTGCCCGTGAATAGGCGGTCACAGCTATACCAAGAACCCGATCTAGGGTAAAGATGCTAGAGGATCCGCTCTGGGCCCACCGAAGGGATACCACAACTCTAACAGTTTAAACATCCCATCGAGAGGATCACAAACCCATACGAAGGTTGTGATGCCACACGAAACCTCATAGGAACAAACCAAGGGAGAACCCTCAACCACTACTGGTCCAAACATCGCTACCCCGAGCGACCCGCTACAACGCCACACTTCGCACCTCCTAGGCCAAAACCGAGGCCACCATCGTGTTCCACACGGAAAAACACGCAGGATAGGCTGTTTACTCACCCGAAACGGAGCACCGGTGAAAAAGGAACTATTCATCGTAGCTAGCTCGTTCGGGGCCCACACATCCATCGTGAAACCCATCGAGCGGATCACACCACGGAGATCCCCTCGGAAAAACAAGCGGAATCGACTACTTGCTCGTCCAAAACGGACACCCAGTGAAAAAGGCACTATTCACCGAAGGCCAGCTCGGGTGGGGCCCACGCCTGGATTCCAAAACTCATCGAACGGATCGCACCATTGCGATCCTCTCAGAAAAACACACAGGGTCGACTATTCATCCGCCAAAATCGGACTCCTGGTGCAAAAGCTGCGTTTCTCCGCAAACGCCAAAACCTGGCCTCATGGGGCCTGCACCTCATTCACAGTCCCAAAACCCAGAAACCATCTCAAAAAGTCTATCGTACCATCAAGGTCTCAACGCCACTGACGGCACGTCAATCGGACGCTCCGGATAGAAGTTACAACGGCCCGAAGTCGTAAAATAATAAAATAATATTATTTTATACGACGTTTCTAACTCACGGGCCACGATCCCGAACCCTTAAACCATCAAAGTTAGTTCAAAAGGTCTGTCTCGATGCAAGGAGCGCGTCTCCGCAAACGGCTCGCAAATCGAAGTTACGGTTTGCGAGTTACGGGGGTTTAAAGAACCCCCGGAATATCCTGGCCGGAGCACCGCCAGCCTCGCCGGAAACCACCGCATAGCCACCGGATTCCGCCGCGCCGCCGCCGCCGCCACCGGAAACTGCCGCCGCGCCGTCGCCGGATTCCGCCATGGTCGCCGCCCCTCGTCGCCGGAAAACCGGGTTTTCGCCGGAAAAATTCCGGGAGCCACCGGGAGCACCCCCAGTGCTCCAAATTCTGATCCGAAACATGTTTTGGAATGCTCGGGACCCGAACTATACAACCCTTTCAAAAATTTGAAGGAAAACAATATAAAAATGGGATCCGGTATTGTAAAACTCAAACCGCCTACCTCACGGGCGAAACACCGACGTTCTCCCTTAGATCCGTGCTCCAGATCTTCCGCTGCACGCTCCTGGAACGTCCGTCGTCGAATTCCGAGCTCGTGGGTGCTTCGTTTTCTCAATTCGGTGGAGCGGCGGCGAAGAACGTCGAGAGGAACGATAAAGGGGGGGGGATGATATTTATATCAGCCGCGCGCCGGCACCAAACCCGTCTCGGACCCGACGCCCGATGCGAACAAAAGTAAGGTCACCCCTAGGGTAAACGCGCCGTTCGGAAAGCAACGGCGGACTCAGATTTTCCATCCAAGACTCCGTTCAGAGGTTATTCGAGCCGACGCTCGCACACTAACTTCGCTACATATTTACGAAAACTCCCCTGGTGGCGTTTCTCACCGTAGTCCCGCGCCCACAAAGTTTACACCTCGCCTAGGGTAAACGGCCTGTTCCGAACGCAACTGTGCCCTCAGATTCTCGTTCTGAGCTAGCGTTTAGGAGATATCACACCCCCGCTACGTGCATAGTATATAAAAATACTTAATATTTTTATAAAATTAATTCTGGGCACACCGGGCCTCAGAATCGCACACCGTCTTCGCTCCTAACTCTGGAATTATTCGTAGAAATATTCCAAAGTCTAACGGGGCCAAAAACCTGAGTCGCTACATCCTCCCCCCTGAGAGATTTTCATCCCCGAAAATCCCTAAGCACAAGGAAAGCGACTGGACTCTCAAGTGGGTCTCTCACACCAGCAAGCTCACCAACAAACACCCATGCCTGAACGTATAAGTCAGAGGGACTCATCCGCCACACCTCAATACTATCCGCTTTGGGCGGCGCTGACTCGCCCGCACGGTTTTAATCGCGTCACAGAAACACGTCTCGGTGGGGGAAGGATCCCTCTTCCTTACACATTCGAAGCATGCCGAAAAACACCCACACAGGGTCTTACCAACGCCCTGAACAAAACTCGATCAAGAAAAAAAGAGGAGGGTACCACTAAACAGTGTCTATCAAACAACTGCAGTAAGTAGAAAAGACACTAGGCGTACCTCTATCCATCCGCGGTGCCTCTGGGTCGACTGCCTCCAGGGCATGCAGCTATCCTCGCTCTGGATCACCATCTCCCTGAGCTTTGCGTGGACCACCTGGGGGTGGGGGTGGTGGCAACTGGTACTGCCTACCACTGCCTCCCACTGCACCAGCTCCGCCGCCACGTCCGCCACCCTGCGGACCTCCTTGCTCGAGCCGCTGCCTCTGCCAAGGCGGTCCATCGACTGGCTCCCTCTTAGCAGCACGTCGGGTCAGACAATCTCTAACAAGATGTCCCCGACCATCGCAAGCATAACACCACCTCTCCTGTGGCTGACCAAAACTGGCCTGCGAGCCCTGTGAGCCCTGAGGCTCAGATCCTCCATCCTGGGGTCGCCTCCTAAAATGTTGGCCACGTCCAGACCCTTGAGTCTTTCGTCGGCTACCAGATGCCGATCCGATTAACGAAGTCTCAGCTCTCACGTGCCCAGCACTAACATGGGGGATCTGCTCAGCCAGAAAACTCTCCACCACCAACGCTCGCTCCAACACTCCCGCATAGGTGGCCAGGCACAAGGAAACCACACCTGCTCGGATGTCCCTGCGTAAGCCTTGCTCGAAGGTCTGAGCCCTAAAGAATGGGTCTCGAACCATATCCAGGGAGTAGCGCAATAGGTCTGTAAACCTCGCTGAGTACTCCGACACAGTCATGCTCTCCTGTCGAAACTGCAGAATCTCCTGGTTCTGCACTGACCTCAACGTCATCGGATAGAACTCCTCCCTGAAGAGCCGCTCAAACTCTTCCCACGTGAGCGTCTCCTCGTCATGGGACTGTGTCACCAAACTCCACCATCGCCCGGCAGAACCATGCAGAAGGATCGCCGCTAGGACCACCATCTGATCTGGAGGTGTCCTCACTAGGCAGAATACCCGGGGGACTGCCTCCAGCCAGTCATCAGCTGCCTGGGGCTCTAGATCACCCCAGAACCTCAGAGGTCACTGCCTCTGGAACTCTTGCAGTGCACTCAGCCTACGCACAACCTCGTCTTGCACTGCCGGCACAACCAGTTGCTCGACAGGTGGCGGCTCAACTGGCAGACCACCTGGAGGTGCAACCTCATAACCTGCGCCCTGCTCCACAGCCTCTACACGGGGCGGGTCATCAGCAATATCTTGTTGTGGAACCCTCACTGGCTGTCATCGTGGAGGCATCCTGAAAAACATTCAAGACGAATAACAGTCAAAAAGTATATCTGGAGAGCTGACTCAAGAAGAACAAGGAAATACCCAAAAACCCAGTCCTATATGCTGCATGTACCGTTATGTCCTTGTGACCAGTGCACGAATGTCCCGGGTCGAAAGGCAGGTTATTAGAGTCCTGGTGTATGGATACGTCGGCCGATGCACCAACACTAGTGTCCCTGGCCTGAAAGCTGAACTCGAAACATCCCAAAACTACCGCTATGCAATCCAAACCAAACTCACTGCTAGACCAGCTACGCTCTGAGATCTCAAAGGTGGAACCTCCTCTAATACCACTCTGTCACGACCCGACCCAATGGGGCTCGAGCTGCGACTCCCCAAGCCCGCTTCCAATAGGCTAGGGGCTGGCGACCAGCGCCGAGTAGGCGATCACACACATGGGAGGCGGAGCTTAGTGAGCGAGTAAATGCATGCATACAATCTATCCCAAACCAGAGTGCAACAGAAAAAGTACAAATGGCAAAACAGGGCCCACCAAAAAAACTACAAAGCACGTCCAACCTGCTCTGAAAAAGGGGAACGCTGCCACATACACCCGCCAGAAAGATCCCTCGGCACAGCTCCGGTAGACAGCCCATTCAACTCGCTCACTAAGCTCCGCCTGCTCCGGGTCCTCCTGGGACTCCGTCAAAAGGTCTGTGGTCTGCACAAGACACAAAAATGTGCGGGAAAAGCCTGTGTAGGGGTGAGTATAAACATAATCAGTAGGCACCCCAAAAACCCAAAACCCAAGGGAGAAACTGAAAGGCAACAGTCCGCTCAACCCAGCCAGAGGGAACCCAGACGAGAGAGAAACTCCATCTCATGACCATCCTCGGCTAAACACAACTAGTCAGCTCAGCTCAGCTCAGGTGTATGCCCATACATACACCTTGAACAATCCAGATATACTCAGATCATGCCACAAAGCCACAAGAGGTACCGACCTCGTCACCAGCAACCGTCTGCAACCAGGAGGACACGCTCCATGATCACTGTCGTTCCCGATGACACTCATCCGAGAGATGCACGCTCGTCGGATAACATCACTGAAGGAAACATCGCTGAAACAACATAACCACCAAACTCCTCGGATAGGGGATCGCCGCTAGGGTCTTCTAGGGGACACCAAGACCCACTCTGGTAGACGTAGCTCACAGATAGGGGATCACTCCCAGGATCCGTTGGGGGATACCACAACCCGATCTGGCATACATAGTTCTCGCAGATAGGGGATCACACCCAGGATCCGCTGGGGGATACCACAACCCGATCTGGCGCTCGACAGAAACTCCACACTCAGATAGAGGATCATCGTCCATATAAATTTGGTCACGACGATACCAGAACCCTATCTAGTATAACTCGCGATGTAGGGGATCAAACCAATGATGCTGCAACCCTACCGAAACCACGTGCTGAGTAGGGGATCGCATAACCCATGATACTGCAACCCTACCGACACCAAGCGCTAAGTAGGGGATCGTATAACCTACGATACCGCAACCCTACTATAAACTTCATGCTGAGTAGGGGATCGTATACCCGACGATGCCACAACCCTATTGGGCAAGACCCACCGCATAGGGGATCATATTTCTGGTGATTCCACAAACCCTACGGGGTTAACCTGCTAAATAGGGGATCACCACCCATGAATAGGCGGTGACAGCGATACCAAGAACCCAATCTAGGGTAAAGATGCTAGAGGATCCGCTTAGGGCCCACCAAAGGGATACCACAACTCTAACAGTTTAAACATCCCATCGAGAGGATCACAAACCCATACGAACGTTGTGATGCCACATGAACCCTTGTAGGAACGAACCAAGGGAGAACCCTCAACCACTGTTGTTCCAAACATCGCTACCCCGAGTGACCCGCCACAACACCACACTGCACACCTCCTAGGACAAACCGAGGCCACCATCGCGTTCCACGTGGAAAAACACGCAGGATAGGCTGTTTACTCGCCCGAAATGAAGCACCGGTGAAAAAGGCACTATTCACCGTAGCTAGCTCGTGCGAGGCCCACACAACGATCGTGAAACCCATCGAGCGGATCACGCCACTGAGATTCCCTCGGAAAAACAAGCCGAATCGACTACTCGCTCGTCCGAAATGGACACCCAATGAAAAAGGCACTATTCACTGAAGTCCAGCTTGGGTGGGGCCCACGCCTGGATTCCGAAACTCATCGAATGGATTGTACCATTGCGATACTCTCAGAAAAACACACAGGGTCAACTATTCATCTGCCAAAATCGGACTCCTGGTGCAAAAGCTGTGTTTCTCCGCAAACGCCAAAACCTGGCCTCATGGGGCCCGCACCCCGTTCACAGTCCCAACACCCAGAAATCATCTAAAAAATTCGGTCGTACCATCAGGGTCTAAACTCCACTGATGGTACGTCAATCGGACGCTCCGGGTAGAAGTTACAACGACCCGAAGTCATAAAATAATAAAATAATATTATTTTATACGACGTTTCTAACTCCTGGGCCATGATCCCGGACCCTTAAACCCTCAAAGTTAGTTCAAAAGGTCTGTCTCGATGCAAGGAGCGCGTCTTCGCAAACGGCACGCAAATTGGAGTTACGGTTTGCGAGTTACGGAGGTTTAAAGAACCCCCGGAAAATCCTGGCCGGACCACCGCCAGCCTCGCCAGAAACCACCGCGCTGCTGCCGGATTCCGCCGCGCCGCTGCCGCCGCCACCGGAAACCGCCACCGCGTTGTCGCGCCGTCGCCAGATTTGGCCATGGCCGCCGCCCCTCATCGCCATAAAACCGGGTTTTCGCCGGAAAACTTCCAGGAGCCACCGGGAGCTCCCGGTGCTCCAAATTCAGATCCGGAACATGTTTTGGAAAGCTCGGGACCCGAACTATACAACCTTTATGAAAATTTGAAGAAAAACAACACAAAAATGGGATCCGGGATTGTGAAACTCAAACCGCCTACCTCGCGGGTGAAACGCCGACGTTCTGCCTTAGATCCGCGCTCCAGAGCTTCCGATGCGCGCTCCTGGAACGTCCGCCGTCGAATTTCGAGCTCGTGGGCGCTTCCTTTTCTCGATTCAGCTGAGCGGCGGCGAATAACGACGACAAACGTCGAGAGGAACGATAGGGGGGGCGCTGAATCTTATATCAACTGCCCGCTGGCGCCAAACCCACCTCGGACCCGACGCCCGATGCGAACAAAAGTAAGGACATCCCTAGGGTAAACGAGTCGTTCTAAACGCAACGGCGGACTCAGATTTTCCATCTGAGACTCCATTCAAGAGTTATTCGAGCCGATGCTCGCACACTAACTTCACTACTTATTTATGAAGACGTCCCTGGTGGCGTTTCTCACCGCAGGCCCGCGCCCGCAAAGTTTACACCTCGCCTAGGGTAAACGGCACGTTACGGACGCAACTGTGCCCTCAGATTCCCGTTCTGATCTACCGTTTATGAGATATCACACCCCGCTACGTGCATAGTATAAAAAATACTTAATATTTTTATAAAATTAATTCAGGGCACACCGGGCCTCGGAATCGCACGTCGTCTTCACGCCTAACTCTGGAATTATTCGTAGAAATATTCCAAAGTCTAACAGGGCCAAAAACCCGAGTCGCTACACTATGCTTAAGAAATATTTTTTGAATGATTAAAGAATATTATCAAGTAAATAATATATAAATTTTATTAAAATTATTCATCAATTGGGATTAATATAATATAGTTATATAAAATTCATTCTACACATGATTTTTTCAAAAAAACATGAATTTTATTTTATAAAACTTTTATATCATTAGTTGTAATAATTTTATAACTAATGAACATATTTTATAAATTTATAGACCACATATTACTTAATTTAGTTGTTAGTATTTATTCCCATCAACCTAGTGTCTATATGATAATATCCATAATTATTTTTAATAATTTAACATAGTTTTTAAACTCATTACTGCATGAAACAAAATCTATCAAGGAAATGAAATTATTGAATGAGAATAATTTCATATATAACATAGGGTTATACACCCTAGGTCAACCATTCTAATAATAAACCTCAAGAGTATAGGGAGGCTTACTATAGGACAGGCATTGAACAAGCTCGATGCACCATTTAGTGGATCCTGAGTCCGGACCTTACAAACGACATTGTAAGGATGATAATTTACTATATAATATTTTTATTTACATTTCATTTAAATACTTATATAATTCCCCTAGTTATCTTTCTTTTAATTGTATTATAATTTATTGAATTTTTTATTATAATATTCTAACTTAATAAAATAATTAATTGTGTAAATTAAAATGTTGTTTCATGTATCACACGTTATCAAAGTGGAAAGAAATATTTAATGGAAAATACATAATAAAATGATAGTGTGTTACACTCCCCCCCCCCCAAGGAAATAAATTCTCCCTTAAAATTTTATTACTTATCTAAAATGAAATGATGGAAATTTTAACATTATATCTTTAACTTCACATGTTTCTTCCTTAAAAAATATGATTTAAGCATAGAACATTAACCATGTGTGTTTTCTTGATTAATATAATATTATATATATGATCTGAGATTTATCTTGGTGTACATCATAATAGGGACCATATTTCTACTATATTTCTTTAATGTTTTTTAAATGTGATAGATTTGGTATGTACAATATGGCATCACAGCTTTTTATTACATAAATTTTATTTACATTTTACATACAGTGTACTGTTAAAGTCTAGTGTCTTGGAAGTCAGGAACAAAAAAACATGAAACCACAAAATAATATTTTAAATCCCCATGAAAAGATTCATTAAATGTCATCCTATGTAAAATTACTAAATCTCATATCCTGGAGGCATACATCAAAAGAAAGTGTGAGCTGAAGGCCCATTAAGAAAAGCAAGGGAATTAGTTAACATGTGATATCAATAAGAACTACATGAAAACCATAAGACATAAGAAATGGAAAAAGAGTCATATCATAATAAAAAGAACATAAATCATACTGTGAATATGTGGATACTATATTTCATTTATACATTCATGAAAATATCCCCAAGGTTCATGCCCAAGGTTTCATAAAAAAATACCACAGTTATTCACCAAGGTATCGTGAAACTTGTCATCTCTAAAGATTAAATTCTTTACCCAATGCATTGGAGATCTATCAGGGAACACCATTAAAATATATTTATTTTTATGCGATCCACATAGATCATAATCAAACATTTCATAAATAACCCATAGAGAGTAAAAGTAATGGGTTTCACTTCAAAATCATGACGTTTTAAAAGAGCTTAGATATATGATTGTTATGTCTTTTATAACCCTTGGAAAAGGAAATAGGGTTTCTTTTTTGTTAATTCCAGAATAATATAGTTTAATTTTATTTATTGGTTAATACATATAGAAATGAAAATATATTTGGGTATTCAGATAAATAAAACAAGATAATTTATTGAGAAAAATAGAGATATATTTTGAGATAAAATTTCTGCAGTAAAACAGCTATATAACATTCTTTTAGAAAATAATAAAAAGATAAGGTAAAAGGTTCTCCCTTAAACAAATGAATCATTTACAGTAGAGGTATTTAATAAAAAAGAAATTAGATCATGTTGTGGAATGATATACCACATGAAAAGGAAACACGTAAGAAAAGAGAAAATGCCATTTCTTTAATGAAACTTCAGCTGCCTAACGGCATCACATAAAAATTCTAAAAAAAAATTGATGATAGAAGAAAGGGTCCCTCATCATGAAATGGAAAGTGATAATAATATATAATAATATACCCCCACATAAGAAGAGTGAGACTATAAGACATAACTTAAGGGAAATCATGACAAAAAGAGAAGGGTGGAAGGTTCCCATACCTTGAAGAGTGACTTCAAAAGATCAAAGGTTGGGACCTTGGGGGATTTAGGGAACCTTTAGAGGACTCCATGTGAGTTAAAAAAAACTTGAAAATCGTTGAAGAGTATTTCTTGAATGATATGAATGAGGGAATGGCATGGTATTAATAGGAAAAGTAAGGGAATATTTAATTAATTTCCAAGGGACACCTCATCATTGGTTTTAGCAAAACCATGGGATTTCCCTTGGTATTTTCCTATGGTATTGGCCAATTGGGACAACTCAAAACATATAATACTATTCAGAAGTCTACTATAATGATTACATCATTAATGATTTCATTAATCACACCGAAACTCAAAACAGTATTTTTCCTATTCACAGAAAAACAAAACATTTTATAAAAACCTCATATATTAACTATAACCTAATATTGACATTCTAAATTAAAAATTAACCCCATTATATGAAAATAATTTTCCAAATATTTTTAATTTATCTTTTTAAAAAAAATCATTATTTATTATAAATAAACTACATTAAATCTATAATTCATTTTGTAACACCTTGAAAAAGTAATCAATGTCCCATAAAATTATCATATAACCATAAGACAATAAAGTTACAATTTATGAGTATATTTTATGATAATAATTTTCCATTTTAAATTATAAAATTAATTATAAAATTTTAAATAAAATATTTATGACATACAAAATTACCAAAAAATATACTATGATCGTTTTTTCACATTTAAGATGTCTAAATGGTATTTATAAATTCCTGGGTGAAGTTTCTATTTTTGGTCAATTTAATATTCCTTACTATTATAAGAGTATGTTACTATTCATACATTACTATTTACTAAAATTCATGTTGATCTTATTAGACTATAAATTTCTTGCTGATCAGAACTGTAGAAGACCATTTTTTAAAAATCATTTCACATTATTAATTATTTAATGTTTACATGAATATTTTAAAATAACCCTTTTCTAAAATTCATCAACAATATTCATCGTATATTTCCTTGGACATTTCAAAATCACAAATTTTACCATAATAAGAAATAAAAAAATGTATTTATACCAAGGATTTACAAAAATTATCTAAGGCCTCGTTATATAACCCCTTATAACACCTGTATAGGACCTAAGTGTAAGGTGTGATATGGTGATAGAATCATGGGGAAGCTCAAACAAAATTTCCCATGGGTGATTTATATTAGCTTGAACTTCTCATTTAGGCAATTCTGTTCAAGCTTCTCATGTTTAATATCATCTTGGGCTTGATCCAGAGGAAATCCCAAAGATGCTACCTCCTTCCCAAGCTCTGATAGATGGGCTTCATATGGCCTGAGTCAACTGGATAAGGCCATCAATTAATCTTTCTATATTAATTAACCAATTTCACTTGTATTTATAAACAATAATTGTAACTTTTATAGTTTAGTTTCCAACAATCATATTGACCAATGATCATATAATAATCGAAACCCAATGATATCATTTTAATTATACTAACATCATTAATTAAAGGGTATAGTTTTGTTGAGTATAAAATAAAATAATACACAAATTTTGGAAACAAATTTTATTCAATAGTGTGGGTCATTACATTCTTCCCCGTTAAGAAAAATTTTCCCTGAAATTTTAACTCATACCCTATGAAGAGAAAGGGTGTGGATACTTCTGCCTCATAGAATCCTCTGGTTCCCATGTGGCTTCTTCGTATTTGTGGTTCCTCTACAACACTTTAACAAGGTGGGTAGTATTTTTTCACAGAACCTTGTCTCTATGATCCAAGATATCTACCATATTCTCCTCATAAGAGAGTTCATGTTCCAGTTGTATCTCCTTTGGATTAAGTACATGTGAAGGGTCAGGTATGCACTTCCTCAAGAGGGACATGTGGAAGACATCGTGAACTTGTGCTGTATTTGGAGGAAGTGTAAGTCGATATGGCACTGCTCCTTCATGATCAAGGATTAAATAAGGGCCAATATACTTTGGGATGAACCTCCTTTTCTTCCCAAAACTCATGAATCTCTTCTAAGGTGAATTTCAAAGAAAGCATTTGTCCCCAACATCAAACTCCAAGTCCCTTCGACAATTGTCAGCATAGATATTTTGCCAACTCTGAGAAGCCTTAATGTGTTGTTGGATGGCATGGACTTTTTTTTGTTATCTCGTATAGAAGATCAGGCCCAAGAAGCATTCTCTCACCACCTTCATGCCAAAAAGTAGGATTTCTACAGCGCTTACCATATAGATATTCATAGGGTTCTATTTGAATGCTCGAGTGTAAGCTATTGTTGTATGAGAACTCAACTAATGGGAAATGTTGATCCCATCCACCGTTAAAATCTATTGATCAGGTTTTGAACATATCCTTGAGTTTTTGAATAATCCTTTCAGATTGGCCATCAATTTGTGGGTGATAGGCATTTCTGAAATTCAATTCACTGCTTAGTGCATGTTGAAGACATCTCCAAAATTTTTATGTGAACTTTGGATCATGATCAGATATGATAGAAAGTGGAACTCCATGCATCCTTAACACTTCCTTCACGAAAATCTTGGAATGTTGATCAAGATAGAAATCATCCAGAATGGATATAAAATTGGCTTTCATGGTGAGATGGTCTACAATAAACCATATTGAATTGTTTCCTTTGGAAGTTATTGGGAGACCAGTGACGAAGTCCATAGTGATATTTTCCCACTTCCATGTGGGTATGGTTAGAGTGTTGTAATACACCTTTAGGAAGTTGTCTCTCTGCCTTCACTTGCTGACATTCTAAGAACCTTGAACTGTATTCAACAATCTCCATTTTAATATTATATCACCAATAATGATTACGAATGTCCCTATACCTTTTTATGCTTCCAGGATATATTGAAAAAGTAGAGCTATGAGCATCATCCATTAGCTCCTTCTTTATTTCTAAAATAGATGGAACACATAGTCTTGTACAAAATTTCAGTACACCTTCATGATCAATATTGAACTTAGAAAACTACCCAATATTTACAGCCTCAAACTTCTTCGATAACAAATGATATTCTTCCTGATCTTTCTTGATCATCTATAGTATTGACAGTTGATAAATCATTTGGGTTAGGGTTAATGATGTCTCGTCCTATATAATTCCCATGTCTGGCTTTACTAGGTCATTGATCAAAGGATATCTTTGAATCCTCATCATGGATAGAACAACTGGGTCTTTCCAACTTAATGAATCATAGATTTGGTTTACTTTTCAGGGATATAATGAATTGAAAAATCATAGTCTTTAGTAAGTTCCAACCATATCATTTGTCTCATGTTCAATTACTTTTTTTTGTGAAAAAATACTTTAATCATTGATGGTCTGTGTATATATCAAATTTCATCACATAAAGATAGTGCCTCTATATCATTAGAGTAAAAATGACTGCAGCCTACTCCATATAATGTGTAGTATAGTTCTGCTCATGAGTCTTCAACTCTTGAGATGGATAATCAATGACCTTGTCATTTCGCATGAGGATGCACCCAATCCCTTTTAGAGAATCATCTCTAAAAATAAAAAATCCTTTTACACTTGGGGGAAGAGTTAACATGGGTGTAGTAACCAATATCTTCTTCAGCTCTTGGAAACTTTCCTCACACTTCTTTTCTCTAGATGAACTTGGCCCCTTTTCGAGTTAACTTTGTTAATGTATTATAAATTCATGAAAAGTTTTTCACAAACCTTCTATAATGTCCCACTAATCCATGGATACTACAAATATTAGTTATTGTTGTAGGCTAAGGCCATTCCTCTATGACATTAGTCTTTATAGGGTCATATATGGTTCCTTAATTTGTAATAATGTTCCCCAAGAAAGAAACTTGTTTTCACTAGAAATCACATTTTTAGAACTTTCCACAAATCCTCTCCTTCCGTAGAGTTTACAAAATAAATATTAGATGATCCTCATGCTCTTCGTGACATTGGAATATATCAGAAAATCATCCATATAAACTAAAACAAAGTTATCAAGGTAGTCCTTAAACACTCTATTCATAAAATCCATAAAAATATAAGGTAAATTCGTTAGTCTGTAGGGCATAACAACAAAATCATAATGCCCATATCTTGATCAGAAGGCAGTTTTGGGAATATCTTCTTTCATCACCCATAATTGATGATAACCAGATCAAAGATCAATCTTAGAGAAGAATTCATCCCCACAGATTTCGTCAAATACTTCATGAACTCTTGGAAGAGGGTATTTGTTCTTCACTATTATCTCATTCAGTCGTATATAATCAATGCATAGCCGCATCGATCCATCCTTGTTCTTCACCAAGAGAACTGGTGCCCCCTAAGGAGACACACATGGTCAGATAAACACCTTCTCCAAATGATCTTGGTTTTGTTTATTTAATTCCTATAGCTCCACATTTTCCATTCAATATGGGTTATTTGATATCAGATGGGATCTAGGTTTGAGTTCAATGGAAAACTCTACCTCTCTTTATAGGGGAAGCCCGTGTAACTCCTCAAGAAATACGTCAACATATTCTGGGATTATGGGGACGTTTTATATCATTAAACTCTCATATACTTCTTTTTATTCACCAATCAACTCCATAAAAAAGGATATAAGAGGTTATTATAGACAAATATAAGGTTGAGATATATCTCCTTGTAAGATAACTCTAGGTTTTCCATTCAAGGTAACTGAGACATCTTTTCTTCTACATTTGATCATAGCATTATACTTTGAGATCCAGTTCATACCTAGTATAATGTTGAATTCCATCATGGGAATGACTTCTAGATTTGAGATACGATTGTGCTCACTAATGTAAATACTAGAGTTTCTAAACACTGATGATTCTTGGATAATCCCACCAAGAGCCTTGACTAATAACTCTACTTTTAGAAAATTGTGGGTTGATTCTAAATTCATTGAAAACATGGAATAAATAAAAGAATTTGTAGAACCAAAACAAAAGAAAGTACTTTCTAGCTTTGAGAGAACAACAAGAGTACCATCCACCACATCATTTGGTGCTTCAACATCAGCCGTAGTGATTGAAAATTTATGACATTGTTCTATTGGACTTTTCTGAGGCTGATAGTGATTCCCCTCCACTGCCCTCAGATTTGGACTGTGATCGGCAATGTGCCCAAGTTGTCCACACTTGTAGCTTTGGAAATCAGGTAGGTCCTTCACCATTTTCCCTTGTCGTTAGTGTTGGGAAGTTTTGGCATCACCTCACTACGACAATTCCACACAATGTGGCCATCTCTACCACACTTGTAGAACTCTCTGCTCTCGAGCAGATAGTTCCCCGTATACTTCTTTCTAAATTTGTTACACGTGGGATGTTGGACTTTCTTGCCTCTTCTTCATGGATCAAAGCTCCTCCCTAATCTTGGATCCATCTATCTTTTCTTTTCATTGGATTTATGAGATCATTTCATCTCACCAAACCCTAGTTCGACTTTCATTGCACTTCGCACGATCTCCTCATAGCTATCATAATCTCAGTTGTCTAGATTCTTCCATAAAGGAGATCTTAGTCCACTAAAGAATCTATCAACCTTACCATTTGGATTCATGACTAAGCTAGAGGTGTCACATGAAATCCTTGTGATGTTAATCTCATAGCTTCCGATAGATTCAATCTCCTTCTGCTTCATCTCGAGAAACTCATTCTCCATTCTTGTTCTCAACGATTAAGAGAAATACTTATTGAAGATTATCCCTCTAGACTATACCCGCTCCATAGATTCAAAATCCACTATTGGTCTTGTATTTTTAATCAGTTCTCACCACTAATTATCTTCTCCCTCTATGCGATAAACAACCATTATAACCTTTTCTTGTTCAGTGGAGCACAGAAAATATTTTCTCGTTAGAGATGATCCACTGTTCAACAATCAATGGGTCGGTAGATCCACTGAAGTTTGGTGGCCATTGACACATAAAGGATTAAACAGAAATTTGTTCCCCTCATGGTGAGATCGGTCCCTTATCTTGGTTCATGTAATTTCCCATAACTTGAGTCAGTAGGTTCATCATTCGCATGAAAGTTTCCATTCCAGCTTTCCATCAGAGGTCTATCAGTGCAGAGTCCATTGCGGTTACCATTTTCCTGATTCATCCTATTTCTCTCCATTTTGTAAAATAATAATACCTTACTAAGAATCTTATTTGATTTAATATTCTTTTTACTATAGAAAATTTTATGTCTTAAAACAGTATTCTTTAAACAACAAGATTTCTCTATAAATCCTTCATAATGATTCATAAAAATCTTATGATAAACCAAACATATACCATGGGATTTTTGTAACCAAGAGTGAAGTAAGGATCTTTGTCATGTAATAGGGTACCCCGGGTCAAAACAGAAACTCCTTTTTAGAGTTTTCACTTTTATGTACATCTGTGCTAGAGCTGCCTCTACCTGCTCGTATCGAGATAGGGATGTATTTGTTCGATAAACCACTTAATATATACTCACAAAAATATCAGGATGTGTTCATATTTATAAACTTTTTATAGGTTTATTACTAAATTTTTCATCTCCCCATTTCCTTAAATAACAAAACATTCCTTCGATACCAACTATGGCATCCCACCTTTTTATTACATAACTTTTTATTACATTTTACAAAAAGAGCACCTTTAAAGTCTAGCGTCTTGGAAATCAGGAACAAAAAAACATGAAAACATAAAACACTATATTAAATTCCCTTAAAAATATTTGTGAAAATTTCATTCTATGTATAATTACTGCATCTCATAACCAAGAGAAATACATCAAAGGAAAGGGGGAGCAGAAGGCCCAGTAAGAAAATCAAGGGAATCAGTTTACTTGTGATATCAAAAAAAAACTTAATGAAAACCATAATACATGAGCAATTAAAAAATAGGAATATCATAATAAAATAACATGAATCATAACTTGAGTATGAGGCTACAATATTTCATTTATACATTCATGAACATAACACCAAGGTTTATCCTTAAGATGACATAAAAAATTACCAAGGTTATTCACCAAGGTATCGTGAAAACTTTTAATCTCTAGAGATTAAATTCATTACCCAATGCATTGGAGAGCAATTAGGGAACACCCTTAATATTTCTTTGTTTTCATTTCATCCACATATATCATAATCAAACATTTCATAAATAAACCATAGATATTTAAAGTAATGGGTTTCACTTCAAAATTGTGACGTTTTAAAAGTGCAAAGAAACATGATCGTTATGTCTTTTGTAACCCTTAAAAAAGGAAAGAGGGTTTATTGTATGTAAATTCAAGAATCAAATAGATAAATTTTATTTCTTGATTAATACCACTAGAAATGAAAATATATTTGGGTATTTAGATAAATAAAACAAGATAATATCTATAGAAAAAGATAGAGATATTTTGAGACAAAAGTTTTGTAGCATAACGACTATATAACATGGTTTTAGAAAACAATAAAAAGAGTGGGGGAAAGGGTCTCCAATAAATAAATTAATAATTTGAAGTAGAGGTATAGAATAAAAAGAAATATGGTCATGGTGTGGAATGACATACCACATTAAAATAAATCATGAAAGAAAAGAGAAAATACGATTTCTTTTACGAAAATACGGTAGCCAAATGACGTCACTTAAAAATTTAGAAAATAAATTGATGTGATAAGAAAGGGTCTCTCATCATGAAATGGATAGTAATAATAATATATACGAACATACCCCCACATAAGAATAGTTAAATCGGAAGACATAACTTAATGGAGATCCTAACTAAAAGAGGAGTGTGGAAGGTTCCCTTACCTTGAAGAGTGACTTCGGATGCTCGAAGTTTAGGACTTTGGGTGCTTGAGGGCACCTTGGGGGGGACTCCATGGGAGGTAAAAATACTATAACCTCATTGAGAAGGTTTTTTGGAATGAAATGAATGAGGTAATTTTTTTGTATTTATATGAAAACTGAGAGAATATTCAATTAATTTCTAAGGGACACCTCATTAGTGGTATTTGGCAAACCATGGGGTTTCCCATGGTATTTTCCCATGTTATTGGCCACATGAGACACCTAATAAAATATGTTACTATTCACAAGTCAATCAGATTGATTACATCATTATTACATCATTAATGAAGTCATTAATCACACCGAAACCCAAAACTGTATTTTAACTATTAACCAAAAAACCAAACATTTTATAAAAATATCACAAATTCAGCATAACCTAATATCGACATTTAGAATTCAAAAATTAACTCCATTACAAGAAAATAGTTTTTAAAATATTTTTAAATTAATTTTTAAATAAAATCATTATTTTTTACAAATAAACAACATTAAATCTATAAATTTTTTTGTAACACCTTGAAAAAGTAATCAAGGTCCCATAAAATTATTGTAGAACCATAAGACAATAAAGTAACAATTTATGATTACATTTTATGAAAATAAATTTCCATTTTAAATTATTTAATTAATTATAAAATTGTAAATAAAATATTAATGACATACAAAAATACCAAAACATATACTATGGTCTTTTTTTCAGTATTATGTTATCTAAATTGTATTTATACATTCATGGGTACAGTTTCTATTTTTTGTCCGATTTAATATTCATTACTATTCATAAGGGTATGTTACTATTCATACTTTACTATTTACTAAAAATCAAGTTCATTTTATTAGACCCTAAATTTCTTACTAATCACAAATGTAGAAGACCTTTTTTTGAAAATCATTTCACATTATTAATTATTTAAAGTTTACATGAATATTTTAAAATACACTTTTTCCAAAATTCATCAATATTATTCATCCTATATTTATCCAGACATTTGAAAATCATAAATTTTACCATAATAATAAATATCAATTTTATTTATACTAAAGGAATACAAAAAGTATCTAAGGCCTCAGTACATATCCCCTTATAACACATGCATAGGACCTAAGTGTAAGGTGTGCTATGGTGATAGAATCTCAGGGCGGCTCAGACAACATTGCCCGATGGGTGATTTCAATTAGCTTGAACATCTCCCTTAGGTGATTCCATTCAAGATTCACATGTTGAGGCTCATCTTGGGATTAGTCCTAAGAAAAGCCCAGAGATTATTCATCCTTCCCATGCTTTGACATATGGGCTTCATATGACCCGAGTGTACTGGATGAGGCAATCGACTCTTCTTTCTGAATTAATTATCCAAGATCAGTTGTATTTATAAAAAATAATTATAACATTAAGAGTTTTGTTTGCAATTGTAATATTGACCAACAATATCATAAGAGTTGAAACCCAACATTATCATCTTAATAATACTCACTTCATTAATTAAAGGATATAAGTTTGATGATAATAAAATTAAATAATAGACAAATTTAATAAACAAATATTATTCAAAAGTTTGCGTCGTTACATACAAACATAAATGTGATACATGGAACAAATTTAGTACTTAATGGTGGTTATATGGAAGTACTAAGTGATAATACAAAATCTCCATGGTATAAAATATATAAAATTGACCAATATATCTAGTGATAGACATTTTTTTGGGCCCAAATCTCATAATCCTTTTCCATATAGATATTCAATTTAATACATTGTCAATAACAATAAACATCAAATTTCATCGATGATTATAAATATATTTATTTTATTGAATTATCACTACCACAAGTACAAATTTTTCCTTTAAAAACAATAGTAAAAGGTATTTATTAGTGCTACAGAAGGACTGATAATGTGAAAAATGATAAATGACTGGCTTTAACAGCTGTCAAAAAACATATAGATAAAGGGGGATAAATTTATTTTAGTTTTATACTATTTTCTTCTCACATTTTATCAGCTCTTATCAACCCCTTTCTCTATATTTCCCACTCAACCTAGTTCTCCCACCCTTTATTAGTATTTTACACAATTCCAGCCTCCTGTATACGCTATTGACGCTTGTGAGTTTGGAACCTGAGACCCACCCCACAAACCTCATGACTTTTCCACCCCTATATGTTTGTTTCTATTTTATGATATATATATATTTATGTATATTTTGTTATATATTTTTATACAGATATATATATGTATTTATTTAAGTACATATATAAAATATGTTTTTTGTATGAGTTTTTTTACAAGTAAATAGACACATACATACACATATATATGTTTTTCTATAAGTATGTTTATTTAGAGAAAGTGTATATATATATAAATACAATTTATATGTACAAATGTTTAAATATTTATTTATAAAATAAAATTTTTATGTGTGAATATATAAATACATATATATATGAATGTAAATTAAACTATATTTTAGAAAATGAAAAGAAAATCAAAACCATAAAATCAATATAAATATAATCACTAAAAATAAATACATTCACTATAGAAAAATAATATATGACCCCATTAAATGACGGTGAAATTCCTTCAAATGTAAAAAATTGGGATACCCTTATAAAAAATATTGTTTTGGAGGCCTTTTGGACCGTTTGGAATCAAAATGTGATCATGGATTCCATTAGGTGACCATTACATAGAGATAATCACAGGATTCAATTTTATATATGGTAAATATTAAAGAGACACCCAAAAAGGTCGTGTTGTTTGATGTTCGAGTCATGTTTTAATATTATCATAAATCATTCATTAATTCTTTAATTTTTATGTTATTAAATTGTTATTAAATTACTATTTCTCATTAATAATTAGATAATTATTAATTATTAATATTTATTAATTATTTTATGATCCATTTTAACTAAAAAATTTATATATAAAGTGTAAATTAAAATTTTACCTTATCTAAAACATATTTAAAAAGTATATGTTAGGTTTATATCAATATAAAAATATTTATATTACAATACATAATTTTTAATGAGATATAAATCTTTTAGGAAACATACCCTTTATTAAGGCTTTTTTACTAACATAGATTAAGATCTCATTTTATCACATATATTTTCTTGTAGTGATAAAGTTCCCCCATCATCAACGCTTCTTTAGTCACACAGATTAATTACCCCTTTTATTATCACTTTTTTATATCACTGTTAATGTGACTCCTTTATCAGATATTTCATGGAACTGATAATGAACTCCAATTATCAACTCTATTAGCTAGCATTGATAAATCCTAGAACTGTTTAAGCCATGTTTTATAGTAAAATACATTGATATTTCCTTGAATGAGTTCAACTATAAATTTAACGGTTCAAATCGTTCCAAAAAATTATAATTTTTCATTCATATAGAACACAAAACTCATAGTTTAAATTTTTTTGATCTTCATAAATTTTTTTTAATGAATTACATTTTTTAAGTTAAATTATTTCAATATAAATATTATTTCATAAATATCAATAAGTCATATATATTATGAAGATAATTATTTTGGAGATAAAAATCAAACATATCTAATAAATCTTATATATTACAATGGTCTATGTAAAATCCAATTATCTTCTGATAGCTATGTATTAAACCTTCTCATGGTTTTCCTTTTCCATTATCTGGTTAGGGCTATGAAAGAATTGGGTGGATTAACGATAATGGTGAAGTGGGAGATTTGTTGGATTCTAAATAGAAATTTTTTTTTCCAATATTATGATAGCGATTTACACACTGTGTAATATAGTTAAATGATTTTTAATTTTTGAAATAATAGTAAATATTATTCTTTCAGAAGGAGATGATTTATGCGATTTTCTGATTTTTTCAACTACACAACTTGTAACTGGGTTACACATCATGTAAAGTCCTGATAGTTGTTTTTTAATAGGAATCATGGAATATTTCTTTCTCACCCACTCTCGTTTTCATTTCTCACAACCCAAGATCCTTCTCCATGTAAATTTGGATCCCCCAAACCCTTTCGGGTTATTTTGATCGATGATCGACAACCATTGTGGTTGTGGTGTGAATTTCTGGGTAAGTATTCTCCCATTCTCTTCTTCTATTTAACTTTTTACCGTAAATTTGTTAAATCATTTAGAAATTTATGGATATAAACATTCAGTTATCAAATCATTTATCGTGTTTGAGTTCCTAGATCTTTTGTTCCTTTGTTCGTATTAGTGGGATCTATTAAGGGCTTTGTTTTTCCACAAAAAATTAAGTTGTTCTATCATGATACCTAATTTAAGTTAACAATAAATTGATTAATTTAATTTAAATTATTTAAATTAAGTAAAATTTCTTCATTTTAATTAAATATGTTTCAATTAGTTAGCTCGATAAACCAATTCCATTGAATTTGGGTTTTAAAACTTTTTTTTGGCATAAAATTAGAACATCCCAAATTGCATTGAATTGAGGTGTATTTATGGAATTTAGTGAAATTTAAATTTTTTAGTTGAAATTGTAAAATATATTTTATGGAAAAGTTTTGAAAACCTCAAATTCCATTGAATTTGGGGTTTGGAATGAAAATTTATTGAATTTTTAAAAATTAATTTTCTTAAATATTATTTTGAAAGTTGAATATGAAATTAAGTTGTGAATTAATTTTAAAATATCCTTAATGTGAATGTAGATTAAAATGGTTTTGATAGAAATATATTGGGTTTATATTGAGAGAGGGAATATTATTGTTTAAAAACTCATTATGGTTTTTGAAGGGATAATTGGCATATTTAAAATTGAGAATAGAATGAATTGTATTTTAAGGTTGGATGAAATAAATTTTTCATCATTGTTTTGTAATAGATCACATGAATTTTTTTTTTATTTAGTGAGTTTATTGGATGAAACTTCATGATATAAAACATTATAAAATATAAATACAACACAACCCATCCCTTAGGAGATTGTGATAATTCCTATTTAGGCTGATTTCAACATGATGTGTGTACATATTTCTATCTCACCATGAGTGTGGAGGCCCTAAAGCCTAGAAAAATAATACCTTCTTCGGCATATAACAATGTTTCTCACTTGTTTTAATGTCATATGAATATATGATATTTTTCAAAACTATTTTATAAGACGTATGATTTATATAAATAGATCTATATTAAAAAAGTTTATTTTAAAGTTTGTGAAGAACATCCTTTTTTAGAACTATTCCATCTGTTGTATTTTTATGTTATTGTTTAAAATTATTCTTCCCTAATCTTAACAATAAATGAGGAATTGTTTTATTTATTCTATTTGAAATTAAAAAAAATTAATTCAACATCCTTTTTGGATAATTTAATATTTTCATCTATCATGTAATCCCTGTTGAGACCCTACTAGGATTTTATCTCTCACCCTAACTATGTCTTTAGGTGACTATAGGTTATATTATTACAGGTTTTAGAAAGGCAAATGGATTAATTGGAGGTGGTTCTACTTATAGATCCATGGATTTAGTGACTGCTATCATCTAGGACGTTGGAATTATTTACTATTTATAGATCCATGGTTTATTTACTATTTAATTGGAGGTGGTTCTACTTATAGATCCATGGTTCGTAGTTGTAGTACATTGGGTTGCTTTTCCAATTTCACATCTGGAATAATTTTCCTAGGGGAGATTCCTTTGTATGCAATACTAACCTATCCATTTTACTCCCATATTGTTAGTGGGAAAATATTTCCCACATTCATCTTTTATGATTCCAGGTGTTAGTCATCAACCCATGGGGATCAATCATTCCCATAAATCTTTTTTAGGAAATGATTGGTTATCTAGTTATCAAGAAACATAAGATGGTTTTTGACATAGTTTTATCAATTGAAGGTTTGATTTTCTATTGAAATAGTGTATGGTAATCAACCAATATCTATTCCCTCTTACCGTATGGAACCATATGAAATTAAATAGTTGTATACTTAGTTTTATGATCTTTGGGAGAAAGGATTTTTATTCCCAAGTATGTCACCATGGGCGGAGCGAGTTCCCATTCATTAGAATTTTATGGTTAACTTCACCATTTTGTTGATTATCAGAAACAAAATTCAGTTACGGTAATGAACAAGTATTTATTACAATGGATTAATGATCTATTTGATAAGTTGAAAGTGGAGATATGATTCCTGTATAATTATCTTCATTATGACTACCATCAGCTAAGTATAAAACAATAAGATCTTATGAAATCTACCTTTTGGAGCAAAGAAATCCATTTTTAGTAACTTATCACACCCTTTGGACTATATAATCCTCCAGATGTTTTCATGGATTTATTGAACTTGATTTTTTCCAAGTATCTAGATAACATTGAGGTAGTATTTTTGGATGAAATCCTCATTTACACTATGTATGAGGAGGATAATGTGCATAATTATAGAATAGTTCTATGTCTACTAAGAAATCAGTGACATTATTCAATGTTTTTAAAATGTGATTTCAGGATTTGGGAGGTGAAATTCTTGGGACACCTAGTGTCAACACCTGGGATATCAGTTGATTGTAGGATGGTGAAAGCTATTATGAAATGGGAAAAAACCCAAATTGATTTCGATATTCAATGATAAATTGGATTAGATAGATAATATCATCTTTTCATGTAATACACACTAATGTTAAATTATATTTTGACCACACAAACTATAAAAGGAGTAAAATTTTCTTAGAATAATAAATGTATAAATTCATTTCTTGAGATGAAATATCTTTTGACTAGTACAATACTGTTGACTGTTATAGATTCTGGGCAGTGCTATGTGGTATTTTGTGTTGAATTGGGATTGGACTTGGGTTTCATCCACATTATGGGAGATCATGATGTTTCTTATGGAGGTGAACATTTTCTTCCACACAAGAAAAATAATCTGACCCATGACATTTAAATCGCTGATATGATTCATACAATTAAGGGATGGTAGCATTACCTTAATGGAAAAAAGTTTTACTATGAATTCAAAACACAAGAACATGAGTTATATATTCTCTCAAAAGGATTATAATCTTCACTATAGGTGTTGGGTATAATACCTGCTCTCGTTCGATTTTGACATCGCCTATAACCAAGGAAAATTGAATGTCCTTGCATATGCTTAGAGTAGGAAACTTTCGACCTAGGAATTGAAAGAATTATTACAAGAGTAGAACTTGATGTATCTATTTGGATTTCATTATATTGCATTCAGGGAATAATGGACTGAGGTATCCTTGTTCAATGATTATTTTACATCCTCTCTTATTGAGATTATTCTTTTAGAACATCCACTTAAAGTTGAGTTCTGTTTCATTAGAGACTCTCTTTATCGTGGGTAGAACGTTTCTGTGTTTTTTCCACGTTTTTATGAATTCCAACATGTCATGTATGAGCATGAAAAACCTTAGGGCTCACATTAACCACTTCCCATAACAACTTGGTAGTTGGATGAAATCTCTATGGATATTGTGGTTGGGTTACCAAGTACCCATATAAAGAATAATAGGACATGGTTTTTCATTGCTGGGCTGATTAAATCATCATACTTAATACCCATTCATGATACAACCAATGTTGGGGATTTTGAAAATATCTATGGGAAATATATTGTTTATTTGCATAGATTTCCTTCATGTACAGATTCTAATAAGGGTCCTCAGTTCACTTATCAATTTTTGAGAGGCTTTAAGGAGGCACTAGGATCTCAGGTTTATTTCAGCACGAGATACCATTCATAGTTGTAAGGCTATACAAAAAGGGTAATAAAAATTCTTTAGGATATGATTAATTATTGTGTCCTTGATTTTGGTGGTTCTTGGGATGATCCCTTGGAGATGGTTAATTTATCTTATAATAATAGTTAATAGTCTGTGATCAAAATGGATCATTTTGAGGACAAGTATATTCATCCTTATAAATCTTCGTTGAGTTGGTCAGGGATCGGTGAATGTTCCTTGGTTAGACTGAGCCTGGTCTAAGAGTTGACAAAAAATATTTAGTTGATTCGTCAGAGTATGTTAATGGTATATAGATGATATGTGTCCTACATTATTTAATTTTTTAGACCATTGGAATTATCAATTGTTGACTTGGTGTTCTTTATTTTTTGACCTCATTTGGGTCATTAATGGTATGGAAGGAATGGGAAAATTTACCCTCAATTTTTGGAACATTTTGAGATTTTTGAAAATTTGTGTAACTTTGTGTACCATTTATCACTTACACCATAGATTACATCAATATATGATGTGTTCCCTATATCTAAGATATGAATGTATCTATATGATCGATCTCATATTTTGAGCTAGAGTGATATTGACATTGAAACTTGTTTATCTGTTACTAAATAGCATGTCTGGATAGTTGATTATGAAACAAATGTTCTTTGTGTGAGATATGTACCATTGTTTTTCGTGATATGGTAGCTTGGTTAAGTTTTTCATGATACATGGGAACGTGCACAACTAATGAGAGAGCATTGGTCTCACATTTTTGATGTGGAAGCTTATTGACATGTTTTTGGAGGACGAAATTTCATTATAGTGTGTAGCTTGTAACATCTGATAATTCATCTGAATGGGGTGTTTTAAAAGTTTTTATGGTTTTCCTTTTTCATTTTCTGGTTAGGTACGAGAAGGAATTGTCAGGATACCTATAATAGTGAAGTCATAGATTTCTTGGATTCCTATAAAAAACATGTTTGTTTTGTAGTATACTAGGGATTTACATACTGTGTAATATCATTACATAGTGTGTAAATTTTATAATAATAATAAACCACATTTTATCAAATGGTGATGGGGTTTTCAATAATTTATTAACATATAAATTACATGAATTGTAATTGGGTTATACATTCTATAAAGTCCCAATGGTTCTTTTTTATTAGGAATATTTCTTAATTTTCTTCTTAACCACTCCAATTTTCATTTATTTTAACCAAAGAGCCTTCCCCAAGTGATTTTGGAACCATCAAAACCTTTCAGGATGTTTTCATCCATGATTGATCATTATTGTCATTGAGGTGTGACATTATTGGTAATCATTATCCCTATCTATTCATCTCTTCCTCTTTTCTTCCTAAAATTTTGATAGATCATCTAGGGAGTTATGGGTCGAAACTCCATGTTTTCAAATCTTGATTCTTTGTTGAGATCATAGATCTTTTACACATTTGTTCTTATAGGTAGGTTCTATTTCTCACTTTTTGTTTCCATGATAAACGTGTGTGGTTCCATCTTGATTCCCAATTCATGTTAACCCTATGTTGGTTCATTTTATTTTAATTTTTTGAATTAATTTTACTTTATTGATTTTAATTAAATTTATTTCAATTAGTTTTTTTTAAATTTTTTAATTCCATTGAATTTTGGTTTTAAAAATGGGTTTTATGCATGAAATTTAAAAACCCCCAATTCCATAAAATTGGGATGTGTTTATGGAAATCGTTGAAATTTAAATTGTATAGTTTTAATTGTGAAATGGATTTGATGGATTTTTTTGGAAAACCCCAATTTTGTTGAACTGGGACATTTTTGTGAAATTGATGGAATTATTGAAAATTATAATTGTTGAAACTAATTATGAAATTGCATTGTAAAATTAAGTTTTGAATTAATTTTCAAATCCATATATTGTGAAAATGGATTAATATTTTTTTTATAGAAACCATTCATTTTTCTCTTTGGAAAAGCTATGTTTTTTTTAAACTCAATATTTATTTTAAAGAGAAAATTATCATATTTGAAATGAATAATGGGATGAATTGAATTTTAATGTTTCTTGAAATAAATTTCACATCAATTTTTTGTTCTAGAGAACATGAAATCCTATAGTAGTTAGTGGGTTATTGGGATGGAACAATATGATTTACAAAATTATGAAACATAAATGTATCATATCACATCCCTTAGGTGATGGGGGAGAGTCATACTTGGACTAATATAAAAGGTATGTATATACATATTATCATGTCCCCTTTAGTGTGGAGTCCCTATAGACATCAACTATTATACCTTATTAGTCATATTCCCATGTTTCTCACTTGTTTATGTTTCAAATGAATATATTATATTATGGTAAACTATTTCACATGCCTTATAATATTTTGAAACTATTTCATATTAAAGTGTTTATGTATTCCATGTGTGAACAATACCATTTTTTTCAGACTATTCTATCAATTATATTGTGAATATTTTGTTTAAAAGTATTTTCCAACATTTGAAAATAAATGAATGAATTATTTAATTTATTTTATTTGAAATTATAGTCCTAATTATTTTAAATTGAAATCTCTATTTGGAATATTATTATATGTTATGGAATCATTTCTGAAACCCTACATGGAATTTAGCTCACACCCTATTTGTTAATTTGGGTGTCTATAGATTATCATCATATAGGATGGAGAAATGTAAAAGGATCACTTGGAGGTGGCTCTATCCATTTATATGGGGATATAGTGAGTTTAGTCCATTGGGAATTGGGTAGTTTTTCATTTTTTAGGTAGTTGGTTGTAGTACATTGGGTTGTTTTTCCTGTTATTCTTCTAGTAGAGTTCTCAAAGTGGAGTTTCCTTTATAATAATCACCGACATGTTGTTTTTACTTCAATATTGTTAGTGGAAAAATAATTCCCACATTCATTTTGTACAATTATAGGTGATAGTCACTGACCTGTGGGGATTGGGAGTGTCCTTCGGGTTATGTTAGGACTAGTTCGGTTATCAGGTCACTAGGGTACGTAGGTCGGTTCGTGATAGTCTCGAGAAAATATATCATATATATGCATGAATTTTTCTTATTCATATAGTTTTTAACAGTGTAAAATTATCTTATTTACTTGGGAATATCGTAATCATGGAAAATATATTAATTATTGTGAAAATATATTATGTATGAAATACTTATTCAATATTTAATGGATATAATTTAAAAATATTTTAAATTATTTATCTTATATTTTAATTGGGTTTAAAATAATAAGATTAATAATTATTTTCAATTAATTGTGTATTTTGAAGTATAGTTAATTATTATAATTGTTATTAAATAAATAATTTATATTTATTTAATCCTTTATTGATAATTATATAATATAAATTTGGGATTGATTATTCAACATTTTTTTATTGTATTTATATTTATTATGATTATTTATTATTATTTTTTATAATTATTATGATAGTAAGGTTTATTTATATCTATTATATAATAATTTATATGACCTATAATTACCTATAATAAAAATAAATTCTGTATTTTTTAGAAGTGGGAAATGAAGATCAAAACATGTTCACATCATCTTTAATATTTTATATTTTTTATAATTGTGTTATTTTTATAATATGATTATAGTAATTAAAAATCAATTATAATATGATTTATCAAGCGATTTCATTTGGGACAAAGGGTGAAACCATGCGCATGAATTAAAAAAATTGAAAAAGTATCTTAGCATTGAAAATAATTAAAAATATGATTTTTACTATTAATATGTGTGTGTGTGTGTGTGTGTGTATAATCTCTAAAATTAAAAAATTAAAGAATTTAATAAAATATAAATAATAAAAATAGGGAAAATCATTTGTATAATGAAACACCTATCAACACGTTTCTCTATGTGTGCATTTTAAATGTTTTTGGTATTTAGAAAATAAAACATTTTAAACATTCTGTGAATTTTATGTGTTTTTTATTTATACAAAATAAATTTATTGAAATTA
Source organism: Viscum album (assembly GCA_963277665.1). Taxonomy (NCBI): domain Eukaryota; kingdom Viridiplantae; phylum Streptophyta; class Magnoliopsida; order Santalales; family Viscaceae; genus Viscum; species Viscum album. Next base: position 235,385,458 of record OY728158.1, read on the forward strand.
ATATCAATGATATATTTCTTCAATAAATATGAGACATTGCGATCATATTTTTTTTAATTTCAAATATATATTGTTTTCTTCATTTTATTATTTATTTTATTTCCCATGACCGAGCAGATATGTTTTGGGAGTATTGTCAGAGTCTTCTATAAAATTCATCTATTGTACGGATGCATGAAAATTCAAAAAGTTTGTATCATGAATATGTAGTTTTATGTGGATTACATGCATCAATCATGGGGAATCAATTTTTTTTACCAATCTTGAAAGGGTTTTGAACAGGATTGGGCAATAACAAAGTGTTATCAATGCTTTTGATGAAGATATATGATCATGTATGGAGTTAGAAATAGTTATGCATTAAAAGAGTTTATAGGTAAACAATATCATTTAACCAAACCAGTATGGAAGGGAAAGGATGAAATAAATCATGATATTTAATGCCTCTTTTTACCTATGTTGAAACATTAATTTCATGGAGACATGTTATGATCCAAATATCATTGTAATAGTAAGCGTCATTACAAGTTAGAATTTCCCGAGGGAATTTGAACATCTGAGATTAATGGTCAGGTATTTTTTATAACCAAAAATTTGAATTGGATTTAATTAGTTGAAACATCATTAAATGATGTTTTTAGAATGTGTGGCATGATTTTAGGGCTCCTGTGGGCTCATAGGATCCTAAGGATAAGTACTCTGGATACAATATCCAAAGCTATAGTTGAGCCACTAGTTGGATGGAAGTGTAATGAAGTAGAAGCCTATAATTTTATATTCCAAGACCAATAGTTTGGAATTATAGATAGTGAATTTAAAATTTTCCCACACTTTATTTTATTAGGGCCACCCCTCTTCTACTCTTTGGTTGGGCATATGAGAAATGGGTTAAATTCCATCATCCCCTTGTGTTTGTAGATAATTTTGGTGTTGTGTTCCTGTAAAATTATTAGTAAGATATCTTATAATACTTCTCTTATTCTACTTATCCATTCCTCAATAAATTTCATTCAATTTGTATAGGTTTTGATTTTTTATTTCATCAGACCATGGAAACAACATTGCACCTTAAGGGTTTTTTGTGTTGGGATTGTTGTGTCCATTTCGAGAGGTCAAAATTAATCCCTTACTCACAATTCATCATGAGTTATGTTTTATGATATTTTTAAATGGATTTATGATGGATTTAGATTCAATTGACCTTCAATTTTAGTATTAAAATTGTTAAATTTTTCTAGGAATAGATGTAGGAGTGCATAAAGAGTGGAATAAAAGTAGTTTCCCATTGTTCTGATATCAATGTGTTACCCTATGATTTTCTCTCCAGTTATGAAATTTTTTAATATTGTCATAAATTAATTAATTTACTTATTTTATGATGTCAATGGTTGAATTTGTGCCTATATATAGGCCTTTATGGATATCCGATGGGATTTTTTGACCACTGATACATCAAGAGTGGAGGTGGTGCTTGGAAGGGCCCATGAAATAGTGATCAGGATCTAGTTTTATGTGAAAAACCCTTATTTGAGGTATGGGGACTTGACCTTTTTATGTATCGCGGTTAATTAGTTATTTATGTTTGTGTGAAAAACATTAGTGTAGTATACTACATGATGCATGTGCACACAATTTTACTGACATTGTTTACCTGTTGTATGAATGAGGTGGGTCGATCCTAATGGATGTGACATACCCGTAATGGTTTAGGATGAGCCTAGGTGTTGGGGTGGATGCATTCATGTGGGACTAGGTCCAAATTGAAAAGTGACCTAATGAATATTTTTTGATTTTTGGTTCAGGTTACATTCCATTTTTGATATTTCATTTTAGGATAATATCATCTTAATGTGGCCTCCTTATGTGCATTTTGATAGTTTGTGGTAATAGATAGTTGGGCCTTCCTATGAACCCTCAGGATAAAATGGTGTGATTGGTTAACCTACTCAAAAAATGGGAGGATGGGGTAGTGTGAATGATTGAACACCCAAGAATCTTAAAGACGATTTATTATAATTTGGGGACACCATAGGACCCTTGTAATGGGATGGTGTGATTGATTGGCCTCCCCAAAACCTATAAGGATAGACCATTGTGCATCTTCACCTATTAAGCATCTTTGGGGATGGGTTAAGGAAACATGGTTGACCTCCCTCACTTCCTATGGATGGGTTATAGTAATTGAAGAGGTCTTGACTTGAGTGATAGGTGTGGGGTATGTGATACATATGTTAGTGAGTTCCTAATAGATTTTCCTTAGACAATTGTTTTGTGGAAGTTAGTGTATGGGTTATGGTGTGACATGGAATCTAGAATGGAGCTTAATGATGTTTGTTATAGTTGTGAAATAATGTGAATCTGTACATGGTGCTGATGTGGTAATTTGAATGTGTTTTATTATCCATGTAATTATATTTAGGGGAGGGTATGTTTCACTAGAATTACCACTATATATATATATATATTGCAAGTACATTATTTTCATTAAATCAACACTATTTTTGGATGAGTCAATGAGTATACCAACATGGCCATTCGACTAAAACCCAATATATATATGTCATGGTTTCTTGTGTACAAGGGTATACTTTCAGGATTCATCTCATCATATAGGTGCCATACGGAGTTGGACACATGTTATATGTCTACTTTTCATGGAGGCCGATGATTTGGTTTGATGTATATGATTTAGGCTAGAGTTTTTGTATTTATTTTTCAATTATATTCTCCATGTGTGTCCAAATTCAGTTTTTATTGAATATGAATCTTTTTTTACTATCCAGTGATATTTTTTTAATCATCATATACATAGTTTACTTCATCAATATTTTTAATTGTGAGGGCCATGAGGCTCCTAATATTCTCTACATGTTTTTGGGATTCCCTTTGTAAGGATGATTCATGATACCTTTTTTTGTAAAACTACAAATGAGCCCATTATTTTTTAGAAATAATATCCTCCCCAAGACATTTTTTTGACCTCGCATATTGTCATTAGCCTCTAATATTTTGGTTTTCATGCCTGAAGTTATATGGAAACACATGATTGGGTGTTTTATAGGCATCCCGGGTTAGAGGTTATAATATGGTATCATGGAATGAATTAAGATGGTATACTGTGGTTTTAGGCGGATTCAGGATGGCAGTACATGGGAGGTAGATCGATAGAGTGTTGGGATAGTATGACATTGGTTGATACTCAAGTTTCCAGTGTGTGTTTAGTTTTTAGTCTAGGAAATCTATGACGGGTGAGGTGTTTGATTGGACTAAGATTCTCAATGTGGGATAGATTAGACTCCTGATGAGTAATAGGTTTTGGATAGAATCTTTGAATTTATATGTGTAACATGGTATTGTTATTATAGTATATTTATACAAGTTCCTTCAAGTGGTTTTGTTTGATATGATGTCCTTAAATGAGTCCATATTAGTTTAAGAAACATAAAATATAGTCAATGTTTTCTAATTATATTTTAATTGAAGATTATATTAATGAGGATATTAAATGAATATTTTCTTATTTATGTTATCTTATGTATCATTTATATGGAAAATGATTTTTTATATTGTTTTTAATGAGAAAAATATGGTTTTGAAAAATAAAACCTAATGTGATAGCACATGGTGTCAGTAAATGGTTTTCAGAGGTCAGTTTTACTAGAAATAGCATGAATATATAGAGATTTTAAATTGGAGTAGTTTTTTAATATTAGGGAAGATATAAATAAAATCTATTTTCAAAATTAAATCTCAAAGAAGTTTTTTAAATTAGATATGTTTTCTTAATATTTTGAAAATTGATTTCTAAAAATGGGATTAGTTTTTTAAAAAGTTTATGGTTAGTCTAAGGATTTATAGATTCTAGTATTTGGTGAAAATAATTTCTTTATAAGTGGTGGTTTGAATAAATCCATTGATATTGGTTGTGAAAAAATAATTATAAATGACTTTTTGAGGAAAATAACGAGCAGCTTTGTAAATTGGTTTCCATGGATTTTGTTTTTCATCAAAGATTACCCAATTTCTTGATTTGTGTGGTTGACTCATATTTTTGAGTTTTCTATGAGCATTTTAGTGAGTTAGGTGGGTGTTTTATTTAGTTTGTAATTATGAGTATAGGGTAATAGGAACTTGTGTATATTGGTTTGTTGGATCATCAATGTTCGAATTGGAGAGACATGATGGTTGTTTTATGTATATCGATGGTACGATTAGGAAGTTATATGGAATAATATGTGGTGGGATAATGGGAATAATATTTAATGGGATCCCATTATGGTGGGATCATTATGTGATTTACTAAGATAGGCATGTGTGGCAGTCCATGGATATTTTTCATAAAGGTTGATTAAATAAATTAAATTTTCAGAAGGTTCAGATATTATAAATGTGATTTGTGTTAATTTGAAATAATAATTTTATTGTTAAATTTATTAGCAGGTCTTGGTTGGTTCCACCATAAAGATAGGTTGATGTGTGATATTGTTAGATGATTCCTTTAGGTAGGAGAAACAGTAGATACATTCAACCATTGGTGCAGAGTTTTGTGATGGGGATTACTGAAATCCTCTTAATATTTTTATTGATAGGCTTTCAGGTTTTAATGGGAGAAAAAATTAATTCTAGTGTAATTTTTGAATCAATCCAATGTGGTTAGTGGTATTGTGTTGTGACTAAGAAGGGGTAAATTCCATAAACTTGATTATGAGTATCGAGGATACTTTATATTTGTAGGGACTGGTTTATGGGGGGGTGAACAATAGGATAGGGTCATTAGTCCCGACTATATGGGATGAAACTCATATAAGAATAATTTGTGTTATATTATTGGGTGTAACATGAGCATGGAACCATTGGGATGCATTGAGACAAACATAGACATTGGGAGAGAATATGTGAGAGGGTTATAGTTGGATAGATCAACCTCCGAAGAGAAGTGTGAGTGTTATAATGAATTTTTCAAAATGTATCAGTGTGCTAGAGAAGGTGTTTAAAGGTGATTTGTGGTTCTGGTTGGTTTACAGGTCATAAAATGGCTATGATTGGGTCTATTGAATTTTTTAACGCTTTTAATGATCTAAAGGGGTGATATGGTGGTATGATGCCACTATTTTTGGTTCGGGGGCATTCTCATGGTGACTTGACTGATGGGATTGAAGTGATTTCCATGGGAATAGAGAACTTGGAATGTTTGTAAGAAATGGGATGTGTCCATGTGTTTTGAAGGGTGAAATTTTTGAAGGATTAATGTATTGTGGTGTAATCAACTAGGTATTAGTGAATTTTTAATTTTTTGTTGGATGAGAGAGAGCGGATTGAAAGGAGTGATGTATGTGTGGTGTTGGGGAACATTTGGTGTCCAAACTAACAGAGTAGTATAAGGGAATCCATATGCTGGGGAGTGAACCGATGGCGAGGGTATGAATATCATTTTGGATAATCTTTTTCTATTTTTGGAATAAAATTATTATTAATGGGGAGTAATATATGGTTGGTTATTAGAGTTGGAACTCAGGTATGAGTGGGTTGACCAAGTCAAGTCATTTTCTATGGTAATGGGATGAGTCTGTACCATATATATTAGTATTTATTTTGATGGATGATGATGATGATATACATGTGGGGGGGAGAAAAATATCTATCATGGGAGTTGGTAACTTTTTTTAGAGGGGTGGGAAAGTTTAGACTATTCATTGAAATAAGGAAATACATCAGGATAATAGTGTTTGGGTGAAATCACGTAAGACTATTTACTCAAAAAAATTCCTTCTTCATAGTTTCATTATTTTTTAGTTGGATTTAGTATGCTAATATCTAGATATAAGTAATTTTTGTTGTATAAAAATCTGGGATGGATTAGAGGTGATTCAATACTTGGTTTGAGTTCATGGAAACTTGAACATTCATTTTGTGATCCAACAATTTAATTTCACCCAAATTCGGGTTCGGGCATCATTTTATCTTCCTAAAAAATCTTATGATGCCTCTAGGTGTGTGATATAAAGATCAAAATTGAGGTTTGGTGATGTATTATAATTGGCAGTAGATAATTTTGGGAAACATTGGACAAACAACCAACAAAATGGTTTTCTGTGGTTTGGATGTGGTGAGGTTGGAACCATGTTAGGAACACCATATGATAAATGAAAGGGGTTGTAAGTGGATCAAACCATAATCTATTGTGTTAGTTCCCATTTTTGGAGTTTCATAGTGGACGCATGTTGTAGTATGGGGGATAAAAAACAATGTTCACTCAGGGTTATAGTAATAGATTCATGTTGCTTAATGTGGTTCATAGGTTCAAAATCCTTCTTGAGGATGAGAGACATTGTGGTTGGATGTTTTTAACTACCTGCATTGTTATACATAGAAAAATTCCATAAATATTTTGAACATTTATTTTTATTGGTTAGATAATTTTAGATCCAATGTTTTTAATTTAATTATGAGTTTTTTATATCTTTAAAGGATTTTTCTATATGTTGTGTGAGTCTTGTAGTTGTTAGGTGGTCTCAAATATTCCTCAACAGAGGTGAGGAAAGTACTTTATCTAATGCTTCTGCTAAACCATTGGATTCATAGTGGTGGATAGAAGTAGTATGGTCTAATTTAAGCCACCCAAACCAACTACTGGACTTTTATATTTAATACATTACAACTGCACCTATAGTATTTTAGAGAAGGTATTCCCTCACCACCGATTTGATTGGGTGTATGAGAAGGGGGTCCAACACCCTTCTTCCCCAATAGTGTGGAGGTAATTTTAGTTCCATTTACATGGATAATTGGAAGTATGATATCCTCTTTTACCCCCATTTTTCTTCTTTTCTATTCATTATAAGATTCTTTTTCATTTGGATATGGTTTGAATGTAATATTTTTCTTCAGCATTAGAAAATCATTTCACTTTTTGTGTATTTTGTGTTCTTATTGTGGAGGATATCTTGAGATGTTTAAATAAATAATAAAATCAACATTTTTAATTATTTATGTTTACTGGTGAATTTTTAAGTGATTTTAAAGATTTTTTATTAAATTGGATTTTAATTATAATATTTAAAACATTTTTCCTTAGCATAGTATTGGGGGGGGGTTTCTAGAGTGGAACACACATGGTTTCCTATAGTTCCAACAATTAGGGACTGCCCCATGAGTTTTTCACCAGGTATGGAAATTTATAATATTGGATTAAATTAATTAATAATTTATTTTTATGAATTTAATGGTCCATGTAGTCTCTCATGTATATTTTCAATTCGAAATAGATCTCGAGGGAGTTTTTAGGACCACTAGGGCCTCAAGACTGGATGTAGTGCTTGGAAGGGTGAGGTATGTGATGGTTGGGATATACATTTATGTGAATGAACATGTTTATATAAAGGGACATTGACCTTATTATGTATCATTGTTAGTATGTTATTCATGTTTTTGATTAAAAATTAATGGTATTACATGCTTGATTCAAGCATGATTAGTTTGACTATTGATGTTTTCTAATGATATCAATGTGGTGGGTAAATCCCGATCTATTTGAAAATCCACCAGATGGTTGGGATTTGGAAATGGGGCAAGGATGATTATTTCATGAATGACTACGTTTAGTGGTACAGTGACCTAATAATGATCTGGTGAGTTATTAGACAGGTTTTGTGCCCTATTTGATTATTATTAGTGGAATAACATACTACTTGTTGTTCCCCCTTAGTGGAATGAAATGGGATGGGGGAATTGATGGTTGTGGGCTCCAAAGAAGCCTCAATATTGGGTTGTGTGATTGGAAGGACTCCTTAGAACCAACGGGTATAGGATGATGTGTATGATTGACCTCTCAAGAATCCTTGGGTTGGATTTGTGTGATGTTTTTCCTCCCCTAATATAGCGACCCTATCCCTTTCACAAAATAGTGCATGATTTTAAACAAAAATAAATATAATATTACAAGCCAAGGATCATAAAGTCATGTGTCTTTTTATGATTATGTACATAAAACTGAAAAAATTGAATTAAATAAAACATTTCATTACTTATTATCCATTATGAACTCCTATATTTCTTTAAAACCTTACATCTACTTAGGTTAACCTGAAAAAAATATGAAAGAAGGGATGAGCTAAAAAGCCCAGTAAGGTAATAAACATAAAAATAAATCATAGCACATGGGTTAATAGGTATAATAAGATGACATAAAAGGCATGGATATAGATAAGGAAATAGAACATATGTTATCATGGTATCATATGAGATGTGTAAACAACTTATAACATGACATAAGGATGATTCAATTCTCAGTACATAGGAGAACGAGTCAAGGCTAACCACTAAGACTCCTACACATGGAGCACAAGTCAAGGATAACCACCAATACTGTTGAACTTAATGTATCATGAGACTAACCATTATAAATGGAATTTGAGTGCTATTTGGGAACACCAATACTACCATTTACATGAAAATCAGTTCCACATGATGAATCAAATGTATGGAATCAAACATAAACAAAATCACTACCCATGGTATGAATTGGGTATCATACTATTCTCAAAAGGCATAAAATAAGATAATATCACAATTGTATCCATGAAAGAAGGGATATAAATTATACATGGACACTAATAAAGATAAATAGACATAGATAATGATAATTTATGTTATACTGAGGTGATAATAAGAAAGTATATTTTTTAAGAAACTATAGAATTAAAAAAATAGTGGGTTTTAAGATAAATACTAAAGGTCATTTATCGAAAAAACATTTATATAAAACCAGATGCAAGACAAGAAGGTTTTCATAAAAAAATGTTATTTTAGAAAAAATTGGTGTCTCAAAATAGATTATATAGTGCACTTAATAATGGGTAATAATTATGGATGTTCCCTTGAATCCAGCTAACTTATAAGGAAGAATCATGTAGCGAAGATTAAAAAAAATTATATCCCAAAAGAAGAAGGATTTAAAGATCATTATATAAGAGTTTAGAACATATACATTGAATTTTTAATATTTAAAAAATAAATATATATAATTTTATTTGGGTTAAAGGGTATAAATAATGACCCGTACGAATAATTGAGGTTTGGGTAGAAACCATTACCTTAAGTCTGAAGGTGTTCTTCACATGATCTTAATGTTATGGATAATCAAATTAGATATATTAATTAATAAGTATGGAACAAATTATGTATGTATTTTATTTAATATATATTTATTATGTTTATTTATATTCTTTTTGATGGGTGAAGATATTCAATTTCTTCATTTGGGAGCATTGGTTTCCTTGGTTTTCATGATCGCTTTACATGTCCACATGTACAGAAGGTCATGTAAAGTGGGGATAATTTTCAAAAACTAGGAATATATTTTCTAAATTATATTAATGTGGTTACATTGTTCATATATATAATTTTTTTTATTTCATGAGGTTGAGTCATTATATTAATTTTTAATGATAATCCTTTGGGATTATTTTAGTGGATTTCGATCTCAACATACTCATTTTGTTTTATAAATTAATATTATGTGTAAAAATGATTAAATAATATTAAATATGACATAATACATATATAGTAATCTGGTTAAACTATAAAAAATGTTTAATGACCATCCTTTGAGATGGTAATGGAAATTGAAAACATAATCAACCTTGAATGTGATACAGTAACACATCAGAGACAATGTTTTCATTTTTAGTATAAAAGGAGGGACAAAGAGAGACAATTATAAATTCATTAATTAGAATAAAAAATTAAAATATATCTATGGTACTGGATTTATAATACCATTTTTATGATGGGATGTGAAGAGATAAATAGAAAATAAAGGAACTTAAGAAGAAATTAAATGAAAAAGAAAGGGTTTTACCTCTTTATTCCATCTTCTTGAGAACATCATTAGGTGATCATTTTTTGTATTTTATTTTTTACTGAAATCTCTTGGAATTGGGTGAGGATCCTAGGATGTGATTTTAGTATATTTTTTTCAAGTATAAAGTCTTTATAGGTGTGAGGAGAAGAGGTGGCGAGGGGTGGTATTTATAGAGGAGGAGAGAGGTGCTTTCTTTTTTTTCTAATCATTAGATTATTAATTTTGCTCCAGCTTAGGAATAGTTTGACCACTATCCTCACAAATATTAAAATGATGAAGTTATGTTATAGATTATAGTTCTTATATCCGTAATGAATCAATGAATAGTGTATTTAACAATTAATGTATAAATATAATAAATTACCATATTTCACTATTCACAAGAAATTCAAGTATTTTAAAAAAATCTAAATAATTCACCGTAATTTTTTTTTTTGATAATTAGAATTAAAAAATGAACTCAATTTTGGGAAAATAATTTTCTAAATATGATAAATTTATATTTTTATTAAAATCATAGTTTAATAAAAAAATACATTTTTTAAAATTTAAACTAATTTTATATCTCATGAAAAGTAATCAAGGTCTCATAAAATTATATTATAACCATATGAAATCCAAATAATAATATATGAATATATTTTAGGAAAATAATTTTTCTTTTAAATTATTAAATTATTCATAAAATTGTAATTAAATATTTAGGACTTCTAAAAACACTGACACTTAATTAATATTTTTTAAAAATATGTATTTATGTATAATATGATATAATTATATCATATTTTCACTTATAAGATGGATAAATTATATTTATTCATTAATTGGAGAGGTTTTGATTCAACTATCTAGTTTACTGTTCATAATGGTCATGTTACTATTATAAAGGTCGAGTTACTATTCCTTTGGTATAAGTTACTTAACTTCTAGAAATTCATTTTATTTCATTAATAATAAATTTATAATGTATTTATTGTGTTATTAATATGATTTTATATGATTATACTCTATGAAATAATTATAAGAATGAAAATTCCATTAATAGAATCTAGGGTCATTACATTTTTCCCCCTTATAAAATTTCTCCCATGAAATTTCATTTTACATTCTATTCTAAAAATAGGTGTGGGTACTTTTCATTCATTTCTACCAATTTTTCCCATGTTCCCTCTTTATAAATATAGTTCTTCTATATTACATTGACCAAGAAAATAGTATTGTTGTGCAGAAACTTTTCTCTGTGATCCATGATCTTCACTGGTTTCTCCTCAAAAGGAAAGAACATTCTCCAAATGTACAACCTATAAAGTTAGTACATGTAAATGATCTGATATGGGCTTCTTTAAGAGGGATATGTGTAATATATCATGTACTTTATACATGGTAGGTGGATGTTCTATTCTATAGAGCACAACTCTAAAACGATTAAGAATATCTAAGGGGTCGATGTACCTAGGGAATAGATTTCCTTTCAACAAAAATATTAGGAAATTATTCCAGGGAGTTATTTTTAGGAATACAATGTCTCCAAATTTATACTCAAGGTCTCTCCAATAATTTTATGCTTGACTCATTTGTCGACTTAGGTTGCCTTGATCTACTCCAAAATGGATTTCTCCTTTTACACCATCTATTCGACCATTTTAGGTCAAAGCAGCTTACACCCACTAAATTCTTCCAAGCATACCAGTGTTTTGCACATTTTCCCATAAAGGGATCTATATATAGCCATTAAAATTTGTTTGTGGAAACTATTATTATAGGGGGATTTTACTAGAGGAAGGTTTTTTTCAATCCACCATTGAATCCATATAACATGCTCACAATATTTCTTACATTCATTGAATAGTTATCTCATATTGTCTATCAGTTTGGGGATGATAGGTAATATTGAAGTTCAACTCAGTGTTCAGAGCTTGTTGTAGACTTTTCCTTGAACATAGTGGTGAATCTTAGATCTCAATCAGATATAATTAATAGTGTTACTCTATGTAGCCTTATCACTTATTTAGGGTATATATTTTATAGTTGTTACATTGATAAGTCCTCATGAATTGATATTAAGTTAATTGTATTTGTATGATGATACACAATGTCCCATATAGCATTGTTCACTATGGATGTCATTGGAAGTCTGGTGACAAAGTCCATAGTAATGTTCTCCGACTTCCATGTCAGTATGGGTTGTGATTTCATCGCCCCCTTCAACTGTTTTATTTCCCCCCTACACCTGATGACATATGAGGAACATTAACATATATTGAATGATATTATTTTTCATATTTTCCCACTAATAGTTCTCCCGAAAATATAGATGCATCTTTGTACTCCTTAGGTGAATAGAAAAGGTTGAGTTATGTGAATCCTTCATAAGCTCCTTCTTTATCTCTATATTGGATGCTACATATAGTCATGACCCAAATATTATGACTCCATCCTTATTAATCTTGAACTCAGAGGATTTACCATTTTAGCTATCTTCTACACTTTTTTGAATTTCTGCATAATTTATTTAAGAATCCTATATTCAATCCAAGATGTATGGTTGAAAAATCATTTCAGAAATCATTAATTATGTTCCTCCATTGATTATTAACATTCATATTTTCATATGTCTAAAATTATTGGATACATCTCAATTCTCATCATTTATAAACATGCGTGATCATTTTTACTGACAACTTCCTTCACCTTATTTTCCTTACAAGGATTATAATGGATTGAACAGTCATAATACTTGATGGGATCTAACCATATTAGTAGGATCATATTAGTCTGCTTCTATTTGAATATATATTTGAAACTCTTTAGATCGGTATATATCTACCAATTTTCCCATATAGATAATTTCACCACATTTTCTATGCCAAGATCATAGCATCCAACTTCAGATCCTACGTTAGATAGTTTTACTCATGAATTTTCAATATCCTTGAGGCATATGATATCACTTTTTCATTTTTCATCAGAACACAGCTTAAGCCTTTCTTTGAATAATTATTGTACACCACAAAGATTTCTTTTCATTTTGGTATTGAGAGTATTGGAGCATTAATAAGCCGATTTTTGAGCTCCTTAAATATTTTATCACATTATTGAGTCTATAAAAGATTTCCCCCTTCCATGACAGATTTTTTATTGGGTTTTAAAATAATTATAAGTTCTTAAAAAAATTCAATAATACCAAACTAGGCTAAAAACATTATGGATCTCTATTACATATATTGTCCTAGGCCATTATTTGATTTCCTTTATCATAAAAGGGTCCACAAATATTCTTTTAATGGTAATAACATACACCAAGAATGATAATTCCTCCATCTAGAACTCAAATTTAATATAATTTTAATAATTTTTGTCCCTTGTCAAAGTCTTTAGAATCATATTCAAATGCTTTTCATGTTCCTCCTTGATCTTAGAGTATATATAAATATCATCATTAAAGACTACCACAAATTTTTTGATGTAATATCTAAAGTTTCTATTCATTAAATCCATGAAAATTTTTGGATCATTAGTGAGTATCAAGGGCATCATAATGATCTCATAGTGTCCATACCTTGTTCAAATGGTTGTCGTGAGAATATCTTCCTCCCTCACCTTTTATTGAAGATATCCCAACCAAAGGTCCACCATTACGAAATAACTGGCCCCATGTAGCTAATCAAAGAAGTATTCTATCTGATGTAGGGGAAACTTTTTATTTATAATTATTTTTTTGAGCTGATGATAATTAATACATAGGAACATTGAACCATCTTTCTTATTGATGAAGATGACTAGTGCACCCCAGGTTGAAGCACTTGGGCATACAAAACCATTATCAAGATTATCATATAGTACTTTTTTAGCTCTTTAAGATCTAGGTTTTCCATTACATAATGTGTCTTTAATATAGGAAAATATCCATGTATAAGTTCAATTTAAAACTCTATCTCCTAGTCAGGAGTAATACTAGAAAATTCATTGGGGAATAAATTAGTGTAGTCCCTTACAATGATCATGTCTTTAATCATGATTCTCTTCTTTGTCTCAATCATTTGAGCTAGATATTACTTCTCATAAAGAAAATAATTTCCACACTTAAGATAATTATTATAAAGGATATTAATCTTCTTCATTACAATTGTACATAATTGGAATATGATTTGGGGTGTGAAGGGTGATCTCCCATTATAAATAGTACATGTTGGATTTGTATAAATATGTCCAATCTATACCCAATATATAATTTAACTCCACCAAAGGATGTATGATAATATTTTTTGGGAGGTTAGGTCCACAAAAATCAACCAGGGTGGAGTAATATACATTAGATTCAATAATTTACCCGTTTTATCCTCATTGATAACACAACCCCCATATTTTGAGGTGGTGTTTGAATAGTTCTAATAAAAATACAAGATAGAAAATAATTCATATAACAAAAATAAAATAATATATTTTATATTCATGAAAGAATAACTATTGTACCTATCAAAACATCATTTTCTAGTTCCACCTTAGTAGTAGTGATAACGTATGACCTTATTTTTTCCATAGAGGTTATTGTTGACATCCTCTAAAAACATTGGGCTAAGGGAATTTGTATATAAAATCACCATTTTTTTGTATTAGAAAAACTGTACTATAGGTTGAGTGTTGATATGGATCTTCATTTTTTCTTCAACATTAGTGTAATTATTTAGTAATTCTTAGAAAGAAACCCATTCTTCAACATTTGTATCATTTATTGCTTCCCTTTAGATTTTTATTAGGATGTTTCTTTCCCCTATTTCAATACATGGGATATTTTTTATTCTTTTTATCATGGGATTTATTTTCTGAACCACCCATATTAGACTCCATTTTCTGATTTTTCACCTGTTCCACAAGACCACTGAGTGTCTATGATGTTGATATAATCGTTGGGGAATAATGATAAATCTACCCATAAATGTTGAAGTCTCGAATTGCCAAATCTTTTTGTACACTAAGCTAAAGTCTGATAAGGAAGATATCCACTATGATTTTGGTGTTCATGAAAATGTTATCGGTGTATCTAATAATACTTGTAATGTTTTCTTCATACACGTTGATAGATTCCTCTTCCTTATGGATATGTATGATGAGTAGTCATTCCATATTGAGATAAAGGGTTAATGGAAAATTTTTATATGAATAAATATTCATGAATTACTTCTAATCCATGGAATTAATTTCTTAATTGGACATTTTATTTTTTACCAGCATCACCCACTAATCAGCTTTCCCATCAAAATGATACACCTCCATCACAACATTCTCTTCTTAAGAGAACTAGAGGGTAGAGAATATCTTTTCAATGGAGTTAATCCATTGTTCCTTGAGTATGGGATCAAAAGATCCACTAAACATGAGATCCATTGTCGTATGAAGGATTCAATATAAACTTTATCTTTCCATGGAGAGAGAGGGAATTCCACAGAATTAAAGTTATTATTCACAACATGATCCATTAGATCAAGTAATTTCATAATGTTTTGATCACACGTTCCCATCATATTTTTCATATCATTAGGTAAATAATCACATTTCCTATAACATTTATTTTTGTATGTGTTCTTTTATTTCCTTTTATTAACTAGGAAAATGAATGTGCAATTAGGGGTCTTGAATACTTATCTAATAATCATTTATAAGGAATCATTGATCATAAAAAGGATAAACTATTAAAATAAAAGGATATCCTCTCTTTTGATTCCTAGGTTTCAATATAGGTTATCTAAGGTTCATTTCCTATCATATTATCTTATGGGATTTTCATCCCTTAATAATTGATCATAATGAGCTTATTAATTTTATAGAGAATATCCCCTTGGAGTGTAAAAATAGATGTGTATTAAGGCCTATTTTTGTGTACCAGGTCACCCCAAGTTAGGTCCAAAACACATGGTCTGATTTGTTACCCCTAAGTGCATATATTCTAAAACCACGTCAATATGTAGTATCCAAAAATATATGTGTTTTCTTGATAAAAAACTTATTATATACATACCAAAATTTATGTATGTTTTATTAGACATAATAGTTTCTATATATTTCTTACTAAATTGATATATTAATAACCTGAAAAAAATAACTAGACATTCCAATAATACCAACTCTATAAACCATAGACATTTCTAACAAAATTACATGATTTTTGACATAATTAAAAATCAAATTATAAATCAAGCATCATAAATTATAGTGTATTTAGAGGTCTAGGTACATAAAATAGAAAAAATAGGACAAAAAAATATTTCAATATTTATTATACATTATGAACTCTTAACTTCCTTTAATTACTTACATTTACATAGGATATTCTATGGATAACATAAAAAAGGGATGACCTAAAAATCCAGTAAGGGAATAAACATAAGAGTACAATATAGAATAAGGGTTAGTAGAAAAAATAATATGACATAAAAGGAATAGATATACATATGTAATCCTAACATATGTAATCATGGTATCCAAGGTAATTTTGAAACAACATACAAAATGATATTAAAATGAGTAAAGACACATTTCACATCAAGTAGGATGAGTCAATATTAACTAGCAATACCATTGAACAAGGATAATGAGTCAAGGATAACCACCAAGACCTTAGGACATAACATATCATGAGACTAAACATTACCCAATTCATTTAAGTGTTATCTAGGCACACACATCAAAACATTTTCATGAATTTTTGTGCCATATTAATAATCATACATAGGAATCAAACATATACATAAGGGTTACCAATGGTAAGAATTTGGTATCAAAATCATGTCAAAAAATCATAAGATAAGGTAATACTGTAATGGTGTCCATAAAAGAAAGTATTTAAATCCTAAATGTACATTCATAATGGAAAATATGAATATATCATGATAAGTGATGTAAAAATTAAGTGATAACATGTAAATAGATTATTTAAGAAACATTTGAATTAAAACATTTTAGTGCGGTTTATAGTAAATATTTATGATAATTTATGGAATAATATTTAATATAAAATCCTAAATGAGCCATAAAAATTTTCATAATAAAAAAATTTATTTTAGAAAAATAATTATGGCTCCAAACATATTACGAATTTCACTTGAAAATGGTAAGAATTTGGGATGTTTCCTTAAATCAGGCTTACATATCTTGAAGAATCACATAGGGAACCTATTGACCAAATGTATATCCACGAAAAAGAAGGAGGAAAGGATATTGATAAATGATTTTGGAACATATAAATTGAATTTATAAGATTTAAAAAAATAATTTGGGTAAAAATTGATAAAGAATAGCCCAAAAGAGTAATGGAGGTTCAGGTAGAATCTCATACCTAAAGTCTGCAGGTATTCTTCACTTGATCATAATGTCCTACGTAATTGAATGAGATTCATTAATTTATATTTCTATAACCCTTTATACATTAATTTTATTTATTATATATTTATAATTTTCATTTATTTCATTAATATCCATTTATATGGGTAAAGATATTCAATTTTAATATTTGGGAGGGTTGGTTTCCTTGGTTTTCATGATCAGTTTACTTATATACATGAATGAATGTTAGTGTGATGTGGGGGTAATTAGTGAGAATTGAACTTATATGTTATTAATGATCATAAAATGGTTAAATTTTTCTTATATATAACTTGGTTTTATTGAATGTGGATGAATCATTATATAAATAGTTAATGATAATCACTGGGTTTATTTTGGCAGTTTTCAATCATAATGAACTAATTTTGTTTTATAAAATAATATCATGGGAACAAAATGATTCAAAATCATTAAATAAGATATAATGCATATATTTTAATATTTTTAACCCTAAAAATGGTTTCATGAGTATCATCGATGATGGTAATGGAAATTGAAAACTTCATCATCCTTGAATGTGATAAATTAACACATCACAGATGATGTTTTAATTGTACTATAAAAGGAATGATAAAGAAATATGAAGACGAATTATCCATTAGAATAAAAATAATACTTTATATTTATGGTACTAGAGTTATCATACCATTTTGATTAGGGGATATGATAATTGGAAAATAAAAGCAGGAACATTAAAATAAATTAAAAGTAAAGAAAGAGGGTTTTACCTCATGAATCATTCTTCATGAAAACCTCTTTAGGGGATCAGTTTTGATGTTTCAATAATACAAAAATATAATGGAATTGGGTAAGGTTCATGGAATGGTATCTCTATATAATTTATAGAATTATCATGTCTTTATAAGTGTGAGGAGTAGAGGTGGTATTTAAAGTCGAGGGGAGGGGTGTTTTGTCATTATTTTATTCATTCATTTATTTTTTGGTTCAAGAATCTAAATAGTTTAAGAATTATCATAATAAATATTATATTAATGAATTATTTGACAGATTATGGTTCTTACATTAGTGATTACTCATGGAATGATTTATTTATCTTATAATGTATAAATACTGTAAATTACCGTATTTCACTATTCAACAAAAATTAAATTATTTTCAAAAAATCCCAATAGTTCACCATAACCATATCTTGACATGTAGAATTGGAAAATGAAATCCAATTTATGTAAATAATTTTATAAATATGATTAATCTATTTTTTTAAATAAAATCATAATTTAATTATAAAATACAGATTCTGAAATTATAACTTATTTAATATAACTTGAAAAATTAAATAAGGTATCCTAAAATTATCTAATAAACATAAACATCAAAAAATTAATTTATGAGTACAATTTATGAAAAATATTTCATTTTAAATTATTCAATTTTTCATGAAATTATAAATAAATATTTATTAATTGATAAATTACTTACAGATAATTAATAATTTTTAAAATATTTATTTGCTTGTACTATGATATAATTATTTAATATTTTCACTTAAAATATAGATAAAATTTATTTATACATTCATTGGTGAGGTAATAGTTCAATTTTCTTGTTTACTACTCATAAGGGTCCTATCACTATTCCAAAGGTCAAATTATTATTTCTTTGGTACATGTTCCTTCAATTCTAGAAATGCCAATTATTTCATTATTTTTTCATTTATAATGTTTTTATTGTGTTATTTATGTGATTTTATGTGATTATACTATATGAAATAATTATACAAAGTGAATTTATATTGATAGTATTCAGGGTTTCTACTCATGAATACTTATGATAGTTTGGTGTAACAGATTGGCCACCCAACAACATATGGGGATGGGCTGAAGTGCATATTAACCTCCCCAGAGATACTGATAGTGGGATTAGAAAATTGTTTGGCCCTATATGATTGTGAATGGATGGGTTGAGAAACTTGACGAGAAGGTGACCTGAGTGATAGGAATAGGTCATTGGATTTATATTTTTTTGGGTTCCTAAGAGACATTCATTAATACATGTAATTCAAGTAAGAAGTGTTTGGATTATGATGTGATAAATATTTCAACATGGGGATGAAACTGGGATGGTATGGGTTGTTTAATTATGTGGATTCTGACATGGTGATGAACCAGATATTATGGGGTGATTGGTCTCATTTTGTGTTATATTATTGGTTAGGTGTACAATATAATAACAACAACACTTTATATAGATGTATTGAATGCACAATATTTTGGTCACAGTCGAACATAGTTTTCTTGAGGGATTGTCGATACATACATGATTATTGGACTCACACAATATCCATGTATATATTGTGGCATTCATTTTGCGTGGGTAGACACTCATGTTTTCTTTAAGGTCACAGAAACCACATGGAGATGGTCTCATGGTACATGTCAACTATTCGTGAAGAACGATGATTCAACATGATATATGTGACTTGGGATAGAGAATATATAAATATTTGTTTATTATAGTCAGTATATATAGACCATAGTAACATTTATTATGTATGATGGATTTATATTTTTATCTGTTTCTTCTTCCTTTTTTGGCATTGACATTTCATATAGATAGTTTACATATTTTATATTATAAACTATGGGGGTCATGGGACTCCCAGTCTTAACAACGTGTTAATGATATTTCATTTATAAAGTTTAGTAATTTTGAATTTTGGGTAGAGAAGTGAATTTAAATCAAGACATGTTTAGAGGAAATATTCTCTCCATGACTATGTTAGGACCTAATAATTAGTTGGCAGCCTCTATCATACATGGAAAATCATCTGAGGTCATGTCAAAACTTATTCTTTAGAAATGTTTGGGCACCCAGGGTAAGGGTGTAACATCAATGACAACAATGATTCATCATAATGACAATGATGATAATCTAATAATGATTATCTGGATAAATATACTAATTTAAGTGTAAAAAATGGGAACATGCATTATTTTTATTGATTTAATTTGAAAAACATTAATATTATTTTTTGTGTTTTAATTTATTCTAGTTAAATAATTTTTTTACAAAAACTCCTGTGATGATATTCTATTCAGACATAAATAAATCAAATACCATGTTAGTTTTTATAAAAGAAAAATAAAATTCATTTTAATTAAAAAACTTTTAAATATTGTCATAAAAATAAATAAAATAATAGTTTTGAATAAATAAGTTATTCTCATTCCATTCATGATGAAGCATGTATACAATATTACATTAAATATGAATAATTTTCAAAAATATTTAAATTAATAATTCATATGATTATTAATTTTTTATTAAGAAATAAAAAATATATAAGAAATCTATTAATGAGTTTTCTATTGATGTTGATATTTATTAAAGTAAAATATTATACCTTTTGTTAATCATAAATTTTATATTTTGAATGTGATGAAACTAAATTCTTATATTTTTTATATGTATAGATAATTAAAAATCATGTTTTAGTTATCAATTCAGGAATAATTTTTACATGTTAAATTTTTTGATACATTTCTGTCATTTACCATTCCTGGAATAAATTATTTCTTAATGGATAAAATTAGATGTAAGGTGACATATATGAATTAATTCATTAAAACAAATTTCATATTTATCAAGGTACAAGAAGGATTATATCATGGATAAAAATGAATTGAGGTTGTATAACCCATTAAAATCTGGCCTCATTTAACTACACATGGAAAAGTTATCATAAAGACCCACTTTACCACAACAATTTTTATTAATTCTTTTTTAACGTTGCTAAATTCACCATTTATCAGTGATAAAAAAAGATCTAAAAAAATATGGTTTATAAGTGCTAAGTAATTTTTTAATGCCCTCTGCCACCATCTCTTTTATTAGTGGTTAGCTACAAATATACAATTCCATTTTCAAATCATTCTTATACCCCATGCAACCAATATTAGCAATCACACCACCCCTTACCCAACCACCAACATTCGCCTCCTCCTAGATGTGAACTTAGAACCTCTATCCTTATGCACATATTCTCTTACCACTTCTGCATGATAATTTCTTCTATATTTCGTGATATATCACATAATATATACAAATACATATTCATGCATATATTTTTATATAAATTTATATATTTATATTTAGAATAATTGAAAAATAAATTTATGAAATATTTTTATGTGTGTCAATACTATAAATTCTTCATTATTCATAATTTCCATTTTATAGCACTAAAAAACAATAAAAGGGGGCTCATTTACCAATGTTAATTAAATCACTCAAAAATGGAACATTTATCCATGATAAAAGTGTATAAAATAATTTGTGACCCTTTATCAATGTTTATTTTATCACTATTAAAGGTCCCCATAAAGAATTTAATTTACTTATAAATATTTATATTCTTTTAAATATGATTTATATATTAATATATATATGATATAAATATGATTTATATAACTATATTATTATAAATGAAATATATAAATATTATCTTTAAAAAATTATGTAAACAAATTATCAAATTTATATTAATCAATAATAATGATTGAATCTAAATTTGTAAACATTAATTAAAGAGGGCATATATAAATATAATATATTAATTGAAACACCCCAAACCTAGAATCCCAGATCCTTTGCATTACATTATTACATAAGAATAGTTATAATGAATCAAATCTCAATGAAACTAATAGTTTAAAAGTTTTGGAAAACTAGAGTATGAACAAGACACTCATTCTGCCTTGGGAAATGAAAAAAACAAAATACATAACCAATAAAAATAAACTAAATCCTTGAAACTCATTCAAAGAATTTAACTTCATATCCTAGGGAAATGAATCAAACTTTTTGTGAACTCAAATGCCTATTAATTGTAAGTTCAATAGATACAATAATGAATCAATGAGTATAATCATCAATGCAATTTAAATAACGAAGGACACACTCTATATAAGTATCTTGATAAAGAATAATAAATATGGAATTACTTATAAATCAAAGTGATATCATTTAATCAATAAAACAAGAATTAAAATAATCCATAGATATTTCAAAGAGAAAATGATATGGATAATAATAAAAAAACTAAATCCTCAATAATAAAAATGAATAATTATTGGATGCCTGGTTTCTGAGGTGCATTATACAATTAATATCAGGACCGTTCATAATAAAATTATGAATATCCTTTATATACACATCTAATTCGGAGAAATGATTCATCTTAACAGACTACTGAAGCATTGAGGGGCTTCCATTAACTGATCCCCAACTCGTATCATACCAGTCTATTCTTCTAGGAAAAAAATATGAAGGGTTTTTCACCAAATGATTTAATCATATTAGACTATTAATTCATCAAGGCTCTATCTATAACTAGTACCCACATGTGTCATATCTATCCAAATCATTTTTCATTTATCAAATAATCGATTTAATTCATAATGAATGTGCCTTGTCAAATATCCTTATTGAGTAAAAGTTGCAGATTAATCAAAATTTCCAGAAATATCAAATAAAATTCCAAATAAACTCTCTATGTAAAAACAGTATATAATTTAGGAAATAATCACATCCATGATAAATTATAGAGATATATAAGGAAAATTTAATGTTCAATGATCACTAAAAAATGAATATTTCAAGGGGAATAAAAAGAATCAACGAAGTAAATATCAATATTATCCTCGGTTACAAAAATCATAATCCATCAAGACGAATAATAAGGATGAAATCATTAAAACATATCCTAAATGGTGTAAAAAATAGGGTTTATGTTGTTGATTAATGGAAATACTAAAACATTTTTTTAATATTCTTTAAGAAAGTATGCATTTTATTTTAAATAAAATTTTCAAAATATGTTTTTAATAAATTTTTTAAATCAATTTCATTAAAAAATATCATTTTAAATATACAAAAAATTATTAAATGAAATGAAGTTTGTTAATTATATTCTTTCCATAAAAGATAAAATTTACATTCTTTTTTTAGGGTAAAATTTTAGAAAAGTTCCTTGTTCAGAAAAAAAAAATTCCTTTAAAAATATTTGTAAAATATAAAAAATGGAAAAAGTCTAGTTTTTAAATAATTCTATAATAGTTAAAAACATTTTCTAAAAACATTTTATAAAATTGATATTTTATAAGAAAAATTGTTCTCTGATTAAAGAGAGAAAAGATGTATAGTTCTATTATAGACACTCTCTAAAAGATTTTGAGTATTAAAGAGTAGAAAATGGTATTGCTACATGATAAAGGTAACAAATCACCGGGGGTAAATAAAATTAAAATTTATATTTAACAATAATCCCATAAATTCTTTTGAAATAAATTCATGTGTAAACAATCCAAAAAATGGTATTTTTAAGTAAACACTTGAAATGACTATAACATTGATATGATAATCAATCAATGAATTTATTATGTGTGTCAAATTTAAATCAACACAATACAATATTAAATAAAAATAATAATAATAAGATATTACAAAAATAATCAATGAATATTAATGAAAATGGGGATGTAATATAACCTAATGAAAAGGTATCAAGTTATGAAATTCATTACCACTGGGTATATTTTAATTAAAATTCCATTAGAATAAATAATTAAAATTTAAAACCATATATAACAAGAAGATAAAATAATTCATGATATATTATATCAAATTGGGGAGTAAATACATGACAAAAAATAAGCATGTTGTGAAAATGACATTTATCTCATAGATTTTAAAAGTGAGATGAAAATATGTTATCTAGTTTTTCATTTTTAGGTGAAGATTGATTAATATTCTATATAGTGGTTTAAAACATGTCACAAAATTATAATGGATCCATAATAATATTTTAAATATCATATATAATCTTTTTATAAGATCTAATTACCTATTTTGTAACAATATTTCATTATTTTCATTATTTCATCTGTAAATTGCCTAATTTTTCGAGTTTGTTTTGACTTATTACATGTTGTTCCAATTAATAAAATTATTGTTCCATAATATCCAGAATTAAATCCTTGAATTGTAATATAACTATATATACATATTAAGGATTCATATATTTATATTACTCCATAATATTTGGAGATTTTAAATGAAATACATTGTTCATGGAGACGGTAGGCCTTACAAAGGCATGAATGCTACTTCTATTTCCTAATAATATTTCAAATAATGAAATATAAATGATATATATGTATATGTATTTTATGATTATAATGCAATATATATTTCATATATTTCATATATTTCACATAGTTTTATTAAAACTATCGGTTATACATTCCATTTATAGGATGAACAAATCGCATTGCTTTGAGGAGGCGGTAGTCCACACGTCCACAAACGATGTTATCATATTCTTACAAAATGGATTTCACGATGTTATGAGTTCAAAAATAATTAATGAAGAATAAATGAATTATAAATATCATATATATCATATAATAATAGGTTTTCCATTATAATTCCCTCTATTTGTGGTGGTAAAGGAAAAACAAAATATCACCGTTTTAGGAGGTGGTAGTCTGTTGTACACATGAATGGTATGTTCATTACGATTATAATTATGGGTTTGTAAGTGTAAGGTGAAACCTTATAATAAAAACATATCAGTATATTTTTTATACTAACTATATTATATAATCATGAAATAAGAATATTTTAGGGTTGGAGATGGAAAATAAAACAAAATATATTTTGGAAGGATGTTACAATGTTTTTAGGTAACTCATTATTATTTATACCAAATAAAATCCTTGGTTATATTTTTTCCAAAGGTGAGACTATATGAATGATGTGAGGTGTTTTGGGAGCTTATTTTATCATATTTTTTCAAATATAAAGGTCTTTATAGGTTTGATGAAGTGGAAGGGTTGAGTTCATTTTTGTAGTAGAGGAGGAGTGGAATTCATGTAAACAATTTAAATGGGAATTCCACCCACATTTTTTCTAGGATATGTGGCTCCAATAATGGTATAAATACATTAAAAGGCTGAAGAGTTTCCAAATATGATTATCTAATCGGGTTTTTTTCTCGTTTTTAGGTTATTTTCTCCCTTATGATTAAGGGTTAGTCCCTTATTAAGTTAATTATTTTTCGTAAAAATGTAATTAATTTTAATCATTATCTCTAATATATTTGATCAAAAAATAAATTTAAATAATTAGAAATTTTAAATTATTCTAATTTATAATAAGGATTAAATTTTTTCAAATTCCAATCATAGATGTGGATGAAATGAAATTAAATTTAATCTGGTGGATGAGACGATAAAATGGGTTCATAAAGTTAAAATTTTCAGAAGTTTGAGATTTTTGTATATGTAATTCGAAAATTAAAATTGATTCCAATGAAATAAAATTGGTTTAATTAAACTCTATATAGAAAAAATCATAATTTAACTATATAAATTAATTTGATGAAAAATCAATTTTGAATTAAAATTCAGTATTTTTAACTAATAATCAAAAAATGAAGCTTCTGAGAAAAAATCCAAAAAATCACCCTAAACTAATTATGAGGTTCATATTTAAAAAATGAAGAGCATTTTTACATATAATTTTTATAATAGATCTAAAAATTTTATTTAAGAAAGTTATTCCATTAAAAGGTTGTAAAACTTAGGTTAGTGTGTAACACATACTAACTCAGTGTTTTTTGTAGTATCATATTACCATTGTGTATAAATAATGAAATGAAAAAATTAAATTTATTTTAAAAGAAATTTTTTGGAATGTTTTTGGTTATTACATTATCCACACTATACTAAATTTTTTTCCTCACAAGACAAACATGATCTGTGTAATCATGGGCTTGATATTTGAAAATACTATTTTTCGATAAAAATCATAAATATGGTTAATAAAAAATTTTATTAATTAGAGGGAAATTAAAATATGTAGATCACCAATATAGTAAAATTTAAAATAGGAGAACATTATTAAAAACAATTACATGGAAGAAAAGTTGAACTATTAAGTTCTAATGGAGAGTTATAAATATCATGTCCAATTTAAATTTTATGACAAAAAATGCATAATCTGGAGGCTTGAGAAAAGACACGAATATCATAAAAAATGTTGAGAAAACAGTTTTCTTTTTAAGATCCTTTTTCATAGAGTTGTGAAGTTATTTAACCCTCTATGAATTTATGTAATTATACGTTTCTATAAACACAATCCTTTCCATTGATTTTCCCTTGAACTATTATACTTATTATCTTAGCATAAGATACATCTTATATTGAAGTGATATATTAATATATAAAAAACATAAAAAGTTAAACATGAGAAATTTCATAAATGGTTATTTCTTCCAAAATATTATAATCCATGACTTTTTAAAATTTTCACTGAATTCCAAAAATGAATATATCATTACCCTTTAATTATACAAAATATTTAAATTTCCACATTCTAAATATGTGAATATCTTCATCATGCATTATCTTCAAATATGGTAAAACATGAATTTTTGTATAACTATATTAAAAACATTCATGATTCTTTATTACTTAATTAAATAATTTTTTATTAGATATATTCATTAATTACAAAAGTGTTGTAAACCCTCATCAATGATAGCATAATTCAAGTAATCAACAAATCATTAATCAGTTCCAAGGTAGTCATCAATATCTGATTTACTTTATCAATACCTTTCATCAATATATTATAACATCATTATCATAATATCTGGAACATATTAAGGGTTATCATTCCTTCAATAATTTTTTACCAAAAATGGTGAACTTTCTACTAAATCACTTTTTTGTGTTATCAGTACTGATCAACAAATTATTTACAATCTTGATGAAATGTTCTACGGTACAATCCTTATATATTTTATAATTCCCATGACTGGTACCTTACTTATGAATTAAAAAAATGACATAATTCAAGAATCAAAATATATGAATTTTAATCATTACACGTCATATATGGTAGTAATATAAGCTTGAACATAATTCATTAGCCCCTTTTGGATATATTAAATCCACATATGTGACATTTATTTTCTTAGTCTCCTAAATCCTTGAAGCCATATCATTTTACATTATGATCCTTTTTATTATACAGTAAATCATAAGCATGATGTATTTTCTATACACACCTATAAAAAACACTCATTCCTTAAAATCTAGAATCAGGGTTATTATTCCCACAATTATAACAATCAAAAAAATAATTCCTTCCCTTCTAAATTTTTACCATCTCATTCAAATTTGTCCTCTTGTTTTCATGCTTACCTCTAGATCCATAATACATAGATAATTCATTCTTTGTCTCATTAGCAAATTATATTACATCCTCATATGACTAGAATTATTGGGAGATTGGTTCTCCTAGAATGATTTCCTTATAAACTTAAATTAGTTGATCCTTATTACTTATGGGATCTTTTTCATCAATGAGGCTCACATTCATTATATTAAGTGGAAAAAAAACAAACTCTATTATATCTTATCATTTAAAATACCAAATCTAGTGAAATAAATAATATAAATTGAAAATTTTATTCTTTTCTAGTATTTTAATCATAAACATGGTTTATTTGGGATGTTCTTCAATACTTCTCCATAAATTATACCTTAGGTTTATATTCCCTAATATATTTTTTCTAAATTTAGATTAAATCTTTGTTGTTAAGCATCTTTTGATACCAAATGTATTGTCTCGACCCCAGAAGCCTAGAACCAGTGCAATACCTAATTAAATTTTAATGATTACAATGAATCAAATCCTGAAAGTCCAAATTATATAGAAGTTCTTAAAACCATCTTCCATTAATGATACCCATTCTAAATTTGGAAAATAAAAAAATATATTAAATAAAAAATAAAAATAAAATATTCTTCCTTAAAACTAATTCTAAGAGTTAATATTCAATTCATGGAGGATGAAAATAAAATAAGGGTGATCTGAAATTCTTTATAATGGTATGTAAAATAGATTAAATAATTAATAAATTATTATAATCATCATATCAAGATAAATAAATTTCTACAAGTTCCACATATGTATCAAGTTGACGAATATTAAATATGGCACTATAGATACCTAAATCACATGAAATTTAATCAATAAACTAATATTTAAATTAACCTACAAATAAGTTAATGAAAAAATATCATGTATATTAATAATATTATTCTCAATAAATAATATGATTAATTTTTGAAAATAATGTTTCCTAGGATCATGGTACCTTTACTATCAAAACCTATCATAAGATAGTTTAGCATATTGGGTTAAAACCCATCTAATTTCGACAAATGATTCATCTCATGAGACTACCAATGCATCAAGAGGATTACATTTACCAGTCCCTAACCCATATCATACTTGTCAATTATAATTAGAAAAAAAATGTGAAGGTATTTTATCCTAATAATTTCATCTTATTATACTATCGATTAATCTTGAGTCTATCTTTAATTGGGCCTCACTAGTTTGATACCTATCTAAATCGTTCCTAAAATATATAATAATTTATTTAATTCATGAGAAATATGCCTTAACAAACATCTGAATTGAGTAAAAGATGTGTATTTATCAATATTTCCCCTGATATAAAATGACATTCAATGTAAAAAACATATTAAAAAATGTCATACAGTTTAGGAAATAATCATATCCATGATAATGATATGTCTATTTAGTGTAAATTTAATTTTCAATGATCACGGTAAATTGAATATTTCAAGGGGATCAAAAGGAATCATGTATGTAAACGGAAATACAATCCTTGGTAAAACAAATCATAAAGAATATATTGGAATAATAAGGTTGGTATCAATACAACACAACCCATATGTCAGAATCTAAGTAGAAGTCAGATGATCCAGAGGTGGCCTCAGATATTAGAAATGGTTACAAGTATGAACCCTTTTGATTTATTTCATGTTGGCCAATTGTCTTGTTTTGAACCATTGTACTTCGTACTATTTTTTCATCAGAAAATATGCTGGACTGGTAATTTTTTCCTGGTCCTATGCCTATATGGTTAATATGACATAGAACACTTTTTTGTAAAAATAATAGTTTTTTGTTTTTGATGAGTGGAAATACTATAAAAAGATCTTTAAAAAACATTCTCTAGAAAAATTTCCTTTTTATTTTGGAAATAATTTTTTTGAGAATCTCTTTTTGAATAAATTATCATTAAGAATTAACATTTTTAACATATAAAAGATTATTCTATGAAATGGTGGTGGGTAATTCTGTATATGGCATACAAGGTAAAAATAAAATTCTTTTTGTACGGTAAAAGGTTAAAACCATCATTGTTTGTAAAGAGAAAAAAAAGATTCATTTAAAAATAATTTTAAAATAAAAATGGGTAAAAGTGTTTTTATTAAATAATTTTTTAAATGATAAAAATAATTTTTAAAACCATTTTATATAATAGAGTATTTATAAGAATACAATTACTTATCTAATGAAATAAATGAAGTTTGGTTTCCCTAAAAACACTTTCTAAAACATTTTGAGTACCAAAGAATGGAGAAAATGGTACTTTTATTTTATAATAGTTAGGAATTACCAAGGGTAAGAAAATTTAATTTATTACTGAAAAAAACTGATATAATTTTCTATTTATAGAAATTCAAGTGTAAAACATCCCAAAAAATGCAATTTCGAATTAAACCATCTAAATGACTAAAACGTTGATATGAGAATCAATCAATTAAGAGAATATATGTGTCAAATAAAAATCCTCTTAAATATATATATATATATATATATATATAGTTAATAAAAATTGATTACACACATAATCATATAATATTAATGATAACAAGGAAGTAATGTTACCCAATGAAAATGAATCAGGTTAAGAAATTATTTACCAATTAGTAACATTTAATTGAAATCGAATTAGATGATATAATTCAAATTGAAACTCAAAATACCTGAAAATAAAATAATTCATCATATAAGATTTATAAAAATGTGATTTATATACACCACACAAATTATGTTATCAGTTAATATGAAATTTATCTCACAGATGTATAAAATCAAGCTGAAAATCCCTCACTATGTATTAAATTTTCATGAAAATTCACTTTAACCTCATTTATAGTGGTTTAAAATAGGTCACCAACTTATACCAGAATAATAATTATATTTATAGTATCATATATAATATTCCTATAATATCTTATAACCTATTCATAAAATCATTCATTATTTTCACTATTTTTCGTGTTAATTGGCTAGTTTTTCGAGTCTTTTTTGACTTGTTACATGTGGTTCCTATTAAATAGATCATGGCTTCATAATATCATGTAAAAAATTATATCAATGCCATATATACTAATTATATATTTATTTAAATTAATCCAAGATATTTAGATATAAGAAGTTAATTGCACCATTCCTAGAGACTGTAGGCAGTATGTACGCATGAACGCTACTTCCATTTCCTTTTCATATTTCAAAGTATGACAAATAAATGATATATATATATATATATGTGTGTGTGTGTGTGTGTGTTTGAATAATTATATTATAATCCTCATATCATTTTAATTTCATATATTTAACAAATATTTTTTAAAAATAATGACATATACATTACATGTATAGAATGAACGAATCACATTCCTTTTAAGAGGGGGTAATCCACACTTCCACAGACAATTTTATCATATTAGCACAAAATGCAGTGTATAGAGGTATGTGTTTAAAAATAATTATTGAAGCATAAATAAACTATAAATATCATATTTATAATATAAAAAATTGTGTTTCCAGCATAATTATCATAATGAGATGTGTTAATTAAATAAATAACAATCATAGTTTTGTGAGGTAGTAGTACACCATACAAACAAAAGGTAAGTTAATTCCCCATTAGATGGGGGTGTGTGTAATTATAGGTCAAACCATTATAATAATAAAATATTTTTATATTTATGATATCTAAGTTATTTTATAATAATCTAATAAGAATATTTAAGGGGGTGGAGAAGGAAAATAAAACAAAAGACCTTGTGGAAGTATATTGTTACTTTTTCAGGTAACTACTTTGGTTTATACCAAAACACGTCATTTTTTTATTTACAACAATGGTGAATCTTCTAGGTTGATTTAAGGGGTTTTCAGGTATTATTCTAGAATAGTTTGGGTGATATATAGGGCATAATAGGTGTGAATAAGTTTGAGGTGTGGGTAAAATTTTATAGTGGAATAGGAGTGGAATTCTTATAAATTATTGAAAAAATAATTCCACCAAAGTTTTTTATATAACTTTTTTTTACAATAGTGGTTCTAGTTCAATAAACTAAAGTATAGGGCCAAAATGTTAATATAAAATTCATTTTGGAAAGGAATCTAGGTTATGTTTTCCTTTAATTTTATTGTTTAGTCACATGTTAAGCAAATCTTTCTCTTAATCGTCATCATAATTTTTCATCACATTCACTAATTTTTTTGGTCACAGAATGTGTTGATATAAGGACCCAGCCTTAAAAATTACATAATATTGAATTAAATGAATAATTCACATTGAGGATCTATTAAATTGTAGAGTTTTAAGGAATTAGCCCATAATTATTACATTACATCTCAAAAATTACAGGGTCGACACTTCTACTCAGTTTCCATTTTTTAGATAAAATAAAAACACTTGAATAAAAGAGTCATGTCTAGATCCATTTCTTAGATAGCATGACTTTTCCTTATTCCCATCCTTGACTATATTCTACTTTATGTACTGTGAAAAACATTTTGATAACATGGGATGAGAACAAAGAGCACAGTAAGGGATACACAAAGAAGGAAAACTATTCGTTTTTTCAAAATAATAAGTAAACCATGAATAATTTATCATAAGTAATACTTTTCACCTTTATGAAGAAGAAACTACTCTTCACTGAATAAAATACCATTTCTTACACTTTTTTAACCAAAATATTACCATAAAACCCATAAAAAGAACACATAACATATATAGGTAACTTTGGACATTAACACACTTAAAATGAATAAACATACGGTCAACTTCCACACATATCACTAAATGTAAATGCCATACGGCTGACTTCCATACCCAAAGCATTGAAGATTATAAATTAACCACACATCCTAGTTTATCTCAGCACCACCCATCATTTGGTTTATCACGTAACCACCCATCAAATGTCCAAGTACCATTATGAAATTATAACACATACAACAAATATAAAGGAAAGAAAACATTTCCACATTTCAATCAGAATATATCACATAAATATATTGACATAAAAAATCCATTATCAAAACCATTTTCAATAACAAAATACATAAAAGAGTATATGGTATTTATTTTACTTTAAAAAAACAAATTACGGCTTGTTAAGAAAGCCAACGATCAAATAATACTCGCAACGGCTGAAGGTTGTTGTCACCGCTTACGTTAAAAGAAACATTATTTTTTTCATTTAGTAAAATGATTCATAGAAAAAGATTCTCTTTGAATGAAATGAAAATTAAAAGGTATTTATAATGTATATAAAATAAAGTAGTGTATTAAAACAAAATATGTCATAATGAAAAGAGATTGAGATGAAGTCCCTTACCTCGTGTCTGACTTGACTCGTTCGTTCTTTAATCACCTAAATAATAAAATAAAGTTAATTTATACTTCATTTGGAACATTTTTCTTGTTTATTATTCCTTTTATATCACTTATTACCCTTTTATAATCATCATTTAATCATTTAAGTTAATAATGGTTTTTTTGATATTTGGTACTTGAGTAAAAAATGACCACCTTATAAATAAAAGTGTTCCATGTGGTCAACAGTCCATTGTCTGTAGAATGATATTCATGATTTAGATATCATATATATCATATATATCTAGTATATATATGTATTTATAATAGTACATAACAATTGGAGATAAGAATCGAAAAGCACCATTCATGGAGACGGTAAGCTGTGTGTAAGCATGAATGCTACTTTTATTTTTATTTATTATTTTAATTGAATTAAAACATAATGATACATAGGTATATTATAATTCCAGTATAATATCATATATAATTTCATTAAATTTATCTTTTATACATCCCACATATGGCATTAACGAGTCATATCACTTTGAGGGGGCGGTAGTCCGCACTTCCTCAAATGAAATTATCGCGTTTACCCATAATGTAAATCATAAAGGTATGAAATAAATTAAATATACAGATTAATAAAGAAAACATAAATAAAATATATATAATATATAAATATAGTTCCATCATACTGGCCACCGTGATAGTCAGTAGGAGATAATTGAACAATCATCGTTTCATGAGGCGTTTGTTTCCCATCCACATAAACACTATGTTCTTCACCCATTAGATGGAGGTGTGTGTAAGTTTAGTTATAATAATTCTCATAAAAACATCCTAATATATTTAGGATACTGGTGTTGTTATAAAATAATGGAATAAAAAGATTTTAGGGGTGGTAGAACTAAAATAAAATAAAAGAAGTTAAGAGAAACTGTTACCTTTAATTCGTGTAACTCCCTTTGGTTTGAACCAAAAAGACTTTTTGAAGTGACTTCTTCCTAATTTAAGGATTCTAGGTAGAAGAGATGGATATTGAGATGTTATTTTGGAAGGTTTTGGATGATCCAAGGGGCTTTAGAGGTGTGAGGAATGAGTTAGAAGTGAGTGATTTTTATAAGGGGGGAGGGGCACTTTAGGAAAGTGTGAAAATATTATTTTATTATATAATACTATTCAGTTTATAAAAGGACAAAACTAATTAAAGTTTAAGATAAGAAGTCCAGTGGTAGAAATAAAATCATCCAACAAGAATTTGACAGGTTTTTGATATTGTTTTAATATTATATCATTTATTAATGAGGTTAACACGACATCATTATTGTGTCATACATAATTTTATTTATTTGATTTCTAAAAAATATAAAAAAAATACCATGATGTAGAAAATAATTTTATCTTTCCAATGAATATTTATTGTTGAAATTATAACTTATATAACCTCCAAGTAAATATTAATTTACAAACATTTTTTTTTCAATTTTTCCTTTACTTTAAGTTATTTAAAATAAAGCGTCATCGTCACTCTTATGTGGCTCCATGGGATCCCAAAATCGACCCAAATAATCCCATGGTCAGATATGTATCAAAAAAATAAGATTAGGACACATGTTATGGTAATTTTATATTATTATAATAATATTTTTTTTACCCTTATTATCCAGATTTACCCTTTAACCATGGCAAATAAATTTTTTACTGAAGTAAATATTTAAAATGTATAAAAATAAAAGTTACCTATTAACACAATTTGGAATGCCTAATTACAAATTTTGAATCCATTTTTCCAAATTCACAACACAAAATTTGAATAAATTAATTAAAAATTAATTCCCACTGTCAGAACAAAAAGCCTGTTTATAGAAATATTAACTATCAAAAGATTCACACTTGTTTATGTCCAATTTCTAAGTGAAATTAATTAAAATGAAAAAAATTGAATTAAATTGTAAAAATAAATTCTAATTACACTTTAAAACTAATTAAAAAGATAATATAATCTTATAAATAAATTAGATTAAAATGGAGTTTTGAATTAAAATACAATATTTTTCACTATTCATTAAAAAAAATGAACTTTCAAAAAAATACCAAAATTTCATCCAATGTAAATTTTTATGTCCATATTATAAAGAAGAATTTTATTTTGTCAAATATAACATATAATAGTGTCTAAAAATAGATTTAATGATGGTTCTCCATTAAAAGGTTGTATATCAACCTTTAAAGTAAATTATGCTTAAAATTATATTCATTCACATTTTACACCTCTAACTTTTATTGGATAAATGTAAAAACATTTAACAAAATTGTATAATCATATTATAGTTATATTTATTCATTCTTGCCAATAAAATGGCTAGGCGTTAACTACATAAAATAATATTATTATTTTATTAGTGTGCAACGTAAGATTTCAAATAAACATGTTGTTGCGTATCAGGTACACCATCGAGCATATCAACCCCTTTAAAGTAAAATTAATATTTAATTCACAAATATGAATAATTATGAAAATGTATTATTTATTTATTTACCTGGGATGTTACATCCTTTCCCCATTTTTGAAATTGTGTCCTCGTAATTTTATTCACTTATAAAATAAATGGGGGATTTATCCATTAATGAATTTCTAGATTCCCATGTTGCCTCTTCAACTATATGGTTTTTCCACAAAACATTTACCTGATTAATTACCTTATTCCACAACACTTTCTATCTTGGATCAAGAATCTGGACTAGCTGTTCCTCATAAAATAGATTCTCTTCCAACTCAACTACCTCTGTACTTAAAACTTGAGATGGATCTGGCATATACTTTCTCAACATTGAAACATGAAAAACATTGTGTACCTAGGATAAACTTGGAGTTAAATCCACTCTGTATACAACTAATTCAACTTTCTCTAGGATTTCATAAGGTCCAATGAACCTCGGACTCAACATTCCCTTCTTACCAAAATGTATCACATTTTTCCTTGGAGAAACTTTGAGAAAGACATGATCACCTACCTTTAAAGATAGATCCTTCCTTAGGTTATCTACATAACTTTTATACCGACTCTGAGATGTTTTCATGTTCTTCTAAATCAACTGAACCTTTTTTTCTATCTCTTCTATCAATTCTGGTCCCATCAACTTCCTTTAACCTACTTCATCCCAAAAAGCTGGAGTTTGACAATGCTTTCCATATAATTCATAAAATGGAGCCATCTATATACTGGAATAAAAAATTTTATTATATGAAAATTCAACCAATGAAATATGTTGGTTCCAACATCCATGGTAATCCAATGAACTAGCACGTAGCATATCCTCCAAGGTCAAAATTTGTTCATTATGACTGCCCATTAGATTGCAGATGAAAATTGGTACTAAAATCTAATTTAGTACTCAATGACTTCTGAAGGCATTTCAAAAAGTTATAAGTAAACCTGGGATCACCATCAGATACAATGGATTGGGGAACACCATGTAACTTGACTGTCTCTTTATCATACAAATGAGAAAGTTTATCTAGAGACAAATTATCTCGAATAGGAAGCAAATGAGCAGATTTAGCCGACCAATCAATAATAACCCATATTGCATTATTACCTCGAGATGTCTTTGGTAATCCCACAACGAAGTCCATGGATATATTTTCCCATTTCCACTCTTGCACCAGTAAAGACTGATGCTTTCCTTTTGGAAATTTCTACATTGGTTTAACCTACTGACAAGTCAAACACTTCATAGTAAAATCAGCAATATCAATTTTCATTCCATCCCACCAGAAATACCCACGAAGATATATGTACATCTTCGTACTGCTAGGATGAACAAGAAAACAGAGAACTATGAGCTTCATATAAAAACTCATTATTCAACTATGAATCACAAGGCTCACATAATCTCTTCCCAAACCTCCAAACACAATCATTATTAACATTATATTCAGTCAACTTACCCTTTTGAACCAACTCTAACTTTTTCTACAACTCATTGTCTTCCCTTTGTGCATTCTATATTGTATCTGATAGAGATGATTTCACTGAAACCTGAAAAGGCAGAATAATTTCCTGCACTAACAACTTATATGCCAAAGTTCATCAAATCAAAAACCAAAGGATCTCATTCCAAATGTATCGAGGTTAATGATTCATTACTTTTTCAACTCAAAGTAGCATCCACTTTATTTTCTTTTCTCAGATGGTAAAGGATCGTGCAATCATAATCCTTGATTAATTCTAACTACCTCCTATGTCTTATGTTCAATTATTTCTGAGTGAATATATACATTAAACTTTTTTGGTCAGTACATATATGAAATTTTACTCCATACAAATGATGCCTCCAAATTTTTAAAGCAAAAACAACATCAGCTAATTCCAAATCATGTGTAGGGTAATTTAACTCATGAGGTTTCAACTAACGTGAAGCATAAGAAATTACCCGATCATTCTACATAAGAACACAACCAAGTCCTTTCAATGAAGAATCACTCTAGATAACAAACTCATCATTTCTGGAAGGTAGTTCCATAATTGGAGCATTCACCAATCTTCTTTTCAATTCCTGAAAACAATCATCGCATTCTTTTTTCCAAATGAACATATCACCTTTTCGAGTTAACTTAGTCATTAGACTAAATAACAATGAAAATTTCTCAACAAACCTCTAGTAATAACCTGCCAAACCAAGAAAACTATGGATCTCAGTTATATTTGTGGGTCATGGCCATTATTCAACAACTATTTTATTATCAGGATCAACAGTTATGCCATTTTTGAAACAATGTGACCAAGGAATGAAATTTTTTGTAACCAAAATTCAAACTTGTGGAACTTCCCAAATAGTTTCTATTCTTTTAAGGTTCACTAGACAACCCTAAAATGAATTTCATTCTCCTATTTACTTTTAGAATAAACCAAAATATCATCAATAAAAAAAACCCAAACTTATCCAAGAACTCATGGAAAATTCTATTAATAAAATACATGAATATAGTACGTGCATTGGTTAAACCGAAAGGCATAACTACAAATTTATAATGGCCATATATAGTACAAAATGTAATCTTTGGAATGTATTATTCCTTTAATTTCAACTGATGGTACCCTGACCTCAATTCAATCTTTGATAAATACTGAGCTCCATGGAGCTGATCAAACAAAACATCGATATGAGGCAAAGGATACTTGTTCTTAACAGTGATGTTATTCAATGCTCTATAATCAATGAAAAATCTTACTGAACCATCTTTCTTTTTAATAAACAAAATAGGATCACCCCATGGTGATGTTCTAGGTCAAATGAAACCATTATCTAATAACAATTGCAACTACTTCTTTATCTCTAAATGCTCATTTGTAGCCATTCGATAAGGTGGTTTTGAAATTGGATTAACATCAGGACCTAAGTCAACAGTAAATTCAACTTCCTGATCAGGTATAATACCAGGAAAATCATTTGAAAAAACAAAAAGATACTCATTTACTGCTAGAAAATCATTAATCTGAATAGTATCTTTGTTTTCAACAATATGTGCACGGTAACATTAATTTCCATATTTTACTAGTTTCTAGGCTTCCTGATATATTATCAAAAGTAAGGGTTCATTCTTGTACACAAACTGGAAATATTTCTAAAAAAACCTCTTTCGATCTGCAGTCAATCTTAGAATGATAAATAGAAATCCAATCTATACCCAAAATAACATCAAACTCTACCAGAAGGAAGACAATAAGGTTAGTAGGTCTATTCTTTCTACACACAAGGACATGAAGGTTCTTATAATTTATTTTTGTTTCAACATTTCCTCTAGGTGTTTTTACCATAAGATTAGGATTCATATCTTGATATGGAATTCCCAATTTACTAAAAAAACTTCTTCGAAATAAATGAATGTGTGGACCCCGAATCAAATAACATATTGGAAAAAATTGAACAAACAAATAGCGTACCCGATACTACCTCATTTGAGGGCCCAACATCTGGTGAAGTAGTTGAAAAGTACTTCACCGCCCCTTTATGCATGTAGTCTGGTTGCTTTCCCTCATTTGAGTTATTTTTTGGACACTGATTTGTATAATCACCCATTTCATTTCACTTAAAACATCTTATTGTTGGCTTTTCATTGCCTGCTTGATCATCTTCCTTATAGTTACGAGCAATATGGCCAGACTTACCACACCAGAAGCACTTTCCATACATCGATAAACATTCTACAAGATGATTTTCTACCACACTTATAACAATATGGATATTTAGTTTTCATACCTCTAGGCTTCTTTGATGAATTATTTCCCTTTTCATGCCAACTAGGCCTCTAATTCTATTGTTTTTCAAAGAACACATGATCATCGTCCAACTCCATTTCCACCTTCTCTACACATCAAACTAGTTTTTCATAACTTATGAACTCAGGAGAGGCTAATTCTCTTCGATATAGCGGCTTCAATCATGATTAAAATCGATTTATCTTACAATCAAGATCTCAGATGAACTTTTGAGCATACCTTTTAGTCGAGTGAACTTTCCTTCGTAAAAAGCCAATGTGTAATCCTCCTACCTCAATTACAAGAATATATTTTTCATCCTAGGTCGAACCACATTAGGAAAATATCTCTCAAGGAACATACTTTTAAGTTCATCCAAATCAAGAGCATCAATCTCCTCACTATCCCTAATATTTTTCCCCATCGACCACCATAGATCAGCTTCAACTTATAAACGGTTAACAGTGAGACTAAATTTTTTATGTTCTTAACACTCTATAACATAAAACATTTTCTCCAGTGCTTTAATCCACCATTCAGCTAGAATAGGTTCATATAATCCTATGAATGAAGGGGGATACTTACTTATGAAATGATACGCTACTGACATGTTCCTCTGCAATTGATCTAGTTGATCTCGGGCATGGATACCACCACCATTTATAGCCTAAGTCAACTATGCCATCATTGCAACAAACTGTTTAGTTCCGATTCTGACCATCTCAGGTTGCTGATTTGGAAGGTTGTCTTCCTCCTAATGTTGCCCTAGAATAGCAGCCCTGTTTCCTCTGTGGAAAATCATTCTGAACACAGACATTTCTTAGGCAAAGAAACATGGTAATCTGTAAGTGATATATCTCTTCAATCTTATCATAAATAAATTTATTTATGGATATTAATTTAAGAATACGCTAACTCCTAATGTTATCTAAACCGACCTCTGATACCAACTATAAGGACCCAGCCTTAAACATTACATAATATTGAATTAAATAAATCATTCACATTGAATATCTTTTCAGGTTTAGAGTTTTAGATAATTATTCTATAACTAATACATTACATCTCGAAAATTACAAGGTAGACACTTCTACTCAGTTTCTATTTTTTTCATTAAAAAATCTTGAAAAAAATATTCCGGTCTAGATCCATGTTTTAGACAGCATGACTTTTCCTTTTCTTATCCTTGACCCTATTTCACTTTATTTCATGTGAGAAACATTTAAAAAACATGGGCTGAGCATAAAAAGCTCAGTAAGGGATACACAAATAAGGAAAACTGTTATTTTTTTTAAAACAATAAGAAAACCATGAATACTTTATCATAAGTAATACTTTTCACCTTCATGAAGTAGTAAATACTCTTCACTGAATAAAAGATCATTTCATACCCTTTTATAACCAAAGGATTACTATAAACCCCATATAAAGAACACATAACATATGTAGGTATCTTGGGACATAAACATACTTAAATGGAATAACCATATAGTCAACTTCCACAAATATCACTAAATGGAATAGCCATACGACTGACTTTCATACCCAAGGAATTAGAGGTTATAATGTAACCACCCATCCTAGTTTATCACAGCACCACCCATCATTTCATATATCACATAACCAACCGTAAAATGTCCAAGTACCATTATAAAATCACAAGACATACAAAAAATATAAAGGAAAGAAAACATTTCCACATTTCAATCACAATATATCACTTAAATATATTGATATAAAAAATCCATTATCAAAACCATTTTCAATACCAAAATAACTAAAATAGTATATGGTATTTATTTTCCTTTAAAAAAATTATATCTTGTTAAGGAACCCAAATATCAAATAATACTCCCGGTGGCTGAAGGTCATTGTCACAACTTACGTTATAAGAAACTTTATTTTTTTGTCGTTTAGTAAGATGCTTCATTGAAAAATATTATCTTTGAATGAAATTAAATTTCAATGTTATTTATACAGCTTATAAAATAATGTCATGTGTTAAAACAAAATATGACTCAATGAAAGGAGATTGAGATGAAGTCTCTTACCTTATGTCCGACTTGACTCATTTGTTATCTAATCTCCTGAATAATAAACTAAAGTTAATTAAGACTTTCTTAATAACCTTTTTCAAGTTTATTATTCATTTTATATCACTTATTACCATGTTATAAACAATATTTAATCATTAAAGTTAGTAACAGTTGTTATGTTGATATTTGGCACTTGAGTAAAAAATGAACACATTATAATTACATGTTGTCCATGTGGTCAATAGTCCATTATCTCCACAATGATATTCATGATTTAGATATCAAATATATTATATATATATCCAGTATATATATGTATTTATAATAGTACAAAACAACTGGATATAAGAAATGAAATGCATCGTTCATGGAAGCGGTAAGTCGTACGTACGCATTGACACAACTTTCATTTCTATTTCTTATTTTAATTGAATTAAAAAATAATGATACATAGTTATATTATAATTACAGTATAATTTCATATATAATATCATTAACTACATCCTTTATACGTCCCACATATGGCATTAATGAGTCATATCACTTTTAGGGGGTGGTAATTCGCACTTCCTCAAATGAAATTATTGTGTTTACCCATAATGGAAACCAGAAAGGTATGTTATAAATGAAAAATAAAGAATAATTAAGAAAACTTAAAACAAATATCATATATAAATATAGTTCCATTATAATGGCTCCCAAGAGAGGTAGTATGAGATAATTGAACAATCATCTTTTCATGAGGCGTTAGTTTTCCATCCACAGAAACAGTATGTTTTTCACCCATTAGATGGAGGTGTTTTTAAGTTTAGTTTGAATCCTTATCATAGGAAAATACTAGTATATTAAGGATACTGGTTTTGTTTTAAAATAAAGTAATAAAAAGAGTTAAGGGTTTTAGAAGTAAAATAAAAGAAATGAAGTTAAGAGAAACGGTTACCTTTAATTCGAGTAACTCCCTTTGGTTTTAACCAAAAGTACTTCTTGAAGTGACTTCTGCCAAAGGTAAGGCTTCTAGGTGGAAGAGAGGGATATTTAGAGATTATTAGGTCAGATTTTGGATGATCCAAGGGGCTTGAGAGGTGTGTGGAATGAGTTATAAGTGAGGTCTTATTGTAAGGGGGAGGAGGGGCTCTTTAGGAAAGTGTGAAAATATTATTTTATTATAAAATTAAATTCGGTTTATAAAGGTCCAAAACTAATTAAATTCTAAGATAAGATGACTGATGGTCTAAATAAAATCATTTAATATGAATGGGACAGGTTTTGGATATTGTTTTAATATTTATAATCTTATTTACTTCAATCGTTTATTAATGAGGTTAACACTGTATCATTATTGTATCATACATAATTTTATTTATTTGATGTCTAAAAATTATAAAAAAATACCATGATGTAGGAAATATTTTTATCTTTTTAATTAATATTTATAGTCTAAAATATGACTTATATAACCCCATGTAAAATTAATTTACAAAAATATATTTGTTTCTGTCATTTTTCCCTTTACTTTAAGTCATTTAAA
The DNA here is from genome assembly GCA_963277665.1 of Viscum album. Taxonomy (NCBI): domain Eukaryota; kingdom Viridiplantae; phylum Streptophyta; class Magnoliopsida; order Santalales; family Viscaceae; genus Viscum; species Viscum album. The sequence goes on from OY728158.1 coordinate 235,428,059, forward strand.
ATAAAGTGAAATTATCACTCTTAAGTGGATCCATGGGGTCACAAAATCGACCCAAAGATTCCCATGGTCAGATATGTATCAACCAATAAGATTAAGACAATGTTAGAGTAATTTTATATTATTATAATAATTTTTGTTTACCCTTATTTACTAGATTTACCCTTTAACCATGGTAAATAAAATTTTTACTAAAGTAATATTTAAAATGTATAAAAATAAAAGTTACATATTTACACAATTTAGACCACCTGATTCCAAATATGGAATCCATTTTTCCAAATTCAAAACACAAAATTGGAATAAATTAATTTAAAATTATTTCCCGCTGTCAAAACAAAAAGGTGTGTTTTTAGAAATATTAACTTTCAAAAGATTGACACTTTTTTATGTCCAATTTCAATGTAAAATTAATTCAAATGACCAAAATTGGATTAAATGGAAAAAATATATTCTAATTAAACTTTAAAACCAATTAAAATGAGAATCCAACCATATAAATAAATTATATTAAATTGCAGTTTTGAATTAAAATACTGTATTTTTTCACTATTCATAAAAAAATGAACTTTATTAGAAAAATACCAAAATTTCATCCAAAGTAAATTTTGATGTCCATTTTCTAAATAAGATTTTTATTTTCTCAAATAGAACATATAAAAGTGACAAAAACTATATTTGAAGATGGTTAGGCATTAAAAGGTGGCAAATCAACCTTTAAGATAAATTATGCTTAAAATTAGATTCACTCACATTTTAAGCCTCTTAATTTTATTGGATAAATGAAAAAACATTTAACAAACATGTATTATCATATTGTAGTTAGTTCTATTCATTCTCGCCAATACAATGACTAGGCATTAACTACATTTAAAATAATATTATTATATAATTAGTGTGCAAAGTAAGATTTCAATGAAACTGGTTATTGCATATCGGGAACGCCATCGAGCATATCAAACCCTTTAAAGTAAAATTAATATTTAATTCAAAAATATGAATAATTTTGAAAATGTATTATTTATTTATTTACCTGGGATGTTATAGTTGACCATGTTAAGCCTTATAAATTATTATGATTCCTAATCAATAATACATTTTTAAAATTCCAATCACAAAAGTGGTTGAAACTAACTTAAATTTAGTCCCGCATATGGGAAGACATAGCGGGTTTTTATGGAAACAATATTAAAAAGTTTGAGATGTGTTTATAACCAATTTATAATTTAAATTGATTCCAATGACCTATATTGTATTTTGTCATATAAATTTGGTCTAACTATACAATAAAACAAAATCAAAATATAATTTAACTATATAAATAAATTACATAAAAAATATATTTTTAGTTAAACTTCATTATTTTTCACTATTCATAAAAAATGGAAAGTGTCATTAAAATACAAAACATTTACCCTAACATAATTTTGAGATTACTATTTCAAAAATGAAATCTATTCTGACATTTAAAATTTTTAATTGTTCCAAAAAAAATTGGATTTTAAATTAGTTTCTCCATTAAAAATTAGTAAAACATAGTTTAACGTGTAACACACACTGATTAAAAGTTTTGTGTAGAATAAGAATAACATTGTGTATAAATCATGATAACAGAAAAAATAAATTTGTTCTAAAATGAAGATATTTAAAAGTATTGGGGTGTTACATTAATATGTTGTTAAACCAATTATATAAATATTTTATTGAATATCTATTTTTTAACATGAAATTATTTTAATGTATATATTTATTTTCATAATAAATAATTTTATATACACACATATATTTATATTTATATGTATGGATGTGTATGTATGTGTATTCAGGTGTATGAATGCATGTGAGAGTGTGTATGTGTATGTGTATGTATGTGTTTTTAAGTGTTTCATGTGTATATATGTTTGAGTATAAATTTGTATTTTTTTGTATCGATGTATAGATGTGTATGTATGTACATATGTGTATGTGTGTGTTCATTTGAATATATGGGTATATATATGTATATTTATGTATGTATGTTTGTGTGTGTTTATTTAGTATATGTATGTGTGTAGGTTTATGTGTTTGTATGTTGATCTTTGTGTATGAATGTGTATGTGTGTGTTTGTGTTTGTGTGTATGTATGTATGTTTATGTGTGTGTTTGGGTGTGTATGTGTGTGTTTGTGTCTGCATGAATATAACGACCCATACTTTACATACATTGTTATTACTTCAGAATTTAAGCACACTTATTACAACATATAACAAAACCAGGAAAGGACCGTATAGGTATAGTGTCTTTAGAAACTGGGAAACATAGACATCTGGTTCATAAAGCGTCTAATTTGCCTCCCATTTGTTTAATCATATCTAGAGTCCCTTTTTGGCATATCCTACTTCATAACCTTCTTCGTGACCTGGGGAAATAGAACATACAAAATGGTGAGCTCAAATGCTCAGTAAGGGTAAACAAAAGAAATATCAATCACATCATATACATAAGAACATAACTTTTGGAAATCTTATCCTGCAAATGAAATCATAATTTCATAACATGGGATAAATCATAGTAGTGAATCGTAATCCCAATAATCATAACTTAAAACATTAAACTTTGTGGCATACACACATAATCATAGAGAATCATTTCTTATTAGTCAAGTCTCATGACCAAGACTATCTTAGTGGACAAAGTCCATTTCTGAACCGAGTTCACTCCTCGTTTCAGTCCTGTTTCAATGAACCGGTTTAACCTACCGTTCCAGCTATGTCTATCTCATGAGATATAAAATATTTAACCAATTTATTGGAGGGAGATATAGGTCCCACCCATCACATAATGATACCATTCTTATGTGTGCCACAAAATCATAAACCATACATCATAGCATAACCCATGTAATAAAAATGGGAATCTTAAACATCGTTACATCATAAAACAACTCATATAAGATAAAGGAATTCATAAAAATAATCCCATCACAACATAATCAAATCAATTTAATAATAGGGATAGAAACAGAACCCTTTATTATCTTAGATGGAAAATAATTTTGATAAAACACTTAAACTCCATTCTTGAGGAAAATATCCTTTCTATTTCAAAAACTCTTTTCCTCTCTTAACATGTCATACAATTATTTACTAAAAGAAGTTGATTAAAAATAAACCTGAAAACTTTTAAATCAAGCTTCTTGGAAATAATGTTTTAAAAATCCATTCATGCCGTATAAGTTAAAAAACATTCTTCTCATACTTTTGTCGGAAAAGTCAAAAAGTACCTCGTACGAAAAACGACAAAAGATTCCTTTAATATATTTTACTAAAAACTCACCGAAGGTTAAAATTGGATTTAAAAAATTGTAGGTGGATGGAAATAATATTACATATTGAGGAAACATGGATGTGGATGATAAAATACACCCCAGTAAATACCGAAGTATAAACAATCTCGGATAAAAATGAGATTGTGATATTTCCCTTACCTTAGGTCTGATATGCTTTGTACGTGTCCGAACCTCCTTTATAATAATTTAAATAATGTTATTGACTTTTTCCAGAATCATACTTATTTTTATTATATCATATATGGTCATATTCTTAGCTTCTTATTAGTAATATTTCATTACAACTTGTTATTCGGGTGTTTATTACTTTTTGTTCTTATGCGTGTCTTGTCGAATAAATTCTTATTTTTCTTTTTAGTTTATAGATACCTCATTTCCAGAATGGTATTAGTGTAATATATATCATATTAATTCACTCAATTCATTTATGTAATCATTATGCAATGAAAATCATGTAGAACGAGTTGCATCACATCGTGGAGACGGTATTCCGTACGTACGCACGAGCAATGATATTGTTCCCATGGTCGTGGAATTGTATTGTAGTGTATGTATACTATTTAAGAATCAATATCACATTAAAATAGTCATATATAGTCATTATTTACACCATTATACCCATCCAAGTAATGTGGTGGTGGAAAATAGATTACACCACGGCGTGGAGACGGTATTCCATACGTACGCACGCGCGGTGATTTTGTTTTCCGTAGGATGGATAGATGGTGAAATAGGGTTTTTTCATACATATAATAACATATAATTATATGAGTGATGCTGATGTTATTAATTCATAATTAAACAACTAAAGAAGAAGAAGTGGAAGAAGAAATAAAGTTGAAAGAATTGGTAACGGACATTACCTCTTCTTTGAAACGCCTCTTTGAGACCTCCTTTTAGGGCACTAAAATTGGTCTTTGAAGAATACCAGGACCTCTAGAATGTTTCTAGGGAAATGGAGAGGATATATTGTCAGGGTTTGGCTGATCTTGAAGGCTCAAAGTTGTGTGAGGAAGAGGGGGAAGAGGTGCCCTTTTATAAGGGAGGAGAGGGGATCCTTTGGAACAACTAAACATATTATTTTATTATAAAGTCAAGTTCGGTTTTAAATATCTCCAAATTAATTTATTTCGAAGATAAGGTGGGGATGGGTCGAAATAATCTCATAAAATATAATTTAGATAAGTTTAGGTTCCTATTTTAACCTTGTCATTTAGATTTAACATTAAGTAAAATAATTTTACTTTTACCTTGTCTTCTTGTGTTCTTATACTATAAGGTTAATAATCTTACTATAAGCAGCCATACGAACCCCAAGTTGTTTATTATTAATATATATAACCTTATCTAAGTCATTTGGACGAACCTTATATTTTTAGTAATAAAATAACAATTACTAATATAATATTTGTTTTAAAAACTATTTTATGTCAATTTTGACACTATTTAGTAATTGATTTTTGTGAAACTCATAACAGAATGATTGGTTAGAAAAAAGTTAATTAAATCAATACTAACATGTCATATTAACCTAGAAAATTATTTTAATTCATAAAAAGTCTCAAAGTATATTTATTTGGGTATTTATAACATCAATTATGTCAATATTTCATTAATAAGATAATTACTGTATCATCTTTGTGTCATAAATAAATTAAATTATTTAAAGTCTAAAAATTAAAAATAAAATATAATTATGTAAGAAATAATTTTATATTTCTAAAGAATATTTATAGTCTAATTTATCTTATGTATACCCCTATATTAAAAATGATATACTTATTAAACTTTGATTTTAACTATTTTAACCCTTCTTTAAATAAATTAATAATTAATGTCCTAATCTAATACAAGTTGGCCTAAATGGTCATATTTTATTTCTAAGGTTGTTTTTGGTCGAATTACACTTATCTAATAGAATTAGGACATGTGTTAGGGTAATAATAATATCATTTTTACCCTTAATTACCCTATTTACTTTTAACCGTGGTAAAAAAAATACTATTCACCAAAAATTATTTTCATCTCACTGAACCACATTTTACTTACTGTGTCTCTAGGATTTTTGAAATTCCACTCACAGAAGCGGTAAAATTAACTTTTATGAAAAATTCAGTTTTTTTAACTACCACTTAGTGGTTTCACTATTCATCAAAAATTGAAAGTTTTCAGAAAAATACCAAAATTTCACCCTAGGCTAATTTTGATATTCCAAATCCAAAAATGAAGTCAATTTTGAACAAAAAAAATTATAAAATTTCAAAAATTCGTTATTACTATTCATAAGGTCTAGTTTTAATAATATTTTAATAGAATATTGTTATTTAGTGAAACTCAGTATTGCGTACGACGCAAGCTATAGAGGAAGGTCGTGATTTCGTGTAAAGAAAGACAAGTAAGTTTTGTGTGTATAAAAAGATTCTTTTGATGATTTATATAACATAAAATTCTCATGTGTTACATTCTACCCCCCCTAAAATGAATTTCGCCATCGAAATTCATCACTTTGTAACAAACAGATGAGGATACCTCTCCCTCATCATATCCTCAAGCTCCCATGTAGCTTCTTCTAATTGGTGGTTCCTCCATAAACTTTCACCAATCGACTGGTCTTGTTTCGTCGGAATTTTTCGCTACGATCCAGAATATCTATCGGTTGTTCTTCATAAGAAAGATCTTTCTCCAGCGGTAAAACTTCTGAGCTGAGTACATGTGAAGGATTAGGTATATAATATCTCAGGAGAGATACATGGAACACATTGTGAACTTGAGAGAGATTCGATGGAAGTTCCAATCGGTAAGCTACCTTCCCAACACGATCTAGTATTTCGAAAGGACCGATATATCTAGGGCTCAACTTCCCCTTCTTTCCAAATCTCATGACCCTCTTCCAGGGAGATATTCATAAGAACACTTTATCACTTACTTCAAACTCTAGGTATTTTCTTCGGTTGTCGGCATAAATTTTCTGTCAACTCTGAGATGATCTTATGTGTTGTTGAATAGATCTAACCTTTTATGCCATTTCATTAATGAGATCAGGTCCTAATAGCTTTCTTTCCCCAACTTCATCCCAGCAAGTTGGAGTCCTGCATTTCTTTCCATAGAGAGCTTCATAAGGAGCAATCTGAATACTGGAGTGAAAGTTAAAATTATAAGAAAATTCCACCAAAGGTAGGTTTTGATCCCAACCACCTTTAAAATCAATAGAGCAAGATCTCAACATATCTTCTAGAGTTTGAATTGTTCTCTCAGACTGACCGTCTGTCTAAGGATGATAAGCAGTGCTGAAACTTAACTCTGTATCCAGAGTATGCTGAAGATTTCGCCAAAACATTGAGGTAAACCTCAGATCCCGATTAGATATAATAGAAAGTGGTACTCCATGTAATCTTACCACTTCCTTCACATATATCCTGGAAAGCTGATCCAGAGAGAAATCCTCTCTAATTGCGATGAAGTGTGCAGACTTTGTAAGACGATCAACTATGACCCAGATAGCATTATTTCCTTTGAATGTTTTAGGAAGTCCGGTGATAAAGTCCATAGTGATGTTTTCCCATTTCCATTTGGGTATGGGTAATGGTTGTAACATCCCCTTAGACTTATGTCTCTCAGCTTTAACTTGCTGACAAACCAAGCATCGAGAGACATATTCAGCAACATCTCTTTTCATGCCATCCCACCAAAAGTACTCTTTCAGGTCCCTATACATCTTCGTGCTTCCATGATGAATAGAGAATGAAGAACTATGAGCCTCATCCAGCAGCTCCTTCTTTAATTCGGGGAAGGAAGGAACACAAACCCAATTCATGAACTTTATTATCCCATCACAATAAAGGTTGAATTCAAGAAAATTTCTCACCTTCTTTTGTAACTCTACATCTTCTTTCTGTGCCTCTTTAATCTTCACATGTATAGATGGTTGAACATTCATTTGAGAAAGATACGATTTTTCCCCTTTCATTATAATTCCAAGATCCATCCTTTGTAAATCCATAAATATTGGATCTTTTGTGATCCTCATCATGGATAAACTGGCATGGTCTTGTCGAATTAATGCATCTTCCACCTTGTTTGCTTTCCCAGGGTGGTAATGGATTGAGCAGTCGTAATCCTTAATCAGCTCCAACGATCTTCTTTGGCGCACATTCAGCTCCTTTTGTGTGAAAATATACTTTAAACTTTTACGATCATTATAAATGTCACACCTTTCTCTATAAAGATAATGACTCCAAATCTTTAATGCAAAGATTACCGCAGCTAACTCCAAATCATGAGTTGGGTAATTTTTCTCATGTATTTTCAACTGTCATGAGGCATAAGCTATCACCATATCATTTTGCATAAGAACACACCCCAAACCCTTCTTGGATGCATCACTGTAGATCACAAACCTTTCTCCACTACAAGGTAGTGTGAGCACAGGTGCACTGGATAACCTTCTTTTCAACTCCTTGAAATTCTCTTCACATTCCTCCGTCCAAACAAACTTAACTCCTTTCCGAGTCAACTTGGTGAGTGGATTAGATAATCATGAAAAATCTTTCACAAAACGTCGATAATATCCATCCAAACCAAGAAAACTTCAGATATCGGTTACTATTGTTGGTCTCGACCATCTTTCAATAACCTCTGTTTTTTCTGGATCCACAGATATCCCCTCTTTTGAGATTATGTGACCCAAAAATGAAGCTTTTTGAATCCAAAATTCACACTTGGTAAATTTGGCATAAATCTTCTCCTCTCTCAGGGTATTCAATATAATTCTCAAGTGATCTTCAGGTTCTTCCTTGCTCTTTGAATAGACAATAATATCATCTATAAAGACTACCACAAACTGATCAAGATAGTCTCTAAAGACTCTATTCATCAGATCCATGAAGATAGCAGGGGCATTAGTAAGACCAAATGGCATCACTATAAATTCATAGTGTACATACCTTTTACGGAAAATTGTCTTTGGTATATCCTCCCTTTTGACCATTAATTGAAGATACCCTGAATGAAGATCAATCTTGGAAAAGTATTGAGCTCCGCGTAGTTGGTCAAATAAGTCATCAATACGTGGGAGAGGATATTTGTTCTTGATAGTGATCTTGTTAAGTTCTCGATAATCAATGCAGAGTCTCATTGATCCATCTTTCTTCATAACAAACAGAACATGTGCTCCCCAAGGTGACGCACTAGGGAATATGAACCCCTTATCATGATTCTCTTGAAGTTGCTTCTTCAATTCCTTCAACTCAATTGGGGCCATTCTATAAGGTGTCTTTGAAATAGGCAAAGCACCCGGTATGAGTTCTATTGAAAACTCAACTTCACGATTTGGTGGAAGACCCGGCAATTCCTCCAGAAAGACATCGTCAAACTCTCATACAATGGGCATATTCTTAATCGTGAGTTTCTCACCAACCATTTGAGATAAATAACCTTCATTTAGTGGAATCAAGACCCATAAGAGTGAAGAAATTTCCACTGTAAGGTTATGTTCATCCTTGCATTGATAGACGATCATAGATTGATCTAGAATATAAAATGTGACTTCCCTTCTTTGGCAATTGATATGAGATCCATATAGAGAAAGCCAATTCATGCCAAGAATCACATCAAATTCCACAATAGGAAGGATCACAATATTTGCAGGAATCACTTTCCCATGGACTTCGATCGGAGAAGAATTATAAACTTTTGATGAGACTATTGTGCCATTAGGGGTTGTCACAGCTAACTCAACATCTAATTGTTGAGGTAATATGGTGATATCCTTGGAAAATTCTTCAGAAATAAAAGAGTGGGTGGATCCAGAATCAAATAAAACATTTTCTACTTTAGAGTGGATAGTAAGTGTACCTTTCACCACATCGTTATCGTACTTTACATTACTGATAGAAATTGCATGTGACTTCCCTTTATCTTTAGCCTTAAGAGTTTGATGAAGTCGACCATCATCATCAACCCTTGGATTTGGGTATTGATTAGCATAATTCCCCCATCTCCTTGCACTTGAAACATTGAAGTGTATTAGGGTCATTCTGTGTATCCCTTCCTTTTTTTTCATCATTAAACATCTTCTTCCCATCATTGCGGCATTCAAATGCTCGATGACCTTCCTTTCCACATTTGAAACATTTACTTGTCCGTTTAAGACAACTCCCTCTATGTTTCTTTCCACACTTTGAGCATAAGGGAAAGCTCATCTTCTTTTCAGTGTGCTCTTTAGATTTTCCTTTGAATTCCATTTTCCTCTTCTTATCAAACCCATATGACTGATGGGTTACTCCAATCTCCATCTCAACTTTGAGAGCACATCGAACGATTTCCTCATAGCTATTGAAGTCCCTTATGGCTAAGGCCCTTCGAAGACTTGGTTTTAATCCACTAAAGAATCGATCGATCTTACAATCAGGTTAGATAATAATACCAGAAGCGTACTATGCAAGTCTTGTAAAATTTTCTTCATAGGTACCAACAGATTCATCATCCTTTTTCTTTAGTTCAAGAAAATCCTTCTCCATATTTGTTCGGAGAATAGGAGGGAAGTACTTATTGAAAAATAAGTTCTTGAACTCATCCCATTCCATGGAGTCAATTTCATCCCTTTGCCTCGTATTCTTAATAAGATTCTACCATTGATCAGCATCAACTTCCAAACGATACAATGCTAAGATGAATTTATCATTTTCAGAACATTGAAGAACTAAAAATATCTTTTCAGTAGTACTAATCCATTGTTCAGCAACTAATGGATCAGTAGACCTGCTGAATGAAGGTGGACGCTGCCTCATGAAGGATTCAACAAAATGTTGCTCCTTCCTTTGCTCATTTTGAAGTCCTACATGATTCAGAGCTTGAGAAGGTTGTGTGACCATGGCTACAAGATTTTTCATTCTAGCTCCCATAACATTTGGTTGCTCAGGGGGATAATCATTGCATTGCCTGTCGCATTCTGCATTAACACGGTTCCTTCGGGTTCCATCTATTGACTAAAACCAAGAAGAATAGTGTGAGCAACACTAATTATAATAGGAAAACCACATAATCAAGAATAAAATTTCACACTTAAGGTCTTATCCTAGGTTATTCATGGCCATTTCTAAAACACTAGGATTGTGTTCTATGCTTAGACTTATCCTTAGGGTTCTTACTAAGGCTTTCACATCCTAGTTTCCAAAGGTTGACTATACCTTTCCTATGATACCAACTATAACGACCCATACTTTACATACATTGTTATTACTTCAGAATTGAAGAACACTTATTACAACATATAACAATACCAGGAAAGGACCATATAGGTATAGTGTCTTCAGAAACTGGGAAACATAAACATCTAGTTCATAAAGCGTCTACTTTGCCTCCCATTTATTTCATCATATCTAGAGTCCCTTTTTGGCATATCCTACTTAATAACCTTCTTCCTGACCTGGGGAAATAGAACATTCAAAAGGGTGAGATCAAATGATCAGTAAGGGTAAACAAAATAAATATCAATCACATCATATACATAAGAACATAACTTTTGGAAATCTTATCCTGTAAAAGAAATAATAATTTCATAACATGGTATAAATCATAGTAGTGAAATGTAATCCCAATAATCATAACTTAAAACATGAAACTTTGTGGCATACACACATAATCATAGAGAATCATTTCTTATTAGTCAAGGCTCATGCCCAAGACTATCTTAGTGGACAAAGTCCATTTCTGAACCGAGTTCACTCCTCGTTTCAGTCCTGTTTCACTGAACCGGTTTAACCTGCCGTTCAAACCATGTCTATCTCCTGATATATAAAATTTTTACCCAATTCATTGGAGGGAGATATAGGTCCCACCCATCTCATAATGATACATTTCTTATGTGTGCCACAAAATCATAAACCATACATCATATCATAACCCATGTAATAAAAAAGGGAATCTTAAACATCGTGACATCATAAAACAACTCATATAAGATAAAGGAATTCATAAAAATAATTCCATCACAACATAATCAAATCAATGTAATAATAGGGATAGAAACAGAACCCTTTATTATCTTAGATGGAAAATAATTTTGATAAAACACTTGAACTCCATTCTTGAGGAAAATATCCTTTCTATTTCAAAAACACCTTTCCTTTCTTAACATGTCATACAATTCCTAACTAAAAGAATTTGATTAAAAATAAACTTGAAAACTTGTAAAGGAAGATTCTTGTAAATAATGTTTTAAAATTACATTCATGTCGTATAAGTTAAAAAAACATTCTTCTCATACTTTTGTCGGAAAAGTCAAAAATTAACTCGTACAAAAAACGACAAAAGATTCCTTTCATATCTTTTACTAAAAACTCACCGAAGGGTAAAATTGGATTTAAACAATTGTAGGTGTATGGAAATAATATTACATATTGAGGAAACATGGATGTGGATGATAAAATACACCCCAGTAAATACCGAAGTATAAACAATCTCAGATAAAAATGAGATTGTGATATTCCCCTTAACTTAGGTCTGATATGCTTTGTAAGTGTTCGAACCACCTGTATAATGATTTAAATAATGTTATTGACTTATTCCAGAATCATACTTATTTTTATTATATCATATATGGTCATATTCTTAGCTTCTTATTAGTAATATTTCATTACTACTGTTTATTCGGGTGTTTATTACTTTTTGTTCTTATGCGTGTCTTCTCGAATAAATTCTTATTTTTCTTTTTCTTTTATAGATACCTCATTTCCAGAATGGTATTAGTGTAATATATATCATATTTATTCACTAAATTCATTTATGTAATCATTATGCAATGAAAATCATGTAGAACGAGTCGCATCACATCATGGAGACGGTATTCCGTATGTACGCACGAGCGATGATATTGTTCCCATGATCGTGGAATTGTATTGGAGTGTATGTATACTATTTAATAATCAATATAACTTTAAAATAGTAATATATAGTCATTATTGACACCATTATACCCATCCAAGTAAGGTGGTGGTGGAAAATAGATTACACCACGGCGTGGAGACGGTATTCCGTATGTACGCACGCGCGGTGATTTCGTTTTCTGTAGGATGGATAGATGGTGAAATCGGGTTGTTTAATACTTATAATAACATATAAGTATATGAGTGATACTGATGTTATTACTTCATAATGAAACAACTAAAGAAGAAGAAGTGGAAGAAGAAATAAAGTTGAAAGAATTGGTAACGAACATTATCTCTTCTTTGAAACGCCTCTTTGAGACCTCCTTTTAGGGCACTAAAATTGGTCTTTTAAGAATACCAGAACCTCTCGAATGTTTCTAGAGAAATTTTGAGGAGAATTTGGCAGGTTTTGGACGAGCTTGAAGGCTCAAAGTGGTGTGAGGAAGAGGGGGAGGAGGTGCCCTTTTATATGGGACGAGAGGGGCTCCTTTGGAAAAACTAAAAATATTATTTTATTGTAAAGTCAAGTTCGGTTTTAAATAGATCCAAATTGATTTATTTCGAAGCTAAGGTGGGTATGGGTCGAAATATTCTCATCAAGTAGAATTTATACAAGTTTATCTTCCTATTTTAACCTTATCATTTAGATTTAACATTAAGTAAAATAAGTTTACTTTTACCGTGTCTTCTTGTGTTCTTACACTATAAGTTTAATAATCTTACTATAAGAAGCCAAAAGAACCCCAAGTTGTTTATTATTAATATATATAACCTTATCTAAGTCATTTGGCCGAACCTTAGTTTTTTAGGAGTAAAATAACAATTACTAATATAATATTTTTTTTAAAAACTATTTTATGTCAATTTTGACACTATTTAGTAATTGATTTTTTTTTGAAAATCATAACATAATGATTATTTCGAAAAATGTTAATTAAATAAATACTAACATTTAATATTAACCTATAAAATTAGTTCAATTCATAAAAAGTCTCAAATTAAATTTATTGGGGTATTTATAACTTCAATTATGTCAATATTTCATTAATAGGATAATTACTGCATCATCTTTGTGTCATAAATAAATTAAATTATTTAAAGTCTAAAAATTAAAAATAAAATATTTTTATGTATGAAATATTTTTATATTTCTAATGAATATTTATAGTCGAATTTATCTTATGTATAACCCTATATTAAAAATGATATACTTATTAAACTTTGATTTTAACTATTTTAACCATTCTTTAAATAAATTAATAATAAATGTCCTAATCTAATACAAGTGGGAATAAATGGTCATATTTTATTTCTAAGGTTGTTTTTGGTCGAATTACACTTATCTAATAGAATTAGGACATGTGTTAGGGTAATAATAATATCATTTTTACCCTTAATTACCCTATATACTTTTAACCGTGGTAAAAAGTTACTATTCACCAAAAATTATTTTCATCTCATTGAACCACATTTTATTTACTATGTCTCTTGGATTCTTGAAATTCCACTCACATAAGCGGTAAAATTATGTTTTATGAAAAATTCAGTTTTTTTAACTACCACTTAGTGGTTTCACTATTCATCAAAAATTGAATGTTTTCAGAAAAATACCAAAATTTCACCCTAGGATAATTTCGATATTCTGAATCCAAAATTGAAGTCAATTTTGAAAAAAAAAATATAAAATTTTAAAAAGTGGTAATTACTATTCATAACGGCTAGTTTTAATAATATTTTAATAGCATGTTGTTGTTTAGTGAAACTCGGTATTGCGTACGATGCAAGCTATCGAGGAAGGTCGTGATTTCATATAAAGCAAGCCAAGCAAGTGTTATGTGTAGAAAAATATTCCTTTGATGATTTATATAACATAAAATTCTCGGTTGTTACGATGAATATGTGTGTGTGTGTGTGTGTGTCCGTGTATATGTGCATGAATGAGTATGCTTGTATAATATGGGAATGTTTGTGTGTACATGTGTGTGTGAATGTTTGAATGAGTATTCATGTCTATATGTTTATATTTTTGTATGTTCATATTCAAGTGTATGTATGTGTATGTTTTTATTATACATTTATGTGTTTGTGTATGTATGTATGTAAATGTTTATGTGTATGTGTGTATGTGTATATATGTGGATTTATGTGCATGTATGTATAGATATATATGTGTATGTAAGTATATGTGGGTGTGTGGGTGTGGGTGTGTGGTTGTGGGTGTGGGTGTGTGTGTCTATATGTGTTTGTACATGTTTGTGTGTGTGTGTGAGTTTATGTGTATGTTTTCATGTGTTTGTCTGTATTTGTATGTTTGTACGGGTTTTATATAGTTTTTTTATGTGTGTGTTTACTTGTATATGTATGTTTGTATGTATGTTTAGGTTTATTTAATATGTGTATTTTTAAATGCATGCATTATGTGTGTGTATATGCTTATGTTTATATTTTTCTAGTGTGTGTTAGTTTATATAGAACATGTATGTATGCATATATACCTGTATATAGGTTTATTTACCTGTATGTAATTTTATTTGAATATGTATGTGTATTTGTTTGTGTTTGAGCATGTATGTGTATGAATTTATGTATTTATATGTGTATGTTTGTGTTTTTATGCGTTTGTATGTTCATGCATGTGTATCACATGTATGTGTATATGTATGTGTATGTGTATGTGTAGGTTTATGAATTTGTATGTCTATGCATATATGTCTGTGTGTATGTGTATGTTTGTAATGCCTATGTTTGTGTATATGCATATTAATATATAATTATATAATATTAAAATTCATTTTATTCTATATAGATTATATCATTATAGAATATGTATATATTTATACCCATAGATATGCTAAATCATAAGAATATTAATTTTGATTTTCTGAGGCAATTAATTAAATTGTATATATGTGTATGTGTATGTGTATGTGTATGTTATAGGTGTAAATGGTTCAGGTTGTGTCAAATTTGGGTTAATTTTGGACCCAAACCACTGAAAATAAAAAAGGTCATGTCATGTAGGGTTGTCAAATTTTTGTCCTAATAACTTGTCTTTACCCAAACCAATACATGTTACATTAGGTTGGTCAGGTTAGGATGGCATAAAAAAATAAGTACATATCATGAGAGTTCCATCCTGGAAGCAATTCAGTGTGAACGATTGATAAAAAGTGCATTCCCTCCAAAAAACACATATGTAGAACCGAATACAAACAATTTTGGGGTTCATGTCACATATATAGAGGTATTTTCATAGGAATAACCAAAAAAATTATACATACACTGATACAAATAATTCAAAAGAAATAAATGGTAAATAAAAGGTGAAAATGTGTATCGAAAAACAAATAAATACAACAAATTGATTAAAAAAGACTAAAAAACAATCAATATTAAATATCCATTTCAGAATAAAAAAGTAAAACATAGAACGTGCAAATAAACATAAGATATGGTATATAGAAAAAAATACCTTTTAAAAGGCAATGACATATGGTAAAAATAAAAAAAATGCACCATTTCTTTATGCATCCTTTATTTACCTCATTCTACCTGGAAACTCCATTAAATATGTATAACTACCCAACATACCCACAAAGAAAAAAACATAAAATTGACACAATATAGTATTTAAATTATTAATGAGCACTATAAAGTGGGGGAAAATTAAAATTTGAATCCTCTACATAAATTAATACAATATTTTTTAGTTTTAATGAATTTTTTAAATGGTCATATGATTTTTGAAATCCATTGGTATGTGAAAAAACATAATTCACTCTTTGAACCATAAACATTGGAAATCTATTTAAAAAAATTATACCATTAAAATAACATTTAACTAATTGAAATTATCCAATAGACTAGAATCCCCAAAAAACAAATCCAAAACTATAGTATAAATAATCATTTACTAAATGAATACTACCAACATACTATATTATTAATTAATTATATAAATTTTAGAATATTTATGATAAATAAACTTAGATACGATTATTTGGAAGGAATATATAGAGTGATGATCAATCTATATATGTTTACTTTGAAATTATTTCAAATAACCTCATTAAATGTATAATAGATTATTGAAAATCCAAATATTCCATGAAAATACCATGATGTTCAAAAATGAACAACTAATGAAACATATGTAATTCTAAAAAAATTAATTATAACCAACCAATTCTATTTTACCAACCAACATAACATCAAAATATACCTGGACCAATGAATCAGGTTATAGAATAAAAAATTTGTTTTGACCTTGAAAAAATATTGTTTCTTATTAATTTAATAGGGAAAAATAATTTTCCAAGATTTAATGTGAATACAGTTATCATGTATTCCAAAATGTATAAAAATTATTATCTACACATTTAAAGTTCCTCAATAAATGTTTTGACTACATGCATGGAAACCATTTTGAATTCTAGATAAATTATTAAAAATCATTTTAAATTGAATTCAAATCGATACAAAATATGTTAAATAGTTTCATCTACACCGAATCACATAGAAATTAAAATTTAAGTTTTCTTAATAATTTAAAAATAAGTTAAAATTATTAAGACATTAATATGAGATAGATGATTACCATCCATGATATATTTTAATACTTATATGTTTTTATTATTGTGCACTATAAATGAAAAATACATGAATATATTAGTGTCACTAGAAATATATAAACCAATGATTTTATAAAAAATTGAAATAAATACAATCATGAATTTTATTGGTTCACCTTATAGTTATTGATAGAATGTTAGAGACTATGAGATATCCCAACTCATAGAGAGTAACGAGGCTTGTGTAATGGATTAATAAGGTGGGTTGAGGGTCAATGATTAAGAATCAAATGTGAATGGAGGGACAAAGGGATGGTTGGAGGTAGAAGGAAAGAGGAGTGCTAGATGGGAACAGAGGTATATGTGGTATAAATGAGAATGTGACACTGTGAGAATAGATGGAGAAAAATATTAGGTATTTGATTGAGGGGTAAGAGAGTGAGAGGGAAGGAGGGGGTGGGATTAAGGATGAGGGAGAGAAAGGGTGGGGAATTAAAGGATAGTCTAGCTCGATTATGGAAGGGAGGGAGAGTGGAACAATGTTGAGTGAGTGGGTGGGATGGACAGGTGATAAAGAGTGGAAAAATGAGAAAATTAGGCTTCTAGGATGGATCTCAATGTAATGGATGGTGAAATGGTTTATGATATGGAGATAAATAAATTTTATAATAATAAAATCATAATGTTGGGTTCATTAATTCAGTTTGTGTCACTAATTTTCCAACTCGAGACCCGACCCTAACCATATGTCTATTGACACAATATAACCCAAACCTTCCACATTTTTTCTTCAAACTGACACAACATGACCGGACAAAGTCTAGTCGAGTCAGGTATGGTCCATCTAGTTGGGAGAAGTATTGAAAACCCTAGTTTATGTTGGTATGTTAAGTATGTTGTATGTGTATGTTTATGTTTTTTGTATGTTTATATTTGTTTATGTTTTTTTAGTGTGTGTTTTGTCTATGTAGTATGTTTCTATATATGTTGGTGGGTAACAGTATTTATTTATATGTGTATGTATGTTTGTGTAATATGTGTACGTGTATATTTATGTAGTATGTGTATATAGTATTTGTATACATATCTGTATATGTATATTTATGTACTATGTGTATGTATTCATCTATATGTGTATGTTTGTATATATATTTATATGTAAATAAATATTTATTTTTATATTTATACATGTCTGTATGTGTATTTATCTGTATGTATGTGTATACATAAATGAATATATCATTGTATAAGAAGATAATAAATTTATTTTTTCAATATGACATGTCTTATTATTGTATATATTAATATATATACATATATGTATATATAATCATAGGTAATATCATTGGGTTTTCCAAAAGAAACTAGTTCAATTTTATTTATGTGTATGTCTATCTCTATACATGTAATTTGTAGTGTGTGTGTATTTATGTTTATGAGTACATGTATGTGTTAATGTATGTGTGTATGTTTGTCTATGTTTATGTATTATGTGTTTACATATGTAGTAAGGATCTAAGTATGTGTATGTGTATGATTATTTATAATGTCTATTTATACATAAATATGTGTATATGTATATAATTATATATGTATGTGCATGTGCATACATCTGTGTATGTGTATGTACGTTTATATGCATTTAAATGTATTTATGTGTATGTTTGTAATGTCTATGCCAGTGTATGACAATATTAATATAATATTATATAACATGAAAATCCATTTTTTCAATATAAAATATCTTATTATTGTATATGTATATATAAACACATATATGTACACATAATCATAGGAAAATTCTTAAGGTTTTGAAATGAAATTGTTGTAATTTTATATGAAAACCCACAGACACATACACGCAGATACATGATATATTTTTTTGTAATTTTCTCGATTTAAAATATTTATTTACACATTTTTAATTATCAGTATCTGATATTTATAATTTGCTGGAAATTTATATAATTAATATTTTTTTATTTATTATTTTTTAATTGAAATCATTGTATAACAATTATTTATTCATATTTAATTATTAATTTATAGTGAATCTCATGTATTGAAATGTACTTTTTAATATTTAATTATTTTTATTTTAATATTTCTTAATTTTCATTATTTTTTTAATAAATAAAAGTTTTTCTTTTATTTTTTAATAATTTTTATTTATTATTTTCTAAAATTATTTAATTTAATGTAGTTTTAACATACATTCATTTAATAATTATTTGTTATTTAATATTATTGTTACATATTAAATTTTGAACATTATTTATTTATTCTTAAATATTAATATTCAATTATATTAATATGTATTAATTTATATAATTAGCATTTATTTTCTTTTATTTTAATATTTTTCTATTCACATTTATTATAAATTCTAATTTATTCATTAATAATAAGTGCTTCATTAAAAATTAATTATTTTCTAATTTTTTATTTTATTATTTTTTATTTTATTCTAATATTTATTATTTTTCAATATTTCATTAATATATATATTTGACATGATTAATTCATTTTTTAATAATGTATTAATTTTTTTATGTTATGTATTAATATCTGTTCATTTATATTATTTATTAATTTATTTCATTTATTTCATTTTTAATACATATCATCATTTAATATTTATTTATTTATTTTATTTATTTGTTTAAATTTCTATAGTTAATTAATTTTAAATAATTATCTATGATGTTTTATTTAATAATATTTAATATTTTTAGTATTTTAGTAACTTAAATATTTTTTTTATTTTTTATTTAAATATTTATACATTCATTATCTAATCATTTTTATTTAATAATTCATTTTATTTTTTTTATTTAAATATAATTTTTAGTATTTAATGGTTTTATTTTTGTATTTTGTATTTATATTTTTTAAATTTATATAACTTATTCATTTTTTATATTTTCTATCATTCATAATTAATATTATTTATTTATTTATCAAAATATTAATACATTCATCTAAACTTAACACATTTATTAACTCATCTAATTTAAATAATATTGTTTATTAACTTTTTTATCTTTTATAATTTTTTTAATAATTATTAATTTTTTTATTATAATGAAAATTTCAATATTCATTTATATATATCTAGTAATTTATTTTAATTTTAAAAATTAATGTTTTATTTTTGTTTCCCACTAGTATTTCTCAATACTTTATTAAGGTCTGACAAAAGGAATATTTATTATCAACATAATAAATGATGATTACAGATTTATTTATAAGGGCATATCAGTTAGTGCTGATAAAAGTGTGATTTATCATCATCTATTTAGTACAGATAAATATGGATCATTATAGCTGCTAAAAAATTATTATAAGTAATACATTTATCAGTGCTAATAAATGTTTCTTTTTTCCACACTTTTTTTTAGAAATGATAAATCCCCTTCCCCTATGTTAAAAGAACCTCCAATGAGATTTCCTATTCTCATGTCATTTAAACTATAATGGAATCTTAATTATGACATCACCTCCATCAAATCTTTTGAACTAATCAAACCATTAATCAATGGTACGATATAATTTAATCATTTTTAATCAGTCATTCGTCCCTCTTTTTTGATTTTTTGTTCTTTTCTTTGGGTTCTTATTCAACCCTTTATACATTCCTGTTGTTTTCACAATTATTTCTTATTATCTATAGTTCTTCTCTTGTGATCTATATTTTACCCATCCTCAGGTGATTTTTTATTTTACATTGTCTTTTTAGAACATTCCAATTTTCAATTATTTTTTCCTTTAATTAATATAAATTTATAGTGGAATTATGATTTAATTTTTTACTTTTTGTTTTCATTTTGTCTACAATTTTATTTTAATAATGAATAATAATCCCAAAAAATTTCAATATCAATTTCATAATTTTTTTGGGAAATAAAGAAAAATAATTATATTATTAATAATTCATTTAAAAATTTCATTAAAATTCATAATATTTTTATTTACCAATCATAATTAATATAATTTTCCCAACATTGTTAAAAAATATTTAAAATGTTTACATTTTTTTAATTAGAGATGGATCTAAATTTTAAAAGTTCAAAAAAAATTATTTAAATATTTTCAATATATTTATATTTCTAATTTTATAAACAAGGTTTTTTATTCAATAAATTTTGTTACTCGTTATAATATTTTTTTTCATTAAATACATTAATGTAGTTGAAATTTAATTTTTTGGATATTTTTGTTAAGGCTTGCATTTTTCCCATTCATCCAATAATATTAATTATTTTCAAAATTTCTTGGCCCAACAAATTTTTTTTATTATAACCAAATGAATAATATTAATAATATATCTTTAATTAATTTAAAATTATAATAACTATAATTGATGTGATTACTTTATTCCAAAAACTATAGAAACATTGTGAAAATTGGGTAATTTTTTTGATTTATGGTTTAATAGTGAAAAATTATTATATATAACTTACTACATATCAAAATTTAGAAATCCATTGGTTTCTTATAAACATCTAAATTGACAGAGTGAATTAACTACCATAAATGTTATATTTCAAAAAATGTAATGATTTTTTGTATACTGATTCTTATAATAAAAAGTGTGTTATAAATCATTATTTTTTTATAATTTTATATATATATATATTCTAACATGTTTTTTATGAAACTAATATTTATATAAAATATGATGAAATCTTTTTATTATATATAATGAATAGCCTTTTATGGTTCAAATCTCAAACCAAATGTGTAATAATTTATTTTGATAAAAATATGTATATCTATTAATCAAAGAGGATTTATATGAATAAAAAGGGATTGATGTTAATCGTATAAAAAGTTTGTATTTGGATAGGGGTATTGAGTTCATCATGTCCATAAAAGATCATGTGTATGACCCATATAAAATCCATTATCAATGTTTAGGTTGCTGTTATTCAAGACTAATTAGTCTAGAGATATTGGATAAACAATTACTCTATAATGGAATGGATCATCGTTATAAATGTTTGACCCATGATAAAAAATGAACGTAGCTAGTTACTGAGATAATACTACTTGTTATGGATTACCTGATAGTATTACATGTCTGGACAATGACTAATATTGTGTTGAAGATATGATTACATGTGTAAATTATGATAAATATATTATTAGTAAAATAATAATGATTGTTTAATATTACCTTAATGATTGTCCAATTATATTTTAGAAGTAAAATATTTGGGTAAAGAAACTTTTTTGTGTTGGTTGAAATAAAAAATAGATTATTTTTATCCATAATAACACAATATAATGTAAAAGATAGTAATATATGGAGTGAAATAAATAATACCAGACTAATTTATCTCTTGAATGATATACTACTAAAAGATAATGATCTTTCATTCTAAACATATGATTTTAAATGAATGCTACATTCAATGGGTATGATATATGAATTGATACATTCATATCCAAGTGATTGTATATTTTTTCACAAGTATTATGAATCAAATAAAAAATTCAAAAAGTGTGGTGTATCTTAATACAATAAAGATGAATAAAGTAAATTAAAAAGTTGTATTGTACCTTCCAATAATTCAGTGTTTTTGGAACTAAAAGTGTGGTGAGGAGACAGAAAGGAAATTGACATGGCTTGCATATATTCAAAATAAATATGGTAAACTACATCACCCAATATAATCTATTGAGTGGAATACAATTGATCACTAGTTTCATTTATTTGGAAATAAGAGGGGAATTATTCATCCTGTTCTATCTATAAATGAAATGAGTCCTTTTGGGGAAAAATTGACACTCAAACTATGTGTCCATTTATGTTGGTAAATTATAAAATTCCACTATGGTTAGTAAGGAAATGAAAATACATTATATTATATTTGTTTATATTTGGGTGAAAATTTATTGAGTAATGATATTGAATTTTATTTTGATCCTTTGATCGACGATTTGAAATTGATGTCAGATTATGATTTATATTAAAAGATTCAAGTCAAAATAATGATTTCATATTCGGATCTATATAATATGAGATGATAAATTACATTCTTATTTATTAAAATTGATAACGATATTACATTTAATAAATAGTATAGTGTTCAGTTTGTGAACATGTTACATACTATGTTATGTTGATGAATTCCTCAATGAATTTGTTTGTAGTAGACCATACCCGTTAAACTATATTCAGTTCTAAAAACATAATATTTACATTCTAATTTTGAAACCAACTTAAATGACCCAATTTAAACATTCCATAATTGCAACATCATGGAAATTTTGGAGGAACATACATACCCAATTCAATTTTTAGGTTTAAAAAATTAGATCATTTGTTAAATCATCACGTAAGAAAACCCATATCGTTCACATCCAATTAAAATTTATTCCACTATAACCAAATTTTCTTATTCTATAACCAGTATTCAAAATATCCTAAATAATTATCCACTCATAATAATCTTTGATAAGTAGCATGCTTATCATTTTTCATTTATCTTGTGAAATGGAGATATAAGAAGAAGTTTATCTAAAATTATTAATAAGAGAATGCATACAGTGGAAGATATCTTAAAATAAACTAAGCATTAATAATTTGTTAGAGATAAATAATAGTCAAATATTTCATATAAAAATATCGTTAAAGGGGATAGTATCCTTCTATTACATATAATAAATTAAAAAAAGATAACAATAACTGATTTCATAATGATAGAATACATAATGATAGACATTCTAATAATATCATCAAGGCCATATACCAATACATCATAAATATGTTCTTAAACATGCAACAAATTTCCAAGATAGTTTGTCTCATGATACCAACAGATACATTGAGGGGATATCTAAAAATAGGGCCCACCCTTCTCTTACCGTGTCTAATAAATTCTTTTTTATAATTGAAATTAATAACCATACAATACATAGTCAACATTCCTCAATAATAAACATTCATATCGAAAAAATAGTATTTGGAATGTCAATATTTCTTCAGCATACATTCAACATTCCTTAGTAGTTAATTATCATACATAGAGAACTAAAATGAATATATATTTTCAATGTTTTCCAAATTAATAAACCATATTTCATTATTTATAAACACAAAAACCTTGTTTTTATAAAATTAGGGAGTTTTTATTATACATGTTAATGAGTTTACAGTGATGTAAAAATAGATGTGATATAGAATACATCATTGACAATAAATAACATGGAAATAAAAATGATCATCAATTTATGAAAAATGATTTCATGGTATTAATGGAATGTCCTTTGGAAAATTGAGATATATATAGAAGTAAATCATATAAAAATAATTTCTCTTAAAATAAGTACAAATAATATGTTATAAAGGTCATACAGAACGCTTTTTTATGAGTTTTCAATAATAAAATTAATAAATTATTCGTAAAATTATTTACAAAAATATAACCTTGATGATAAACATTACATATGTAATAAATTGTTAAGTGTAATATTATAATAGATCTAAGTGGAGTGAAATATCTTTTAAAAAATTAATGAAAAATAATAGCATTTTCCTCCAAAATAATAATAGAATAATTGGTATTTATATTTCATTAAAAATCATAATTAAATATAAATTAATATATAACATTTAGAAGGTTTATAATAGTGGGAATATCTGCTCATGTTGAAAATGCCTTAAAATAGATTCATTGTACAATATTTTACTGAATTTTACAAATGAATTGTTTGGAAAGAATTAAAAAGATTCACATTAAACCATTCAATATAAAATCTTGTTAAAAAAATTAAACTTGAAAATAATTTATGTATATAAAATATCTTTCTTAAAACAAAATACTGAATATCGATATAGAATAGAAAGGTTATGAATACGAAAGCGAGAAACACGATTTGATTTTCTTGAAAACATTTGTTCATTGTGTTTGAGTTCCAAATATGTTTAAAATGAAAATATTTCTTTTGAAACTCTGAAAAAACTAGATTAAGAAAAAAATAGATGTGCTCAAAGTGAGAAATATAAAATAATTCCCATATATTATAATCAATCATAGGTAATCCCTATTAAATTGAGATTGAATCATAAAACATTAATATTTTTGTAACATTCAATTCGAAGGACATAAAAATGTGTAACATTACATGGTAATATAAATACCGTGAATTAAATACTATATTATGTTAAAATATATTCATGGGTTTTTAAGTATGCAATATAAAACAAATTATTATGTTCAATAAGAAACATATCTCATTTAATGAAATTGGTGATTGTAAAAACATACAAATATCGTAACGTTGAATGAAACAATAATCTAAAATGTGCCTATGTTTAAAAATATTAATGCATATAAATAAGTTTAAATGGAATTTATAACAATTATAGGACAAGTTGAGGTTGAAGACTGAAATTATTCAGTAAAGGGGCTAAATTACAATAAAAATCACACAACAGGAAGTATAGGGATGAACTCTCCAAGACTCGAACTCGAGACCTCACTAAGACCCACAGGGGAAGATACCACAAAGATTCACCCTAGGTAAAAATAATTATAGGATATTACACACATAACCCTAGAGTAGCATAGTCAATTAATGAGAAACATAACACAATAATAAAAATTTTAGTTTAGAATCCCTTTCCTTGAGTATTGAATTACTACATACATATACTAACTTTTAGAATTAAAATAGATAAATTAATTATTCACAAGATTTAGAACAATGTTCAGGTTTATTCCGTTTCTACAATCACTTACTATCTTCTTTTGTTCATTTAGTAATTCGGTATTGTTTACATCAGTTGTTTTGTGATCATTCAGGTCATAATATCAAAAGATGATCAATTTATTTATAACTGTCAAATTTCATAGAAAATGGTTCTATAAAATCATTAAGAATAATGTAATATTATCCAGATCATTATATAATATTGTATGTTCAATTGGTTATAAAATTAAAACCATCCTAAAACCTTCCCCAATAGTATTTTTTATCGTTAAAAAACCTTGTTTATAACTGTTAAATTCATTATTATATTGGATGCATTAATATTCCAGATTCATAAATATAAAATTAATTTTATATTTAACCCCAAAATATATTATTTAGAATACCCATGAGAGTATTAAATTTATGATAACACCATCATTCAGATAGGTTATCTAAAACATCCATGGTGAGTGATGTGTTATGAAAGTGTTAAAGACAATGGTAACATATTCAATATTTTTGTTTTATAAAATAAAATAGAAAATTGGAAAAACAATTACTTGGGATAAATTTTTTGTTATTAATTTCATTATTGATAAATTAAGTGGACAATATAAATGAAAACTCCATCATTGGAAGCCCACATTTTGACACAATAACGGATTTTGAGGAATGTTTGTTGAGATATAACAATTGATCAACTATAATAAATTGATAAATTATATCCCAGTAACATATATATGGAATCACGGAATAAATATAAGTTATTTTTTAATATTGTTTCAATATAATTGATCAAAATTACATAATGTATAAAAAGGTTTTCTAAACCTATATCTCTATCAATGAAACACACATTTTATTTGATATTAATGACTTTGTCAAAATGAAATTTAATTTCTCAAGGTTCTTAGAGATTTTTTATTGAATTTAGAAAGAGATAATTGACTATATTTTTTAGATAAATCATAATTCATATGTTTGTATTAAATGATAATATTAAGTTCCTTTTTGTTGGAAATAATAAAAGATGTTTTTGTAAATACAAAGTCTTTAAGGAAAAAAATGTTATTTAAAATTTATAAGTAATTAGGAAATGAAAAATATGTGATTTTATAGCCTAATTTAATATCCAGTTAAATAATTATATTATTTTTATAAATTTAAAATCATTCAATATGATATTATTTAACATTAAATTACATTAAAGTAATTTTTAGAACTATTCACATGATTTGAATTTAAAGGCCCTATGATAACAATAGATTTAAAATTTGAATATTTAAAGAAAACAATTTCCATTATTTTTTAACCATAAAAATTTTTCATTACTCAATATAATCCAAAACACATCAAAATTAATATTTTTAAAACTATTTACATTTATATTTCACCTTCTAGAACATGCACAACATCAGAGAGGTGGAAGCATTCTAGGTAATTATATCACCAGAAATTAAAAAAAATATTACAATAATATTTTTTATAAAAACCCAAACATCATATACACAGATGTTAAATATTTATAAGAAATCATTTATTAAATAAAAAATAATCTATTCTGGAATCATTTTGGTCAAGTAGGTTTGGAAACCTAGACATTTATACAACTAATCCACAAGTGAGCTGTTTCATGTCAAATAATATTCTTCATAACTAGAACCCATATTATAATTAATAATCACAATACCTTTAATCATATCCTTGGGAAATAAAACGTAATAAATTGTTACTTTATATTATCAGTAAGTAAAAACAAGCAAGATATAAATAGATCATGGGCATAATGGAATGAAAACATGTGAATAACATTTGAAACCCATACATTTCATGTCATAGATCATAAACATAAGTCATGGAATAAATAATTATGTTTATAAGAAAAGAATAATAATGTAATCAAAGAACATGGACCATGATTACCAAATTTTATCATAATGAATATATTTTGGGAATGCACATATGCTTATAACATTTTTAAACACCGAAATTAGAAACAAGTTCACTCATTAAGGTAAGGACATGAAATCAGACCCTCACAAAATCACATGAAAATAAAATTAAGTCCATCCATGAACTTTTAGAAAAGTAAGATGGTCCACCCATAACCCTGTGATCATGAAATTGGGTTCACACATAATACTGCAAACATATAATCTAGTTAACACATATAATATTTACTCATGATTTATCCATATTTAGCAAATGTATTAGAGGGAAACATTGGTCCCAACCACAACATAATGAAAATAATATATATGTTCACCATAATATCATTAAAAAAATCATTATATGTAAATCAATAAAATTAAATGGGTATCATAATAATTTTATCATAACAAATCCAATGTAAAAGTAATATTTTTTATAATCTCTTCATTATTTTATCTAATAATAACTAATTTAAAATAAGTTTATTTCATAAGAATCATTTCTTTACAACCATAAACCATTAATATTAATAATATGAATGGTTTCCTAGGATCATATTCAAATGAAATAATATGTTACAACAAAATATTTCCTCATAGATAGGAAATGAATTTGTAAGAAAAATATCATCGAATGTTTATTGGGAAAAACATTATTTAATTTATAATAATCATTTTAAAATAAAAAATTATCAAAATATTTACTAAATCATTCTCATTATAAATAACCTTGATAAATTTAAAAATAATTTCCATATAATATAATTTTAATAACAATGAGAAATTCCATTTATGTTATACATGTTAAAATTATTATTTTATTCATTTTTTAAGTAGAATCCAAGTGGGAATTGTTTTGGAAATTAAATTATTGTTCCATTCAAAAAATTTGAAATTTTTTTAAAAGAAATCATTAATAAAAACATTATATAATTTTAAAAAATATGGTATTGTTTGAGAAAACAAGATTTTTTTAACAAAATCCCATTTTTTCTACTGATGAATGAAATAAAGATAATTTTTCTTGAAATAATTATTTTGACCTATTTGGAAAATAAAGAGTGAAAAATTATGGTAAAATTTTTATTCTTATCATATAAATATATTATAATATATGAAAAATGTTTCTTGATAGATGTATTATAGGTTTTCATCATTAGAAACATATTCATAAACAATCCAGATAAACGATGACATTTTATCCAAGAACAATTACTACATTGGTAACAACGAATAGTAATCACTATGTAAGAAAGTTCACAGAATAGATATGTAAATCCAAATAATTTTTATTAAAATAATAATAAAATACATCGTGATTATGTATATACACCTCATAATAGAAACACATTGTGAATATGGCATGTGTCTCGTTAAAAATAATAGGTAGATGGAAATCCCTTACATTAAGTCTTGAGTTCCATTTTACATGTTAAAAAATCCTATAAAATAAATATATGTTTTTTATACATCTATTTATGTACCATAAATTTATATATAATACCATATATGATTTACATATGACCTTTTATTATCCTTTTAGTAACAATTCTTTATGAAAATCACATTCTGGGTAATAACTGATTCATTTTTCAATTAAGTTTTGCTTAATAATTTTTTTTAAAATTAAAATTTTCAAGGTTACATAATATCTAAAATTATAAAAATTCAATAAATTTAATATATATTTAATATATATTAATTTATAGTAATCCATGAATGTCAGAGATAGAAAATGAATGACATCATTCATGTATATGATAGTCTTTTGAACCCATGGGGTGTTTTCATTTTCCCACAAAATGTAAATTAAGAATTTATATGAGATGAAATGTATTAATAACTAAATTAATATATTAAATTTAGTAAATAAAAATTTAATCAATAATTCTATCTAGTCGTGAGAGGTGGGGATAGAAAATCAATAACATTTGTATGTGAGGCAGTAGTCCGTTGTACATGTGAATGGTGATTTCATACCCCATTTGAAGGATATAAGAGAATATTTTTTTATTAGATCAACATAAAAAAATTTAATTAT
This sequence comes from Viscum album, assembly GCA_963277665.1. Classification (NCBI taxonomy): domain Eukaryota; kingdom Viridiplantae; phylum Streptophyta; class Magnoliopsida; order Santalales; family Viscaceae; genus Viscum; species Viscum album. The sequence goes on from OY728158.1 coordinate 235,457,557, forward strand.
ATGGAAAATATAAGGTTATTATACTATAATGGGTTTATATGAATTGAATTAGGTGAAGAAAGAAATAAAATAAAATGATAGGTTATTGAAGTTACCTCTTCTTCAAACAACTTCTTTTGGATAAAACCAAATTGATTCCTATGATTGATTTATGACTAAAATAAGGCATATAATAATAGAGAAGAAGAAAATGTAAGTCATATGGTTAGGTACAATCCTATTCAATGGGGTTTTAATTTTGAATAAGAGAGGAGAGTGGGTGTATTTTATTATGTTTGGTGGGTTAAACTCTTGTAATTTACGAAAAGAAAAGTTCATAGCCAAAATTTTCAAATTCAAAATGGCCTCGAAATGGTCTGCGTTAGAATATAGAGTATTAAAGAGTAAATATTTCAATAAAATGGGTGTTTGGTATGTTTTGGATCGTATTTAACTCATATCTATTATTCTAAACCCTAGTAAATCCATTATTACCTTAGTCGTGAAAAATATTTTTTAATGATTTCACTATTCATTATTATAAAAAATTAATTTGAAATTATTAGATAACCTAAAATTTTATGACTCAAAATATGGAATAATTTTCTTGGAAATTCAACTCGTAGAAGTGGTAGGATTTAATTTAAATTTAATCTTATAAATTCAATGAGAATTAATTTTTTCAATGAGAAAGGATTCAAAAGTTGATTAGGTTTTAATAAAAAAAATTAAAATTTAATGTATTCCAAAGACCTAAATTGAATTAATAGAAATATTATTTAACTATAATTTTATTTCAGACCATATTAATTCTTTATGTCTAAAATTACTAAATAAAAATAAGAAATATAAATGAAAAGGAGTATTTTCATTATTCATTGAAATTGTCTTCATTTTATAAAATTCAAAAAAAATCAACAAATTATTATTTTGACAGGAAGTTTTGAAAAAGGTATTTTTTTAATCTAATAAAAGTATTAAATATTTCATTTGTTATCTATTCACAAAAAGTGATATTTATTTAGAAAAATAGCATTTATGAAAAATATAAATACATTTATAAAAATTATTTTTGTTTTCATCAAAATATTTTCATTATATAAAACCATTATACATGATATTTTAGAAAATAGTTATTAATATTCATACTTTTATGCTTAATGTTTAGGTTATAATAGATATTCTTAAATAATTATATTAATAATATTTCATTATGTTTCAAAACATAGTATCACGTTTAAGGCCAGATAAATTTGGTGTTATGTGTAATAGAAACCATCAAATAAATTTAATTCTTGAAAAAAAATATTAATCCATAAAACCATGGGGTGTTATATTATGAAAACCATAGAATTACTACATCCCCTGAAATTTTTTACTTTAATACAACCAATTAATTCTACTCCTACCTCGTCATTTCATCATGTTCTAATATAGATTCTCTGAACTGGTGGCTTTACCACAAAACATTGACTAGATGAGTGGTCTTTTGTTGATGGACATTCTTTGTGTGATTCTGAATGTCAAGTTGAAATTAACCATAACAGATATCATGATCCTATGTTACAACTAATGAGTTTAATATATTTTACTGATCATATAAATACATTATCAGGAGAGATATAAGAAATAAAATGTGGACTTGAGAGGATTGGTGGAAATTATGAGAGATAAGTTATAGTCATGATACAATCAATAATTTGAAAGGGTACAATATATATATGGAATTATTTCCATTTCATCCTAATTATCAAAACATTATCGAGTAGAAAAATAATTATAAAGACCATTTCTCGAATACCAAATTCTTGATTATGTTGGCGATTATGATAATATTATTTTTTCCTACTATTTACTGCCCTTATGTGTTGTTGAATGAATTTAACCTTATCTTCCATATTTTTACCTATCTCAAGTATTAGTATATATAGTTCTTCAACATAATTCTAGTATATTTTATATCTAAATTTTTACATTAATGTTTCATAAGGATCAATCTAAATGCTTGAGTGATAGTTATTATTGTATGGAAACTAAACTAGTGGAAGGTGTAGATCCCAAACATCCTTAATATATAGATAAAAAGATATAAATATATTTCCGATGGTTTAAAATATTATCTTGGAAAAAAATCTATCTGAGGATGATACACAATGAAAAAATTCAAATCTTTCAAGAGATTATTAAATACTTTTCCTGAATATTTATGTAATCCTTAAATCCTGATCAGACACAATGGAGTGTATTAATCCCTAAAAAATTAACAAATTAATTAATATATTTCCTAGAAATATAATGTAGATAGAAATAGTTTCTAATATTTATGAGTTTTGAATAATTTGAAAGGATATCAACTACAACCCAAACATCATTATGCCAATTAAAATGCATTTGGGAGTTTAGTGACAAAATCGAGGGTGATGTTTCCCCAAATCCATTATAGTATATGAAATTGATGTAATAGATGATAATTTTCTCTCTCTCTACCATAACGTGCTAACATACCATGAAATTATTTAAATACTTTGTGATATATCTCTTCATTCCATCCCACTATATATACTTATTCAAATTTATGTACATCTTCATATATCCATTACGAATAGAGTATGAAGTTGTATGAGATTCCTCTGACAACTCCTTCATCATGTATAGCATGGATGAAATGAATACTTGGTAAATAAAACTAATTATTCCATCTTAATTATGGTTATACTTAGGAACATTTTTATTGTTTTTTTTGTATATCTACATCTTCTTTATGTGCCTATTTATTCATCACTTGAATTGGTGGTTGAATATTTTGTTGAGTAAGATCATATTTCTCCCCTTTAATCATGATTTCCAGATTTCTAATTTAGAAATATAGAAATATTAAATATTTTTTTTATCCTCATCACAAATAATATATCGTGATCTTTTTTTACTCAAATATTCTTTGACCTTGTAATCCTTCATAGTGTGGTAATGTATTGAGTAGTTATAAAATTTAATCTTGTCAAACTATCATCTCCAGCAAATATTCAATTCATTCTTTGTGAACACATAAATTAATATTTTATATTTTTATGTTTATCACACTTTTTTCCTTTAATGATATTTCCTCTATATCATTAATGAAAAATTAAAAGTAACTAACTTCTAATCGTGAGTTGGTTAATTTATATCATGAACCATAAATTATCATAATGCCTAAGCAATGACAATAAAATTCTACATAATAATGCATCCCTGTGCCTTATTGGATTAATCACTATAATTTAAAAGCCCTTATCCACTACATGATAAGGTAAGAAAAGTTGAACTGACGAATCATCACTTCAATTCCATGAAAGTTTCCTCACATTCATATGCCCCAAGAATCATGGATCCATTATGAGTTAACATTGTGATTTGATTAGATATTTATGATATTTTCTCTAAAACACATCAATAATATCCATCTAAATCAAGAAATATATGGATCTTAGTCACTAAAGTCAGTTTAGGACTAATTCCTTTTACAAAATTCTTTGATGGATCTACTGATAAAAGATCTCTTAGGATTATATAACCCATAAATAAAACTTTTTTTATCTAAAGATAATTATTTTATAAATTTTCATATAGTTTATCATTCTAAATTGTATATATTGAAACTCTCATGTGATTCTCATGCTCTTCCTTTCTCTTTAAATAACTAACAATATCATTTATAAAAAATACTAAAAAATTATCAAGGAAGTCTCTAAAGATTCTATTCATTAAATCCACAAATATAGTGGGAAAAATAGTAATACTGAATTTCATCACTATATATTCATAATGTCCATACCATGTAAATAATTTTTTTGGGTATTTCCTCCTTCTATAACATCAATTGATGATATCTAGAATTATGATAAATCTTGGAAAAGGATTGAGCACCATGTAGTTGATCAAATATTCCATCCATACATGGGATATGAAAATTTTTAATTATAATTATTTTTTTCTTCACCCAAAAATCAAATTCAACGTATTATGGATAAATATTTATTTAAAAAAATTATAGGTTCACCCCAAGGTGACAATCTTGTCAAAATGAATCACTTTTCATGTTTCTCCTTGAGAATATTCATCAATTCCTACAACTCATATTTGATTATTCTATATCTAATCAATCAAATAGGTGTGGTATAGGGTATGAGTCCTATTAAAAACAAAACATCCCAATTATGATTAATACAAGTACACTCTTCTTGATTAATATCAATAAACTCCCAAAAAAAATTAGCATATCATTGATGCATAGTTTCTCCCATCTATTAGAGATAAGTTTCCCTGTTGAATTTCAATAATAATCCATACAATGTACTTTTTTCTATTTTATATTTATATTTATTTGTACATTGAAAGAATACCAATGGTTTTTTTGAAATATCCAATGTGATTTACATTTCTTAGAAATTAATGTTGTATTATACAAAGAAATAATATAAATTCCTAAGATGAAAAAAATAAACTAATATAAGAATGACTATTTTTATATGAAATATATTTATGAGACCCAATGTTTTCCTTACAATACATCAAAATGTATCTATATATTTTTATAGAGCTAGGGGCAAAGAGGAAGTGTGATTATGAGGAATGGTGTGGACGAATTTAATATTATAAAAATATGAAAAATATTTTATATTATCGAAATATAACTTATTAGAAAAATGGATAACCCATTAAAGGTTGATCGGATTGAAAATATGAGACCACATCTAAGTCTAGATCATGGTTTTTACCATTATAGATACACACAATGAGTATTACTGGGAAGTTCAGACCCCTCTCTTATTGGTTGTATGATTAGTGAAATAATTAATTATTAAATTATGTAATCAAATCACTTTGACCTAGATTAAAATATATAAATTTATCACCTTGAATAATTCAACAGGGAGAGCATTATAATCCTAGGAATTTTAAAAATATCTATCTCCTCCTTTCTAATGGCAGATCAAGATGAATGACGATAAATTTAGGGAATCAATAAGATCAATATGAATCAAACATATAAGCTCCTCTTAAAATGTTGGCAGACACATTCTTCACCAACTTCTAATCCAAATTCAAGGTAAGAATAATCTTTTGGTGTCTTACACCCTTGGATATAATGGATGAGAATATCTACCCATTTTCTGGGATCTGTAATAGTTTCAGACTCTATATGTTCCCATATACATATATTACCTTTTTTATTAATTATTTTCTAACTCTAGATTCTTCATTCTTGATCAATTGACAAATAATTTTTGGACTCAATCAATTTACCATTGTTATTTTATCTTTCTCTTGTTTTTATTCTTCATCTCCACCAGTTGAATCATTGTGGTACCATATTGTCTTATCCTGGGGGTACCAAGAAAGATAAGACCTACAGATTCAGGAAAGTTCAATGAAATGGGAAGAGAATGATGAGAGAATAATATATCTAAGAATATTGTGGGATGATTATGATCAATTTTATGGTTTGAGGTCACATCATCAATGTTTGGAACAATGACCGCATGTAGAATGAACATAGAAACACCGAATCTTAACCAAAGCAGATTTATAATGAACGAAGGCCTAGATCTGAAAGTCATGGCTAGATCCTTAAATTTTGGAAGTATTTAAGGAGGAATCTATAGAGTTTTGAACTGATTCGAGGTTAAAATTTGGATTTGAAATTTATGGGAAAATCCCGACTACACACTATGTTCAATAAAGAACACACGGTGAGTATCCCCTACCGTGGAAGTGGAAATGATTTCGAAAAAATTAAGGATTTCATGGTATTTAGACCCACTTACACATAATGAAAACCCCCTTCCATATTGGATAACCCATGTGAAGGGTCAATGTAATGAACCGTTTGTTGAAGTGCATAAGTTCTAGTACATGGTTGTGTACTCTGCTACACGAACACTAGAGAATAACTTGGCCCTAGTCACGGTCATCCAAGACACATTGTGTAGTTCACCTATATTGTGTGTTCTATTACATGGGATGGAGTAGTGTGTAGGCCAGGGATATAGACAGGCGGTGGACTGGGACCACATGATGTTTTTATTTCCTCACATGAAGGGTTCCCCCTGAGCTCTTCTGAGAAAACAACTATTTCCTGTATTTCTTTCGTTGGAAATGTATTTTTGATAACACATAATTTATCTTCATTATTTTCCATTTATAATGGTATTGTTCCTATATTTTTTGGTTTCGAGATACTGTGTGAAATTTTCAGTGCGTGAAACCTTCATAGGAAATGCCTGATGATGTCATTAGTGATGTAGGATCACGAGAGGGAGAACTTTGCATAGAACCCTCCAACAAGGATGAGTATGGGCCCTCAATTAATTTAAGAGTTGATCCCTCAAGCTATGACGGGCATGTGTTCTGAACCATCTGAGTGAAAACCTCTTGTCATAGTAGGAAATGATTCCTCAATGACCGATAGTAGGACCCTCTAGCTGGGATGGGCATAAGACCTCTACATTTCGAGTGGGAGCCTCTTATCGTAGTAGGGAATGGGACCTCATGGATTGATATTGGCATCCTCGAGCAGAGATGGGCATGGTTACTTAACCAACATAGTGTAAACCTTCTGTCATTATAGGTTATGGGTCCTCTATCTATAAAGTGTGGCTCCTATACTGTGAGACACAGTGATAATAAGTTTCCTGAAATATCTTTTTAATCGTGAAAAGAAGAGCACTTTCCCCTTCGAGATGCATTTTTGAGATGTGAGCAAGACAGGTTGTGTGGGTCAGTACCCACCCAATGTTGATAATATTAAGGTGTGGTGAATTATTTCGATGTACTATTTTGTTCAGGGAATACATGTGACATGTTGGGCCTCACTTTTGGACTTTTTGAAATGTTGGATACTTTTTTCTTGGGATCAAATGGGTGATGTGGATCCCCTTACTCTCTCGTTTGGTCTTCTTTACAAAGTATATTTCTTTATATATCCCCCTAATATATATACATATATATATATCCAATCTCTTGATTTGTATACATTCCTTCTAAGATAGATGAAGACGCCTAGTTTGTGCCTCAATATCTTCATGTTTAACATCTCGTGGTTGGATGAGTATACTATCAAACTATATATAGTGAATACTTTATGTGTAGTTCATATAGTCACCATTTTTATACCCTTTTTCTTGGACAAGATTACTTTAACTCTTAGTTGGGATGTTTTATAATATTTCACTATGCCTTTTTCATATTCTATGTTTCATTTAAATTGTATCTCTTACAACTCTAGCTTTAGATTTTAAGGTTTATTATTGGGTATATTTATAATCACCCTTGCATGGAGTTTTTTTACATGACAGTTGTCTTATGCCAGCGATAGACATATCAACAACGAAATCAGAGGATCTTAGAGATACTGGGTGATTTGACTATGTACAATGGCCGTAACATTGGATATAGGAGTGGAGATCTATTTCAGATGTTTATTTTTCAAATTTTCTTTCAGGATGGGACACATCTCTGGTTTTGCAAGTATTTTTCACCATTACTTTTCAGTTTACACTACCATACTTTTTTATTTTCTATAGGTTTAGGATTTATTCATTTATTTTATATTAGTGTTTCATATTTTATAATTTTCCCCTTAAATTTTCATTGATTTTTATATGGGAATGTGTACAAATTATTAGTCATGGCCTCCCAAGATAGTTGTTCCATTAGTGCTTGTAGAAACCCCTTGGTATATAGAGGTGGTCTTGGGGTTGTTCGGTTAGAGATACGAATTGCATTGGGTCAGGAAAAATTGGTATCATAGCAGGTTTATTCCTTGAAATATTGTTCGGACGTATCCCCTTAAAGAGTATTGGATGTGTTTTGGAAAATAGTTTCAATGTTTCTCAAGTGTAGCTATTAGTTTTGGGATTCCAATGATGGGTTTGGGGCCGATTTACTCATTCCCCTGGACTTTGACCACCTTCTTGTCTAGTCGATAGGATGAGACATTTTTTGCAGGGTTAAATGGTACATGAATCATATAGGATTGAGTATATGACTTTAAATATCAAGTAAACTCCGCAATTTTTTTGATATATATATATATTCATATTACCATGATACTCTTTAATAACTTCCAAGACTCCCCCATGATGATAGACATCTAGGATAATAGATCTGGTTTTTAACAATGACCCTCTGAGAAATGTGTTCTCATTTCAGGGTCAATCTGGCACACCTCATCCTCTAAGTGGGAAGGTAAAAGATCCTCCACCTATCAGAAAGAAGATCATCCCAGTAAATTTTAATAAGATCGTGTCAAGGATTAGTTCACTCTTATATTTCAAGCAGTAGAGACTACTGAGTTTCCACATTGTGCCATATCATCGGGTATTTGAGGATTGGATAGAGTCAATGGTCCATATTCTTCAAGATTATTTGAACCCCGGAGGATTGGGTGATGGAACTAGAAGAAATCCTTTTCCATGGTTTAGTTGTTCATTGGTGGTGATTAATTATAAAACACATGATTATTTGACAAACTCATGGAATTGATTCTAGAAAAATATTCCATGATAAGTACTACCCCTCCAACGTGCGATCTGTCTGGATCCAGGTGCTTTTCGAACTGCAGTAGGGAGTGATGATAGTGTAAGAGTACACAATGAGTTTCATAGAACTTATGTGGTACTCCCTTGACATGATCTATGAAGGATAATTCAAAGAACATATGTTTGAAGAGATACTCTGTATATATATCCAATCCATTATTATACACTTTTACATCCCTTCCTATGTCTGTGTGTTGGAGAGGGCACTGGTGACAGATATTTTTTTAGTGGGTCACCAAACAACCGTAGTAGTAAATTTGAACCACAGAGCAGAATAATTTGTAGAACCTAGTACACATTAGGCTCCAAGATCTATGTGTAATAGATCTTTATAAGATCAAACTCAAACATGAGGTTAGACGAACCATAGTGTGCCAGTGAATCTTGGATGGGGGTAGTACTTTACTTGTGATGAGTGAGGTCACATGGCATGAGACTACCTAAACAGACGTCAAGAGCATCCCATTAATTTATATGATATACTGCCATGGTAGAGGTAGCGTCATGATTAGGGATCTCCTATGAGTGGACAAGGAAGTCCCCAGTAATCCAAATCTAGAATAAAAGTAGGATTAGGAATAAGTCATGTATGAAATTATGCGGCCCTTCCACCACCGCCACAAGATGCCCACATCAGGCTCTGGAAGCTGGCGGCTAGGGACCCAGATAGTTGCAGGATTTGGATGTATACGATCTCGAAGCTTAATAGATGATAAGAGGTTTGATATGTAATTATTCAGCTAATGATTTAGTACTAGTAGACACAGTTTCTAGTTTTTTCCTTTATCTATATACTTCAAGAGTGAGAGATGGATATCCTAGTTGAGTCTCTAACACTATAGATTAATCATGTGGTTCCTACATGGAACAATTCTTCTATATCTTTTATTTTCTAGTAGTGTGATCTATCTCTTAGAGGAAATAGGCTCATGAGGGAAAATTTATCATCTTTATGGGACCCTATGATTTCATCATGGGTATAGATTGGATTTCCATTGTCTATCAACACTATACATTTCACCATAGATAAGTCATATTCCAATTCACTGATGGGACAAGATTCAACTTTTCAAGCAAGAGAGATCTCATTGCATGACAGGTGAATGATGTGAGAAGGAGGTTGCGACCTATCACTCATAATTTGGAGAATATGTCCCTAGGTGCAGTATGATCTTTAGGCATGTAGGTTCCTTTAATTTTGGAGGATTATATGCACATATTCTTTGAAATTGTTTTGGGACTACCTTTAAAGCAGGAGATGGAGGTTTTCATTGATTTTCATCATAGGACCACTCTGGTATCTTATGTTGCACATAAGTTGGAACCTACCAAGATCTAGTAGCTACAGCTATACTCTTATGACCTTTGAGATAATGGTTACATCCGGCCCAATGTGTTCCATTGGTCAGCTCCATTGTTGTTTTTGGAAAAGGCTAATGGGAGCTTACGACTTTTCATGGATTATCATCACCTGAAACTATCTATGATAAAGAATAATTACCCCTTGTAGAGGATTTAAGAACTCATTTACCTACTGTGAGGTGAAAAATGGTTCTCCAATATCGATATTTGGTCCATCTACAACCAGTTTCACTTTCGTGAGGCTAGTATTAGAATTATCACATTCTGATGTCACTATAGAAAATACTAGTTACTTGTGATCCTTTTTGGCATGACTAATTCCAACTCCATGATTATAGATTTTAGGAACTGGGTATTCCATCAATTCATGGTCCAGTTTGTTGTTTTATTCAATGATGAAAAACTCATCTACTCTACAATGGAGGAAAAGCATGCATAGAACTTGAGGATGGTCCAAGGCATTCTTTGATATCACCTGCTTTTTGAAAAGCTCTTGAAGATCTAGTTAAGGATTCATGCATTCCCATTTCTTGGTAATTTCATTTTTTATCTATGTTTATCCATGGATCTTGAAAATATCACAACAATTATTTCTTGGGAGGCACCCAAGAACATTTCAAAGGTGCTGAGATTCCTTGGTTTGGTAGGGTAATACAGAAGATTTTTGGATTTATTGATTATAATAACAACCCATTTGTCCACCTAGACCCAAAAAAAGGAATAATATTTACCTATTTTGATAAGTTCCATACGGCCTTTGAGTATTTTAGGTATATGTTTACATATGAACCATTGTTGATACTACCCTAGCAAGGCATTAACTTCATAGTGCATTGTGATACCTCGAGAACTGGGCTCGGTTGCGTGATGATGCAGTAACAGACAGTTATCACATACGAGTTGAGATAATTGGGAACCCACAAGCAGAACTATGGAACACAAAACCAAGAAATTTTAGTGATAGTCATTGCTCGGATGATGTGGATGCACTATCTTTCAGGAAAGAAATTTATGTTTCACTTTGACCATGAGAGTCCCATGTACATCTTCACTCAGAGAGACCTCCACCTAAGAAAGTGACTATGTTTGGAATTCCAATAAGACTAATAAATTTGTGATAGTATATGATTTAGGTAAGGGAAGTGTTATATCAGATTCCCTTAGCATTAGGTCTTAGGATTGAAATGTGTAGAAAGATTTAGAGTAGTTAGCTTCCATGCAGCTGACCCTAGTGGAGAAGGATGGTACTACATTTTTTCAGTCGATGTTGTAGACTCCATCGATTATTGAGATTGTGAGAGTGTCTCAACTTGGATACATAGACTATGTGTTCTTACATGATAATATATCTATAGGTGACCCACCATATTGATATTATGAAGTAGGTAATCACGTAATCTTGTTCAAGAGGAGAATAGTGGTTCCAGTCACATTGTAGGAGGAGGTGATGTGAGGGTTCCACACATCTCTCCTAGTTGTACGTCACGATGTGGGGAACATTTACATAGACCTTAAGCTGATCTTTTAGTGATTTTTCCTGATATTAAGTTTATCTATGTTCATCTCTCAGCCCATTACATATCATCTGGGAAAAGATGAGACCAAAGTACATTCACATTTTTTGCATCCCATTAAGATACCAGAGTGGAACTAGGATGGAATATCCATGGACCTCATTACAGGACATCCAAACACATCAAAGGGCCATGAAACCATATGGGGGATATTTTATTAAATCAAAAATTCATAACACTTTTTTTCCTTTAGGGAGTAGATATCAGGGTAGATTTGGGATAGTTTTACATATGAGAGAACATCCACATTCACATGGTTCCCTAGACGATTGTATTTGATCTTGATGTATGGTTTATGTCATGATTGTGGAGTGTACTGAAGGTGGTATTCCAGACCCAATTGACGTTTCATACAACCTCCCACCCCCATAAGGATAGGCATACCAAGCACACTATCATGGTATCATAGGTTATGCTAAGAGAGTGACTATTGGAATTCTGTTGGAGTCAAGACTATCACCTTTTGTTGGTAGAGTTTGTATAAAACAACAGATACATATCTACAACCATACTTTCACCTATTAAGGCCCAAAACTAGAGACCCTTCTAGTCACTATTTTACTGGATAGAGATTTGGAAGTCAACTCTTGTGGGCCTAATTTTGGTGGATCTGACAACAGAGAAAGGGTAGTTTAACCGTACGTGGATGAGGGAAACCTAGATTAGAAAGAAATCATAGAAATATTGTTTTCATAGTTCTATGAATATTGAACAAGGATACCAAATTTCCTTGAGAGTCTCTCCACAAAGATGAATGTTGAGATTAAGAAGGAGAGGAAATCTATCCTTGAGGTTCATCATGCCATTCAAGATCATGCATATAGTAGGAGAGGTTTCCGATTATATTTCTCTACACCAACAGTTGGAGAAGGTACATGTTTTCTTAAACGTGTCATAGACGAGGAGATAATTTTATGACCTCATGCACATCATCGAATATGGAGAGGTGGTGATCAAGGATCGATCCACCTTTTGGATAACCTGGTGGAGATCAAGGATAAGCAATAGAGGACCCTGTGTTGATGTACCATCACATTGGTTCACATGTTGTGCTAGTATGAAACAAGAAGGAATTTTCCTAGGAGTAGGAGAGCCTTTTGTGGGCTCAGTATCATGAGTTGTTTTCCATGTTTCTTCTTTATTAGGATTATAATATTTATGTAGGGAATGGTGCAGACTCTTGATTTTCTCCTTGTACACTTTAAAATATTTTTATTTCAATATATTCTGATTAGTGATGAGATGGCGTGTTATTTTGATATCCAGTGTCCACGAATTTAATTTTATAAAAAAAATAATATTTTTAATATTTCTTGTGCACAAAATCATAAAGAAAATAGGATTAGTCTTAAAGGATTGATTGGATCATAAATCTGATACCTCGATTGACTCCATAAGGTGGTGTTTACTGTAAGAGAGATATAATGTGATTCGGTGTGAGAAATTCATACCCCTTTCTTGTTTTTGGTAAGATGATTGAAATAATTAATTATTATATTAATAAATCAAATCACATTTTCATATATTAATAATATATAAATGAATAACTATGTAAAATGGTATAAGGGTCACCTCATAATCCTAAAAGCTTTCTAAAGAGATCTATCATTCATTCTATTGGAGGATCATGATAAATAATGATAAAACACTAGAATCAATCAGATCAGGGAACAAAAAACACATAATCTCTTCTAAAATAGTTGTAGAACACTTTCTTCATCGAATATTGATCCAAAATCAGGGTTAAAATCATTTTTTTGTGTTTTTGTTCCCTTAGATTAACTTATTTAGAAGATCCATCCATTTTCTTCAATATGTACTATTTAAAGACTCTACATGTTCCAACGTACATAAATTCCTTTATATTATCAGTTTTTTATAACATTGTATTCTCAATTATTGGTCGATTAGATAAGAACCCTTGGTATTGATCAATTGACCTTTTTTCTTGAGCCTTTCCCTATTTTTTACTTTTGTTATTCACTAGATGGATCCTCATGGTCCCAACATGTCTTTTTAAAGAACTTTTAAGCTCAATTAGACCCCCAGATGCATGGAGGATCGATGAAATAGGAATGTAAAGATGATAAAAGCATTGATCTAGGTAGATTTAAAGATGAGTCTGATCAATTTAATTTTTGAGTCAATATTATCAAAGGTTCAAACCATGGAGGAAAGCGAAACAAATGTCGAAAACCCAAATATTCACTGGATCCAATTTCTAGTGAATAGTGGACAAGATCCATGATTCACAACCAAATTCATGGGTTTTGGACTAAATAAAGGGATAATCTATAGAGGATTGAATATATTAAATGAGAATATCCATATCTAATATTTCTATGAAAATATCGACACCATTCCATGTTAAACATACAACACAAGGCATATAGCCCCTCCTGTAGTGGAGGCATGGTTTTGGGAATCATTAAGTATAAAAAATCCTATAGTCCCTCCTACACATTGTCCACCACCTTCTAGGATGGATAACTTGTGTGAAAGGCCACATAGAAAGGAACTCATGAGGAAGTACACGGGGTATAGTACACTATGATTTACTCTTGTACATGGACACGATGAGCATCACATCACCCCAGTTCCTATCATCCATGACATAGATGACATATAATACTACATTGGATGGAGTTGTGTGTGGCCCATGGACACGAGAAGGCGGTGGAGTGGGACAACATTTAGTGTAGATCTGATCACACATTATTTTCCCCATGAGTTATCATGTGAAAAGTTATATTTACCATATATTCTTTGTTTGAACATGGATTTTAGCCTAAAATTTGTCTATGCTGTGTGTTTTTTTATGTAGAATGTGATGGGGCCCTCAGTTGATATTTTTATGATACGATGTCGATTGTTTAAGGAAGGAAAAACATGAAGGCCACACCCAATGATGATAGTGGTCAAACTATATCACTAGAGGCAGACATTCAGGTGGGACCCTCCACCCAGGCTTGGTATAGTTCCTAGATGACATTTATAATTGAACCCTACAACTAGGATAGACAAGGGTCCTCTACTAAAACCTTGATGAGAACCCCAATACTAGGCTGAGCATGGGTCCTTGAACATCTGATTGGAACCCTCCTATCCTAGTAGGAACTGGTTCCTCTATGACCAAGATAAGAATAGTCTAGTCATACTAGGTATGGTTTCTTGACCTTTCAAGTGGATCCCACCTAGTATAATAGGGAATGGGTCCCCATTGACTGAGAGTGGATCCCTTTATCCTTCATGGTCATGAGTCCTCGACCATTAGAGTGGAACCCTTCTATCGAACCAGGGCATTGGTCCTCTACCTAAATTTTTTTTCTTCTAGACTATAAGAAAAAGTATCAAGATATGGCATGTTGTAGCTTTGGAATCATGAAAAAGAGAAACACTATCCCCACTAAGACATATTTTTGGATGGTGTCCAAAAATGTGTAGGTGAGTCAATGTTTTGAAAATTGAATATTATTTTGATGTATTGATCGAGTTCCATAGAATTATATGTTCAAGGAAAACACATGTGATTATGTCCAACACTATTGGTTTTTTTAAAGTGTTGGATACTCTACTTCTTGGCCAAACATGCATATTAGAACCCCCTTACTCCCTCATTTGTGATTCTTTGACTGCGCATACATATATATTATTACTATGTATCCACACATTATGTTTGGTTACTCTCCCTTCTAAATATGTGAAGACATGTGGGTTAATCCATGTTATTTTCATGTTTATATTATCATGTTTGGATGACTCTACTATCCTTATATAGTTAACAAAGTCTCAATGGGTAGTTCATTTACACATTGGGATTATCACCTTGTGTGTTGATGATCTTACTTTAACTCTTTTTTGTTGAGATATACTATTGCATTGTACCATTTTCATCTAATTTCTTTCTCTTATATTTTATATTTTAGTCCCCCCTTTATATTTTAGTGGGTCCCACTGTGTATGTTTATACTCACCCCTTCATGGACTTTTCCTGAATGACTTTTTTTATATAAAGACAACAGGCATGTTGACCTTGACATCAGAGGATCTTGGGGATAATGGGTTCTTGGACTGCATATGGTGGTCGTATCTTGGGAAATAAGAGCATGGATATCTTTCATCTGTTTACATTTCTTGTTTTATGTCAGGTTGTGAAACATCTCTAGTTGGGAATGTATTTTTTCACATTAATTTTCACTTTAAGTTATAGTATTGTTGTACTGTCTAGAGGTTCATGAATGCTTGAATTATTTTATAGTAGTATTTCATCATTTCTTCATTTCCTATACAATTTTTTGTTTAGTTGGTTGTGTTCATATATATATAGTCTTAGAAAAATTCTTCCCAGAGTTAGTTGTTCCTTTAGTTCTTGATGCAACCCCCAGTCCTATACTGGCGGTCTTGGGGTAGTAGTTGATTAACACCCATTTTGGTTTGGGTGAAGACAGATATTCCCACACACTTCAACTAAATAAGAGTCAAATAACTCAAATGAAATCATCAAACCATTAGATAATTTCACTTTTATTTGTATGTCAAATTGTTTTTTTTTTGTATCTTGAAAAACATAGAAAAATCACCAAATGTGAAATAATGGGTAGGTGAATAGTAAAATAAGAAACTAATAGTTATAGAGTGGATGAAAAGTGTAACTTTCACCACATCATTAACACACCCCTCATTAAAAATAGTGATCTCATGATATTTCTCTTCGTATCTCATTTTAAGAGTTCACTATAATTATTCATCATCAATAAGATTTAAATCTGAGCACTGGATTTCATAATTCGCATACACCATGCATTTCAAACACTAGAGTTTTTTTGGTTCATTCTGATGAACTCTCTCTCTATTTGTTAAAGTTCTTGTATTCTTAAAACCATATCTACATTATTTTCCTAGATCTCTAGTGTACCCACACAAGAAACACATTAGAAATCGTTTTATGAACTCACATATTTTATCATTCCCATAGTTTTGGTGAGTAAGAGATTGAATGTTTTACATCCTTCAAGTGACATATCATTGGAACATCTTTGGAACCCCATATATTTTTCTTGTAAAAACTATGAGATTTATTTCCCACTCTAATGTCCATATATACTTTGATATAACAATAAATGATTTCCTCATAGCACGGGAAGCCCCTTGTGGTCAAAACCATAGGGAGACTTGGTTTTAATAAATTTAAGAATCATTAAACCAAAATTTAATTATTGATTATAAAACTATAATTAAAACTAATATTTTGTGTAAAAATTTCCATAAATGTAGGAATGAATGAATTATCCAACTTCTTTATCTTCAGAAATTTCTTCTTCATTTTTAGGGGAATAATATGAGGAATGTAATTATTGAGAAATAATAATTTAAACCTGTCCCACTCCATAGATAAAATTTTATAATATTTTGTGATGAGAGTCCACCATTGATCATGTTTTCCTTCCAAATGATAGATAACTGAGTGACATTTTTATGTTCTATAAACTTGAGAATATAAGATATCCTTCTTGTGGTGATACTTCATTAATTAGAGGCAAGAAGATCTGTGTAACCACTAAATTAATATGGATGTTTCATCATTAATGACTCAACAAAACCTTTTCCCCCATTTTCACATGTGTATTTTTACTATGATTCATGGATGTATAATGTTGTATGATCAGTGAATATATATTTTTTCATTTTTTTCTCCCATGAAATTCTTCTCCCCAGGATGAAAATAATTACATTTTAAAAACGATTTCATTGATTTATTCATATCTTTTTTTCAACTCCCTTTAGTAATTTTCATGTTACATTTCCTAAATGGTGGGAAATTCACATTCTTTAATACTAAATATAATTTTTTATCATTATTTGAATTAATCCCATCACGTCAGTTTAGTATATTATTAATAAAACTCAACATACTTATCCAAGTTGTATGTTTCTTGATTTTTATGTATCCCTATTCAATTTTCTACAAATAGTTATACTTGAAATACGTCTAATTCCTCCATTTTAAGGGTCATATGGTCTACACAAGAAGGCCCAAAAAATCTGTAAAGAAACTAGACTATCTATGATGCTTGAATTTTTAGGATCAATCCAAAAGCCCAAATTTTATTAAACTCTTAAATATGTACTTGATTATCCTAAATAATCATGGATAACAATTTTATGGTCCCAATCCCACAAAAAGGGTCCTAATATATGCTTTTAATTCCATCATATCATTGTTTCCAGTATTTAAAACCAGCACACCATGGTTGACATTTCTCCTAAAATAGATATCAATTAGAGTTGATATTTTTTTTGGGAAATCTGACAATTAGTCAGGACTTATTTTTGGAAGAAATATTTTTTATTTGAGGTATTATTTCTATTCAAAAACCATTCACCTTTTTTCCTTCGACAAAGACTGGATAGAAATTGATAGATTTAAATTGTTTATTCAAACCGATATAACTTCGGATCCTTAAGTACAATGGCTTCCAAATTTTCAGATTAGACATAACACACCCATATATACATGTTAAAAGAAAAATAAATGTCATGTTTCATTTATCTATATGGTCCAATAGTCAATCCAAGTAAAGGGGAATATTTGGAATGTGATTAGTCTTACTCCATGGTCTATAAATACACCCCCTCCTCTCCTTTCATGGAGTTGGAATTTCAGAGAAAAAAAGGATAGGTTGGAATGATCATGAATTTTGAAAAGGTTTTTGTAGATATTATAAACTCGTTTTCTTACTTGAGATACCATTGATCCATGCTTCTTTTGTTTTACTTTTTTCTTCATCTTGATTTGTAATCAGGTAAGTGTTTATGCTATAATTTTATTTTAAAGGATGTTTCTTCTTCATCACCTCTTATTTTCATTCACTATATGTTTTGTAATATTAATGGAATTAAAGCATCTTAAATCTAGTTAAAATCAATTTCCCATTTTTCTTACTCATTTAATCGAAAGTGCATTTGAAATTTTCTCAATGCTCATGTGTGTGCTCGGTGCAAAACTATTTTCATATCCCATTCTTTTTTTATCTTTATAGTCCATCACCATAAAAAAAATATAAATATATTACTACTAATATTAATGGGTAATTAACTCTACTATTATGGGGATTCATTATTTTGAGACATTAAGTGATTGACAGATTTTTCTCGTTTAGTATTCTTTAGGTTTACATTGTGTGTGTTGAACATAAAATTTCTAGGATTAATGCCATGTTTTCTTTAAAATGTGGATTCCATAGATTATTGGAACAAAAATACACTACCATAAACAATTACTCATTTATATTACAATCCTAAAAAATTCAAGGCTAGGATTAAAATATCAACACTTGGAAACTTTGATCAAATTCATCTTGTGAAGTGGGTGTTAATTTATGGAAATATAATGAAAAGATCATGGATATCCAAAGATTAACTCCCTAATTATAAATTGACCCAAATAATTATTAAAATTTTAAATTTATCTACATCAATCAATAATATTGTTTAATCTCTGAAAACAGAACCCACATTAAAAGAATCAATTAGAAAAATTAAACTCCTAAATTTGTACCATCGTTGAGGATTTAACCTGAGTGCCTTTATACACATTTGCAGAGCACAGGACCCTTGAACGGTCAATACGTAACAATTGTGCCTACTTAAAATGGTTCCACTTTAAGAAATGGTGTGTTATGTAGATTATTATTTTATATTTTTTTTAAACAAAATAAAATACAGAAAAATTTGAAAAAAACACAATGAAAAAACCACCTTTTCATAAAAATCATAAATAGAAAAAAAAACCCAATAAAAACCATGCCTTTCTCATTTTTGAAGACATCAAAATTCCCCTTTTCCTTCGAGATAATCCATTAGATATTATTGAACCCGAAATAGAGAAAATCTTCGCCAACATAGGATTAGAATTAGGGATAATCAAATCACTCATGGTCATGTCATTGTCTAACCAATTGATCAAGATATAACCAATCCTAGGGAAGAAACCCTTAAAGAACTCACTAATTTTAATATGATTTAGCTACCGCTTGGTATTATTTATCTAGACATCAATTCTCGCTTTGATGTCAAATTGGGTTTGATTCATCATCTATCTCATTTCCTCATAAAAGGTGATATTTATCCATATGTTCATCTCAAAGAGTTCCAAGTTGTGTGCTCTACCATGTAGCATCAAGGGGTTTCAGAAGAATAACAAACAAACATCAAGCATTCCATTTCTCTCAAGCTGACTCTACCATGTCATAAATATACTATCTCCCTCCTAGTTCTATAAACTCATGGATATACATGAAGCGAATCTTCTTAGAGAAAATTTTCCTTCCTATCTTACTAATTTCATCTGAATGGAAATTAGAGGTATCCATCAATTCTGTAATGAATCACTTCAAGTGTACTGAGAGAGGTTCAAAAATCTTGTGGAAACCTTCCCACATCACCAAATACCAGACCAAATCTTTATCCAAAACTTATATGTGAGGTTATTGGATATGGAGATAGTACTAATTGATGTCACAAGTGGTGGTACACTTTTTGACAAAACTATGGTAGCTTCGTGATATATTATAAGAAACATGGATGCAAACAGACTACAATTACATACATTAGCACATGGTCAATTCAAAAAAGTACAATAGAATAAATCCATAGATCACAACAAGATGACCGTGTGGATGAGTGAACTTACAGGTTTTGTCTAACAACTAAAGGTGGATGCCAAATCCCCCATTTAAACTACTCCACAATATCTATTTGATGTAAATATCAAAATTATTGGAATCTATATCTTACTACCTCATCCATCTAACACATGTCAAAAAATTCAAGATGATCCATCTTATTCATCCTAAAACATGGAGCTAAATGCAGTATAAGATGAGAGGAACACCAACCCTCAATAATTAGGTAATTTTATTAGAAACTTCTAACCATCCCACTCTAATCACTTCTCATTTACCTTTAACCCTGTCTTGAGGTATGGTAATCCTATCTCTCATCCGCTTCAATTACCTCCTCAAAACAAAATCCAATTATAATATGTTCTAGGTGTTGGTAGCTTCTAACAACCTTACCCAGATGTTCCTCAACCTCAAAGAATAAATACTCCATTTTCATCTCTTAGATTCCATTATCCTAATGATCCATCCCAACTCCCAACAAAATATAAGAACTTTCCCAACAACCAATATGATGGTAATCCCAATGAAGGATAAGATTATTCTTCCAAGGAACCAACAGAAAGTGATGTTGAAGATATTTCCTCCTTCACCCGTTATAGACTAAAAAACAATGAAACCCAAATTGGTCAACATAAATCCCACCCATGTTAGTAGAAACAATGGAATCATTCCTGACCCCCAGCTCAAACATTACCCAACATAATGGGTAACGTATATGAAATTTTATTTAGATCTGGAATGAAAATTGTTATGCCCCATGATGATTCCCCAATATACCCTTTAAATGAAGACCTAAAAAATTAAAATAAAATAAAATAGAAAGGAAAAATAAATCCACTCCCTCATCTCATTCCATCCCTTTAGGAAACCTAATTCCATTTCCTCAATCTATTTATAAGGAAAATAAATCCTTTGAGCCTGATCTTGAAATGCTCAACATGTTTAAACGTGTTGAAGTGAAAATTCCCCTCTTAGATTCCATCAAAATAATCCATATATATATGAACATTATTAAGGATTTATGAACCCCTAAGAAGAAACATATGACATTTGAAAATGTTTCGACCCAATGGTCGATACCCATGAATTTAATAGATCCAAGGACCTTTGTGATTCCATGAAAAATTGGGAGTTCCAACATCAATGATGCACTCATAGGCCTTAGAAAATTAATAAATGTCATTCCAAAAACCATATTTTGCAACCATGGTCCAGGTATATTGAACCCAATGAGTATTTTAATCTAGTTATCCAATTAAAACACAACTTATCCTGAGGGAATACTTGAGGATGTCTTTTTTCAGGTCAATGAACTTATATTCCCACCTGACTTCTATGTCGCTGACATGTAAGGTGGCCAAATTATTTCCAATATCCTATTATTCAATGAATAACTTTCTTTATGAAATCTAGAACCAAAATTTATGTCCATTCTAGAAACTTATCCTTGGAATTCTGTTACCACTTGGTCAAGTTCAATATTTTTCAGTACAAGCGATACCCATCAGAGAATCACTCTGTATTATATGTCCTGTCTTTTGAAAGTATCTCTGAGAGGGTGTGGAACCCTGATCCCTCAGGTTCTTCTTGTTCTAATGACAGAGGATTTTTTTTAATATTTAATCCTCATTAACCTATACATAAGTGTAGAAGTTTATGTTGACATTTCCAACGTAAACTCCATTGATCTAAATGATCTTGAAAAATCTATATAATATCATATTTATTATAATCTCCACTGCTCAAACATAGATGGAAATGAGGAAAATGAACTAGAAAGTTCATTTTTTTTATTCAAATCTGATTATCTAATATTCATCATTTCACATCCTTGATTCTAAAAATTCTTTTATTTGTCAGATGATCCCTGAATATGTGTTCTTATATTTTGGAAATGGGAGGGAAGGTTTTGATAATTGTTTTATAATTAAAAAACGATCACTAAACTTGACTATTAAATAGAAAAAACATTAATACAAAGGTTATTGAAAAATTTATTCAGTCTTACGAGTCCATTAATCCTCATTACTATACATGAATAAGTAATGAAATAAATGAGTTAAAAAATCTGGGATCTCATCCAATGATTTCATATTATATGAACATTATATAAATGTACAAGCATAATTGAAAAATTTTCATGGAATTCAATGTATAGAAAACCAACAATCAATGGGCTACATAATATGTCATGTTGAAGACCAAATAAAGGATACTCACATTCTCTTTCAACCCCTATTGAATTACAATCCTAAAACCAAAGAGGACACATGCCCTATAAAACACATCAACTTCCACAGACCCATCACTAGATGGAGATGGAAACACACCAAATCCAAACCAAGGGAACCAATATCCCTTTATCTCCCTCTTTCTATCTTCTTCCTTCTATCTCCCTCTCACTATTTTTTTCTTCCTCTCTCTCTTCTTTTACCACTTTCTTCCTCAGGCACTTTTTTTCTATTTATCGTTTGTGTGGGTGTGCCTTTATAAAAAAATTAAAAAATAAAATAACTAAAAAATCTTAAAAAAAATGAAAAAATAGTTATAAATATCCACCAATAATCCATCGAATCCACATTTAAAATAAAATTTCATTATTCCTTGTCATTTTATGTTCAATATAAACAATGTTAACAAAAATAATACTCAACAAGAAAAATCCCTCAACATATTAATGTTCAAACTTTTTTACTCGCCACAATAGTAGATTTACTCATCCATTGAGATTGATAGTTATTTGGTTATGTATTTTGTTATGGTGATGAATTGTAAATAGAATGAAAGAAACATGATATGAAAATAGTTGTGCACCGAACACACACATGAATGGTGGAGAGCCTAAAATGCACTTTCTATTTAATGAGAATGAAAAATGGGAAAGGGGTTATAAAATTATTTAAAATATATGATGACCATGAATATTTAAAAAAAATAGGGAGGATTATAATAAGATGTTATGAATTAGAAACATAAATTAAAATAAAATTAAAACCCAAATAGTTATAAGATTACAAATGAAGAAGTGCACAAAAGTAAATCAAAAGAAATAAGGAGGTATGGTATCTCAACTAGGAATTTGAGTATGTAAGATCCTAAAAAATATTTTTAAACCCATTGGTCTTTACATACTATCATCATTTTATCTGGAATCCAAACTCTTTTCAAGGAGAGGAGGGCAATGTATTTATAGCACAATTAGTGGGACTATTTTCATTCGAAATCTTCCAGTCAACTTGGATCAACTATTGGACAAGCATGATAGTATAATAAGAAGATATATTATTCATACTACTTGTATATATGAATGATTTTTTCCTATTATGAATATTTATAAGCAATTAGATATAACGATCTAGTGTTATGTCAGATTGAATATATAATTTTAATCTTCCCATTTCTCACAAGGCTTTTTCAAAGTCCAAAATGTGAATGAGTTTTTTAATATGAATATGACCTAAAATACAAACCATTTATTATAAAAGTAATGTCTTCTATATATATTATTTTATGATGAAAAATGTCATTTCTAATTTATGTATATAACAACATAAAAGTTAATAATGTTGCACAGATTTTAAATTCGGTAATGAATGGTGGTATAGTAGTAAAATCATATGTTGGGATCCTTTTTGATAAATTTGGTTCTTAAATTTTTTATCTATTATTCTTTTAGATAATAAAGATAACATTATAGAGTTATTTATACATTGGGAATCTGTATTGAGCTTGAAAATTCAAGCATCCTTGATGGTCTAGTTTCTTCCTAGATTCATTGAGTCGTCTTGTGTAGACCATATGGCCCTTCAAATAACCGAATTTTCCCAAACTCCAATCTAATTATTTGTAGGATATTGAAAAAATAACAATAAAAAATATTATTAATACAATTTTCATAAATATGTGGAGATTTATTATTACAATAATAAACTAAATCGATTGGATTAATTCAAATAATTCTCAAAAATTATATTTAGTATTAAAGCATGGGTATTTCACACCCAATAAGATATTTTACATGAAAATTACTAAAGGTAATAAATAAAAAGATATGAATAAAAGAATAAAATAAAATACCCCAAACATAGTCTTGTTCATGTACTCATATACATAAAATAATGACATTAATAAGTCATAATTTCTCACCAACCACTTTTCAAATTTCCTCTAACCATTTTGGGGAGTGAAAATACATGTTTTCATCACAAAAATTAGGTATTTTCATCTCAAATTTGGATAATGAATTTTTTTTCTTGAATAATATATTTTCAATGCTCAGTTTTAGATTTGGAAAGAGGTTCTTCCTTAACCATGAGGACCAAAAAAATTTCATTCATTAATAATCTATGACCATCTTTTCAAAATGTGTGTTTTACCCTCAATTGTGAGTCTTGAAATTTTTGACCATTGAGATGAATTTTTTACATTATTGTGATTTAATATGATTGAGTAATTTTTTATACCACAAAATAATCACAATATTCAAATATAATGTCATGAACCTTACATTAACCTTCTTGTTGAAAGCCCCAGAGAGTCTATGAAAACATTTGTCTTTGATAGCCACATTATATTCCCAATACCTTCTCCCACCTATCATCTACATGGAGTTACATTGCTTATTTTATTGAAATTTAATTTGGTAGGGAATTAATTTCATTTTGGGTATACATTTCATGAAATTAAATGTGTTATCATATTGTTGAGGTAAATAATATATTTATGTGTAGAGGATAGGATTTCATTCATTGAGTTTGGGGAATGTATTTTTATTTATGTAATTTTTTACTTGTTATTGAAAAGTGTTCCAAAAAAAGATAAAAAAACAAAAAAAAGGTTTTGCCTTGGGTAGGTCAAAAATTGTTCATCCTCAAAATTTGATCTTATTGTAACTACTATAATTGGTGTCGTGAGTAGATCAAACAGGGGTTGGGACATGTGTGTGAGATCTGTTTCAATTTTAACTTTAGAAAAAATAAAAATAAAGAAAAAAATAAATCTTATATCACTGAGAGAAGTTTTGTGTTTTGTAGATATTAAATCTTTTCATTTTTTCAAATTTTCTTCCACTTTTGTGTCTTTCTTCACACAATCATTCCCGTGTAAATATATCTTTCCATTTCCATCCATATCGTATTTCAAATTGTGCATTAATTTTTACATTTCAGTGTTTTAACTAAATTTTCCTCTATATTTGACATTAAATTCACACCATCCAATAAGCATAGAAAAAACCCAGAAAAATACCTCTTTATTTTTGTGTACATTAGGATAGGGAATTGTATCTGAGAGCTCTTTCAATTTCTAATATTTTCCCTTTTATTTGATGAATGTGTAAACCTCCATAAATAAGTTTTTACAATATTAAGAGGAGTGAATTATGAGTTCCCACGTTTTCCATTTCTTAATTTTTGATTGAAATTTATTTTCCTAGAATATTGCATTTGAGAAAATTTGAGGTGGATTTCAATATTGATGAGTGAAATTGTATGAACCTCCCTTAATTGGTGAAAAAAAAATTTAATATTTGCTGGTGAGTAAAAATAAATTAGTTATGGTTTTATTTTATGTACATGAGTACATGAACTAGACTATGTGTGGGGGAGTTGATGTTATCAATTTATTCCTAACTTTTTGTCTACTACCATTAGTAAATTTCACATAAAAGTTCAGAATTTGTGTGAAATACCCCTGATTTAATACTGAATATAGTTTTTGAGCATTATTTGAATTAATCAATTTTAATCAATTTACTATTATAATTATAAATCTAACCCTACTTATCCAAATTTTATGATTCATGTTTTTTAGTATTCTTTCTTAAATTTACTACATATTATTAGAATATAGTTTGGTATAATTATGGGATTTTAATGGTCATATGGTCCACCCAAGAAGTCCCAAATAATTATTGATAAAAAATTTAATGACCAAATACAACAAAAGGATCACATTATATTCTTTTAATTCGAGCCTACTATTCTATTCGGATTTTAAAACCAACCAACCATTATTGACTTTTCTACTATTATAGACATCTCTTCATGCTGAGATTTTATAGTGTCAAAGACTAGATATATGAAGGAATCTTTAGAGAAGAAATGGTTCATATTTGAGATCATATTTATATTAAAAACCCATTCTCATTTTCTCAATTCAAAAATAAAGGATAGGAATGGATAGATTAAAATTTTTTATTCAAAATTCCATAATATTGGAAACTTAAGTAAAATGGTTGTGAAATTTTCAGATTAGATAGGAATAATCTATATCTAAAAGTTTTATGAATCATTTATCTTTTGATTCTACTATTTGGATGGTCCAATATTTGAACCATGTGGATGGGTGGATTTGGAATAAAAATATTTCAACTCATTGCCCTATAAATACATCCGCGTCTTCTCATTGAAGAGAGTTGGAATTTTAGAGAAAATGAGGATAGGATGGCATGAAAAATTATTTTTAAACGTATGGGGATGATTTTCCATACTCAATTTCCTACTTGAGATATCGTTCCTCCATGATTCTTTTTATTTATTTGTGTGTTCTTCATTTGTAATATTGTGTGGGTTTGTGTTGAAATTTTATTTTAATGAAAGTTTCTTCTTCCTCACATATTATTCTCATAAATCCTATATTTTATACTATTAATTTTATTTAAATTGTTTAAATAAAATTAAAATATCACTCCCCTTTTTCTTTCTCATTCAATCAAAAGTTCATTTTTTGTTTCCTCATCGTTCGTTTGTGTGTTCGATGCACAACTCTTTTCATATAATATTCTTTTCAATCTATTTATAACTCATCACCTAAAAACATATATAACCAGATTACTATCAATATAAATGAATAATTAAATATAATACTTATGTGAGTCATAATTTGGGGAGATTAAGTGATTTAGGGCATTTTCTTATTGAGTATTTGTTAGGTTGAAATTGTGCATGTTGAGCTTAAAATGCCATGGATTAATGAAATGTTTTGTTTAAAGTGTAGATTACATGGATTATTGGAACCATAAATACACTACCATAAAAAAGTACTTATTGATATTAAAAAACTAGTTAATTGAAGTCTTTCATTATATCATTAACACATGGGAATTACGATCAATGTCATCTTGTGAGGTATGTGTTAATTTAATCCAATATAAAGTGAATCTCAAGGATATCACAAACATAAATCCATAATTATGAACTCACCACAATCATTATTAAATTTTTAAATCAATATAAATCAATCAATGGTTTCATTTAAGTAATTAAAACAAACCCCCCATTAAAAAAGAAAAAATAATTAAAAATATTTGACTTGTAAATCGGTACCCTCACCGAGGATTCGACCCAAGTGCCGCTATACACATTAGTTGAGCACCAAGACCCTTAAATGGTTACAATGAGTCAATAGGCCACACTTCCATTCACTCTCAGAAATTACATAGTTCCATTAGTATCACTCAATTTACTAAAAAACATCGTGTATTAAACAATAATTATAGTGGGGAAACACATAATCAAGAAAAATCACATATATGATTTCTAAACCATGAAATTTTTTTTAATATATGACACAATAAGATTATCCAAAGTATATAATATTTATAATAAATTTTATAAATTCATTATGGTCAATGAATAGTTTTTGGATTTTTATATCATATTCCATAATAGTTTCAAACCATGTGTGCAACAAGGCCTTCTTTCATGCACCTAGTGATAATCAAGTCTATCAAAATTCTCCAATTTACGAGTCATTACCCATAAGTAACTTTCATAAAAATCCACATATCTAGATAATTATGTAATTTTACATACATCACTCAATATATTCATTACCAAAATCCATGTCTTTTTTCTATACAATAAATCATCTATTACTTACCTTTAGACATATCCCCAAACAAATCATTATAAGTATCACTAGGGATATAACTAATGTATTCTTATATGGTTTTCAAAGGATAAAAAACCATACTCTGATACCAAATATAAATACCAAAAATTCTCAGACATATATATTAAATATTAATATATTAATATTACCTTAATAACATAATGAACCACAATAAAATCTTGAAGGTCTGGGGCCTTTGGAAATATGAACATGTAAAAAACTATTCCATAAGTGAGATATGTTATTTATGATAATGTTTTCCATAACTAGAACCATTATTGTAAATATTTTATAGAATTACATTCTTCATATCTTGGGTAAATTAATCCAAACAATTGGTGAGAACATATTCTTAGCAAGTCTTAATAAGGTAGATATCAACATATAATGAGCATAAGGCTATAAGAACGTGAGAATAATATTTTTAAACCATATTATGCATATCATAGATCGTAAAAATGAGTCACGACACAAATAATGGTATTTCAAATGCCCTAATTCATAATTTAATCAATGAAAACCATCCATGAGAACATATCATGGACTTAAGGAATAGATTTTCAGAATACACATAATCTTATAACATTGTGAACACGTAAAATTAAAAACATGTTCACTAATTAGGTTATGTAAACGAAATCATGATGTCACGTAAACTTATGGCCCTGAAACCAGGTCCATGCACAACTTCATTAATATTAAATATAAGGCTACACATAAGATTATGATCATTGTATCAGTTTCATGCATAACATTATGAACATGTAATCATGTTCACGAATATCATATTTACTCATGATTTATCCATATTTACCAAATTAATTTGAAGTTATATAGGTCCCTCTCCTCACAAAATGAAAATAATACTTATATGTTCCATAATATCATAATACACTCATCATATAGGTCTGCATGAAATAAAATGTTCTTTAATCTTTTATTCATGAAAAAATTGTTGCAATGAAACATGTTTCATATTCACTTCATCATTTAACTGAATCATAATCCATGAAGACAGTGGTTTTCATAATGATCATGTCGTCATAATCATAAAAAAAATTAGATAATGAAAAATAGTGGCATAATTGGATCATATCCTCAATAAACTATATGTAATATCAATTTATTTCATCTTACATGGAAAAATATTTTCTATGAAAAATAACATGGAATGTTTCATGAGAAAAATATTCTTTGTTTTCAAATAACCTTATTAAATTTTAAAATAACTAAAATATTTTGTAAGTACCATTATTTTTAAATAAACATGAAATGTTAAAGGAAAAAATCAATTAATATATAGGTAATGATGTTGGGAAATTATGTTCATGTCACGCATGTTTAAACAAATATTCTATTTAAATTATAAGTAAACACCAGGAATGTATTTCTTAGAAAACAACATGAAAATTAACTTAATATTTTTTATAAAATTATAAATGATTAAAAAATCGGTTAATAAATCATTTATATTTTGTGATAAATAATTATTTTATTTTATAAATCATGGTTTTGAGAGAAAAGGGTGTTTTTAATATAATAAAGAAATAAATATGATGTATCATAATAACAATACTTTGACCAATTGGGTTAATAAAACGATTAAACAGATAGAAAATCATGTATTTCCATTAAAAACCATAGGAGAATAAAATTCAATTATTTGTTGTAATATGGATCACAATATTTAAATATAAGGAGAAAATTTATAAATAGTCCTGATAAATAATGACATTGTGTCATATAACCAATACCAAATTGGGAAAATTAATTTGTAGACCACAAGAAAGAAATATCATAAAATAGATATATAAATACTAGTTATTTTCAAGATAATCCTCATAAAATACATTTATGGGAAGTATATACACCACATAAATGAAAAACGTTGTGAATATGGGATGTTTTTCATAATAAATAAATGTGAGATATAAATCCAATATAGTAAATCTCGAATTTCTTCATACATGTTCAATGGAGTTGTATAATAAATATAATTCTATTAGTCCTATATTAAATAACCATACATATATATGTCACACAATATATGATTTACTTATGACTCTTTGTTAACTATTTTTTAACAATTCATAGTTAAAATAACATTTTGGTTAACAACACCTCTGATTTCGTTGTATGTTTTGATTTTATATTTTAATTCTTATTAAATTAACCATGTCTCCATCATCTATAGACTGATAAAAATGATATATATATATTTATATTTATATTTATTATATAAGTCTATATAGTAATCTATAAATTCTAAAGCCAGAAAATGAAATACATATTTCATAGATATGGGGAGTCGTGTGTATGCTTGAACACTATTACTATTTTCTAAAAGGATGTAATTAATGAAGGGAAAATAATATATTACCATTAAAGAATAATTTTTTCTCATATATATGGTATATTTTCTTTAAAATCATAAACATTTCCTTCTATATAATGTGTAAATGAATCACATCATTTCGTGAGGTAGTAGTCTGCCAAACACACAAACGATGTTTTCATATTCTCAAAAAATTGAATGTAAGATAGTATATAAGATATTTTAATTTAATAATTATATTAAAATAATTAATATAATACATATATTTAGTCCATAATTATATCCAACCGTGATATGTGGTCACATAAAATGAATAACATCAGTTAACGATGTGATATACTATCACACACATGAAAGATTATTTTGTACCCCATTTGATGGAAGTTGAGAAGGATATAGGATATAAAATTAATTGAGTAACATATCAGTATATTTATTATTCTTATGGATTATATAATAATGTTTTAATAATAATTTAATGATTTAGATGAAGAAATAAAACAAAACGCTCTATTAGGGGAATTACCTCTTTTATAGATAACTTCTTTTGGTTTTCTTCAAAAGTCTTTTTAAGTTGGATTTATAAATAAAATAATAATTCTAGGATGATATGTTGACATTAATGAACTGAATATGTTTTCTAGTTTCTAATACAATGGGATTTTAATTTTTTTTAATAGGCGATGAGAGGGGGTGGCCTTCTATAAGTGAGGGGAGTGACACACTTGTAATTTTGGAAAATAGAATGGTGTGCCGACATTTTTCAAATTTAATAAAGCTCCAAATAGTCCATTCATGTACCTAAAAGAAATAGGGTCTATAATTTCCATTAAATAGTTTTTCTACAGGTTTAGTTTGATTTTTATCCCTTGTTTTTTTTGTTTAACACCTCGGTAAATCAATTTTTACCTTAACCACTATAAGAATTTTTTACTATTTTTAATATTAAATATGGTAATATAATAGTTTGACCTTAGTATATAATACTAATTATGATTATTCCAAATATGGGTTATATTTTTTGAAATTATACTCATATAATTTGAATAATTAAATTTATCATTAACCCAAAAGATGTGACAAGTTAGTAGATTTCCATGGAGAAACTTTTTCGACATAAAGGCAGTTTAAAATAAAAATTTAATATATAATTTATTAAAATGAAAAAAATTTAATTAATATTTATATATAATAATAAAATGAATTGAAATTACAAACATCATAATTTTTCTCTAATTTTAATTTGTTTAATTTAAATGAAACTTCTTAATGAAAAGAATTATTTTTCTTCATTCATTAAAATTTTTAATTTAACTAGAAAATTAACCAAAAAACCTCTATATGATAATTTTAAAATGTGGATTACAAAAATTAATTTTTTATTGGCAAATAATTTTTAAAAAATTTTAAAAAAATTACTTTTATTAGTTTCTTATAAACGTAATATTTTTTTGATAAAATATTTTATTCGAAACATAAAAATACATTTCCAAAATATTTGTTCCTTCCTTACAAATATTATATGTATATAAAAATAATATAAAAACACATAAAGTAGTCATTAATATTTATATTTATATTTATCTAATTAATGACTATGTCTCTTTTAAAAAATAATACTAATAGTATTTCGACCTGTCTTAAAACTTAGTGTCATGTATAACACAAGATAAACTCAGTGTTATGTGTATAAAAAGATATTAAAGAAATTTAATTTATTTCAAAAAATACTTATACATAAAAGTTCGGGTGTTACAATTATAATATTTTTATCTTCAATTTTATTTTCTACATTTATGCATACAGTACTTCAATCTATATCTTTATCACAACAATTTAATTAGTGGAATAAGGTGAATTTTTTTGAAATATTATATAATGAATCTTGTTTTAATAGATATTTCCATTTTATTATTTCTATGTATATATAAAAATTTATCCACAGAGACAGCATGGTTTTGGGGTGTCTCGGGACACCATAATTAATATATTAAAAATATTAACCTATTTTAAAGCATATGTGTGTGTCGTTCCTATGTTTTCTAGTTTTCCAATTGTTTGGGATATCAAATAGAAAGTCTAAGACCATAGATTAATATGGAATATATAAGTTAACCTAGGATTTACCTAAGGTTATTTGGCTCTAAATTTCCAATTTAGGATTCCATTGGTGGTGCGATTTATTAAAATAAATATTTATATTTATTTATTATGTTTTAAATTCCCAAGAACTAAAATACTAAATTTATAACTTGATATAACAAATTTACATGGATATCCACATTTCATCATTAGATGATCGAGATCATATAATGAAAGGAAATCAGATCAAGGAGTATCAAGTTGTATCAAATACAGCAGGTCTTCTCCAACATTAGAAAAAATGTTCTTCACCAGCGGTTGAAAATTTTTGAGGTATGACTCATAATTATTAGTTTCATATATTTTTATTAAAATATGGATCCTTGATTTTATTATCTACTATTGATATTTTATTATTCGATCCGCTACATGATCGTCACAATTTATTGACAATATTTATCTCATATAATTCTTCCACTACAACGAAGATCACCATGTATTCCCCAATTACTAAACTGTTGGAAAACAATGATTTCCAAATGATGGATTAGCTATTTATATGTTCTTTCCATCTACATTCAATGTATTCTTCACTCTTTGACCATGGGGTTATAGTTCAACATTGTCAGGTCTGTTTATATCAAAGTAGAACCCCCAAATTTTTTGTTACTTCTAAAAAGTTAAATGGATTTGAATTTTACTGATGGATCAACATTATTCATGGTTTTTGGGTGAGGCCTCAATAGATCTAAGATCTAGAGAAGTAATGAGAGTAATGAATTGGTGAGGGGAAGTATTATTGCATGTTTTAGGTGTCCAAAACACATCTACTGGTGATCTATTAGGCATAGAGGACCCTAGATTTCATAACCCTTACAATGAATCATTTTGGAAACAATAATAAAGATGGTTTGATGATGACGTGTGAATAATGCTATGATTATATGAAGAAAAAAACTAAATTTAATGTACTATGAATAACACATGTTGTGTAGTCCACTGGCTGTGGAGGCTAGGATTTTAGTTGAAAAAAAATATCACACGCAATTTGGAACCACCACAAAACATGCGACCTAGTGATAAAGGCTCATTGTGTACATAATGAGAACATTGGTATGGTTACGAACATAAATTTGGGAACAACCAGAGTACACGAGCATGACTGTTTTCTTGAACATTTTAATGATCAAACTTTAAAAATAACAAGTTCTAGATATTTGAATAAAATATTTCCCTTTATTTTCCAAAATATATTTTCCATTAACTGGTTTAGATAATTAGGATAACTATTATAAAATAAACACATAAATTAAAAGTGGAAACTTTTACTCATTATAATATTTCCCTCAAAAAACATTCTTAAATAAAACATAGTTTCTTTCCATGACATAACATCACTATTTATATCTTGTACCCATCATTTTCCCTAATCATCCATTAACCCTGTGCAAAAAATTTAAAACATTGGATGATAACATAAACTCAGTAAGGAACATAAAAATAAATAAAACCATCAGTCTAATGAAAAACATTGGAACCCATTTCATTTTCATAGAGGGAATGAAACAAAACACCTTCACATGAATAACACACATACGTTTTTCTTAAAAAATCCTACAAAAACATTATCATGAAATTTAAAACCCTCATTTGGTAACATAGATCATGAAATTATTTAAACATTTTTAAACTTGTGGCAGAAATAACTAGATCCCAGTTCAATACATTAGAGAAACCCTTCAGTAAATCCCTCATGTATGCCAAAAGAGATAAAGTACATTACCAAATACATTTGAGTTGTATCTGTTCCCAACCATCGTTTAATATACTACATGATTTCATAGATCTATCAATGACACACCATGTTAATCTATTATAGTCCTACCTAGTGCTATTTGGGTCACTCCATGTTAAGTCGTAATGGGTTTACATGGCAGTATCTTGGCCACCCCTTGTAAAAGGTTGGGCATACCAAATTATATCTAGTAAACCCAATTTTTAATGCTTATATACAATATAATTAATAAAAATATTTCTTCATGATATTTTAATATCATAAATAATTTCAAAAACTCTTTTACACTAATGAAAAATCACTTTTGGATATCAAAATACGCATTCCTTTGAAAAAATAATTTAAAATTTGAAACACTATACACATCACAAAGAAAATATTTTATCTGAATCAATCTAAGAAAAAATATAAAGGAACACTAACTCATTAAAAATCATGAAATTAGGGAATTCAATTCATACTATATAAGTAAGAAAATATTCTTTTTTCCTTTGTAAAAAAACATTAAATGATACATTTTCTATAGAAATTACAATAGAGGAAACATTAAAAATACTTATTTTTGAAAAATAATATTAAAGAAAGTTAATAATTCACTTTTTAGAACATTCATGTCTATATAAATACATTCATTGAAACAATTTAAAACCCCAAACATGAATCTGAGTGATTTAGAAAATAAATCTTTCAAACATTTAAAATGATGATTTGGTTAAAGAGTCTCATACCTCATGCAACACCCCAATCCCAGATGCTCAGAGCTGATGAATTATTACATAACATTGGCATGATTACAAGGAATAATGCCATGAAGGACTGATTAGTTTTGTAGTCTTGGAAAGTAGATTATATACATGAACTTCACATTACAATTTCAAACATAAAATACAACATAGATAATCCTTTGATAAATCCACTATTTTTTTTACTTATATAAGAATATAATTCATTATACACTTCTTATAATCTTGGAAAAATAAAACAAATTAATGGGGTGATCTCAGATGCTCATTAAGGATAAACAATATAGATTAAGCTAGCATAAATAATCATAAACTTTAATAGCAAGGTATAAAATTGAAACACAAGCCCTTTAATCATAAAAATCAGCATAACCTGGCAAAGATAAATGAAATAATACTATTTTCATATTCACATGGATATTCTACTAGTCGAATAATCATATATAACATAAAAAACTAATGTCACAACCCATCCTTGGGGCCCATGTCGTGACTACCTCAAGCCCGCCTTCCATAGGCCATGGGATGGAGACTAGCACCAAAGGCGTAAATCCCTAAGCTGGGAAGGCATTGCCTTTATGAAAGTAAACAAACACAATAGAGTACGCAACAGGAATTAAACACTAAGTGAATACTATATAAAAAAGTAGTGTTGAAAGTAAAGAGGCCGAAAATACAAGACCAATAGTAAAGTACAGGTACAAAAGAAAGCTAGTACAACTGAAAAAGGTACAACAGCTAAAAAGGGCTGCTCCTGGAACATCTCCCGAGTATCCTACCTGAAGGGTAGGTACAGATGTCCGCCTCTTCACTCCACTTCTATCGGCCCACTCCGTGTACCGTCTCGCAGTGTGGTCCACCTCCGCGTATCGTCCGGTCCTGGCCTGCTCTCAGCCTCCATCAATGATGTTCATCTTCTACATCCAACAGAACGAGGTGCGTGCATAGCCCGTGTAGGGGTGAGTATAACGATACTCAATAGGGACCCTGAGACCCCCGAAGGTCTCCCAGAATCCACAAATGGATAAACAATAGAAGAAAGATACAACCACTAAGTATCAACCAACCCCACTTAGGTATATTCCCATACATATACCTAAGTTATCAATCTCAGTTTGGCTCCAACTCTCGAGCCCAAACACAAACCAGTCCACACAGGAAGTAAAGTCAATCACAACAATGATAATGATTGAAAGTCAAGACTCAGATCACACAGGTATACATCTTTCATATAGCGATAGTGATGATCAGATGTAGTAACTGATTCATCTAAGTTGTTGGACCCACACCGGATACAAGACCAGCTAAGCTATCAGCCCCACATATGATACAAGACCAGCTACTCTGTCGGACCCACACAGGATACAAGTACAGAGGTCAAACCACCGGACCCACACAGGATACAAGAATAGTAGTCATCGCTGTCGAAACCATGGAGGATCCCATTATAGTACTCGTCGCAGTCAAACCCACAGGGGATCCCAGTACAGTAGTCGTCACAGTCGCAGACAGCTCTAGGGTTCCCGCACACAACATGCTCGATTCCAGGAGGGTCCGCTCCTTGAGAAAAGGGGGCAGATACGTCAACTATCACAAATTCTAGAGTTTATGTATTCCCGAAGTTCCGTCACATCAAAAAGAACCGAACACGACAGATGGTGCGTCAATCAGACGCCCGGTCTGAGAGTTATTGGTTTTTCCGTTCCAGGGGCCCGGTTGGAATTACGCTCGTTCCAAACCCAGCCATTTTCCAAAGTTTTCCAAAACTAACTTAGAGTATCACAAAAGGACTGTCTCATTACGAGGATCCCAGTTCCATAGACGGCGCGTCGATCGGATGTCCGGTCAAGAAGTTATTCACGTTTAAGTGAAACGGGCCCGGCTCGCCAAGCCCAGTGGGCCGGCGAGTCGGTCGGACCCGATTTGGTGGGTTCGACCCGGCTCGATGGGTTGGCCCGGATCGGTGGGTCGGCCAGGACCAGTGGAGCATGGCCCAGCCTGGCAGCTATGGCCCGGCCTGCACGAGGGCAGCCCGGCCAGTGCGAGGGCAGCCCAGCCCACGCGAGGGTGGTCCGGCCCGTGAGGTAGGCGGCCCAGCCTGGATGCTTGTCGCGGATCGGCCATCTGGCTGAGAGGAGCAGTGGGACGCGGCCCCCCAAATTCTTGTAACATTGGCGCCGAGTGGCACTGCCTCTCCTGCCTGGCCAGCTGAAGCCGACCGGTTTTTCTGGCGCGAGCGGCCCGCACAGTGGGCCCCTTTCCTCCCACATGGCCCCTGCGGGTGCTGCGGTTTCTTCCACACGGCCGGAAGATGGCCGACCAGTTCTCCCAACGAAGCGGCCCGCCCAGAGTGGTCCGAGGTTCCTCCATAGCACGGTGCCAAGAGGTGCCATGGTCCTCTATCCCGGTCGGCTACAACCGACCGGTTTGCTTCGTCCGAGCAGCCCGCACCGCAGGCCGTGGTTTCCTCCATGTGACTGGTGCACGGTCGCTGCTTCCGACCTCTATCGCCTCTGGACGCTGCCGCCTCTAGTCACCGCCTCCAAAATATTTAAGAACCAACAGAGGGTCATCAGTCCATGTTCATTCATCTCGCGCCCTCCGCGTTAGGCGATAACAATAGGTCGAAGACAATCCAAGATTTTCAACGAAGAATGAGGTACAATTTTATTCAATTAAAAATTGATCATATCCCCCAACCTCGATTCAAGGTGTATTTTCGTTGTCATGGAAATCGGCATCGCAGAGGATGGTATCGTTCCGTCAACGTTATAGGAAGAGGAAGGTAGGTAGCGTTCTTTGTGGCGTCACCTTCTTTTTTTCCCTAGTTGAAGAAGTAGAGGAAGACGATCGAGTTCCTCGTGTTCTTCGCTAGAGGGGGTGAATTCTCCCAAAGCCTTTCCCCCGAAAATTTTCCAAGGAAAATGAAATAATAATAGGCTCCACCAAAGTATAATATTTCCATGAATTTTAAAATATTTCAAATGAATTCATGTCACACAAATAATTAATTAATTGTGAATCTCAATTAATTTATTTGCAATGTTGGCACATTAAATGAGAGAGGAAGGTGTAAGGTTTAACCCTCATCAATGGGGGGTACCAAGGTTTTCAAGGGGGAGTTGAAGAGTTAATGTTTGTGTGGGCCCCACACACATTATCTTCCCATGGGAGGTTATGTGAGGGTGGGCCCCACCATCAACCTCCCTTTAGAGATAATAACCATCAACTAAATAAATTTTGTAACACAACAATTTATTTAATTTATTATGAATCCCCAAAAAAACTTCTAATCCCAACCAAACAAAACCGCGGTAAAGGTCTCCTTAGGAAAATACTGGTGTTGTGAGTTTATCAGTGTCCTCGTATTTCAATTCCGAGCACTAGTTCAAAAGATAGAAAAACTCGCTTGTACATTTACTGAACGTACTCGAACAAAACTTCAGAAAATGATTCTGGGCACACCGGGCCACGGAATCAGGCGTCGTCAGAAAATGTGCACTCATAAAATTCCAAAGAATTTTAAAAAGATATTTTCCTTGATATTTTTGTGTCTTTATATTACCCCAACCTTAGGGCTTTACGTCCCCGTAAAGCTACAACACACACTAGGGAAACAAAAGTGGATACTAAGCACGCATCTGAGCCTCCTGCTCCCATGTTCTCTCCTGGAGGTTCCTATGATGCCAGCGAACACGTACCCGAGGAATCGACCTTCCAAAGAGGACCCGCTCTTGTTGATCCTTGATCTCAACCAGGACCTCCGTGAATGTCTCCCCGTCATCGATGTCCAGCTCCCCATGGTCGATGATGTGTGACGGGTCGTGCACGTATCTCCTCAGTTGAGATACGTGAAAGACGTCGTGCACCCAGTGCAACTGAGGTGGAAGGGATAGGTGGTAAGCCACCTCTCCTACTCTGATGATGACCTGGAACGGAGCAATAAAGATCGGATATAACTTTCCACATTGTTCAAATCTTCGTAGACCCCATCGAGTTGAGACCTCTAAGAAGACGTGGTCGCCATCCTTGAACTCCAGTGGTCTCCATCTCCTATCAGCATAGGACTTTTGTCTGCTCTTTGCAGTCATCATTCACTCCTGGATGATCTGTACCTTCTCTTTCATAGCTTGAACCATCTCTAGTCCTACAAGTGCTGACAACCCTAGGTTAGTCCATCACAGAGGTGATCTGCAAGTTCGATCGTACAGTGCCTAGTATGGTGTCATCCCGATGGTGGAGTGGTAGTTGTTGTTGTACGCAAACTCCACCAAGGTTAAGTGATCCTCCCAGCTACGACCAAAGTCAAGGACACATGCATGGAGCATGTCCTCAAGAGTTTGAATGGTCCTATCATTCTGACCATCCGTCTGAGGATGGAAGGCGGTGCTCAAGTGAAGCTGCGTGCAAAATGCCTCATGTAACCCCTTCCGTAGCCGGGAAGTGAAATGAGCATCTCGATCGGAGATTATAGTTGATGGCACACCATGAAGCTGTACGATCTCATAAATGTAGAGGCTCCCCAATCTCTCTTATGAGCCCTGCTCTTTGATCAGTAGGAAGTGGGCCGACTTGTTGAGTCGGTCAACGATCACCCAGATAGAGTTTTGACCTCTGGATGTACGTGGAAGTACCATCACAAAATCCATGGATATTCTATCCCACTTCCACTCTAGGACCTCTAAGGTTTGTAACAAGCCTACTGGTACCTGGTTATCTACCTTCACCTGTTGACAAGTGAGGCATCGTGATACAAACTCTGCTACAACCTTCTTCATACCCGGACACCAGTGCTTTCGTCTGAGGTCCGGATACATCTTCACCACTCATGGATGTACCGCTAGAGGGGAAGTGTGAAACTCCCTCATCACTTCCTCTTGTAATGAAACTAGTACCATGGTACGTCCTATGAAGATGAAAATGTGCTCCCCACCTTCCGAAAACCCATTAGGTGCCTGCCCTAAGGATATCTGAGCATGTCGCGTCTCACAGTAAATGTCCCCATGATGTGCCTCCCTGACTCGCTGAAGTAGTGGAGGAGTGACTGTAAGAGACTACAGAAAGACTTCTACATCTCTATCCACAAAGGATATCTGCAACGCGGCCAGCTGCTATGTCGCCTCTCCTATAATCCGAATGTCTGATCTCCTACTGAGAGAATCTTCTACAACATTCCCCTTCCCAGGAGTATAGACTATCCCAATGTCATAGTCTTAGAAGAACTCATTCCATCGTCGATGTCTCAGGTTCAGGTCCTTCTTCGAGAAGCTGTACCTGAGACTCTGGTGGTCAGAGTAGACTGTAAAACGCTCTCCCATTAGATAGTTATGCCACATATTAAAGAAGAATACTACTCCTGCTAACTTCTGTTCATGGGTAGAGTAGTTCTTCTCTTGTTGTCTCAACTACCGTGAACCATATGTGATCACCGCTCGCTTCTGCATCAGGACACACCCAAGTCTAGTATATGATGTTTCGCATTATACTACATACCCAACGCCCTCCTCCGGTAGCCTCAAGATGGGCACACTGGTTAATCTCTTCCTCAGCTCCTGAAAGCTCTGATGGAATCGCTCCAACCACACAAAGGGTTTCCCATTCTTCGTCAATGCTAAAAGCGGTGTTGTAACACTGGAGAAGTCTAGCACAAATCTTCGATAATACTCAGCCAGTCCTAGGAAACTCTGCACCTCTATCACACTCCTAGGTGGCTCCCAAGTAAGTATTTCCTCAATCTTCACTGGGTCCACTGCAACTCCAACCTCCGAGATGATGTGTCCCAAGAAGTGAATCTATAGAATCCAAAATTGGAACTTTGAGAGCTTACCATTAAGCTGGTGCTCTTGGAGTGTGTCTGGTACTACCTACAAATGGTAGGTATGCTCCTCCTCAGTAGATGGGTAAATCAGTATTTCGTCGATGAAGACTACAACAAAACGATCAAGGTAAGGCTGGAAGATCATGTTCATGAAACTCATGAACACTACTGGAGCATTGGTTATGCCGAAGGGAATAACCAAGAACTCACAATGGCCATATTGACACTTGAAGGTCGTCTTCTTCACATCCTCTTCTTGAAATCTGAGCTGGTGATAGCCTGACCTGAGGTCTATCTTTGAGAACCATCGCAATCCCTTGATCTGATCAAAGAGGTCGTCAATCCTCATTAGTGGGTACTTGTTCTTCACGGTCACCTGATTCAGGTGACGGTAGTCGACACACATTCACAAGGTCACATCCGCCTTCTTGGTGAACAAAATCGGAGATGCCCAGGGTGAAACACTGGGTCGGATAAATCCTTTTCCTTGCAAGTCCTCCAGCTGTACCCGCAGCTGACAAAGCTTGGCAGGAGCCATCCGATATGCTGGAGTAGATATCGGTTCTGTCACGGGGTATAGGTCGATGTAGAATTCTACCTCTCTATGAGGATGTAGTCCTAGAACATCGTTATGGAAAACATCCACATACTGATCCACCATAATAGGAAAACTCAGACTCTTCACATCAACCGCTCTGAGGATGAGACTAGCCAACTGATGTGTGATCGGCTTCCCCCTCCTCTGCATAAGTCCATCATGTGCTGCAAAGGCTCCCTTCTCATCGGTGAAGGTGAAATTGGTCCCATCTGTGCTGACACACCACACTTTGTGCCTAATACAGTCAATATGAGCATGAACTGTGGATAATGATTCCATACCCAAGATGACGTCGTAAGGCCTCGACGTCGCTACAAGAAGATCCCAGCCGAAGCTCTCACCTTCTAGAGTAAGCTCACACTTTTGGTACCAGTGTGTAATCATCGATTCTGCTCCCGTATGAGTCTCTATCCTTAAGGATCAAGCCAACGGCTCCGTAAGAATCTCCGAGCTCCGAATCAAAGGAAGCAACAATAAAATAATGACTCGCACCTGTGTCTATAAGTACTCCAGAAAGGGTAGAGTAGAAATAGATAGTACCTCAAATCATCTTAGGTGTTCCATGGTCGTAGGCCTCGACATCTTGAAGCTGAGTCTGCCTCTATCCGCCAGCTCCCTATGGTCAGGGTGGACCTCCTGGTGGTGGTGGTGGTGTTGCCTCGAAATGTCGTCCACCACCCACTGCTCGGCCATCTCATCTACCACGTCTTCCTGCTCTCGATGGATCACCATGGTCAAACCTCTACGTCTGCCTGGGAGGTCCCTCTAATGTTTGCTTCTTGTCCGTCTGGCAGGTTGGGCAGTCACGAGCCATGTGGCCCTGCCCGCCGCATGCATAGTACCGCCTGCTCCTTGTAAGGCTGGCTCTGTTTTGTGTGTCCCGCACAACTGAACCTATATCCTGAGGTCGCCCACCTGATGGCCTAGTCCGCTTGGACCTCTGTGTCAACTGACTACTGTCGGCTGCAGAAGACTCCGCTACGTGTTGTCCTATAAAAGGTCTCGCCACTGGTTACTTCTCAGCAAGAAAACTCTCCACTAGAAGGTCTCTCTACAGCACCCCCGCCTGTGTTGGGATACTGAGGGGAATCGTCGAAGCCCTGATCTCATTCTTGATTCCCTGCTTGAATGTTCGGGCCCTAAAGAATGGGTCGCGTACCATATACGTGGAGTAGCGTGAGAGGTCGGTGAACCTCACTAAGTACTGAGCTACTGTCATGCTGCCCTGCTGCAGATAAAGTAACTCTTGAATCTGCACCGCACGAAGGGTGGATGGAACAAAATATGAGTGGAAGAGACTCTCGAAGTCCGTTCGTAGTAAAGATGCCTCGTCATGCACCTAGAGCCTCAGGATCCACTATCTACATGCTGTTGTGTGTAGGAGACTCGTGGCAAGGATCACCATAAGTTCGGCTGGTGTCCCTCCCAATATGAAGACTCTCACGATAGCCACCAGCCAATCCTCAGTTTTCTATGGGTCCGTCTCTCCATGGATCCTGGGTGGCCTCTGGCGCTGGAACACGTGTAACGCACTCAGGTGGCATGCACTC
The DNA here is from genome assembly GCA_963277665.1 of Viscum album. Taxonomy (NCBI): domain Eukaryota; kingdom Viridiplantae; phylum Streptophyta; class Magnoliopsida; order Santalales; family Viscaceae; genus Viscum; species Viscum album. The sequence goes on from OY728158.1 coordinate 235,500,552, forward strand.
TCTACTATTGGAGCTGGTGGTATCGGTGGCTCTGCAGGTAGTGGTACCGCTAGTGAATTTGCTGTGATGAGGCCCTATACCTAGGCTTCGTCTCTCAGTGGGCTACCATCTCATACGTAATTAGAAACCCTAGATGGCTATCTTCTTGGGGCCATCCTAAATAAAATAGTTGCTCCACGGTTAAAACAGTATACCTGGTGAGCTCACACAAAGTAATAAAAAAGAAAAAAATTTCAATGGAAACACACACGCAATCAGTGTTTTTGTGTACTGAGTCGGAAATCAGAGTTCATGGTCGTGGTGTATAGATACGTCAGTCGTCTCACCAACACTAGACTCCCTGGACTGAAAACCACACTCAATACTATTAACACTATTTCTTCATAGAAAATAATGATCAGATTCTTTAGTTCTACAGTAGAACTGACTCCTCTAATACCAATTTGTCATGAACCGTCCTCGGGGCTCATGCCGTGACTACCCCAAACCCACTTTCTATAGGCCAGGGGCTGGCGACTAGCACCATAGGCATAAATCCCTAAGCTGAGAAGGAATTTCCTTTATGAAAGTAAAAATACACAACAGAGTACGCAACAGGATGTAAACACTAAGTGAATACTGTATACAAGAAGTAGTTCCGAAAGTAATGGGGCTGGAAATACAAGCCCAACAGTAAATTAAAAGTACAACGGAAAGATAGTATAACTAAAAAAGGTACAACAGCTAAAAAGGGAAGCTTCTGGAACATCCACCGAGTATCCTACCTGAAGGTTAGGTACAGATGTCCACCTCTGCACTCCATGTCTATCGGTTTTCTCTGTGTACCGTCTAACCGTGTGGTCCACCTCTGGGTACCGTCTGGTCCTGGCTCACTCTTGGCCTCCGTCAACGCTGTTCGTCGTCTGCATCCAACACAGTGAGGTGCGGGCATAGCCCGTGCAGGGGTGAGTATAACGATACTCAGTAGGGACCCCAAGACCCCCAAGGTCTCCCAAAATCCACAAAAGATAAACCACAAAAGGGAGATACAACCACAAAGTATCAACCAACCCTACTTAGGTATATGACCATACATATACCTAAGCTATCAATCTCAGTTCGAATCCAACTCTCGAGCCCAAGCACACCCCAGTCCACACAAGAAGTAAAGTCAATCACATCGATGATAATGATTGAAAGTCAAGACCCAGTACCCACAGATATACATCTTTCGTATATCGATAGTGATGATCATATTTATTCACTGATTCATCTAAGCTGTCAGACCCACACAAGATACAAGACCAGCTAAGTTGTCAGACCCACACAGGACACAAGACCAGCTACTCTGTCGGACCCACACAGGATACAAGTACAGAGGTCAAACTGCCGGACCCACACATGATACAAGAACAGTAGTAATCACTGTCAAACCCATGGAGGATCCCAGTACAGTAGTCTTCACTTTCGAACCCACGGAGAATCCCAGTACAGTAGTCGTCGCAGTCACAGCCAGGTCTAGGGTTCCCGCACACAGCACCCTCTATTCCGGGAGGGTCCGCTCCTCGAGAAAAGGGGTTCGATACATCAACTATCACAAAGTCTAGAGTTGATGTATTCTTGAAGTTAATTCTCATCAAAAGGAACCCAATGTGATAGACGGCGCGTCAATAGGACGTCCGGTCTGAGAGTTATTGGCTTTTCTGTTTAAAGGGCCCGGTTGGAATTACGCTCGTTCCAAACCCAGAAGTTTTCCAAAGTTGTCCCAAACTCACTTAGATTATTTCAAAGTACCATCTCGTCACAAGGATCCCAGTGCCGCAGGCGGCGCGTCGATCGGACGGGCGGTCTAGAAGTTATTCACGTTTAAGTAAAACGGGCCAAACCCTCCAAGCCCAGTGGGCCAGCGGGTCGGCCCAACTCGATTTGGCGGGTCCGACCCAGCTCGGTGGGTCGGCCTGGCCCTGTAAAGTGTGGCCCAGCCTGTGCGAGGAAGTCTCGGCCTACACGAGGGCAACCCGACCCGCGCGAGGGCGGCCCGTCCGGCACGATAGGCGTCCCGACATGGCGACTGACCGGGAAGAGTGGGGGGGGGGGGGGTGCGGCCCCCCAGCTTCTTGTAATGGTAGCGCCGCCTCTCCTGCCCGGCCGGGCGAAGCCAGCCAATTGTTCTGGCATGAGAGGCCTAAACAGTGAGCTGATGTCCTCCCATGCGGCACTGACGAGTGTCGTGGTTTCTTCCGCCCGGCCGGCAGATGGCCGGCTAGTTCACCCGCAGAAGCAGCCCGCCCAGCATGGGTCGCGGTTCCTCCATAGTGTGGTGCTAAGAGGTGTCGTGGTTCTCTATCCTGGCCAGCTGCGGCCTGCTGGTTTTCTTCATCCGAGCGGCCCGCACTGTGGACCGTGATTTCCTCCATGCGGCCAGTATGCGGTCGCTGCTTCATGTCTCTATCGCCTCTGGATGCCGCCACCTCTAAAATATTCAAGAACCAACGGAGGGTCATCAGTCCATGTTTGTTCATCTCGCGCCCTCCGTGTTAGGCTATAACAATAGGCCGAATACAATCCAATATTTTCAACGAATAATGATGTACAATTTTATTCAATTAAAAATTGATCATATCCCCCTACCTCGGAATCAGGCGCCTTCAAAAACTGTGGACTCGTAAAATTCAAAAGAATTTTAAAAAGAAATTCTCCTTGAAATTTCTAGGTCTTTACAACTAATCTCATAATGATGGAATACATAATATCGGACATCTTAACCACAAAGTCAAAAACTCATGCCAAGACCCTGAATATAAATTATGTCAAGGCCTTGTTCCAAGACACTAGTTTGTCTCATGAGACCTACCAATGCATTGAGGGGCTCTAGAAGGCCCATACTGTCACTTACTAAATCCAATTCATTCCTCATATGAAAAATGTTGAAACTTAACATAAACAGTCATATTAAAAATAGGATACGAAATGTCAATACTTTAAACATAAATCGTGAATGGTATAAAAATATCAAATCCACAGTCAAACACATCATAGATCATACAATAAAATATGGAAGATTTTATTATAACTAATCAAACTCAATCAAGAATAATATTCAATAAAAGATGTATACATAGTTTAAAATGATCAGTAAAAATCTTTGAGAGAAATATCCATTTTTTGTGAAATCATTTAAAAGTCACACATTTATAAAGGAATTAAATTTTAAGAGATTTTTTAATCAAAGTGTCCCATGCCACTTTGAAACTTTTTAAAGGAATTAATATTTTAATATAATCGTGTCCATATAAATAAATCCTTAAAATCAAATTTAAAACATGGACATTAATTAAAAATATTTAGAAAAATAAATCATTAAAAATTTAAAATGATGATCTTGATAAAAGAATACCTTCCCCAAAAATTTAAAATATTATTTTTCAAAGCATTATTATGAAACAAGTACGTGGATGAAAAATATGCCCCAGTAAATAATTAAACATAAACAATCTTGGATAATAACGAGATTTAAGAATTAACCCTTACCTTGTACTTTCCTTTGGTTTGGGGTGAATTTAACCTCTTGTATAATGACAATAGTATGTTATTTAATTACAATAGAACCATATTCATATTTATGATATAATAATTTATTCATTGATGGATTTATACTACCCATTTAATAATAATTTCCATGTTAAAATAACATTTCAGGTAATAATATCTTTCTTTATCGTACATGTTTTAACTTGTTATTCATGATCATATCACTTATATCATGATTTAATTGATTATAGAATATAAAAAATTATTTATTTATAATATATATTAAGCATATAAATTTTTATAATAAATAGATATATGTAATGGAATACACCATTTTTGGAGACGTTAGGTCGTATGTACGCATAAATGTTGTTTCTTTTTTCATATCGTATTGAACAGAAGTAAGTGAATGAGATATATGTAAATACACATAAATATATATATATATATTTCTTATACCATTATTAATTTATATATTACACACTTAATAATAATATATATTTATAATCATTGTTGAATGGTGAATGTGGAAATGAATCCCATCGCGTTGTGGTGACGGTAAGCTGTACGTATGCGTGACCGACGATATCATTCTATTGATTGTGAAATAATTTGTAATTGGATGTCATATTATATATACAGAATAATTAACATGTTATATTTATTATTTACATCAATTATACTCATTATTATACCCATCCAAATAATGAAGCGTTGAATAACAAACCACATCATGATGTGGAGACAGTAAGTCGTACGTACACGCGTATGGTGAATTTTTCATTCATAGGATTGAGAGAATAATGAACATGGTTTTACCATATTTATAATAGCATATAAGAATGTATAAGGTACTAGAGTTATTATTATTTTTATGTAAACAACAAAAAAGGGGATGTGGAAGAAGAAAACAACTTTGAAAGAGGTGATGAAGTAATTACATCTTCTTCGGGTTCTTCCTTTTGATTTGAACAAAAGGGATCCTTACGATGGTTTTATGATAAAATAAAGGCCTCTAGGTTGAATTGAGGATAGTTGGGAGGAGATATGAGTAGGGGTTGGCCGAGACAAATAGTTTTGGAGGTGTGAATTTAATAGAAGAGGAAGTACCCTTTTATAAGAAACGTGAAGGGCACTTTAAGAGAATCTTGAAATATTATTTTATTATAATTTTATTTTCGGTTTATAATATCCCCAAATGGATTTATTTATATGATAAGTTGGGTATAGGACTAAATCCTTTGAATAAATAGGTTTTAGACATGTTTAGGTCACCATATAAACCTTATATTTTATATTTAGCTCTTAGTTAAATAGTTTAACATTTACAATGTATTCTGGTATTTTTATATTACATGGTTAATAAACTCACTATAAATTTCCGAGAGAACCTATAGTGGTTCATTAAGGATATATAAAACCTTATATATGACCTTTGGATGAATATTATATTTTGATAAGTATTATATTATTTAATGAAAACTGTATTTGTTTTAAAAACTCATATATATCAATTTTGAAACTACTTAGTATTTGGTTTTTGTGAATGTCGTAAATACTTCATTACATAAAAAAATACATTTAATCAACCCTAACATGTAACTTTCAACTATAAAATTATTTTATTTCATCACAAGATTCAATTTACATTTATTTTAATATTTATAACATAAATTATTTTAATCATTCATTAATATGGTAATTATTGCATCATCATTGTGTCATAAGTAAATTTAATTATTTAATGTCTGAAAATTATAAATAAAATACCATGATATAGAAAATAATATCATCATTATAATGAATATTATAGTAAAATTTATCCTTATTTTATCCCTATATTAAAAATGTTTTAGTCATTAAACAATGAATTTAACACTTTTAACTATTCTTTAAATAAAATACAATAAATGTCTTAATCAAATACAAGTTGATCAAAAGGCTCATATTTTATTCCAAAGAATGATTTCGGTCGAAATAAACTAAAAAAATATAATTAATTCATGTGTGGTGGGTAATTATAATATAATTTTCATCTTTAATTACCCTATTGACTTTTAACTGTGGTAAATAAAATTCAAATGTTACTATTCACCAAAATTTATTTTCAGCCTATTGAACCACATTTTCTTACTGATGAAAACTGTGTCTATCTATTTTATTAATTCTATTCACATAATTTGTAAAATTATGTTTTATGCAAATTTTAAAATATACATAGAAGTTTAGTAAATGTGCCTAAAAGGTGGGTAAAAATATTTTAAACAAAGATCAATGAATTTTTTTATCTAATTATATTATAAAATGACTCAAATTACTTACATTGTTCTAATATATTTTTATGTATCTATTTATAAATTAATATAATTTTTAATTAATGATAATTATTTAAATGAAAAAGTCAGTTTTTTTAAACTATGTAGTATTGTTCACAATTCAAAAAAAATGGATGTTTTCAAAAAAATACCAAAAATTCACCATAATCTAATTTAGATATTATGAATTGAAAAATGAAGTATATTTTTCAAAATTAAACTTTTAGTACTGTCTAAAATTAATCTTATTATTTTCCACCAAAGGACATAAAAGTAGATCTTTTAAGATTATGGTTTTTGTAAATATATAACTATTTTTACAAAATTTATACATTTTATTATAAATATGTTTTCTTTATGAGAAAACATTATAAATAAATTTTAATATTTATTTTGTACTATTGATATTACAATATTTAATTAATTAATAAATATATCGTTTAAATAATTATAATACTAATGTGTTGTTTCGTAGAAACTCAATCTTGCATATAACACAAGCCAAGTCAGTGTTACGTGCAATATAATATAATAAATTACTCTATATAGATAACATATTGTGAAATCTTGGGGTGTTACACCTCAATTATGATTTGTAACACATTTCCTTTATATTCATGAATAATACTCATATGTTAATTATACAATTGGAAAAAAAACCTTTTTTAATATTATTATTCATTTAATATCACTTATTACCATGTTATAACAATTACATGATTATTTAATTTTCCAGCACACATTTTGAAGATATTCATTACTTGATTCCAAAATGAATTTGGTTGTATGTCTGAAGTCAAAGAGTCCATTAGTCCATCATCAATATAATAAAGTTAATAAAACAGTCATATCTTTTAAAAATCAATCATACATTGAAATCTATTCGTTAAATATGAATATGAAAAGTGAACTATGTTGTAATCATGGGGAGGGTAGGTCGTATATATGAGTGAATAATGATCCCATTTTTCAATGATCCTTGTGGAAATAAGTTAATTATTATTTTATCATTACATAATGATAAATATATCATTACTATCATATTTATTATTTAAATATATATATATATATCACTAATTTGATGTGGTGATGAAAAATTAATCACATCACTTTGTGGAAGGGATAATTTATAGGTACGTACAAACAACATCGTCATTTTTCTATGTGTGGAATGATAATATCATTAAAGATATATTATATTTTAATAATTATTAAAATGATATTAATATCATATATAATATTTAATTCCACAATTATAACCATCCTTGTTATATGGTGATGGAAAATGAATAAAATTGTTTTGCGAGGTGATAATCCACCGTACAGATGAAGGATTAATTATTATTTGATTTGATAAAAACGTATATTCAATATAGTTCATTAAACTAAAATATTAACATATCATAATATATACTATTATTATTTTTTTATTTTATCATGGTTGGAGATGATTTTAAGGATGTGGAAGTATTATAAAAATAGAAATTCTCTATTAAAAAGATACCCCTTCTTTATAAATCATTCATTTCTTAACACGTTAAGAATAATAAATTTTATGTTCTTCCTAAAATAATTCCTATATAAGGTGGGAATGTATTATAAAAAATAATTATGGTAGTTATTTTTTCGAAATTGTTTTTTTCAATATGAATAAATGAAAATAATAGGGTCTATTTAATAAGATATGTGAGGGGAAATCTTCACAATTTTCAAAATAAGAAATTAATATAAACTAATTTTCAATTATTAATGGTAAAAAACTAATCACTTCAGAAGTTATGATTATAAGGTGTTGAAATATCTTCATACAATATAAATTATATATTTTTTGATAGATTCATTCCTTTATCTTTTGGTTTTAACCATTGTTTAACTGCTTTAATTTTTACCGTGACAGCATGTTTTTTTTTCACATTAAGGTTTAATATTGTTACTACATAATGAAAAACAAATAATAAATGATTCATGGATGAAATTTACAATATTACACAAACCATTTGTTAGAATATATTTTTTTGGAATTTAATATTATTTAATAAATTATTATTTATTTTTAAATATAATTAATTCCAATTTTTACACAATTCATTATATTAGCATAGAAAAAATAAAAATAACAATATAAATTAGAAAAATAATATATTAAAAAATACCTAAAATATATAAATATTCTATAAATTTCATGTATGATACTAATTTTTCATGTTATATTTATTTTAATATATTTAATATAAATTATTTGAATTTTCTATTAGTTAAATAATTGCCACATCAGCATAGTGTTAGGATTTTAGATAATTATTTCACCACTAAAAATTATTAATAAACTAAAACTATATAGATAAATATATAATATTTAAAATAAATTATTATATATAGATATATCTTCTACAAAAAACCTATGATAAAAATTATATAGTTGTAAAAAAAATGAGTATGGCATCACTGACTTTACATTTATTTTTTTTTTATAAATTTAATATTGTCATATAATTTGCTGAAAAAGGGTATAATATATATTATTTATGATTATTTTCATATATAACTCAAAAAAAATTGTGATAGTTTTTAGGGTCATTTTCTAGTCGTTATGATTTTATTTTTACCCTTAATTACCCAATTTTCTCTTTATGGTGGAAATCAAAATTTATAATGATACTATTCATATTGGATAAAAATTAAAGGGGGATCTTAAATGAATTTATACGTTATGATTATAAATATGGAATCCTTTTTACAAATTTTAAAATGACAAATTTTTAGAATTTATTAAAAATTTAAACAAGTAAATCCCGATGAAAAGTTGTTTTTCCAAAAAATCCCATTTTTATACATAAAATGTTTTATAATATATTAAAATATAAAATAAATTTTAAAAAAATAATTGGATTGTTTTAAATATATTTTAACTAATTTAAATTTAAACCAAATCAAAAACTGTAATTTATACATCTAAATATTTTAAAAAATATAATTTCGAATAAATATCAATATTTTTTATTATTCATCAAAAAATAAAACATTTAAAGAAATTATAAAAATTTCACCATATTTTAATTTTGATAATATAATTTAATAAATAAATTTCACATTATCATATATATTTACAGAAATATCTATAAATTATTTAGATTATTCTTGTATAAAAATCAATAAAAATTATTTTTGAGAAATATATGTTTTATATTAATAATATGATTTTAGTAAAACATAAAACTTATTTATAATGTATTAATTAATATATTAGAAATGATTAAGACCATTAAATATTTCATAATTAAACAAATATTATTCAGTGCATCCAATTTTATAACTATTCTATATTTTCACATCTAAGTAATTATATTTTTGATTGTTTATGTATGGTGTTGTGTATCATTAAGAAATTAAACATATATTTTTTTAGAAAACTTTATATGTTACATTTTAACCTAAATTAGGTTATTATGGCCTCACAATTTTTAAATTAGGCTTGATTACAATGGTTTTTTCTTTCAAAATAAAATTATTGAAATCCTACATCGGGAAAAAGATTAATAAAACCATCACATGATAAGAGAGAAAATAAATTATGAAGGTCACCTGAGATAATAAATAATTTATTTCCATGTTGGAAAAAATAGACATGGAAGATAAAACTAACTACCAATGACTAATGTATAGTAATATATAACATGGTTATAAAAAAGTAAACCATCACAAAATTGTATACCTATTATAGGTTAAAATATCCTTTGACTTGTCGATAATAAAAGTCAATAGATAATGTTTTTATTTGAAGATTATTTTTACAAGATTTGATGAATTACATTTAAATATAATAACATAAGAAAGTATACTTAATTTAAAATTATAATCAATCATTTAATCAATTTCCACTGGAGAATTATCTTTTCTTAAAAATGATGAGTATGATTTATTCATGCCTAAAAAACTAGAATCAATATCTATGGATATAAAATACATAAAAGAAAAACAATATATTCCTTCTACCATTATGCATTAACCAAAAAAATGGTTGGAAACGGATAAAATAATTATCAATATTAATAAAGCATTATATGCTGAAAGACTACTTTAATACCAAATATTCAATAGTGACACACAAAGTTCAACATAGATCTTTTAAAAATACATATCATTGAAATTCCTCAAAAATATTATAATAAGTTTTGAAAGAAAAAATAAAATTCATTTCAACACATCATCTTCTAATATGAATGTTGAAATTTATCTCCAAATAACAACATTCACTCATAATGTCATCTACCAAAATGAAATTTCCCTATCAATCTTCAATACATTGAAACCATTTCCATAATTAACTTGAATAACCATAAATACACAATTAAATAATATATTCCTCTAAAATATAATTCAACTATTATTATTCAAATATAATTCCATAATATTGTGTTTAACTTAATCATATATGGTCCCAAAAATAAACTACACATTTCTCTATAAGATATTTCAAATAAAGAAAAACAACATTATAACTATGAGGACATCAGGTATGTCAGTGGTAGGAGATACACCCTTGTCACCCTTTTGTTTTGGGCTCAATACCATTGGTCTTGTTGGTCATGGTGGGTTTTCAACCATCATATAGGTTGTACTTCATATAAATCCATATTAATATATTTCTTATAAAATCCCTGAAATTTTATTATCATCCTCAAAAATAACATAAATAGTTCTAACCTAAAATTTTATCTCATACCTTTCATTTTTCAACCCAAAATGTAATTACCTATAATTACCTCAAAATGAATGACTATAAAAATATTTCTAGTTGCCTTAAAATTTCATAACATAAATCCTTTCTAGGGATTTATAAGATATTTATTTTAAGATCAACTATAATATTATAAACCCATCATGTCATCCACAACTATTAGGATAACCTCATATTGAAAAATCATAATCTCTGATTTTATATAAACCATAACCATAAAGGATCATCCTAAAACATAACTTACTCTAGTTATTCTAATAATAAAAATATCATTCTTTTCGAAAATATATTTTCTTTAGAGTTATAAAAAAATTAGTAAATAATCATAGAATTAATACAATACATTAAATGTGAAAACCTTAACATAGTATACATTTTTTCCACCAAAATAACATCCTAAAATAAAACATTTTTTCTTTCTATGATATTACATCACAATTTACATCTTATCATTATCCTTTACCATACTCATCCATTAACACTATAAGAAATATTTTAAACATAGGATAAAAAATTAATGGAAAAAATGATATAAAATAATTATTGCACTGAAAAATATGAAAACTCGTTTAATGTTCTTTGAGAGAATGAAACAAAACATTTTAAAATGATAAATAGACATAAATTTTGATAAATAAAAGCCTTTAAAACCCATATCTAGTGATTTGAACCCCTTTTTTGTTATATTAGAGAAGGAAATTAATAATCCCATTTTAAAAATGTGTTATAAATTGGATCTTAGTTATATCATTTAGATAAACCCTTCAATAACTACAACTTTTCCTCAAATGAAAAGGTACTTTTCCTAATGAATTATACCTATATCTAGGTGCACCCATCTATTGAGCTATAATGGGTTTACATGGAACTAACAGGGCCACCCCATGTTTAATGACTATATACTATATAATGAAAAAAAATATTATTACAATTTCTTTATTATAAATATTTTTAAAAACTCTGTTAAATTCTAATGAAAATAACATTTATATATCAAAATTATATTTCATTAAAAAAAGAAATATAAAAATGAATCATTGTGCATATCATAATGAAAACAGATTAGTTGAAGATAACAATGAAAAATTATAAAGTAAAATATAAATAATTAAACAATCATGAAATTTTTTAAATTTCGTTCATGTCTTAAAAGCTTAAAAACAATTTTTTAGACTTTTGTAAAATACGAATCTTTAAAAGAATATTTCTCAAAAGAAAATCCCCTACATGATTCCATAAAAAACATTCCTTTCAAAAAAATTGATAGAAATTATAAAACTATATTTATAAAACATCCATTACTAGATATTCAAATTCATCAAACTAATTTTAAAAACATGTACATGAATGATAATGATTTATAAAACAAATATTTAAAATAACTAAAATGATTTTTTAGATAAAGAGTCCCTTAACTAAAGTCTGATTTTTCATTTATGTGCTCTGTCTTCCTAAATAATAAACTATTATTAATTATTTAAATTTCCAAGAGTCTTTTTGAACTATAGTATTCCTTTTATATATAAAATTTCCATGTTATATAAATTACTTAAATTTTTATTTCCATTTAGAATGATTTGATGATATTAAGTACATGTGTCCATAATAAATATTGTATGATGCGAATTGTAAAATTTTTCATTAGTCCATCATCTATAGAAAAATATTCATTACATTATAAACATTTTTTTTCATTAATAAAACATTTAAATATAACCATTAATCATGGTTATAAAAAATATTCCACATGACAATCCTGGAGACTATAGGTCGTATGTACACATGAGTAATTTTTCTATTTTCAAATATCATTACTAAAAGTAGGTAGAAAACACATTATCTTTTTAGTAATTACATTAATATCTTTAATATTATGTTAATTATTCAAATAAACTTATATATATCAATCATGTGATGTGGTGAGGAAAAACGAATCACATTACTTCATAGTTGTTAAAGTTCACACATATGCATGAACGACGTTATCATTTAGCATTTCAAGGAATGGAATTAACATAAATCCTATATTTACCATTAATATTTATAAATATTTCATGAATATTATATATAAAATTTTATTCATTTATTATGACTATTCTTCAGATATGGTGATGGAAAATAGATTCTATCAGTTCGAGGGGCGGTAGTCTGTCGTACACATGAAGAAAACATTATTTTTTCATTTGAGGGAAGTGGAGATGGATATAGGGAATGATAATAAGATAATAACATAACATTATATTTATGATAATTTAGTTATTATTTAATCCTTTTTGAATAATATTTTAGGGATCTTCAATAATAAACAAAAATAGAAATGCTTGATTAAAAATGATACATCTTTATTATAAATACTTCATTACATAATAGCTTAAGACAATTAAGGTTGGTGTTTTTACTAAAATAATTCTTCTATAATATAGGTAATGATTCTGTTATGTTATATGGGTATGTATTTTCTAATCAAAATAGGTTTTAACTAATAATGAAATGAGAAGAAGAGGTTATCTTTTATAAGAGAGGGGGCACTATAGGATTTTTTCAAATTATTAAATAAATACAAATTACTTTTAAATTCAAAATATCTGAAAACATAAAAAAAATTAATGTATAAGATGATTCTTGGTGGAAATCCAATAATCAAATTATATCTTTAGTAGTTTTACTAATTTCATATCCTTATGTCTTTGTTTTAATCCCTATTTAACTTCTTTAAGTATTACAATGAAAACATGGATTTTTATTCTTTGACGATTAATTACTATAGAATAAAAAATTATAGATAAATTAATCCTGGCCAATATACTCAATCTTATCCCAATCAGTTGTCTGAATATATCAATGCTATAAATTTTTTGTTATTTAAAAAAATCTATTTAAAAATATCATTAATGTCATTTCCCATACAATTCATTGTGTTGACATTTAAAAATGTAAAAACAACATGATAAATTATAAATAAATATATAAATATATCCTTATAATATAAAATTGATCTATAAAATTATTGGATGGAATTAATTATATCATTTTATATTTATTAAATTATTTTTAAAATCATTTATTTAAAATCTTTATTAACTGAATAATTACATAATAAAAGTTTTGTAAGAATTTAAGGAATTTATTTCACCAGTAAAAATTATAAGTAAATTACAATGTTATATAAAATTATTTTTAATTAAAATGAATATTTATAGTTTAATATATATTCAAAATAACTCCATATTAAATACAATATATTTATTTAAAATATGAGTATGACATCATTGACTTTTTTTTAAATAAAATATTATAAATGTAATACTCTCACCAATGTGATATAAAAATGTTATAATATGAATACTTGGATGATTATATCCAATGATAAATCATTAAATAAAACTAGATAATTTTTTAGGGTTATTTTCTAGTCCTTATCATTTTTTTACCCTTAATTGCATAATTCACTATTTATCATGGTAAAAAAATTAATAAAGTCATTATTCATATTGGAAAAAAATAAATGGTACTAGTTAAAAAAATTTGATTTTTATTATTAAAAATATGAAATAAATTTTTAAATATTAAATTCACTGAATTTTTGGAATTTAATTTTATATTAAACTGGTAAAATTCAACAAAAAATAGTTTTTTTAAATCCCTTTTTAAACATATATGTTTTTATAATATGTTCAAGTATGAAATTTATTTAAAATTCCATAATATTATTATTTTAGAAAAAGATAGACCACAATAAATATTAAACTAATCAAAAACATAATTTTATCATGTAAATACATGGAAAATACATTTTTAATAAAAATTGGTATTTTTCCCCATTTGTTGAAAAATCAATATTTTCCAAAAATTATCATCATTTCACCATATGATATTTTTGAGTTTTTTATTTTAAAATTTAATTTCCTTTTATACAATAATTTTTTAAAAATATCTAGAAACAAATTATATTTTTTTTCAAAAAAATAATTAAAATCATTTTTGAAGAAAATATATTTTTGATGAATAGAATGAATTTACATAAAATATAGTACTTATTTAAAAATAATTAATCAATACATTATCAATAATTATTACCAATATATATTTAATAATTACATTAATTATATTCATTCATGAAAATTTAATTGTGAGGTTATAACAGTCACATTTAAATAATAAGATTTTGTTTTTCGCATAAGCTTGATGTGGCGTATCATTATGCTATCTAATACTGTCACTCATTTTCAAAATAGTGGATGTTACAGATATACCCATTATACCAAGACATATCCATATACATAATCATGGGATTATACACCCTTACACTATTAGAAGATCATTTTCATGTGCTGAGTGACTCAAACATGTTTGGTACCACTGGTACACACCTTGTATTGTGAAATTGTTCACTAGAAAAAATAACAGTAAGTATAGAACTAGCTATTTAGGTGAGGTCACACAATATGCATAACCACATGCCAACCATATAGTTCTCATAGAAATTTATTTCTCTCTTATGACCTTTATTTTGACAAATATTTTTTTCCTTTTAGGAGCCTTCCCTTAGATGTTTTCTCTATAGAACATGTTGGTTTACTTTTAGGGAGAATAAATAATATGATTCCTTGTTTTCTAATCATAAAACATCTTCAGGGTATTCTCAACCATAGTAGGGATCATGGAATGATCATTTGGGAGACGTGGGGTTTGTAAATCCCCCAATCACATTAGGTTATAGGTCCCACATATTCCACTCTACTAACCATGTGGTACCACCCTATGGTAAAAGGTGTTGGGTCCTCTGTAAATTGAGTGGTATCAACCTGAATCAATAGGGCGTTGATCATCCATTCCCTGAGTGTCACCCCTATAAAACACTAAGTCTTGGGTCATCAATTTGTAGAGTGGTACACCATGTACCACTATGGTGTGATTCCACAATTTGTTGAGGGTAACCCATATATCTTAATAAACAGTTAGTCATCTATTAGGGATAGTTTCCTCTAAGTTTGTAGAGAAATATGGAGGTGTGTTTCCTCCATAGAGATCTCTTATATATAAATGTGGGATGTTGGGCATCAAATTGGTCACCTTGTATATTGAAGTACAATCACAATACTGGGTTTGACTAATAGAACGAGATACACATTCTCAATATTCTAGGTTTCTTTTAACAATATATCTTTTATGGGTTTCATTTACATGTTATTATTGATGAATCATACCACTATGGTTTTATCCAATTTATCCCATTGTGTTTTTGGGGTTTCCTACTTTGTATGAATACACTCACTCTGGCAAGGTTTTTTCCTCACATGCCCTATCTTATGAATACAACATACAGTTTGTCTGTGTAATTAGTGGAGTCTAGTGATACATAGTTCAGTGACCATGTATGGTGGTTGAAACATAGAAATTATATGTCAATCTATCCTAGTTTTTCATTATTGCAATTTTTTTCAGTTTGTGACTTCATTTTTTGTTGGGTGTGTATTTTTTCCAATTACTCAATGGATTCATTCTATTATACTCTAATTTGTACCCTATAGGTTATTGAAGGAATGGTTTTAATCTAGATTATACAGTCTTTTTATTATTACTCTACACTATTACATGTATATTGATTGGTTCGGGCATATTGGTACACTAGGAAAAGGAATCTATTTACATTAATACTTCTAGATGCTTCTCACCAGACCATGACCTATTTGAGGTAGGATTGGAGTTGTGAGGGATCATCCTTACACTATACTAGAGAGACCTTATGGGTTAGGTCATTGAAGAGTGGTATCAGAGTAGTTCATTCTTTGGTATGGTTTCTTGATTTTTCACTTTATAAGGAATTTATTTGGACTTAGGGAAAACATTTCAGAATATCTCAAGTGAGAATTTCTGGCTAGGTAACACAATTATCATGCAGTGTCTTACAATCCCACACACTAGGACTCTAACTACCTTATTACAACATATCATATCGAGACATTGGTTTTATGGAACTGTGGTACTTGAATCATATTGTATTTTTTCATTTAATTGTCCTTATTGCATAATCTCTACATTTTCAGGCTCCTCTAACCATGACACAACTTGATGACATTTAGGATACCTCTATGTAGATAGGTACCTATGTTACTGATTTAGGAGTGTGAAGATGATATGATGTTTGACGATACCTCAATTCAGGGTCCATCTCATGAGATATTATCCTATATGATGGAAGTGAGTATAACCCCCCCTCTAATACTGAAGTATAAGTACAAGAAGTTACAGTTGATGAAACAAAAATTCTTTTTTAACTAAAGAGTTCCAACAATAGAGACTATTGAGGTTATTCAGTGAGGTCGAGCCCCAGGTAGTGGAGGGTTTTCTTGAGTCAGTTATCTGAGTCTTAAAGCTCATACAGACCATAACTAATCATGTGGTTGTTTTGGACACTGACATTTTCAATGGATATGAAAGGAAATGATATATTCAAGTCATCCAGACTCAATATAAGAGGATTCTCTCATGTATTGACTTCTATAAACTATTTTTTGAGGATTATTACCCCATCATTCTTTCACTCAATTTAGATATCAAAATATCATGAGCATTTGTAGGGTAGTATGATAGTTTTAGTGCCTTATAAGAGGTTCTCTAACCTTATGAAATGGTAAATTACTATGTTACATGATAGTTACATCTGGGAGAATATGTTTGATTAGGGTCTACTAAGATACATATGTTCCAATGTGGTCCCCTAGTGCATTCCCCCTATGTTGGAGATCTAGAGTGGGATCCAGTGATAGAGAGATTCCTATTATAGGTATGCTAGAAAT
Organism: Viscum album; assembly: GCA_963277665.1. Classification (NCBI taxonomy): domain Eukaryota; kingdom Viridiplantae; phylum Streptophyta; class Magnoliopsida; order Santalales; family Viscaceae; genus Viscum; species Viscum album. Next base: position 235,517,915 of record OY728158.1, read on the forward strand.
ATAAATATGGTTGTGGGGTTCATGGAGGTGAGTTATAATGGTAAAATGAAGGATCATGTCGGAAGGCTCTCAGAGCAAGACACCTCTTCATGGACAAACTCAATCACTTTGATATGAAGAACATGTTTCAAATAGAGATACTAGTCTACCAGGGGATAGGAATTGTCATGATTGTGATGGGTGTGGTAACATGGAACACACTTTCTTTACATGATGTGGTAAAGTAGATAGGTATGAAGTGGATGGACTATGACTATAGAGGCATCACCAAGATAAGGATTCTACTAGGTGTGACCAGGGTGGCTCTTAGGTAAGTGATGCTAGAATATGAATAGTTATATCTCCATAAGGATTATTTGTTAATGGGAGAAGAAATTACAAGATAATCTCACCACTACTACCAAGTGGCCCACATAAGGCCCAACAAGCTAGGGGTTTGGGCTGCATGAAGTTACTTTCTATGGAGGGTTATGACCAGGATTCAAAATAGATAATTATTTTTATTCTCTTGGTTTATTCCTCTATTTCTGTAGTGTGTTTTGAAATAGTTTTGATTCATTCCTTCATAACCTTAAACCCAGTGAAAGAGTGGGAGCTTTCATTTGAGTCTCTAGCCTAAATGCATTGTCTTGAGATTTTTACATGGATTTTTTTCATCAATGTAGTTTATATTTTGATGGAGTGAGAGAGAACTATGGTGAGACTATTGTATGTTGGACATCTAGGTCATCACGATGAATCCTTATAATGATATCCTTGGTATGGATTAATTTTCCATAGATTGGTCTCAGATTTAGTTTCATCATAGTGGAGTAGGATTCCATTCAAAAGATGCGCCTTTTATATCTATTATGAGTGGGATGAATCTCATGGACGAACGAGTTGGTCATTCATGTATGAGAATATGACCCATCACCCATTAGTGGTAGTTTATAACCATTGGTGAAATAAACTCTAAATGAATATGAATTCCATTGATAGTGGTTGAATTTATGTTAGTATTCCCTAAGGATTTTTAGGACTTCCTCCTTTGTGAGAGATGGAATTCTATGTCGACCAACTACTTGGAACTAAGATGATATAATCAATCAAATAACAAATGGCCCAAACTGAGATTTGAGAGCTGAGAGTGTTGTCATGGGACCTTCATGGTAAAGGATTTATCATAACCAGTGTGTTTCATTTGTATTCTCAGGTTTTTTTTTCATGAAAAGGTGTATCATAGATTAATAATTTGTATTTATTATCATCACGTGAACTACGTAAAAATAAAGAACAATTTCCCCTTACTCGGGATTGATGACCAATCTAACCAATTACGTAGCATGAGTTGGTTATCAAAGATCAATCTCAGGTTTGGATACCCCATGTGGAGGGTTTATGAGGTTGATATTTCAAATGTGTCATTCCAATTTCACTACGAACACTATGAACACTATGAGTTCCTAGTGAATCAATTTTTTTAATAATACACCCACAGTCTATACGGCTCTAATAAAGTGGATATTTTTCCATACTTGGATCAAATTGTGGATTTCATCATTGATGACATACTAATTTACACTATATTAGATGAAGAGAATGTAGATAATTTGATATCGGTCTTCGAATTACTCTTATAGAACTGACCATATGGAAATATCTCATTGTGTTTGTTTTAGAACCATGATGAATACATTTTGTTGAATTTCATTTCTAAGGATTGTTTAGCTATGGACATGACAATGATTGAATCACTTCTATCCTAGGAAACACCCAATACTACAACCAAGGGGATGTGTTTACATGTCTTAGTAGGTACCTACAATAGATTCATGGTAAACATTTATAGGATAGAAGCTACAATGACCTCCTAAAATTTGAAAGGTCATCCATTTTTCTGGAATGAGCATGCTTAGGGATCCTTCTTGCAGTTGGGAATGAGTTGGACTAGTTCCCTAGTTTTGAGGTGACTAAAGGAAGGTGTAGTGTATGTTGTTTTATAATATACCCTAGGACCTTGTCTATGTTGTATATTGTTTCATAGGTAGGAAAAGATCACAAATGGGTCAAGGTAGTTGATGCTTGATGATCAAAACTACACGACACGTGACCTAGAAGAGGAAGTAGAAGTCTTCTCTATAAAGATTTGGAGGAAATATCATTAGGGATGGTGATTTTTTTATACACATACAATCAAAGTTACATTTATATATTAATTTATCATGATCTGAAATTGAGATAGTGACATTGGAGAGAGTTCCTACAAGACTTGGACATAATAGTATTCTTTACTGCAATGAAGGGAGACATAGTAGAATATTCTCGTAGTATTAAATCCTTTTCTCGCATGGTTGAAGATGTATTTTATCAGTTGGATTATTTATATATCAACCTAGTGGATGAGAGGGTTATAGTTTTTCACTAGTCAATAGTGTTGTCTCCTCCACTTCTTCAACATGTGAGAGAGTACCAGTTATGAGATAATGATAGTGAGGTTCTATGATACATGGAATCCCTAAAAAATTCACTTGAAGGAAAATTTGAAGTAGGAAATAATGTAATCCTTCTCTAGGGATGCATTATGGTTCCAGTCACATTGTTAGAGGAGGTGATGAGAGAGTTTCACACATCTCCCAGGGATATAAAACCTGATTTTTAAAATGTGTACAAGGATCTTCAAAAATAGTTCTTCTGGGTTAGAATTAAAAATATCATTTCAGGGTTCATCTCTTAGTGTCTCACATGTTAGCAGGTGAAGGATGAGAACCAGATCCTAGTAGGTTTGTTACATCCATTGAAATCCTAATGTTCAAAAGGTTTAACATATATGTAGTCTTTGTGATGAGGATTCTATGTATTGTTGGATTCCATGAGACCATCTCGGTGATTATTGAACAAGTAATGAAGTCAATACAAAAACTTTAAATCCATTTATAGAGTTTAGTATAGAGATCAATGCAGTTGTATATGTGGGAGATCATCCATCTTGATGGAGTATCATCGATGATTGTCTCAGACTATGATTATTGTTTTACAATATAGATGTGGATACATGTAGTATTCCTCTAAGACCTATTTTATGTTAACTATAACCTTTCACACATTGATGGGGATACTACAAGTATTATCCATGTGTTGGAGGACAAGATGAGGGCATACATGAAGGACTTTATCCAGATCTATGAGGATCACTTAACAAAGGTATAGTTTAATTATAATAACTCTTATCACTTGACTATCAGTATAGAACCTTTATGGGTACTGTATGGATGATCATTCAGGTCATCCTTATTCTTGAATAATATTGGTTTGAAATATCATGATGGCCTAGGGATGGTGTATGTGAAAATGAATCTGATTTTGGTGATCTATGTGTAGATGATTACAACATTGAGTCAATAGAAATAATATATAGATCAATGTTGGATTCCCTTTCATTTCGATCAAGGAGATAATTTTTTCATTATAATTTCCCCATGATTATGATTATGGAGATCCATCCTACACTACTAGAAATAGTGGTTTTAGCGACCGCCAAAAGCGGTCGCTAAAAGGCTTTAGCGACCGCTTTTGGCGGTCGCTTTAGCTTCGTCGGTAAAAACCATTAGCGACCGCCAATGGCGGTCGCTAATGTTTCACATAAACATAGCAGTGATTCGGGTCCTCTCGTCTCTGCATATACGTGGTAGGGGATATGACCTTGCCCCACCGGCCATGGCGGACAGACGACGGCGGTGCATGTAGGGTTATTCGGGTGAGGATGATAAGGTCACCGGATGTCCAAGGAGGGGTTCGGGATTGTACCGCACGTAGACGGCGGTCACGGGTGTGCTGTTAGGAAGCATGGTATGGCATGAAGTGAGGCGGCGGTGTGTGGAGGAATGCGGCGGCGTGCGGAAGTTCGGATTTTCAGCGGCCAGGAAGGAAGAAGATGACGGCGCGCGGGAAAATTCCCGCTGGAATTTTACATTCATATTAGCGGCTGCCTATGGCGGTCGCTAATACCCTCTTTAGCGACCGCCAATGGCGGTCGCCCGCTTCACTAGGTGCCAAAACCAAAATTTCTAGTAGTTCTATGATGAAACATATTCTAGAGGTTCAACATGTTATTCAATATCATATAGATGGTTTTTTTGGGTGCTTTCCACCTAACTATACCACTGTAGTTGGACCGGGTGAAAAACATCTTCCATGTGTTACAGATTATGAGATGCTTGAATGAACCTATTCATGTTGTTGACAAGGGTACATAGACATCGAGGGTGGAACCAGCATTGTGTAGTTTATAGTGGAAATTAAGGATCAATAATAGAGGATCCTCCTAGGATGGATGATTCATTTGGTCCATGTATTGTGGTTGAATGGGATCATACATGATATCTCTTGCAAGCCTAAGGGTAAGATACTGACTAGGTATTCCCACTGATTAGGTTATCCTATACTTTTTGGTAAGAAAATACTTGATGTTGGGGAGAATTTAATGACTATGTTTTACACATATATTATTCTTTTAATATTTCAATATATGTATCAGGATTTATCTTTAGAGTTGAAGTGCTATCTAAGTGTCTTGGGACCCAAAAATTAATATATTTGAAATATTAATTTATCTTAATGCACACATGTGCTTCATTTTGTTGTTTATAGTTTTTCTAGTTTTGTGTACCTCTAATAGAAAATATGAGACAATTGTTAAATCTAGAAAATGGGGATTACCCTAGGTGCAACCTACGGTTGGATGAAATCATACGTCTAGTTGAGACATGTTTTGTTGGTGAATATTATTAAAATATATATGTAAATTTATTTATCTTATTTTAAATTTGTTGGAACTAAATTCATAAATTTATACCTTAGCATAAAAAATATCATGAGTTAGCTGCATAACCTTGTTTGGACTGGAAATGAGGTCTTGGATGTTATTCATTGGAGAATCAAGATCTGAGAAAATAATATAATCATATCACTGTGGATTAAGAGGTAGAATACGGAATGATTCATCACTATTACTGGAAAATGCGTTATTCTCCAAAGATCAGTCCATTTCAAGGTAGAAATCATTATTTCGGGTTTCCACCATTTTTTATTAAAATATTGATCTTGGATTTTATTATATGATGTGGATCTATGATTATTTGATCCTTCACATGAGCTAAAAAATTTATAGATTATATTATTAAGAAATAAATTTTCCATTTCATCTGTAATAATCCAATATTCTCATTTTTTTCATTAATGGTCCAATAATGATTTTAAAAATAAGGATTCATATTGATTATGATCTTTCTCCACTATGTCATTCAAATTATCCATCATTTTCCCAAGGGATTACATATCGACATATCTAGGGTGGGTTCGAGCGTGATGAAACCGGATGATTCCTAGAGGTTTCATGAGAAAATTATGAATTAGAGTTTTGTTTATAGATCAAGACAAGATATAGGATGTGTGTGGGGACTCTGTGGATGAATGATTTTGAGTGGAAAAAAGAGTAATTTAGTGGTTATGGGAAGGATCCTCATGGGGTTTGGATGGCTAAAATCTGGCCACCATCAATGGATCGTGCATGAAAAAACATAGATCTGAGACCCTTTATAGGAATCATGGAAGAAATGGTATAGGTGGTGGAATAATGATGATTCATGAAGAAACCTATGTTTCTACAAAAAACCCTACTGCATGGCATGTTCTAGGATGAACACATGTTGTGTAGTCCCATAATGGTAGTGGCTCGGGTTTCGGGTGGAGAAAAATATCACACACCCTATTGACCCACCAACTATCCTATGAATTAGTGCTAGTAGATCGAAGGGTACTTCCGGAGTACACATAAAAATACATGGATTGACACATGGTCTTGGCCAAAGTTCATATTAATATCTATGAAAACAGAATCATTCAAGATTCTTAGACACTTCTACATACATGGGAATGGGCTAATGTATGTAGGAATGACTGGAAGAGAATGGGTAGGACCAAGGCAGATGATACATTCCTTGTACCATTGGTACATGACATATACTGTGACATGGATTCATATTCCATGTATATGGAAGAATACATTAAAGTAGTTTGGTGAGATCACATACCATGTGGACCCCCCATACAGGGTGTGTAGATCCCCTAGGAACTTTTTCTTATCATATTTACTTTATAGGGACATGGATTTTTTCCCACGACTAACCAATCCGAATGGTTTTTAATCAATAATGTCATGGTGGATTTATTTTGGAATATGAGATATGATGTGAGGTATTCTAAGCATGAATCTTATTTAGGTGATGCTCGATGACATCGTTGATTAGGGATGGATCATCATAGAGATGTTAGGGTTGGAAACCCCCTATTAAACAAGGGTGTGGGTACCTCATATTCTTATTTAACTTCTAATTGTTAACCTCAACCTTAATTCACTAGGGTGTGGGTCCTCTATTTACCAAGTGGTTCCCCATGGATTCTCTAGGGAGTGGGAACTCTGTTCAGAGTGGAACACCCCGGAATGCACAAGGGTGTGGCTCCTCTGATCATTGAGTGGTACGCCTTACCTCATTAAGGATTCCACCCTCTATCAATTGAGTTCCACCCCCATATAAAACTATGGTGTTGGTAAAATATTGGAGAGTGTCACCCCCAAAGGATGTGGAGGAGTGGGGAATCGGGGGTCCTCCATATGGATTTCTCATACAAACAGAAGATATTTTGAGCATCAAATATTTCCCTTTGGATCATAACAAATACTCATAATCATGGGATGTTCCATGAGATGGAAATCTATTTTCTCTCTCTTTTTGGGGAATTTTAATAATATATCTATTATGGGATATATTTCCATCATTTTATGGGTTGATCTAATCTCTACTATGTCTTCTGATTTCTGCCATTGTGTTTTCGAGGCATCTAATTAGGTATGTATATACTCACACCTATATGTAATTTTTCCACATATGATGTGTCTTATGAATACTCAATACAATTTGAAAATGATCTCACAAGAGCTTAGTTGTACCTCATACCTTGACCATGTATAGTGGGTGAGACATGGAGATAATGAGTTGATAAATCTCAACATTTCTTCATTACACTTGATGTCATGTTTTGAATTAATTTCTGGTTCAATGTGTATTTTTTCACTGTTTGTAACATCCCTGATCTAGGTGCCCCTCAACTGGTTCCTCATACCCAGTTGACCACATGGCCTCAAGCACTTTTCCCCAAATTCCAGAGGTTGCTGACTAGTAAAAAGGGAATAGGGTGTGATAGTGGGGAAACTATTCCCTCATTGATAGATAGTATCACAACGGAATAATAATATACTATTGAAAAAGTAGTAAACAACATACCACTAAAATAAATATCATAAGATAAATATGATAAATAACCAAGAATCATTCCATTTAAAAGATTATTCAACATGTCACATGTTCTAGGAAAACAAAAAAATAAGTACACTGTAGTAATACAAAATAAATGTCCAAAAACACAAAATAAACTAAATGATATTAGGAAGAATTACAAGCCTCAACTCCATACAATTCTCTCAGAATCCTAATAATCACATCAAGTAATTGTAGCAGGGTGATTACCCAGATCAATACTTGAAACCATATAATATGTTTTTTCCCAAAAGCATGACATAAATAGGGTGTGACACTAAATTCCAATTGGAAACCACCCATGGTCCGTGCCAATCTGTCAATGAATATATATAATAGGAAGTGTATAATAGTCTAATTAGTAAATAGTAGGCACTCAAAAGTAAGAAAAATATATGTTTTAGAAGACAATGTAATCAAGTATAGGTGATGACCAAATCCAAGCTTGTGTATTATCTTTGATGATGCGTCATTATTCAGTATACTTCAGTATTCAACTCCATTGTATTATATAAAAGTATCAATGTCTTTCCTTGGCTTTAAGACCCCTATTTATAAAAGTAACTGCCAACTCGTGACACAATAATCATTTAATAATTTTCTAATGTAACCCGACCTGGGTATCCCTCAATGTATCATTAGTTTTTTCTTCATTTTAAGGAAGAATCAATGAGACTGACCACCATATATGTGGCTCGCTCACAGCCTTTACATAATTAACCTCATGAGCCTATCAGTTGTCTTTTAACAAAGACAATGGTTTACCCAGGGTATATAAGGGAAAATTAGTCATATAAGCCTAACCATGTCTTTTCACTGAGACTATGGTTCACCCATTTCTAATTAACTCTATTTATCATTTCATTCAATAACACATTCCATCTCTAAAGCGACAATGTGAGTCAAACTATCACATGGATTTAACATAATAAACTCACATGGGTTCAGTTTACATAATAACCATCACATGTAAATTAAACTATTACATGGTCAAACAAGGAAAACTCATAAGAAAAACACATATGACAAGAAAATTATTCAATTTAAATAATTACAAGGCTTAAAGAAACATGTATCTCACGTGGGAATTTCATATAATAAGAAATAAATTTCTAAAAATACAATAATGAAAATTCATGTCAATACTCATTGGAATTCTCAGCCAATGGTCATCTAAGGGAAATTCACACATGGGGTATCCCTAAATAATGTTTCACAGGACAAAACATGCTTTCAAATTATCTCTTTAATTAAATACTCATCAATAGGAAATAAAAGGTTTCATTATTCAATCATGTGGAACCCTAAATGTGGGATCACAGCACTCCAACATATATAAACATCGTGGAAATTCACAAAAGTCACAATAACACCTACTGCATGTTAGTATGACTCTCATTAGCCAGAACCAGGCTCTAATTAGATCTAAAATGGAGTAGATCTACAAAATAGGTATAAACACTCGACCATAAATAACATGATCAAGAGAAGAAATTAATAATATAGGTTCAAGAAGAATAGAGACCTTACTGAGTTGAATCCAACACATCCAAAAGTTTTTGAATCAAAGATCGGACAATAAAACATGAGGTAAACTCCCATTCGGATTTTCATCGATGCACTACTCGTTGAAGGGGGTCTATTTCTGTTTTTCTTAAAAAACGATGCCATGAGATGACTTAATCAATAAAAAATTACACGACATGTACTTGAGACTATATATTGTGTCTATAAAACTCCTAGAGAGACCATTACATGGTTGTGTGCTGGGTTTACATGGCATGTATCCCTCTATACACAACGTGTACATAAAATTACACGACATGTATTCCCCAGTCACATCATGAAGTCGGCCTGAAGCTAGACCTATACCCTTTTTTCCCTCATTTTCTTAAGAATAAACTGAAATGGAAATATCTCTAACTCAAAAGAAGAACCGGTTCCTTATAAATTTCCAGCATAATGAAATTTATCCCCGAATTTCCCTTCCAATGGTGATGAAGAAATATATAAGAACAACTATGAACACTATGATTGGAAATCAGTCTCCTTCTCCCAAGTCTTGTCTTTCACTCAACCATGCTTCCAAAGCACCCATAACAAAAAAAATGGACCGACCAAAGAGAACATTCATGATATAATCTACAATACGAATGGATGCTCCTCAGTGGTGGAATCTTTCTACAACTCCACTTCCTATGGATGAAAAGTGTGAGACAGGTTCAAAAAGAAATGTCACAACTTAGAAATGTGGAAGACATCGTGCATATCCTTGTACATATAAGGTAACTACAGTCAATTAGAAACTGGCCCAACCCTCTACATAATCCCAAATAGACCGATGTATCTCAGTGAAAGATTACCCTATCCCATGATCCTCTTGTTTCCCTAAAGGTCCCGGGCGCAACAGAAGCTCATGGGTGTACGTTCCTACATGGATTTTTGACATTTTAAATGATCAATATGGGATCAATATGATGATAAAAACTAGCCTCCATGGATCGAATCACAGAAATAGACAAAGAAAAGGTCCTGGAACTATAAAGTAAAGATCATCACAGGTTGACTATATTTAATTTAATTAATTGACCAGAAGTACCTTTTATGGCATTCTTTCTTCATTGATATTTCTGATCAAGTTCTGAGGTGATTCGTCCTTGCGTTTCATAAGCCAAGTGTAGACTTATTTTAGTGGTGATACACATGTGCACCACGTATCTCTAGACGTTTCCAAAGAAATCTTTAAGTGCTATCGTGCAGAAGACTTTTCTTGCATTGTTCACCTTAGATCGGCTTGATTTGATAGATGTGGATCTCTCTCGTTCTTGAGAGTGTTATTTGAGGATGGAGTTATTTTGGTTTTGAGAGAATTCTCTAAAAATTTTGTGCACAACGATTCTCTTAGGAAAAGAGTTGGGGTTGTGAGGATATTTATAATCGGGTTTGAGGTTGTAGAGTTATGATAATAAATAAACGTGTTACATGTTTTATTTATTTCATTAACTCTTTTGAAAACCCCATGTCGGGTCATTAATTCCTTCACATGCGCTCACACTGATTATAATAAATATTATTTAATAAAATGATAATATTTCCTCAAAATCCCAATAGGAAAAACTACATGGTGTCTAATCATAAATACACGATGTGCACTTGTTTTTCATTGAAAACTACATTGCTTGTACATTTAGTGAGCATGGCGTGTATATCTTGTTTTATTTATTCATTTCCTTTCCAAAATGAAAACTACACGGCATGTACATTAAATAATACACGATGTGTACTAGTTTTCAAAATAAAAACTACACATCATGTAATCATTAATACATGACGTGTACTTGTTTTCATTTTATTATTCCTCCAACATTAAAATGATTAAGGATTCCTTGAATAATTATTAAACCACATATGGGAATAATATTTATTCTACTTGAGATACTTGGATACACTTAGTGTGTGACCCTCTAGGCCTCTTTCTCGTTGGAATTATGCGGGCTTGCCTAAAGTTTAGGATTACTGTCTAGAAACGGGTCAAGGCACCCAAGAGAAAGAAGTTGACATCACATTGATGTGTCACCTCATATGAACTCTTACTATGTAATTTAATCCATTTGCTTCAATATCTCATCAAGAAGGTTACATGGAGGTGTCATAAACCTATATGCTTGATCTGTCATTCTTTGACTTCCAGAAATAAACTCATCATGTCACCATGGCCATGGAATTTGTTCAACAGTTCTATTTCAATAAAAGGGACCAAGATGTCTACTTCCATAAATATGGAATGGACAAATCCTTCCTTGATTTATCCATTAACAACATGTCATTCGTGATGCACCCAACGTACCCTACTTCCTGCAAGCTCTCTTCATGGAGGTTTTCATCAGAAAATCTAAGTGTGCGAGTCATGACAGGAGTTAATGATAATCTTCCAGTCTAAGGACCATTACACATGCTCGTAGATAGCAATGTCTGATGACACCAAGACATACAAAATTGCTACTGGCGGGGTTGTTCTCATAATCTCCCATCTTGGATATTACCAAGTGTGAACTCCATGAGAGAGAGCCTCGTCTTCTTATGAGTACTTTCACATGACGGCTTGCATACTATGTGTCCTATCATAGTATGCCATCCAACCATAGAACTTTATTTAAGATTATTGTCATATCATTTCAAGGTTCACATAACAGAGGGGATCTCCTAAGTCCTTATCAATGAAATAAACAATCTAGGACATTATCATATTATAGTCATGTAGAACAATGAACAATATATAATAACTGCACATTCATGTAATAAAAGTAAAAAATAGTTGGTTCTCAGGACACCAACCCTTACAAACTTCCACTTGGACTAGAGCAAACTGCCTGTGACTTTTAGTCCGCTAGACCTCACATGATGATCATTTTTCTACTAAGTCAAGGTTTTATTCAAGGAGTATGCCCTGTTGTCTTCCATAGAAGTACTGCTAACTACAACTGCACCTCTCTAAGAAAAATCCCTCAAGAGATGATACTTCTGATGTATTTGCTTTTTCTGCTGATGTGACCCTGCCTCTTTTGAACGTTCCACTGTAGAAGTATTATCACAATATAGTGTTATAGGATCTTTACTTCTAGGTACTACATACAACTCTTGGACAAAGATTCTCATCCCTACTTCTTTTTTAGCTGCCTCAGAAGCTGTGATATACTCGGACTTTTCCATAGAATATGCGACTACACCTTGCTTTGATCTCTTCCAGCTCAATGAACCTCCATTCAAACTAAATATGTATCTAGTCTACGAATTCATGTCATCTTGATAAGTCTTGAAACTAGAATTTACATTTCCTCTGATGACTAGTTTCTCATCACCTCCATAAACCAGGAACATATCCTTAGTACGCCTCAGATAATTAAGGATAGTCTTGACATCCATCCAATGGTGGTCTCCTAAATCAGCTTGATATCTTCCTACCACACTTAATTCATAAGCAACTTCTAGCCTTGTACATAGCATAGGATACATGACTGACCCAATCACGGATGTGTAAGGAATCCTTGCCATTTTCTTTCTTTCCTCGTGGGTCTGAGGACACATTTTATTGGAAATATGAATGCCAAGTGACACTGGAAACAATCCCCCCATGGATTTTTCCATACTGAATCTCTTGAGTATATTTTCAATGTATGTACTTTGACTCAGGCCCAACATTACCTTGGATCTATCATGATGGATCTTGATCCCAAGAATATATGCTGCTTCACCCAATCCTTTCATAGAGAAGCATTTATCCAACCATGACTTAACTGATTGTAAGACAGATACTTCATTTCCAATTAGTAATATGTCATCAACATATACTATTAGGATAACAATAATAATTCCACTAAACCTTTTGTAGACACAAGGCTCACATTCATTCTTAACAAAGAAATATTCCACTATGGCTTCATCAAAACGAATTTTCCATGAACTTGATGCTTGATTTAATCTATAAATGGATTTCTACAACTTGCATACCTTGTTGGAATCCTTTGGAGTCACAAACCCTTCAGGTTGTGTCATGTATACATCTTTCTAGAGGTTCCCATTAAGGAATGCTGTTTTGACATCCATTTTCCCAATTTCATTGTCATGGTAAGCAAAAATGGATAATAGGATTCTGATGGATTTCAGCATCTCAACTAGTTAAAAGGTTTCATCATAGTCAATTCCTTGATGTTGTCTAAAACCTTTTGCAACCAGTCGTGCCTTATAGGTGTGACTTGCCCATCCATGTCAAGTTTCTTCTTGAATACCCATTTATTACCAATAGGATTTACATCAACTAGAGGATCTACCAAAATCCAGACTTTGTTTTTTTACATGGAATCCATTTAAATTCATGGCTTCTTGCCACTTGGCAGTGTATGTGCCTTCAACTGCTTCCTTGTAGGTAATAGGATCATCATTGTCAACCAATAATGAGTCACCATCATCGGTGACAAGAAAACCATATCGTTCTGGTTCTGTCACCTCTATCGTGCTCCTACATAGTTCTTGTGTCATTGGAACATATTGTTCTTCCATGGGGCTTTGTGGAATATGTTCATGTACCAACTCCTGTGTATCTTGATCCTCAACTTCATCGAATTCTATCTCGCTCCCATTATCTCTTTTGGAGATGTGATCCCTCTCAAGGAATATAGTGTGTCTTACTAATATTACCTTTTTATCTGAGGGATTGTATAGGTAATATCCCCTTGTTTCTTTTGGATATCTTATAAAGAAACACATTGTGCCTCGGGGTGCAAGCTTGTTACCTGAAGAGGCCTTAACAAATGCTTCACTACCCCACACATGTAAATTTGATAACATGGTTTTCTGTCCACTCTATAATTCGTATGGAATACCATTTATCGGTTTAGTTGGTACTTGGTTTAGTATGTGTTTTGCTGTTTGTAATGAATATCCCCGAAAGGATAATGGAAGACTCGCATGACTCTTTATTGATCTCACCATGTCCAACAGGGTGTGGTTCCTCATTTCACTTACGACATTCCACTGAGGCGTGTAAGAAGGATTAAGTTGAGATAGAATCTCAAACTCACATAATAAATCAATGAAGTTCTGATTAGGATATTCTCCTCCTCTGTTTGAGCAGAGTTTCTTAATCTTCTTACCAAGTTGGTTCTCAACTTCATTCTTGTATTCTTTGAACCAATCAAAAGAATCTGACTCATACCTCATTAATTAAATATATCCATATCTACTAAAATCATCAGTAAAAGTTATGATGTAAAAGAACCCACCCCTTGCTTCAACTAGAAATGGTCCAAACACATCTATGTGAACTAATTCTTGAAGCCCTTTAGCCCTTTCACCTTTCCCACTAAATGAGGCATTGGTCATTTTTCCTTGTAGACACGCATGACATACACCAAGTGGTTTTAGTTTGGAATAATCTAAATACCCATATGGATGTATTTTTGTCAATAATTTCTCATTAACATGACCTAGCCAGTGATGCCAAAGTTGGGTTTGGTATGAGTCATGTGAATTAACATTGTCATCGATTTCCATTACTTGGTTTGTGTAGTCTAACACATAAAGGTTGTTCTATAAATGTGCCCTACCAAAACAAATACTATATTTATAAAACTAGAAACATTCATTTCCAAATATGTAGATGAATCCATCGGTATCTAATCTGGATACTGAAATAATATTTTTAGTAATAGAAGGAACATAATAACAACCCTTTAACACCAAGATCATTCTAGTTGGAAATGTGAGGTGGTAGTCCTCGATAGCTTCAACCACATGTCTGGATCCATTGGCTGCTCGTAGATCTACCTACCCTCAATCAATCTTCCTAAATCTACATGGTTCCTGTATTTGGATACATATGTGAGAACCAAAATCTATATCTAATAACCAATTTTTAGAAACAAATAGATTTCATTCGATGAAAAACACACCTGAAGCTTCCCCTTGCTTCCTTGGCTGGGTTCAGTTTTTCTTCTAGTGGCCTTTTTAGACACATACGAAACATACAGCCTCCTGTTCTCTTCCCCCCCCCCTTTATGTTCCTTTTCTTGGAAGTTCTTAAATAATCCTTGGGATTAAATCTCTTCAACTTCCCTTTCCTTTTATTCACTATAAGGACAGAAGGATTTTCACCCTTCATATCATTGTCCACTTGACAAATAAGGATAAGAAGATCAGATAGAGAATTCTCAATTTTTTTCATGTTAAAATTTACAATAATTTTAGAGAAGTTCTGGGGAAGTGATGCAAGAATGAGATTGGTACCCAGTTTTTTGGAGAGTTTAAACCCTAGAACCTTCAAACGCTCAAATTAGCCAATGCGCTTGACTACATGAGGCCCAACTGGGGAACCTACTCCAAGCTGGCTCTGAAATAGAGCCTTAGAGATCTCAAACCTAACCTATCTTTCTCTCTCCTCATATAGACCACAGTGGTGCTCGAGCATGCTATAGGAATCCATGTCTTCAAGACACTTCATGAGCTCACTAGACATTAATGATAGCATAAAACATTGAACGTCGAGTGAATCGTTCAAATTTTGATCATAGATAATGAAATCAAGATCACTTTATCCATGGGAAGGAGTATCAGGAAGTGAGGACTCCAGCACATAAAACTTTCATTCATGGCATAGGATAACCTGAAATCACCCAAACTATTCCTGAAAGTTACTACCGATGAGGATATTGTCTTTATCCAGAATTGATCGCAGAGAAAATGTGGTGGATGAGCTTGTCATAATGATTCTAAAAATTAAAAGAGAAGATTTATTAGTACAATCTTGATCACATTTTATGAGAAATAATAAATTTTATTAAGTCTCTCACTATTTTCTCAAGTCCCAATGGCCCTCGCCATTGAACTCGAAATGTCCAGTTGCTTTGAAATTATAGTGAAAAGGATCCATATTCCACTTTGCATAACCCCAAAAAGGGTTGGTTAAGATATTTGAAGGTATTTAGGTTGGAAAATATTTTCCAACTGCGATCTTATAGTTCCTTGATCCGTTGATTGAACTCCCCAATCCTGAAATCCTAACTTGGATTTCCTCAACACTTGCCTCCATTTTACAACAAGTCTAGAAAGGGCTAATACTCTTGATGTAAAATGTTTAAGTCAACCCAAAACATTACTAATAGCTTCCTTTATAAAAGTAAGTGTCCCAAAAAGGGTTGGTCAAACATATAGTTTTGTTGAGTCTCTCCCTTAATCAAGTAACAGATGGCTTGGTATGACTTAATATGGTATTTGATGGATTTAATTCTTTATGATTATTTTTTCATTATCACATGCTTTTTAATATTAAGTTATGCTTTATTAAGTGATTAACCATGTTCTGATAATGTTTACGCATAGTTTGGTTTTTATTTTATTCTATATTTTCATGTTTGTTTATTTCATTAATAATGTGATTGTGAAAACACATACATAATAAATAAACCATGCAATCAGATAGAAATAAAATAAAATGGAATGATCATGAGCTTCTGTTGGTTAGCTTATCTAGCGGTTTTGATAAGCTAACCCTGGCCTAGGAAAAACACCTTGAACCTGATGGTTCCTGTTTTGCAGCTCCCATCTATCCACATTTGCATCTTCTTGGGTTGGTTTTGCCTCAGCTTTGGATTCTTGAACCATCTCCACTGGATTGGGAGATCCTCCATTACATGGGGTTTACATTATAGATACCATGGGTATGCATGCCCTAAATTTTATTGGAAGAAGGCTCGCAGGACAAAGAATATAAATTAAACAAATTTAAATAAAACCATACACACATTAAAAGGGTCTTAGGTCAAGATCATGATCATCCATAGCATGCAATGAAATTTACGCATATTTGGCATTCAAATTCTTTTAATCATTCTATTAATTATAGATAAGTCATTCTTGAATTCAATTAATTAGGATCTTATAATTAATCAATTATTTATCTTAAATTCCTCTTTAAATTTCATTGATATTCTTCTCATCCATATTCCATGTACATGTATTTTTACTTTTGGTAGAAACCTAGTGAAATTTTATTTCTAGAAAGTACATGGTGTGTAATATAGCCTACATGCCGTGTATTTTTCACCCTTTATCCAAAGTAAACGTCGGGGGGTTTGGTGTGTTTTATGTACTTTGGAAATTTTGGTGTACATGGTGTGTAGATTAATCTAACATGGAGTGTAATTCCTTATTATACGGTTACCGTCCTGGTAATCCTGTGTACGCGGAACAAGACTTCTCCTTGTACACGGTTTCACTTGGGTTGGATCAGACTACACGGCATGTTGATTCAACATACACACCGTGTATTCCAGTTCCCACAAGCTGTTCATTTCTGGTCAACATGGTGTAATAAATACTTAGGCATACTCAATTCACACAGCGTGGTTTGGTGGACCAATAACGGTTTGTTGAACCTAAGTTCACGGCGTGTAGTTTTCACTACATGTCGTGTATTCTTTTGTTATACGGACAGAAAGAGCAGCACCTCCAAATGAGTTCCTCATTTTTAATTGAATCAAAATTAAAATTAAAAGGTTGTTTCTGTGATATGAATCGAGAAACAAAGGGGGAATAAAAGGTCTCATTCATTCAATTTTATAGAACGATTTATCTTGAATTGAATCAAATATAAATGTGTAAATTATCAATGAAAATTATGTAATTATAATCAACATTGTGACTCCCTCTGATACTACTTGAAGGTCTCGGGTGCAGTGTAAGATCATGAGTGGATCTTCCCTCTTGGATTTTTGTCATTTTCAATGATCAATACGATGATAAATGCCAGTCTCCACAGATAGAATCACAAAAATAGACAAAGAAAAGGTCCTAGAACCATAATGGAAAGATCATCACAGGTTGATTGTAATTAATTTAATTAATTTAAAAGAAGTACCTTTTATGGTATTGTTTCTTTGTTGATATTTTTTATCACATTCCAAGATGATTCGTCGATGCGTCGCAGAATCCAGGTGTAGAGTTTCTATAACGGTGATCCACATGTGCACCACATATCTCTAGATGTCACCAAAGGAATCTCCAGGTGCTAGCATGGAGAATCCGTTGCTTGCATTGTCCACCTTCGATCGCCTTGATCCGATGGAGGTGGATCTATCTCGGTCTTCAGAGTGTTCTTGGAGGATTGAGTTCTTTCGGTTTTGAAAGAATTCTCCAGAATTTTTGTGCATAATGATTCTCTTAGAAAAAAGAGTTGGGGTTGTGTGGATATTTATAATCGGGTTTGAGGTTGTAGAGTTATGACAATAAATAAACGTGCTACGCATTTGATTTATTTCATTTACTCTTTTGAAAACCCCATGTAAAGTCATTAATTCCTTGACTTGTACCCACATAGATTATAATAACTATCATTTAATAAAATGATATTATTTCCTCAAAATCCCAACTGGAAAAACTAAACGGTGTGTAATCATAAATACATGGTGTGTACTTGTTTTTCATTGAAAACTACACGGAATGTACATTCAATGTATAGGGTGTGTATATCTTGTTTTCATTTATTCATTTCCTTTCCAAAATGAAATCTAAACGGTGTGTACATTCAATAATACACGACCTGTACTTGTTTTCAAAATAAAAACAACACTAAATATAATCATTAATACACAACGTGTACTTGTTTTCATTTTTTCTTCCTCCAACATTAAAAAATTTTAGGCTTCCATGAATAATTATTAAACAACGTATGGGAATAATATGTATTCTACTTGAGATACTTGAATACACTTAGTGTGTGACCCTCTAGGCCTCTTTCTCGTTGGCATTAGGCGGGCTTGCCTAAATTCCAAGATTACTATCTAGCAACGGGTCAAGGAACCTAAGAGAAATAAGTTGACGCCACATTGACATGTCACCTCATACAAACTCTTACTCTGTAATTTAATACCTTTGTCTCAATATCTCATCAAGTAGGTTTCATGGCAGTTTCATAAACCTATATGCTTGATCTGTCATTCTTTGACTTCCATAAATAAACTCGTCGTGTCACCATGGCCATGGAATTTTTTCGACAGTTCTATTTCAATAAAAAGGACCAAGATATCTACTTACATAAATATGGAAGGGACAAATCCTTCTTCGACTTATCCATTAACAACATGTCATTCGTGACACACCCAACGTACCCTACTTCTCACCAACTCTCTTCGTGATGGTTTTCGTCAGTAAATCTAAGTTCGCGAGTCATGAAATGTGTTAATGATAATCTTCTAGTCTAAGGACCATTAAACATGCTCCTAGATAGAAATGACTGATGACACCAAGACATGAAGAATTGCTACTAGTGGGTCTGTTCTCATAATAATCCATCTGGGAGATTACCAAAGGTGAACTCAAAGAGAGAGAGAGTCTCTTCTTCTTACGAGTACTCGCACATGAAGATCTGTATACTATGTGTCCTATCATAGTATGTCATGCAACCGTAGAACTTTATTTAAGAATATTGTTATATAATTTCATGGTTCTCATCATAGAAGGGATCTTCCATGACCTTATCAATGCAACAAATATTCTAGTACATTATTATATTATAGTCATGCAGAATAATGAACAATATATAATAAGTGTACATTCATGTAATCAAAGTACAAAATTGTTGGTTCTTAGGACACCAAACCTTACAGTCCCATCCGTAGTGCTACACGTAGGAAATCTCTATCCCCGAACTCAAACTACAAAGGTTGTATATAAAGATCGACCTATGATTTTTGAAAAGACTACGTAGTAGCCATATTTTCCAGAATCAACTGAACCCGATCAGTGGTTTCTTATAAAAGACAAGGCCTTAGCATCGATGCCTCTCCTACCTCCATCCAACACATTGGTGATCATCATGGCCTACCATACAAATACTGATTTGGAACAATCTTAATACTATCATGTAAGCTATTGTAGTAGGAGAACTCAACAAGGAGTATATGTGTCTCCCTAGAAACTCCAAAATCTTGTATTCAAACCTAAATCATGTCCTCCCACACCTGAATAGTGTACTCTAACTAGAAATCTATCTGTGGGTGGTAGTTTGTGCTCAGAAGAACCAGTGTACCTCATGCCTTCTTTATCCCTTTCTAGAAACAAGATGTAATGTTTCTCACTATTTGAAATGATATAATAAGGAACCCCATGTAGTCGTTCAATCTCATAGATGTACAACCTCCCTTTCTCATCAACATTGAAGGTTTCCTTGATCATCCACAAATGTAAAACTACTGTAAGCCTATCAACCTCAATCAATACTACATCGTTACCTTGGGGTGACCTAGGTAAACCCATCACAAAAAACATCACGACGTCATTACATTTCCACTCTGGAATGGGTAGATGCTGTAAAATTCCTACTAGTCTTTGGTATTCTTCCTTCACCTGTTGAAAAGTGGAACATCTCATGAAAAAACGAGATACATCACCCTTCATGCCTGGCCACCAACACTAAAGATGTAAATCCTAATACATCTTAGTAACACCAGGATGCACTACACAAACTAAAGCATGAAAATATTATATCATCTCCTCGCACATGACTACTGACACCCATACGTGACCATGTAACTAAAAAATCACATCCTTTCCAATGGTACAACTAGGTGGGGTCCTCACCTAACAAACTCTTCTGTAGAACTAGGCCTTCAATATTTGATAGTTTCCTCATCGTTACACTTTATAGTAATCTAGAGGTAATAGCTAAGGATGTAAGAAATGTCTATCCCTGAATATCTTGCACCTCCAAGTGAATCTCCAAGAACAACGCCATCAGATGACACTCTCTATTGGACTACTACACAGCTTATATTTTAGTCATCTTGTTCAGTGGATCATCCACTACATTACATTTCTCAGGAGTGTAGGAAAGCTCATATTCGAAAGAGTGAAGGTATTCCACCTACCTTCACTACCTAAAATTCAGATCACACTAAGTAAATATGTACTTGAGTCCTTGGTGTTTATTAAACCATAAAACTCTTTTCGAAAAAGTAATGTATCCAATAATGTAAGTCATGAACAACCGTGGCTAACTCAAGATCATGCGTCAGGCAGTTTCTCTCCTGTGGCCTTAGCTACCGAGACTTATATGCAACAAATCGATCCCCAAAAATAAGTAATACTCCCATCCTGATACCTAATTCATTACAGTCCACAATATAACTCCTACCCATCATTGGAAAAATTAGTATTGGTGATGATGTAAATCTACCTTTCATCTTCTGAAAGGCCATCTCATATGAATCTGACAAAATGTACTTCACAACCTTCTTTGTCAATCCCAACATCGGCACTTCTTATCATGAGAAGTATTATATGAAAAAAAATATAGTACCCATCCAACCCTAGAAAACATCCTTCCTCAAAGAGTTTATAAGGTTGCACCCAGGTAACTACTGCTCTAACATTCCATGGGTTCACTGATACTTCTATCTTTGAGACGATGTGACCTAGGAGCTAAATCTGATCCATCCAGTAGTGTTACTTTATGATCTCATAATATAACTGATGATATCTCAGAGTACTCAAAAGGATCTCAAGATGTGTGGCATGGTTATGTCTATTTGGAGAATACACAAAGATATCATCCATGAAAACCACAACAAAATATTCATGATAAGGATGGTACACTCATTTCATAAGTTCCCTAAAGACCGCTAGAGAATTCATGGGACAGAACGGTATAACCACATACTATTATAGAGCATATTATCTTCAGAAATCTATGAAATGTATATATTATGAACTATCATGTAATTTATTATAAAAAGATCTCAGATCAATCTTAGCGAATACCAAATATTTTCACAGCCAATCAAAGAGATCAACTATCCATGGATAAGGATACTAGTTTTAAATGGTAACTGGTTCAATTTTTTATAATCCTTGCATAGCATTTGTGTATCATCCACCATTTCATAAAAAGGACTAGCAAACCCCATGGAAAAGTACTGGGTTGGATAAACCCATTTACCTCCATATCCTATAGCTTCCTTTTGTGATCTTGCAACTCTGTCATATCCATTCTATAAGTTGGAATGGATACCAGTGTAGCTCCTAGTATAATATTAATAGAGAACTCTAACTCTCTTACCAAAGGTAAACCTAAGATGTTGTCTGAGAATACATCCATAAAATAATCAACCACTAGTGGAAAGTCCATATGACATGTCCCCTAGTCATCCAGATATAAACTGTAAATCATTAATGTCATCCCACTTAACCCAAGATGCTCAGGTCCATATCTCCTTTCATGGAAATCTCTCTCTCCCTTATGTAGAAACAATCCTCTTTCTGGATAAGTAAAACTTACCTCGTGTTCATAGAAATCAGTGAAAGATTGAATGGATAAAAACTAGTCCTTTCCAAGTATGACAACAAAGCCTGTCATTTCTAATACATTGAGTTCCCAAACAAAGTGACACCCACCAATTTCATGGGGGTACTCCTTACACTATCACACACCTAACTTTATAATACATTAGAGAGTGTTTAGTTTCATAACATCATAATAAGTAAAAACATGGACCCCTAGGCTCTCCAATATGGGAACATATATGAAACTATGTGAATCCCCTATATCAAGAAGTGCATAAGCTAAAATAGAGGTGACTAGAATAGTACCTCTGAAAAAAGATGGTATGGGATCCTTCTCATGTTGGTTTTATTGCACTGCATAAGTCTGACCTGTACCGTGGCCCTGTGACACTGCCTGACTACCCTGATCAGATCCACCCTACAATCGTTGTTAATCTGGGGTCTAGCTGTGACGACCAGGACCACCACCTTAGCCTGAGCGGCTTGACCTATTCTAGTTCCCTAACTGTTGAGATGATGCTGACCCTTCTCCTGAATGTGGAGATGGTGAAGACCCTAACTCACTAGATGCTGGTGGGAACATCCTTCATAAATGCTATAAATGGACCATCTTTCCATATGCCCGACACTCAACTAGGTCCATCGAGAACTGATTTTTAGTATACCAAACTCTTATGCACTGGAAGCACCTCCCCTAGCTATTGAAAGATAAGTTATGAGTACTAGTTTCACCACAAGTAATATCCATATGAAACTTCCTACTTCTGATTGAAATAGTACTAGATCTTAGTGTCGAACTTCCCTAGCTCGCACCTCCAGATGCCCTCTAATTCAGCACGGTAATCAGTTGTTGGTTCACTATATCATATACATCATTCATCCAAAATATATTCACCTACGAATGAATTTCTTACCTGATGTCATCCCCTAATTTCCTTTCCTTTGATAGATTTTCAATAATTAGAATACGTACAAAGCACTGAAGAATAGTTAAGCGTGCATAGTAATCCATAGTTTATAGAGATCCCAGCTCCAGAATTTTAAATTCATGGGCTTTTTCAATAACATGAACTCTATCAATGAATTTGCAGCATGTAGCCCACCTTCCCCAGAAAATGTGGGTGAATAATCTGACTGGAACACTCGTGTCAGTTCTTCCATTGATGTGGTAGGTTATGGTGCTCCAAAAAAGGTTTTCATAAACCTCGTAAAACCTTCACAGAAAATTGAATCAGCACATACATAAAATATAACATCTGGTCCCAGACTTGGCATGACTAGAGTGGCCCCCGGTATCCCATGGCCTACCTCCTCCGAGGTATGATCATCACCACCCTCCTATCATACTACTGGAGGTCTTCTTTGTGGAATTTCACAATAATGTCAATCACATAAACTATAGTATAAGGTTATTCATCAAGGTATGAATTTAAAGAGTGAGAGAATTAAAGAGGAGAAGAAAATCATCAAATGTTTAAAAAAGATGAGTACATAGAGTTTATGGACAATTCACGGTGTGTACACTTAGGCCCTTACATGGTCATGTACTCTTTCCAACCTGGGCATGTAACACCCCAGGTATACAATGTTTAGGGATAATACACGATGTCTATACTTAAGATCATACATGGTTGTATAACTCTGTTGGCCTTGGTCATGTAAACCACCTAGGTACACAACGTCTCTGGCTGACACATGGCATTTAATCAAGTCTTCCCTCATGGACATGTACTTTTACATGGCCAGATCCACACAGGTCTACCTATTAAAAAATACACGCGTAGTGAATAAGGTACACAACATGTTCTAATCAAAACACAACAACCCGTGTTCTCTCTCACATGACTGGACAAATGGTCAAAAACCACATGGCATGTACTTAGAGTACACAGTGTGTACTTAAAAAGTTCTTTTCTTTCAGAACAGAAGTGTATATGGAATTTGTTCATATGACCACAAATCATGTTGTTTGGGTTTCAAGATAGTAAACCTCAGAAAGAACCATTATTTCTGTATTTTGAAATATAAAGCAACGGGGTTCCAAATTCTAATCAGTGTGTTCCTATACTCCCCACGAATCAACGCTTGGTATTCACATATTGCACATAAAAACAAAATTTATATCCCATGTATGAAACATGATCCACCAAATTTTGATCCAAGAGGGAACAAACTCCTCAGGGAAAAATGTTTGGAATCTATCCAATTCAACCATACTATGAACCAATACACCAATCAAAATAGCAAGCATACCTATCAAGGTACCTATCACAACAACATGCATATCTAGCACGAAATCTATCACAAGAGCATGCAATCAGTAATGATCTCTAAATTGAATGGCAAGAATTCATGGAATGTTATTTCTAACAAGTTTCTATATGATGCATGATATGGAATACCCTCATCTTATTAGGTTTCAACCTAAAAGAACAACAATGATATCAATAATAGTAGCACAAAACAAGTGTGTCACCCAATAGTGAAATCAAATCAATTGTAATAGCCCAAAATTCAAAATTTATGATTTCATTCGAGGTAATATAGATCTTCCTTATACATAGGGCAGTTACAGTCAAGAAAAACTAATTATAAAATTTCATTTCCATTATATCTTTTCCAAAAAGTAATGAAATATAGGAAGTAAAACCTTTGATACCACTTTGTAACACCCCAGATCTGGGTGTCACTCAACCGGTTCCCCATACCTGATTGGCCACATGGCCTCAAGTGCATTCCCCAAATGCCAGAGGCTGCCGAATAGCAGTAAGGGCCTATAGTGTGATAATGGGGAAACTATTACCTCATTGGTATAGTGTCATATAGAAGAATAATAGTATACAAGATTATAAGTAGTAAACTACATACAACTGAGATAATAGTGGAAGATGGATAAGATAAATAACAAAGCATCATTCCATACAATAGACTATTCAGTATGTCACATGTTCTAGGAAAAAAACCAAACAAGTTCCCTATAGTAAAACACAAAATATTTCTAAAAAGCACAAAAGAATCAAAAAGATACTAGGAAGAATCATAAGCCTTGGCGCCTTCCAATGCGCTCTGACTCCTAAGCATCACATCATGTACTTGTAGCAGAGAACTTTCCCTAATCAACACCTGCAACCATATAATCTATTTGGGATCAAAAGAATTACATAAATTGAATGTGAGACTAAATACCAATAGTAAAAAACCCATGGAATGTGCCAATATGTCAGTGAATATATATAACAAGTAGTGTATAATAGTGAAATCAAAAAACATTAGGTACCCAAAATTAAGCACAACAAATGTCTGATAAGATAATGTAATCATGTATAGGTGAAGACCGAATCCCATCATGTGATTTGTCATGCCTGACAGATCCTTAGTTATTATATTTCATTATTCAACTCCATTTGATTATATAAAAGCCTCGAGGTCCATCTTAGGCTTGATGACCCCCCCCCCCCCCACCACCACCACCCTCATATAAAAGAAACCGTCAACTCATGAAATAATAATAATTTTCCAATAGAGCCCGGCTTGGCTATCCCTCAATGGATCCTTGGTTTGATCGGCATTTTAAAAAAAAATACTTAATGATTCTTACCACCATATATGTTGCTTTCACCTGGCCTTTACATATTTAACATCTTGAGCCCATCCATTGTCTTTTGACCGAGAAAACGGTTCACCCCTGGTATATAAGGTGCAGTTAGACTTATGAGCCCGACCTAGTCTTTTAATGGAGGTTGTGGCTTGCCCATCGCTAATTACATCTTTTTATCATTTAATTAAATCACACATTCCAACTCAAAAAATACATTTGAATCAAACTATTATATCAATTTAACATAATAAACTCATGTGGGATCAGTTTACATAATAACCAACACATGTAAATTAAACCATTACATGGTCAAACAAGGATAACTGACCTGATAAAAACATATAACAATACAATTATGAAATTTAAACAATTAAAAGTCCTAACATAACAATTATCTAATGTGGGAAATTAATATAATGATAAATACATTTTTAACAATCCAAGAATGTAAATTCATGTCCAGCCTCATAGGCATTATCAGCCAAAAAGTCATCCAAGTGAAACACACCCATGGGGTTTCCCTAAATCAATGTTAGCAACCCTAAACATGCTTTCAAATTATCCAATTAATTACCCAATCAAAAATATGATATAACTAGGTTCATTATTTAATCATGTAACACCCAAAAAGTGGGTTCGTGACACTATAAAATATATAAACATAATGAAAATTCATGAAAGGCACAAGACATCCTAACTCATGTTAGTATGACTCTCCTCAACCAGTGTTGGGATCCAATTCGACATAGAACATATTAGATGTAAAAAATGGGTATAAACAATTAACAATAAATAACTAGATTGAGAGAAGAAATTACAAATAAAGGTTCAAGAGGAATTGAGATATTACAAAGGGGAATCCAATGCATCCAACGGTGTTTGAATCAGAGATTGGATGACAAAGAAGAATGAAAAATCCCTTCCAAATATTCCTGGGCGCATTTCTCATTGAAGGGTTCCCAATTCTATCTGTCTAAAAAATGACTCTACGACCCGAATTAAATAATAAAAAAAGTACATGACATGTACTTGAGACTACATGATGTGTCCTTACAACTTCTAACCAGAACATTAAATTGATGTGTACTAGGATTTCATGGAATGTATCCCTCTACACACAGTGTGTGCATAAAATTACATGGCTTGTAGTCCCTGATCACATCGTGTAATTAGCCTTCAATTATCACTTCAACCTCTTTCCCCTCATTTTCTTAAGTATAAACTGGAAAGGAAAGATCCATACCTCAATGGAAGAACCGGGTTGTTACACTCTACACATTGGCTTCATTCATCCATACTCTAACATAATACCTAGTGGATATTACATTGATAGTTTTACTCTAGATGTTAAATATTTTTTGCTATTCCTATACAATATTTCATAAAAATGGTTTGGTTCCAGCATACAGTTATAGTATGAAATAGCCTCCCACATACGTTATGCCTTATCAACACTTTTCACTAACCCATATACTATTATACATAGTCTTGGGGTTGTAATGTATTATCCTTTCATAGGCCAGGTGTTCTCCAATGGGTGAGGACATTACAAATAATTTTAATAATATAAATGTAAAGTCATATTCATAGTAATTGGCTCAAATATTGACCATTAGGGAAGATAATATATTGGGAGGTTGATAATAACCTCATTAATTAATTTGAAGATGATTTTTGTGATATTTTATGGATTTAATGTAAAATACCGATTTTTTAAAAGGAAACACTATGTTTTATAGTGTACATTATAAGCCATATCAAGAATAAATAAATAACTGAATATTATTTGTTAAATGATTATATTAAAACATATTGTTTGAATTATGTTTAGGAATATGATTAACTTAATTATGAAATTATGTTTTATATAGTATTATATAATGAATTCAGTTATTACCAATTATTTATAAAATAAAATAAAAATAATAATTGAATATAAAGGATGGGTTTTTATGAAAAAAAATATATTTTTTATGAATAGAATGAGATTTTATCATAATTAATCACTATTAATGAAAGATATTAATGAAATTTATATGATAATAATTTGATAAAATGATATAAATTCTACCATTATGTTTTATAGGATTTATATAAGAATAAAATGACTTTTAAAAATAAAAATTTGTATAATCATTAAAAGGTAGTTTTATCTCCTTTTAAAAGAAGTATTTTTTAAAGGATAAATTTTGAAACATTTAATAAAATATTTTTGATATAATAAACATATAATTTTAAATTGGAATATCAAAATTTACTTATGCAGACTTTTTTTATTTTTATGGTACGTTTAATGTTTTGGAGAATAGTGAAAAATTCAGGATTTTAATTGAAAATTACTTCTTCATGTAAAAAATTTATAGTGTTAATTTATATTATTTTATTGGTTTTAATGTATAATTACATAAATATTGTATATTTTATATGAATCTAGGTCATTAAAATCAATTTCACATTTTATTTGGATAAATAACATATCATTTTTTAAAATGTTTTCACTTTAAAAACTCGTTTTCTCATTCCTTTCATGACATTAATTTTAATTTTATTTTATATAGTTATGTATTTTTAATTTTATAAAACTATATTTCATATTTAGAATCATAAGTTCTAAAGATAAGTTAATAATTCCATTTTATTATTCGATTATATGAATTTTTTCTTAGGTAATATTTCTTACAACGGTTATTGATAAATCAGTAAACTATGGGTAAAAATAATATTATAAATATTATAACATTTCCCCAACACATGTTATAATTTTATTGGATGAGTTATTTTAGAAATAAATTAATCCTTGGACCAATTTTAGGGTCTTTTGGATACACTTATCATAATTTATTTTAATGAAAAGTCAAAGAAGTCATACTTTTGTTTTTAACAAGTCAAACATTTTAGTATGTGGTTACCTAGGGGTTATATTTGAATATAAACAGTTTTATGAAAATTTAAAATATATATATTCATCTATATATATTTTTTATTTTCATGGAATAAATAATTATGTTATAGTCTTTCATAATGATGATGCACAGATTGATTAATTAATGAAAATATGAAATAATTAATTTTTAAAATATTAAAATTAATATAATTTGGAATAGTTAATATCATCCACTAATTTTATAGATGACCTAGAATTTTAGGTATGTATTTATATTATTGGTTTGCATATAACCTGTTTTATTTATGTTTTTAAATTCAATGTATTTTTTTCCAAACAATGAGTAATGATATTTTAAAATAAATAATATTTCATTGAATAATATAAAATTCATAACAGTCCTAAATTAAAAAAATGATTAGTATGAGGATAATAATGTCATAATTGATCAATTTGTTGGTCCTTTTTTATTTTATATTAAATATAGTAAACCTAAAAAATTAAAAATACATGTTGTCATGGTAAGAGTCTGAGGGACTAAATAAGCGTTAAAACCAAAAGATAAGGGAAAACCCATGACATAAACTTGTCCAAAAATTATAGCATGAAGAGGATTACACCATTATGATAATAATATAAATTTTTTTTAATGGATATCTTTCTATG
Organism: Viscum album; assembly: GCA_963277665.1. Lineage (NCBI taxonomy): Eukaryota > Viridiplantae > Streptophyta > Magnoliopsida > Santalales > Viscaceae > Viscum > Viscum album. The sequence continues at coordinate 235,547,250 of OY728158.1, forward strand.
AAAATTACTTATATATTAATTAAATTAAAATAGTTACAAAATCAGAGACCCTTTGTACTTAATATCATTTAGGTGTCCCTATAGGGAAAAAATAAAGATATGAATAAAGATAAATGTATATTTGGATATTGGTGATATTATTTTAATTATATAAATTTACTCTAAACTAAAATAAATTATATAAGTACAATAAATTCTTCTTCAATTCTAAAACCGAATTTATTTAATTAATAGGAAAAAAAATATTAATTTCAAAAATATTTATTGTGATATAATTTGGTTGATTTAATGAGTATAATATTTTTTATGGATTTTTATGACATATTAGATATGTTTCAAATAATTATATTTAAGATCCCACTTTTTATTGATGTATTTAAATTCAAAATAATTGAGTAGTATCAAATTTTACAATAATGATATTTTATAGAATTACTGATTTATTCGATTTTTTTAAATTGTAAAAATATTAAATAACTAAAGAAGGGATACGATATGGTCCCAAATGTCAAAAAATATTCATTATTTGAATATTTATAATTATTTGGCTCTAAAATATTATTATAGTTTTTTAATACTCTTAGGATTTTGAAAGTTCCCTTCACCACAATTATTAAAGGGTAGCTCCTCCCTCACTTCATCAAAACACATTGGGCCTTATAACTCAACTAACCACATTACATTACTATTATGAACATCCTTATTTAATTTATAGAGGTTATTGTACTTATAAAATACTAACCATTGTGTCCCTACAAGGAGATATAATGGACGTTTTCCGAAAAAGAGGTAACCATATTTACTGAATCATTCATGTTTATTTCTTCTTCAACATACTATTAATGTTTTGTTTCTATTGTAAAGTACCAAATCTATTACCATATATATGCTTATATTTTATTATGATTACTGGACCAGAATATTCCACCATTTATCCATCATATGAATAAAATATCACTCCGCGTGAGTATGAACGACTTATCTTTCTAGGTCATGGTGAAATCACTTTTTCATCACCACTTTAAATGGATGGGTATAATGATAAAAGTAATGGATATATATATATATATGAAATTATATTTATTCTATAAAATATAATATATCATACACAAAATTATAATTCCCCCATTAATGTAATGATATCCTCACTTGTGGGAATGTATGGCCCACCGTCTCTATGGTAGGATGCGATTCATTTTCCTTGTTAAAAAATCAAGAATTTTTTTAAACATGTATATATTGAATAAATATGATATATATGACCTTAATTAATTTCTATATATGATTGGACTATTTTATATGCACAAGAATTGGGTCTTGCACGAAAAATCATCCATGGGAAAATGAATGAGTTAAACCTAAATCAAGGGTAATAACTAAATATTATTAACAAATAGGTGACAAAATGAACATATAAGATATCATAAATTTGATTAATGGTATGGTATAAATTAATAACATTATTTTAACCATTATAATGATGTTTAAATCACATTAAACCATTGGAAAGCATAAGTTAATAGATTTTCATAACACTCTTTACATCTTTGATATATATGTCATATTCCCCACTTACATGTTTCCTATTATGTATCTACTAGAACATTTGAATTATTATATAACTAATAATTTCATCTTCATGTTATTTAATTTTTGACTTTGAATTATCTCATCGAAAGGGTTTTAACATGTAAATTGGCAACTGGAAAAATTTATCTTGAAATCTCACATTAATTTTTGATAGTTAAATCTCACTTAAAATAACCACTTTCTCATTGTAAATTTTCATTGAAATTTATATTTCTATATGATTTACATATTCTTGTATGATTAGTATGATTCTTCCCTAAACTGTAAAATATTTTTACATGTAGTTATTTTGTTGAATGTTATCTTATTTTCTAGGGAAATAATAGTAAATATGTATCTGTTACTTAATACAGATATATAATAAGGAACATTGATTATGAATTTAAATTGATTATTTTAAATATGAGTATTTATTTGGAAATAAATAAATGGGTTGGGTATGGTTTAATGATACCCCCTCAATGAATCGATAGTATTATAGGATGAATTCTGATGAAAAAACACTTTGTGTTTGTAAACATTACGTTTTAGGATATATTGAGAATATTCTTGACAATATAAATAATGTTCTCCAATATGTATAGGTTTGTACTAATTAGTTTTTAAAACTTCTCATGAAAGGTATTGATGGTATTGGTTCATGTTCTAGACACATAACATGTATTAACTAAGCATTTCTTACTTTTAGAATTAATTCCTTATCACATAGCATATTTTTACTGTGAAAAAATATACAAACACATTTTGTTTTTAGTTTTATGATTAAAATATATGTGTGATATGTTATTTACTATTCCATGTTGATTTTTATTTTTGACTCACAATAGATTCTATTGTACTAAACCCTTATTGAGAATTTTATCACCCAAATTTCATATATTTTATTCTCTTATGGTTTCCAATAATTTTTCAATAATTGATATGTAGGGGTATGCTAAAGGTAATAATGGTGTTCTAATAGATAAATAAGTTTTGAATTTTATTTTAATGTTGTAATTTAAATTTCAAATATGTATATTGTTTTCCAGGAAAACTAAACTATATGATCCTTTGGGATGTCAGTCCTTATATCTACAAAAAGTATTAAAGTAAGGAACTTACTATGGAAAATTTTGGTCATGGTCTTTATAGTTGGTATCAGAAAAAGATTATTGAAACATGGTAACTAGATTTACGAAAACATACATTAAGTAACATGACCATTTGGTTTGGTTTTTGTGAAAAAGTTATTTAACAAATAATCACATTTAATTTTAAGGAAAAATTTTTAAAGGTAAGGATAACTATTAGTGTTTATATGATCTTTGAATTTAATGTAATTATTGGTATTTATATTATTGAGAATAAAAAATGAATCATATGAGATAAACATTTTGGTAAAAACCCCTTTTTAAAGTTGAATATATTTAGGTTATTTTTTAGATTGTAATCACATTTTTGGATAGAAGTAATATATTTTTAGAAAAAGGAAAATCCAAAAGAAAGATAGTAACTTATCTCATCTGGAAAGGCCACAGGGTTTGATCCAAAAACTGAAGGGTTAAAAGGGTGTGAAATATACCACTATCATATTATAGGTCCTGGTTAGTATGTAATTTTTGAAGTTTATCTAGATAATAGATAATGTTTATTTTTATTTTTGTGAATTTTTTATCAAATAGATAACCTTGGGATTCGAAAATGATTTGTTGATTGAGTGACTAATGTAATTTCAGAATACATTTTATATTTTCAAAATCCTATAAGAACAAGGTACACATTATATTATTTTAAATAATAGTGTAATTTAATTTTGTTGTCAAATTTTATTTTATTATGTATTTATGATTATTTAGGTTATTTATGATAATGGTTATCCAGTCTTTGAGATTATGTGATTTTGGTAATTAATATGTTTGCATGAGAAATTAAGAGAGACTGATCATATTTGGAATACTATATGATCAAATCCTTTTTTTCTTGGGTATAAATATTAGTCTATAATTTTAATGATGGATTATTGTTATTTTTGGACTGATCTATGTTGATATTTGTGTATTACTACTGAATTTTGGGAATTAAAGTTTTTTCAACTTATAATGGTTTATGATTAATGGGGAATTATCTTATATTATCCTTACCATTTTGGTTTTCATTAATTTATTAATATAGTTCGAATACATAGTTAACAGTTTGTTGATTTTCTGATCTTTATAAGTTGATTCAAATTAATCGGGTAGGAATAATTCATCTTAAATACTCTTCGCTTGAAGAAAAAGGCGACATTGTGGTAAAAATTGATATGAGATGAAAATATATTTTTCAAGTATGTATAGTTACTTGTGTTTATAGTCTTGGTATTAATATAATTACTTAATTATAAGAAAAGTGCCTTAAAACATAAAAAAAATTATCTGTTTACTTTTCTTCTATGAAATCACTAACATTTTAACTCATCCCATATTTATAGTTTTTCAGTTATTAAATTAATAATAACAATGTTCTATATCACTCCCCATCATAAAATGATAGTTTGTTTCTCTTCTATTTCCATGTTTTCGAACATGGATCCCTAGTATGTGTTTTCTTAGGTGACTTTCAAACTTCACTTTTTTCATTTATAGTGGAAGATTAATTAAACTGTTTTCCAATGTGAGAATTCAATAAAAGTACTTTGAAAATCAAAACCCTATTTACCAATACCAACTTAAAATTTAACGGACACAATTTATTAGTGGGGGGATGTAACTTTTAATTTTTTGAAAGTAAACGCTTTGTTAGATAACATACATGATATTCGACATCATGCTTAAATGAATAACTTAATATTCTTATTTAAGTATTATCATTATAACCATTTTTTGGAATGGTGGTTATGAACATGATTAATTTAATTATGAAAATATGGTTTACACATGTTTAGAAAATTAATTCATTTATTACAAATTAATTATAAATTAAATTACAAATCTAATTGAATATAAAGGATGCATTGTTTTGTAGAAAACTATTCTTTTGAATAGAATAGTGTTTTATCATAATTAATCTTTCTTAGTAACTGATATTAATGAAATTTAAATGTTATTAATTTAATAAACTATTTTTACATTAATCTAATATTTCATATAGGATTATGATAAGAACAAATAAAATTTTAAGTATAAAAAAGTTATATAATTTTTACAAGGCAGATTTAACGCCTTTTAAGGGAAGACTAGTTTTAAACCAAAATTTTGACATATTTATAAAAAAAAATAAAGAATATAAAATATTATTTAATATAATAATATAAAGGTTTAATTTTTGTTTATTTTTTGGTAATATTCAGATATGTATAATGTTTTGACGAATAGTGAAAAATACTGAATTTTAAATGAAAATATGTTTTTCATTTAAATGATTTATAGTAATAAATTATATTCTTGTTTTTTAAAATTATAATTAGAGAAATATTATTTTATATAATCCAATATATTTCATCATAATCAATTTACCATTGAATTTGGATACAAAAACATTTTAATATTTTGAAACTATTCACTTTAAAAACTCATTTTATCATTCTCTTAAGGGGATTAATTTTAAATTAAATTTATCCAATTATATTTTTTGAAAATTGAAAAATGGATAATATATTTTCAATCACATAGTATAAATTTGTAAAATTGTTACTTACTATTTTTGTACAGTATGAATAATAAATTTAGTAATTTTTATTACCATGATTAAGGGTAAATAGGGTTATTATGGGTAAAATGAATATTATAAATATTATATAATTACCTTAAAACTTGTAATAATGCCATTTTATGAGTTATTTTAAACTAAACCCATCATTGTGCTGAATATATATTCTCTTGGAGCCACATAGATGATTTTAGTCCATTTATATTATAAAATGTTAAAGAAAAGTCAACAATGTCATACTTTTATTTTTAACCACTTAAATATTTAAATATGGGTGTACCATGGAAATATATTATACTAGAAATATTATTTTTAAATATAATATATTTAACTTCATTATTTAATTTTATTTTTAATTCCATGAATGAAATGATTATACTAAAGGCTTGTAGAATGCTGATTCAGTAACAGTTTAATTAATATAAATATAATATAAATGATATATAAAATTTTAAAATAAATATAATTTTTGATAATTAATTTCATTAAAAAAATTATATATGAATGTAACATTTAATTTATATTTTAAAATATTTTTTAATGGATATCTTGTTTTTTTTTTGATATTTTTAAAAGTCAATGAAATGAATAGTGTAAAAATAAATATTATAGATTTTTCAAAATAAATAATAATTTATCAAATGATATAAAATTCCTAAAAATTATAAATTCATCCAAATGATTGGAACAAGGTAATTATTTTTATATATAATCCATTTTTTGGCATTTTTTCTTATTATTGAAACTATATTAACCCTCCAAGTGTAAAAATCTATGTCTTCATAGTAAGGGTCAAAATAGTAAAACAATGGTTAAAACCAAATGATAAGGATATAAATATGATCATAACTTTTCCAAAAATTATTCGATGAAGTTTATTGGACACATATCACTTTGATATATAATTTTGGTTTTATAATAGATATGTTTCCTTGAAAATGAAATATATTTTATTAAAATCACAATGATTTATAAAATGTCACTCTCATTGTATTTAATATCAGTTATGTGTCTAGATATTGAAAAAATTCAGTTATAAATTAAAATAAATGTATTTATTGATCGTAATAAGATTAGAATCATTACATAAATTTATTTGTAGTTTTTATAAATTATATAATTACCTTAAATTATTCAACAATGATAAAATAGTTTTAATAAATAAATAGAAAAATAAAATTATTGATTTTAAAAATGTTAATTTCAATATATTTTGGATGTCATAAAATTTATAAGGAATTTTATTGATCTATAAGATACATGATATAAGTTTTAATGAATTATATTGTAATAATTCATTTTTTATTATGTATTTAAATTCAAATTATGTTAATTTTATTAAATTTGACCATAATAAAATTTTATTGAAATAAAATTTTGATATATTTTTTAAAAAACATAAAAATAAAAAAATAATTAAAAAGGAGATAAGATATGGAAAATATTTTCAGAAAATATTAATTCATATATAATTTTAATGTCATTTTCTCTATAATAACCTTATTATATTTTAATATTTTGAGGGTTTCTGAAAGATCCCATCACCTCAATTATAAAATAGAACCCCTACATCATTTAATCACAACTCATTAAGCCTTATATATTGAAAAAACCCTACACATTTCTATTCCAAACATCCTTATTTATTATAAAAAAATTTATTTCCTTCCAAAAGGCCAACCATTGAGTCTCTAAGTGGAGATTTAAAGGATGTCAGCTGAAGAAGAGATAATCGTCTTTACTGACTCATTCAATTTTATTTCTTCTTCTACTTCCTCTTCATGTACTATTTAAATTACACAGTAAAAAATATAGTATAATATTTATTCATATATGGTATTATGTAAATGGGAAAACCATGTTTCACATTTTATCAATTTGATGGAAAATAAAAGCACCGTGTGTGCATAAGTGTGACTTATCGTCTCCTCATCATGGTCTAATATCTTTTTGATCACCAATTTTCATGGATGGGAATAATGATGGAAAAAAATTATATATTTAATAAATATTACATGATATTTAATTTTTAATATTTAATATATCATACACTACTTGACCCTTTCTCCATTAATGTAATGATACCGTAGCTCATGTGTCTGTATAACCAACGGTCTCCATGATAGAATGCAATTATTTTTTTTATGGTCATATTTCATGAATGATTATAGAAATGTATGTAATGAATAAATATGATATATATGACCTTAATATAATTATGAATGTGATGGAACTATATCTTATGGATAAGAACCAGGAAAAACATTAAAAATCATGCATGGTAAAATGAAGCAGTCAACACCAAAAAGGGTAATTATGAAATAATATTAACAAACAGTTGATAACGTGATAAAACATGATATCATAAAATGAATATGGTTATTATATAAATTAATAAAATGATTTAACGAATTATACATAAAGTTAAATCACATTAAACTAAAGTAAGGCACAAGTTAAGGGATTTTTATCTCTCCTTTTACATATATTAGATAAATTTCATATTCACAATTTACTACTTTTGTGTGGTGAATATACTAACCTTTTTGATATATTATATGATTAATCATTTTATATTAATTTTACTTAATGTTTAACATTGAATAATATCCACCAAGGGGTTTTAACTAGAAAATTAGGAAGTGGTAAAAATTATATTACAGTATCACATTCATTTGTGATTGTTAACATTCTATTAAAACAATCACTATCTAAAAATAATTTCACAGTGGAAATTATATTTCATTATGATATCACAATTATTGTTTGATGGATTTGATTAGTTCATAAAAAGTTTATAAATTTTTAATTTAATTTTTAGTTTTAATTTTATTGGATTTACTAGGGAAATGTTGATAAATATATATCTATTACTCAATAAAAATATTTGTTAAGGCACAATGTTTATGAATTTAAATAGATTATTCAATATATTAGTAATTATTTTGAAATTAAATAATTGGGTAGGGGACCATTTAATGAAATATCCTACATTAATTGGTAGTCTCATGGGACAAACTCAGTTAAATAAACACTTCTCATCTATAACCAATAAGTTTTAGACTACATTGTGAAAGGTCATGATTGTTGAGATGAATTTGGTAAATAACAATATATTTGTACCCAGTAGTTTTTAAACTATATTGTGAAAGGTATTGGTGATAGTGGTTCATGTTCTTGATACATGAATTACATTAATTAATAATTGACTACATTAAGAATTCAATCATTATCAACTAGTAGATTTTCACTATGAAAAAATATATGAATGCATTTTTTCAGTTTATTTCTAAAATTAAATGTGACTTATGTTATTTAACCAACTATATTTATTATTATTATTGATTCATAACATCTCCCAATGTACTTGATCATTTATGATAATTTGATCTCACCATATTATTAATTTATATTTTTCCTAGGATGATATGAAGTTTATGATTATTGATATATTGGGTTACACTAAGGGGAATGATAATATTATCATATAAAAATACTTTTTGTGTTTTAAGTTTAAAATTTAATATGAATCTGAAATTTCTAACAAGATTATCAATATAACTAAACAATATAATTTTTGAAATTTCATTCCTTATATCTATGACAATGTAATAATTTAAGTAATTGGATCTGAGCTAATAGAGTGTAGGTCTTAACATTTAACCCACTATTTAACACTAGTACCCTATTGAAACATTTACAATTGTGAAATTTTTTTTATCTGACTCACAAGTCATTATAACTAAACATGTAATTAAACATATTACATAATTATAATAATCTAATTTAAAATATGGAATACATTTTATAATATTTTTTTGATTAGTGAAAAAATTAAATTTTAATTTATGTGGGAGAAACCCATTGAAAAACAATTTTTTGAAAAAATAAATATTTTTTAATCATACAACGGGATTTATACAAAAATAATTTATTATATTGATTCAATTTTAATTAATTGTATCAATTCTAATAAATTGGAATTAATTTTACATGAAAACATATATAAAATGTACTCGGTCTTTTTAGATATTCTAAAAAATGGATGTTTTTATAAAAATTAGAATTTTCCTATATTCTCCCAAAAAAATATATTTTTAGAAAATACCAAAAAACTAGGCCAAGAAATATTTTAGATGGATTTAAAAAAAAATTATTAACAATTTCTCTTATAAAATTAAAAACATACATAAATATATATTTTAAATGAAAATATGACATGTAAATAAAACCTTCATTTATAGAAAAATTATCATCTTATAATTTTAATGGATTTTATACTTATTTAAATTAATTATAATTATCAATATTTGTTTACTAATTTATAAATTTTAATAACTAAAACATTTAACCATATATTTTATAATTCTATTATTAATATTTATAACCTACAATCGATCATATATATGTTATAATGGTTTTATTTAAACGATAATATCTAAATTATATATTAATGTTTATTTAATTTTATTGGTTCATGTGGTATAGACTATAGATCATAGTATTAATTTAAATAGTAATATCATATTTAAATATAAATTTTTTACATTCTCCCCTTTATAAAAAAAATTAATCCTTGAAATTTTAGTTTTTTCTCACAAAAATAAATCTATTACAATATAGGTACAATAAAAGATATAAATTTTTTGATGATGAGGGATTAGTAAGATACTATTACGAATAAAATCAACTTTTAAAAATTTATGTATAATGTATGTTCTATTATAATACTCATACTTGGGAATAGTTTTCTGAAATAATACATTAATAGTTGGAGACTATTTTCCACCAATGTCTTGAGATTTTAATTTTCTTATTGTTTGACTTATCGAATTAAATTACCATAAAGTTAATTAAAGAGAAAAAAACATCCTTGATTTATTATTAATCCAAAATTTTATCCTTTTTTGTGGTTCAAGTATTTTTTCACCACAACCACTTCCATTATTATAAATGATAAATATCAAGATGCAATTTTCACTCCCTAAGAAATAAAATTAACTTTTAATGGATAATAGGATCCACAATAAGAATGAATATTTATTCCACCTATCTATATGAATTTAATTAAACCATAAATTTTTCACCCTTGTTACGATAATAAAAAATATAAATATAATTTTATGTTAAAAAGTAAAAAATTAATCTCAAATAAAAAATTGAATGTTCCACTTAAATAATTTGACAATTAACTAAAACATAAAACATTTAAAATAATCCTAATAAAATTCATGACTAAAAAACAATAATTATTTGATCCCATTTTCTTCAAAAAAAGTATAAAATTTTCTCCCAACAAAACTATTCACTCATAAAGTTACATACAAAAAAAATAAATTTTTAGAAATATATTTTCTAAAATGTACTAATCCTTTCACAAAATATCTAGAATCACCATAAAATAGAACAAAAAATGTAATTTATACTACCGATATTTAACTCATTATTTTTTTAAATGGTTTTTAACATATTAATATAAAATCCCATAATATAAAATAATATTCCATTTATCATGATTCCTTTATTATTCCAAAAAATGTAATTACCCATTATCGATAATTACATCCACATCAGATATCATAGTTACCCTAATGAATATCCTTAACAAACAATATTTATCGCCACTATAATAACATTCATTCCAAATAAACATCAAATAAAATCACATGTTAAAACTAAGTGTATTATACACCTTAATCATATATTCTTCGAAAAACACAATAAAGTTCTCCAAATATATTGTTAATCATTATAAACTCGCATCATAAAAATTGTTAAAAGGTTATCTATACCATTAAACTCATGATAAATATTAGACATATTAACAAATCATGGTTTATAGAACCCTTAAATTGTCCTCAAATTAAAAAATTATAAAAAACAATGTTATATAAACCCTTCTCTAATACCAACTATAGTATCTCATTTTTATACTCTCGGGTTCAGTGCTAAAAACATAATAATTACATCCGTGTTTTTATATGAAATAATATAAACCAAATATGATATTCCATAATTAAAACATCATGGAAATGGTTTCTTTAAAAAACATTACTAATAACATTTTATTTTTAATGATTTATAGAATTAGTAAATACATTTATTGGGAAAAGCTATATCATTCTCATCCAATGTGAGTTTTTCTCACTATACCAATATTTTCTTATTATATTATAGGAATTAAACATCTCTAAAAAAATCTTCCAATCACAGTACTATTATAAATTTATAATTCATATAATTATTATTCATAACTTAGGGAATAAAAATATAAGTATGGGGTGAGTTCAAATTATCTGTACAGGTATGCTTATAGTGGAAGCCATCATAAAATAAAAAATGTATGACTAATATGGGAGTGGTGAAAAACAGTCAAATATGTCATATAAAAAATTTATTTAAAGAGGATGTTCCATGTATAACATAATAACATAATTAATCTCATGGGTACCAATAAACTATTTAATAGTTATTTACTGCATACCTTCAGGCTTCACAATCATTCTTTCATGGAATTATTTCAAGAAATCATAAATAATTGTGCATAAATGCACCAAATACCAAGGGTATTTAGTCTCATGATACCTAAAGATGTATCATGGTGATATATATAACTAGTATCCACATGTTATATACTATATCCAATTAATTAATCATCTGAAATTAATGAATATATTTTCAATGCATGATCGATATGACATAATAATAAATATTTGAATTGGAAAACTAGCATGCGAAATTTCATATTTTCCCCAGTATGTATTATGAAAACATTATAATTAAATATTTACATGTATATAAAAAATAATTATATATATTTTGAATGTTTTTTAATTAATTAACAATCTATATTTCTATGGTAACACACCCAATCAGATTTATATAAAATAGTGTGTTTACACTATATAGGGTAATGAGTATATAGTTAAGTTAATACATGATGTGGTGTATAATACATCCATGATAATATAAAACATGTACATGAATATAACCATCAATTCAAATAAAAATATGGTATGGTAGAAAATAAAATTCCTTAACTAAATACAGCCGACTTTGTAAAAAAATTATAAAATTGATTTTCTTAAAAAAATCAATAACATAGGTATAAATAACTTATAGAATGATTTTTATGATGTGTAAATTGTACCAATAAAATATAAATTCTAAATTAATTTATAATAATTTAATCATGAAAATAAACTATTTATAATCTAGAAAATTTGTAGGGGAAGATTTAATTTTAAATATGTGGATTAAAATCCCTTATTAAATAATTTATGAGAATAATTATTTTTTGAATATATAAATTCAATAAATAATAATAATATATATTACTTTGCAAAAAAATAAAACATTGAAAAAAAATATAAATCATGATGACGGGTTGGATGATGAGAACAGTTGTTCATGCTGAAAATAATTAAATAAAAATTCTATTCACACTATTTTAAAGAATTTCAAAAATGACTTGTTCAAGTAAAAAAAATATTCCTTATAAACATTTTAATTGAATTTTGAGTAGAAAAAACCAATTTGAAAAATATAAATTATAAATACCAATTTATTATAATTAAATAATGAATATTGATATAGAGGATAATGATTCTTGACTAAAAAGGGATAAATAAGTTCAGGTTTTCTTGTAAAAAACCATTCAAATGATTATAGAATAAATGATGTGAAATTGAATTACACTTTTAAATCCTAGAAATAGTTATAGTAGAATATAATAGTTTCTTTTTAAGATTGGATTTGTATATAATTCATAAAAAGAATATTCTAGTATAATCAATCCAAATTAAAAGTGAGATTAAAATGCAAACCGTTACTATTTAAGTAGTTGTTTAATCGAAGGAAATATAAAGTTATAACAATATATGGTTCTATAAAATAAATTAATTAATTAAAATATTATATCATAATACATTCATTGTTCATTAATTAATGAATATGAAATAAAATATTATTTTCAAATTTAATCCTAAATTGTGGAACAAAATTCGAGAGGCAAAACCCTTTCAAAGATCATAAAATTGATATAAGGATTTATAAATGAAGAAATTGTGTATAATAAATTTGAATCCACATAATAAAAGTGGAGATAAAATTTAAAATATTCAATTATGGTTATACACATTTTCTTGGCATAACATAGTCTATTAATAAGTATCATAAAACAATTGAATTAAATTAGGTAAAGAAACCCTTACCTCATGTCTAGAATTTCTTCATATAACACTAATTTAATTCATAAAAACGTTATTCTGATTATATTATTTATTAAAATTGTATTTCAATATCTATTTTATTAGTATCCATGTTTTCATGTTTTTCATTTTCTAATTCGGTATAGTTCTTTTTTTCCATTTTGGTGTTGTTTGGTTCATCATCTCCAATCATGTAAAATATATTTATAATGATCAATGATCATTGAAAAACTATTTCAAAAACACCAAAAGATTCATGTAATTGCTTTCATATGACTCTAAAATTACAGATGTCTAATTGGTCATCAAATTCGTACCATCTTCAAAACCATCCTCAACAAACATGTTTTTTATATTTATAAAAACAGTGTTTCTTTACTTTTAAATTAATTTCTAGACAAGATAATTTTACACTATAGAATCATGAAAATATAAATTAATTTCATATTAATGTTATATTCAATAATATAAAAAATTTTAAGAATAACCATGATGAAAAAATCATCATTCATGTAGGTTTCACAAACCCACGATGATATGTAATGTTTTTAGAATGTTTTATAGAGAAGAGAATATTAGTAAATAATTTAGTTTTAAAAAAAAATAGATAATGAATAAAGTAATAAATCATTGTATATTTTTATTTATTACTTTCAATATTGAAAATGCTATAGGATAATTGAAATCAATAGATCAACTTAGAAAAACATTCATTTTTACATAATTACATCTTATGGAGAAGAGTTTGTTGAGAGGAAAAAATTTATCACCCATAGTCAAATGTATAAATAAATTACATTAAAATATAAATGGAATAACCAAACTAAAAAATTTAATTTTTAATTTGTTTTAAAGATAATAATTTATAATTAATAAAGGCAAAAGAGGATTTTAAACCATTACCAGGATATTTTAATTTCCAATTTTTTATTCAGCTTAAGGAAATTGGAGAAGTGAAATTTTATTACAAAAGGGGATTATGGGCATGGAATTAGAATTTTTTGGAATTTTTATATAATTTTAATATAAAACCATAATTAATATGTTTCTTATAAAGGTCTAGATAATTTTCATTTTATTATAATAGATAAATAGTATTTCTATAAATTAATACTATTTAAGGGTCAAAATGTAATGTAAAAATAAAAGGTGGTACATAAATGGACAATATGTGGTTATATGATCCAACTTAATATCAACTTGAACAATGATATTATTTTTGTGATTTTTATTTCATATTAATAGATATCATTTTACATCAAATATCATTAATGTTATTTTCAAAACTGATAACATAATGTGGCATTAAAATCCCCATGATAAATAATTTTCTCAATTGAATAGTTAAAACATTAATTATATTTCATTTCTATACATATATATTTTTCAATAATCTTAATTATATACAATACATCACTATTAATATTTTTAAAACTATTTACTTTGATATTTCATCATATTTCACATGCCCCGTATCGAGGATGCGTAAGAATTATATGTAATTATATCATTATAGAAAATTATAATTAAATTTAAAATCAAAATTATAGTTTATTTATATTAAATTTTATCATATATATTCATCCAAATTTCATTCTTATCTATGTCCTTTTTAAGGAAATATAATATGTGAGAGAAATTGAAATTATTTTAAATATAATGTTATTAATCAAAAATGGAAGTCATATTAATAGAGTGTGGCTCTAAATTATACTTTTAATAAATATTATTACAAGGGAGGTTGATCATAATATCATATAATCATTTTAAGATGTAGTTTTATGATATTTTAAATCTTTAACCATTGATTTGACACTCTAACCATATTTTAACTTTTACTGTGGTGATAAAAATTTATGCTGGTTAATACTAGTTTGGACTAAATATTATATTTACCATAATAAATAAATATAATATTATGAAAAAATAATGAATATATTTAATAAGACATAATTTATAGAAGTGTTAAAAATAATTTTAAGGAAATTTCCTGAATCAAAATTTTATAGTTTTCAAAGAAATGTCTATTTTAATAAGAAATATACTTTTATAAGAAAATCATGTATAATATTGATTAACATAGAAATAAGTTTATTATGTTTAATAAAATGTGTGCAATTTTTCTAGAATATTATTCAAAAATAGAATAGTGTTCTAAAATTATTTTAAAAGAAATGATAGTTATTATAAAATTCTATATTTCACACTCTTCACCGAAAATGAATATGTTCCGAAAAAATACAAAAAATTCACATTAAGATAAATATTATATGTTGATATCTTAAGTTATTCTAGTTTTCAATATATATATATATATATATATAATAAATATATATATATAATATGAAAGTATTACCTATAAGGATTACCCACTTTCTGTAAAAAATGAACCTTTTTATTTTTATTCGTTTTTATCCTTATTTGAGTAAATTATAATTATACATAAGTGAGTACTAATGAATAATTTTTAAAAAAATATATATTTAAAAAAAATCAGAATTAGGCTACTCGTATTCATACTCTCTAATATAATATATTGGATATAATATGAATATTTAAATTAGAATATTTCTATATTATATAACGGTTCATTTAATATTGAAGTTTGTTGTGGTGTACAATATTATTCATAGTTTTCCTTTGAAGGATAATAAAATATTGAATTATGTGGGTTTTAATTTTTTATGAAATTCCAAATTTTAACACTGATGAAATATATATCAATTTAGGATGAAATCATTCTTTTAGAATTTTAATGAATGTTTAACATTGTCTGCACTAAAATGTGACCATCTTATTGAGAATATAGTGGATATGGTCATCAATGTTAGTATGCATTACATAAAAAAACATTTCTAAACTTGTTAGAAAAGTATATTTTGTCAAAATTACCATTCTTGTATTGTTTATACATTAGAAATTCTCTTGATGTCATGAATATAGAATGAAAATTTATGGGATAGTATCATTGGAAAGATAATAAATGCACATGGTAAAACAAAGTATGTAATTAAAGCAATGATGGTCATGATTTACAAGTGTATACAAAAATATTTGATTCATGTGGTGAGTGAAAAGTGGTATTTGATTACACAAGCTAGCACACTCATTCAAGGAATGAGAGACACTAGTTTCAAAACATCTTGAACTGTATAATGGTTCTAGGGGAGTATTAACCAATTATCAAGAATATCATGTCAATAACTATATTAGTGATTAAGGTCTTCAAATAACATGACTTTTAGGTTTTTATATAATATTTAATTTGGGTGGATTTATGATATACATTTACTAAAAATTCCTGTCATATATTAACCAATATATGATTCTTTTTCAAATATATATCTATTAATGTTATTAATATGTTCCAGTTTCCAATTGTTGAAAAATAAATTTATATCTTTTTTTATGAATTAGTGATGTTACACCCCCCTTAATTCATTAATATAATGGTCCAATAGATGGTTAAATTTTTTATATAGATCTTTATATGTGGTATTATACATTATGGATGGATGTGTCACATTGGACTTTGTTCTATCTTTTGATATATTTTAAAAAAAATTAATTCCATCTAAAATTTGTTATGATAGAGGGATATATATTTGAGGAATCTATTTAATTATGTATTTAATTCCTATTCAACATGGAGAGAATTTTTCTACCTAAATCACATCATAATGGTTTATTATGGGTTAAGGAATCATTGTAATATATGTTGACACAATTAAAATTATTGAGTTAGTATAGTCTAGACATTATGTTTTGCAAAATATTTTAGAAGATTCACTATAAATCAAAACCCACAAAATAATTCTTATTCATTTGAATCCTTCAAGGGATAAATATAGGATATCAAACACATATAAAAGATAGTTTATAATATGGTTTTCACATAATATTATTTTGGTGTCATCTGAAAAAAAATCAATTTTATATTCTCATTGATGGCTATCCAGGGGACCAATAAAACATGTATTATCAGATAATGTTTATAAAATTAGTTATTATGCATTCTATATAACAAAAAAAGAATAACACATTACCGTGAAAAATAGTGTAGTTATGCTTGTGGTGGAAGAAATATATCTATTTGGTACAAAGTATATAAATGAAATTTATATGAATATTTCATAAATTTAAAACATTGAAAATATGTGATTTATCTTATACAACATTACTTGTATCAATTTTTATATTCATGTTTTCTGATACTAGGAGTGTAGTTAAA
The DNA here is from genome assembly GCA_963277665.1 of Viscum album. Lineage (NCBI taxonomy): Eukaryota > Viridiplantae > Streptophyta > Magnoliopsida > Santalales > Viscaceae > Viscum > Viscum album. The sequence goes on from OY728158.1 coordinate 235,564,947, forward strand.
ATTAGGGAATTGGGATTAATGAAATTGGGTTTCAATAAGGAGGTTTACAATAATGAACTATTTATAATGGAATTAAATATAGCAACATAATCTTATATCATAGATATATAATATTGTTTGTGGTAAATTTCTGTATTATCAACCAAATCCGTCGTAGGGTTAGATGTCAATTCATGTGATGATGGAAACTTTGTTGGTAAATCGCAATATTTTTGTGGTAGTCCCAATATATATGGATAAATTTATTTAATAGGATAAAAAAAGAGGGGATTTGGAAACATTATAGAGAAAACATATCTTGTCATCCATTAAAGAAAAAAGGGAGTTCATCAATCTTATTGATTTTTTATAAAATATAAATTATGTGAACTCATTGAATTATCTATTTAGTTATAAATTTATGTGATCAAAATTTATTTTTCATATAGTTTTTCAGATAATGGATACTTGTTATTCCATCACATGAAAATTATTCCAATCTAATGGATTAGTAGGTTTCTTCACGTGATTTTTCTCCCATTCTAGAGTAACACCAATTTTCTCCACATACTTATTCTAACAATATCTAGAGAAAAAAATTCAAATGATGAAACTAAGGAAATTATAAAATGTTAGAAACCTATGATTTTGAATCAATTCATTATTATTGTATTAGGTTATTAATATAAATTTTTTAATAAGAAAATAAAAATTGTAATATTTGAGGTTAGATGGAATGCTCACGATTAACTCATTGACCCCGACATGTTATTTTTAATTAGTTACATTGGGTCCACCAAAAAATTCAAGGGATGATTGAGGTAGATACATTAGCCCTATGGGCCCAAAGGCATCTTTTTTTTTATTGATTTTTTGATAACCCCCCTTTCAACAGATGAGGGGGAACACTTACAAGGCCCGTTGACTTAGGTGATTAAATTTCCCATTTGTTTGATAGACATTACATGACCTAAAGGTGTTAGGGAATTCAACCAGACTATAAATACAAAGAACAACCCCTTCCTAACATCTACATCATGTTGGTAGATCTCCACCTTCGCATGTCCATCTGGTTAAGCATCTCGTGCATGCACAGACTTGCCCATGTGGTGTTTCCATACACTCTCCTTCATTCCCAGTCCATTTGGTTTTACTCTAGTGAGTGTTCCTGCTCAGAATCCTCCTATGGGGCAGCTCCTTTTTTTGTAGAGTCTGTCTGGGTCAACAGTATGTGGCCCGAAGGCCTTGAGTTGGCCCGAAATCCTTAAAGGTGGCCCAAAAGCCCTACTGACTCGTAGGCCTGGGTGGCCTGAAGGCCTTAAGGACTCCAATCCCAAACAGGTGGCCCAAGGTGAATATTTCTTTGCTCCTACATTACCGAACAGTACCTGCTACAGTCCCCACATAGTTCTTTCTAAAGTACTGATATAGTACTGCTAGAGTTCTTGATATAGTACTACTATAGTGCCATAAATATGCCTCCACCTAGTTTCAAACCTGGGTCTCATGGATGAACTTAAGGATACCACACCAACTGGGCTGAGGCTCAGGTGCATTGAGTTAGATACATGGAAAATATTTTTTATGTAATGAATAAAATAATGTTATAATATATTATGTAAAAATTTTATATAATTTCTCTATTTTCCAAAAAATAATAATGAAACATAGATTTACACTTCATTACCCCAATAGAGTTCATTTATAATAGATTAATGTCGAATGAAATTTGTATCAATGGCCATTGGAAAGGGTCCCAGAGCCTTTTTTAAAATTATTACAAAGCATCGTCTATGGGATAATGATGGGAAGGTAAACCCACACCCCCCAGTTTTACATTCACACATGAAAAATAAAGATACATTGAATGAGTTTATTGAAATTCATTACGAGTGATCATTTCATGTACATTATCATTGTTACTACTTTACTTGGATATACATGAATTGATCACATTGATTAAGATTTTTTATTTATGGAAAAACAAATTATTTCTGAACTAATAATTATTTATCAAAACCAATATTACCATACCAAAAAGAAAATATGGGGTATGCTTCTAAATAAAAAATACTATATATTTTCAATCAATATTATTAATCATATGTTTAATAAAATATCATTGTATACCCTTTTTATACATATTAATTAATTTTAATCCAAATAAAAATCAATCCCATGATTTTCTATATAATGAGGATCATAAAAATAAAAATAGAATACAATTAGTTGAAAAACACGATGAATATGGGAATCATGTGTCAGTATGACATAATAGAAATTTTATATTCATTAAATTGGTATTACATAACATTGAGAACATATTTTCATATAAATTTTATCTAGTTTTGTGATATTAATCACTTATAAATGTACCTAGTTAATGATTACTTTCACTATCCTTAAATAAGCTAGAACAATATGGTTGTGCAGAAGGTGCGGGTTTTGCTGTGTCACCCTGATAAAATTTTTAGAAAATAAACATACCAAGGAATAAAGATATGAAAATTGATGAGATGTATTATTAAGAAAATGTTCTACAATAGACATATATTTTTAATTTTTATTTTTATATCTTATATTTTTATAAAATAAACACAGTGTTCTATAACGTACATGATACACCACATCAACCATTAATGAATAACTAAATATTATTATTTTAACAAGGTAGTTATCTCATTTTCGTTTTAATGGTAATAATGAACATGATTGATGAAATTATAAAAATATACACTACACGTGTATAAATAATTAATTATTTGGTGAAAAATTAATTATAAATGAATATAAAACCCTTTTTAAAATAAAACGAAATGTTTTTCAGAAATACTATTTAAATGTTATCAAGTTTGTTAATAAAATAATAAAATCACTCTTGATATATTATATTAATAAAATATATAAATATATAATATAGAAAATAAGCATTTAAACATTAATTTTATTTGTTTTCTAAACATGATATAAAAATAAATCAAATTTTATAGATAAAATATGTATTTTTCTAAAAATAAATGTTTTAATTATATATATGGGGAATATATTTTAAATCTAGTTATGAAAATTTAATTATTTATATTTTCAAAAATAAACTTCTTATTTGAAATAAAAATATCAAAATTTATTTCAGTTTCATTTTTATTATTATTCTAACAAGATGAATTTTATGAATAATAATAAAGAATACAATATTTTAATTAAATAATTCATTTTCATTAAATTAATTTATAGTGTTAAATTATATATTTTAGTGGTATAAAATAATAATTAAATAAATTTTTTTTCATTTAATCTAATTTAGTTCATGAGAATTAATTTCATATTGAAATTGGATAAAAAAACATTTTGAACATTTGAACGCTTTTACTTTAAAAACTCGTTTTCTCAATCTATCAACATGATTAATTTAAATTTAATTTTACCTAATTATGTGATTTGAATTTTGAAAAATGGTTTTAGTATTTGGAATCATATGGTCCAATTTTATTAAATAGGTCCCTTTAATTTTTGGAAAACATAAATCGTAACTTTAGTAATAACTTTGATTACCACGGTTAAGGGTAAATCGGGTAATTAAGGATAAAAATAATATTATAAAATATTATAAAATTACCCTAACATTTTTCATAATTTATTTTTATAAGTTATTTTCAAAAAATCATCCTAGGGATGATATCTTGAGCTCTTTGAGCCACTTGTATTACATTATAACATTTTTAGAATTTTATTCAAGGAAAGTCAATTATATCACACTCTTGTTTTTAACATGTAAAATATTTTAAATATGGGGTTATATAAGGGAATTTTTAAACTATAAATAGTCTTAAGAAAGATACAGTTTTTACCTATATCATGGTAATATATTTATATATTTTAGGGAGGAAATAATTTAATTAAATTGTGAGACAATAATGATGGAGTAATTGCTTCATTAGTAGAAGAAACCAATGAATGGTATTAAAAATATTAAAATAAGTATAATTTTAAAAAAATATATCAAAAAAATTATGGATGAATTTGAAATTTTATGGACAATTTAATATAGTTTCATTAAGATGATAGTTTGTTATATTATTTTTAAAATTCTAAATAATCAATTGTGTCAATATTGAAATTAATGATATTTTAAACTAAATAATATTTTATTAAAAGATATAAAATTTAAAAAAAATTATATATTTTTTCCGAATAATATGTACAATTCCTATGAGTATATTAATGAATAAATTATTGGAATTTTGGAATGTAATTTTAATTATATTAACCCAGAAACATAAAATTACATGATAACATGGTAAGATTTAAAAGGGTAAAATAAGGGTTAAAATGATATAGATTAAAAAACAATAAAAAACATTATAATATTTATTGGATGAATTTTTTTCGACCAATAATTATCTTATCCTCTTCAAAACACAATTAGGAGCCATTTTTAATTGAAAATAAATTTATATTACTTTAATAATGTGAAAATTTACAAGGGTGTCCCACCCCTCTCTTATAAAAGGGTTCTATTTAATATCATATATTGAAAATTAACATCGTTTTTTCCATTATCTACCTAAATCACATACTATATTCCCTCACCACATTGTTTAGGCATTATGTTTGTATTGAAACAATCCATAGAGGTGTTAAGGTGATAATCCATTGAAATATCTTGATGGAGGGGTATCATTTTTATTTATGTGTTTTTATTTTATGTCCTCTTCCAATACCTTCATATAATAATAAACCATGATGAAATAATAATTCACAAATTCTAAATATACTCAGATGTTATTATTTTAAAATCATCAACTAAATATATATCCACTTCCATCAAATGTGAAAAATAAATAATTTTTTGTGCGTACATATAAACTGTAACCAACACGAACTGATACAATCCATTTTCAATTACCGTATCTCAAAGGTTTTTATAATGATAGAATTAATGTTTATATACTATTTTCATGAGATATTTATCATTATAGAAGAATAATGTATCTTTTAATCTCTTACCTTCCTTTAAAAAAACTATAAGGGTTTCCATGCATAAGTGTGGACTATCACCTACGCGAAGAGATGTGATTTATTATTAGTGACCACATCACATGAAATATATATAAATATATATGTAATTATATTTACATTTTTAATATGTTAATAATATTATTATTATCATTATGTAATTATAAAATGATACAAACCTTATTTCTATAATGTTTATTGAAAAAAGGAAATGTAACTCATGTGTACGTACGTCCAACTATATCCATGATTATAACGTTGTTCATTTTTCATAGACATACATAAATAGAACTATTTAAAGTTATAATTGATGTATAAAAGTGATTATTATTACCATATTATTATTTGGGAGATGATTTACTAAAGGCCAATTCAACCATTGACACCTTAAAAAAGTCATTTTGGACTCATGTATCAAATATCGACATAACATCAGACATGGACTTTAATAATTAAGTAACTATTATAACATGATATTTATGAAAATAAAATAAATAATAAAATTTAAAAGGATCCTATATAAATTAAATAATTTATGTAATTTTATTATTTAGGAAATTAAAGGACATTAGTGATGAATCAGACTCAATGTAAGAGATTTCATCTCAATCGCCATTAATTGGGGCATTTTTTGATTATATGAACCATTATTATTTTATAAGGATTATATAAAGAACCATTGACATTTTATATCCATATTTTTATCAATACTCATGTTATTTAAGGGTTTTTTAAATGTTAATCTTTTATGTGGCTTATTATTTAAATTTTCAATGTGTTGTGTGAGGCTTTGAATGGTTAATTATTTAATTGTAAACTATTTTTATCCTTTTCAATATTCTTGATAATACATTACATATTTATTATATTTATATAGAATTATTTTTAAAAAAATTTATCAATATTTTAAATTTCATTAAACTATTTTTAGAATGAATTTTTTTACCTTTTTTATACGGAACGTTTTGACAAACAACAATAGGAATGTTCTTTTTAATGTTAATGAGATAACAAATACTCTACCGATGTGACCATTATTTGTTATTTTTATTCTCCTGTAATCCTTAAGGTTTTATAAAAAAATCCCATATTCATTTTTTTGGACTTTTGGTGTTGAAAATGGTTATAAAAATTCATTGGTTCATTCAATACCGTGAAATGATTTCTTGTGATTGAAAATTCAATTTTTTGAGTGAAATGCTGAAAATTGAAATATATTATGTCTTATGATTATATAATGGTAATGATAAATTTTATGCATGGTTACTTGATAAACAAATGAAAAGTGTATATATGATAAACCAAGTATGGTTGGTTACATTATAACCTTTGATTCATTGGGTATAGAAGTCATCCAAATAGCTATCCCATTTGTAAGAGTGACATATATGGAAGTTGACCACATGGTTATTCCATTTAGTTATATTTATGTCCCAAGTTACCTTTATGGTTTATCTATTCTTGTAATTATTTTTTGGTGATCTTTATATTTCACAAAGGTAAAGCAATGGACTTACTATCAATGAAAATTATTTACTACTTCTAAAGGGAAAAGTACTAATTTAGGCTAATGTATTCATGTGTTTTCATGTTTTCAAAAAAAACTAATATTTTTAATTCTTTATAAAACCCATACTACAATTTTTATGCACATCCCACATATTTGAAAGTTTTTTACAGGACATAAGGATGATTAAGGATTAGTATATATCCTGTCAAATGTTGGGAAGATTTTTCATAATAGTTATCATGATTTATTTGAAATGTATTAGATTATGTAAAAAATGGATACTATTTTAGAAGTGTATTTTTTTATTGTTATGATTTTTATGTGTTATAGACAAATTTTATAAATATATAATCCTTAAAAAGCCCTGAATGTTAATGAAAGTAAAATTATTGAAGATACCCAATATTATGTAATGTTTTAAAGTCGGGTCCCTATATTTGGTAACAAAGGATTGGTCTAGACAACATAAGAGGTTAAGATAGTGTTAATATAATTCCATAAGAATAGTTTAAATTATAGTTTAATTGAAATGATTTATAATTTTAATATTGCCTTGTTACTTCGTTTATGATAAGTCTACTCATAATAGGTTTTCCACATAGTAAACAGTGTAGTTATGGTGGGAAAAAATGAAATGAAAACATATTTTCCAGTGAGCATACTAATATTGTTTAAATCAGAAGAAATCCATTTTATAGTGATGGATCAGTTGGCACAAGCTATAACTTTTGGTGGTATCTATTTTAAAGAGTAAACTTATATACCAAGAAGGAATATGTCCATAGTAGATCATTTCATGAGAAAACACTCCATATCATTTCAAAGGATCATCTTACCTTGTGCTAGATGAATGATGGATTAAATCCCTAGAAAGGATATCTGATGTAATGTGTTATTCATATCACCATGAGATAACTCTTTCAATTTATTGGATTTATGGTTAATCTAACCAATAGTTTTCAATGATTAAGAACATCGAATAAATTGAATATATTTATGCCTTGTAATGGGATGAATTTAAGTATAAATTTCTTAAGAGATGTTTTCCTAAGGCAGTTTGTCTTAGGATGGAAAAACATTTCTTGGAATCTAGATAAAAGAAGAAATATTCTATGGCTATATTTGAAAAAAACTTCACCAATTTCCCTAGGTACATCCAAAATTTTATCCAGGATCCGGATAGTAAAATAAATCAATTTTACCAATGATTGATTTTCATATATTAATGGCCATTGGCTTCTCATCAATTTAAAATATATGATAAACGTGTTCTATGTGATGTGAAGGTAGAAATGGAGTTTTTTTATGATCATGTTTCCCGTGAAAATAAGAGAAATAATAGGTTTTATTGTAAGAAAATGGGAATGTATAAATCAAACAAGATTGAATGTATGAAAACAAAAATACCGTCTTGTGAGAGGTATGGTAAAAAACAAATTCAAGATAATTTATTTCAAATATGGGGAAGTGTTTCAAATGGGGTATGTTTGGTCATATGGCTTGTGAATACAAGGGAAGATGTTAGTAAATTAAATAAAATCCAATAGTAATATGTTCTTGTTGTAGTGAGTTAGGAAATTATACTAACATGTGTTCGAAGTTACTTACTCATGGTAAAAATCATAAAAATTAGAAACAAAAAAGGTGTGGGAATAACTTTTTTTACTATTTTAGTTGATGTTCTGACATCTAATCATGTGATGAATTCTCCCGAGAGCTCGATATTTTTTTAAGGTTATCCCTATGTTTATGGTTTTAAACACTCTTATGTGGTTTTAAGTGATTTAATAATAAGTTATTAATTTCCTTTATCATTGTTGTATTTTGGGAATATTTTTATGTAAGGTTTTAGTTTAATTGGAAGTGTTCATTTTCTTTTGGAAATGATTTTTAAGGTATTGATAACCTTTAGGTTTGGTGAGATCTTTGATGATTAATGTTATATTTAGAGATTCAAATTGTAATTATGGGAATTTTATATGTATAAAATTGTTCATTTAAATTATAAATATGTCAAGCAAGTATTTTAATTTATGTACTTATATAGTATTTGAATTACTCAACTCTAGGAATAGTATTTTGAATGAAAAATTTTGTCCATTTACTTTTCATAATAAGAAAACAATGAAAAGTTAATTCATCATAGATTTATGGTTTTATGATTGTTAAATTTCTCCTAACCATGTTTTCAATCACTCTCAATCAGATCATAATATTTGTTTTTCTCTTCCAAATCCTTGTTTTCCTATATGGACCCCTTGTATCTGTTATGCATGATGACCTTCATACGACACTTACTTTATTATAATGTAGAAGATTAATTTATCCTTTATTTGATGTGGGATTTGAGGAAAGGTATTTTAAAATGTGAACCCTCAATATTTTTATACCATGTTCAAATTATGGGTACTCAATTTATTAAATGTGGGGGATAATGTAACATCCCAGTTTTTTTAAAAGTAAACACAATATTTGATAGTAGACATGATGCATGACATACAACTTACATAAACAACTAGATATTAATACTTTAAAATGGTAGTTAACACATAGTCATTATAATTTAGATGATTAATATGAATAACTAAAATATGAAAAATTTATTTTCACATATATATATAAGTAATTATTTTGTAACAAATTAATTATAAATGAAAATGAAACCATTTTAAAATGAAATGAAATGTTTCTTTGAAATATTATTTAAGTGTGAACAACCACGTTAATAAAATACTCAAAAAAATATTATTGTATTATATTAATTTTCTATATATATATATATTTAACATTCCATTTAAATAAAGATAATGAAATTTTCATAGTTATTAATATTTGTAAATTATTAATTAATTTTACTTTAAAGGGGATGTTATGTTCGATGGCATACCCTGTAGAGACCCAAAGCTTTACATACATAAACATTACATTACTTTTGCGAAATACTTAGTACATAACAATAATAGACACCCAAGGATCGTAATAGTTTAGTGTCTTTGGAAACTCGAAACATAATCTTCTAATCATGTTGAAAGATCTTCAACATCTCCCATAATGATCTTCCCCTTTTGTTTTCTTACCTAAAACATTTATTTAAATACTGGGGAAAGAAAAAATAAAAAGGGTGAGCTCAAATGCTCAGTAAGGGTAAGCAAAGAGAAAATAAAACAAACCATATACATTTGAACTTAAAAACATTAACGTAATGTTTAAACATCAAAATCTTGAGTTGTTAAATAAATCTTGGAAGTAAGTAAAGCATACATCATAAAGGAACATCAATCATGATAAAATAGTATGGGAATAAAACATGCAGTTGTGTAAAACCATTAAGCACATGATATTATTTCCATAGTATCCAAGGCATTGCTGCCAAGACCATCATAGTGGACAAAGTCCATTACTGAACTGGGTTTAGTTGTCATTCCAGTCCTATATTACTGAACTAGATTTACTTGTTATTACATCCATGTATATCTCATGAGATATAAATCTTTACCCAATTCATTGGATGTATATATAGGTCCCACCCATATCATAATCAATTAATTCTTTTGTCTTCCACAAAATAAACATAAATCATTAATCATAACCCAATGAATAAAATGGGTTTCATATACGTCATCCCATCTTAACATAATCCATATAAAACAATGGATATAATTTCATCATAAACAAAATAAACCTTGTAAATAATAGTTAAATTATACATGAATCATATCCATATTAAATAATTTCATCTTAGATGGAAAATAGTTTGGATAAAACACTTGAAATGAATTCTTGAGGAATATATCCTTTCTTCTTCAAAATAATTTTCTTTTCTCAAAATGTTGTGCGATTTTAAAAGAAAATAATTTGGTTGAAAATAATCATGAAATATTGTAGAGGAAGATTCATTGAAATAAGTCATTATGAAACCGTAAAAATCCATTCACACTGTATAGGTTAAAAAAACATTCTTCTTATACTTTTGCTGGAAAAGTCAAAAAGTACCTTGTATGGTAAACAAAAGAAAGATTCCTTCTATACTGCATAGTAAAAGTAAAAAAGGGGTAAAAATGACATTAAACATACATGGAATAATATTAAACACTTTATGAAAACATTTTTTATAAAACATGGACATGGATGATAAATATAACCCCAGTAAATACTTACGAATAAACAATCTCGAATAAGAATGAGATCGGAATAATTATCCCTTACCTTGTGTCCAATTTATTCTGTATGTGGTTGAGACTCCCATATTGTGGGTTTAAACATATTATTAAATTTTAAAAGAACCATAAAAATATTTATTAAATCATATATGATTCACTTATGACTTTATATTACCCATTCATTTGTCAATTACATGTTAAAGCAGTGTTCTTTGTAAAATTGTTTCATTTATCGTACGTGTTTTGGATTATAATTATTCATATGATTACTTAGATCATGGTTACTTACTTCCAGAATTTAAAAAATGATTTATATATAATATATATTCAGAATATAATATATATATATATATATATATATATAATAGATAGATAAATTCAATGAAATATACCATTCATGGAGACAATAGGCCGTACGCACGCATGAACTCTGTTTTCATTTCATTATTAAATTGAATGGAAGTAAGTAAATAACATATACATAAATAAAGTATAATTATTATGTCATATATTTCATTATTATTTATTATATGTACATTATAATCATTCTTGACTGGTTAACATGGAGAATGAACCTCATCGCGTCGTGGAGACGGTAATCCATACATACGCATGAGCGATGATATCGTTCCCATAATTATTGAATGGAATTAGAGTGGATGATATAATATATCAGAATAATTATGATGTTATAATAACCATATATAGTTATATTTTCCACCATTATACCCATCCAAGTGTGGTGGTGGGGGCAAAACAGATTACACCATGGCGTGGTGACGGTAAGACGTACGTATGCACGTGCAGTGATTCCATTTTTCATAGGATGGATATAAAGTGAATTAGGTTTGTTTCATATTTATAATAACATATCAATGTATTAGTGATACTGATGTTATTACTTTATAATGAAACAAATAAAGAAGAGGAAGTAGAAGAAGAAAGAAACTTGAAAGAATCGATAGAAGAGATTACCTCTTCGTCGACGTGCCTCTTTTAAACTTTCTCTTAGGGCATTAGAGTTGGCCTTTTGAGAAGACAAAAAACTATATAATATAACTATAGAGGTTGAGAAGAGAAATTTTTAGGTTTTTTCCAAGCTTTAAAGCTTAAAATGGAGTGAATAGAAGAGGGAATGAGGTACCCTTATATAGGGGAGGAGAGGGGCACTTTTGAAAAACCTCCAAACTATTAATTTATAATAAACTCAAAACTCACCTAAAAACCTCCAAAAATCACTCAATTTTAAGATGCGATTATATAGGGTGGTAATATAATCAACCAATAAAATTTAGACATGTTTTAATTTTATTTTAAACCTTATCATTTTGATTTATCCTTATTTAATCTATTTAATTTTATTTGCGGTAATAATATTCTAATTTTTAAATTGTTATATATACATACTTATGTGTTGTGAATTTGAAATAATTATATATATTATTAAATTATAGACCATATAATTTTAAATTTTTAAATATTTTTGTTATTTTTAAACATTTTAATAATATGTTATTTTTATAAAATATAAATAGTGTAATTTTTGACACTATTCAATTATTTGAATTTAAATAAAATCCCCAAATAATATATATTCGAAAAAAATATTTAATAGATTTTTAAAATGTAATATTCATGAAAAAAAATCATTAATCATATTAATTTGTTTATATAATATATTTTAATATTTTTAAAACCATTTATTTGATATTTCTCTTAATAAAATAATTTGTACAATATTTTTGTAAAAATATTTAATATGCTTATTTGTTGCATAAAAATAAAACCTAAAATAAAATGATGAAGATAAATCTAATATATTTAATTAGAATACTTTTAATCTAATTTATCATCTTAAAATCACAACATTTAAATTGTTATATTCATTAAATTATGATGGTGACAACTTTGACATCATTTAAAATAAAATAATATAAATGTCTTAATATGTTTTATAAGGTTCTAAATGGTCCAAAAGTCGACACTTGGATGATTATGGTATAGATATACACGTCCAATAAGTTTTGGTCAAGTTTTTGGGTCTTTTTATGTGTATTAGTATTTTAATAAAAACAATATTATTTATTTTCACTAAATAAATTATTTATGCATTATTAATGTATAAGTTATTACGGTAATTATATATTTATTAAAAATTAAAAATAAATTACCATGATAAATAAAAAAAATTATATTTAAAATGAGTATTTATAATAGAATTTATATTCAGTATAATCTTATATTAATAATAATATAATTATTAAAGTTTGAGTGAGACAAATTCCACTTTCTTTAAATAAAATAAACTAAAGGTTTTAATAACATCCAAGAGGGTTACAAAAGATACCATTTAGACCCAAGTATATTTTAGGACAAAATATAGTCATCCAATTATATTAATACAAGTTTTAGGGTAATTTTGTTATACATTTTTTACCCTTAATTACTAGATTTACCTTTTACTATTGTAAATAAAATTTACAGTAGTTACTATTCATAATGCCTTAAAATAAAAAGTAGACTATAAACATAATTTGGACCTACTAATTAAAAATATGGAATCCATTTTTTCAAATTAAAAACACATAAGTTTCAGTATTTAATTTAAAATTAATCCCATTTTCGAGAAAACAGGTTTTAAAAGTTAAAACACTGTAAAAAAATCAAATGTTTTTACCTATGATTTCAATGTAAAATTAAATCTAATGACTTAAATTATATTAAGTGGAAAAAATATATTATATTTATCATTTAAAACCATTCCATTATATATTTTAACCATATAAATTATTTTGATGAAAAAAAGATGTTTTCAATTAAAATTTAGCGTATTTTTACCATTCATCAAAATAAGAAACTTATCAGGAAAAAGTAAAAAATTTGTCCAAAGTAAATTTTTATATCATAATTCCAAGGAAGAAGTTTAATTTGTCAAATTGAACTTATAAAAATTTCAAAAACTAGATTTAATGTGGGTGTGCAATCAAAAGGCGGCAAAACTGCATTTTTTTAAAAATACTTATTCTACCTGAAAAAATTTTTTGTTCGCATACCATGTTCTATAATATGTGTAAGATGAATGATAATATTATAAAATTACAAATATGGTTAATACTATTCACAATGTCTAGTTCATAATAATATTATAATATATCATTGTTCTGTGAAACTCGGTATTGTGTACCACACAAGCTATCGAGGAAGGTCGCTTTTGCATGTAACACAAGCCAAGTATATTATTGTGTATACTACAAGATAATCTTGGTGTAGTGTACAACAAAAGATATCAATGAAATTAAAAGGAATATTTCTCATAAAATCTCGGGGTGTTACATTCTACCCCCTTCAAATGAATTTTTCCCTCAAAATTCTTCGGGGTTATAAATGGTTTACTACTTGAAAGTTTCTTTCATAGAAACCCACATCGTAAAAAAGGAATACCAAAACTTAATTTTAAAAACTAAAGTATGAAACGTAATGTTTAACCAAATTAACTCATCACTGGGTTTCCTCATAAGAGAACATAGGTGAAAATGTGGATATAAAAGAGAAATCTAATCATCATGTTCTGATGGAGAGTGGTATAGAACATAGATTTAAAAAATCCAACAATCACAAAGCCATAAATTTGTCATGATCTAAGGTACCATCTGATTCATCAGATAAGAGGGTACTAGGCAAATATTTTTTGTTTTCAAGATACTTTCCATAAATTTGAAAATTTTGAATTAAAAGAAATACATACTTTATTTTGGTGCAATCTCACTGTTGGTCATTCCTTGAAAAATTTACACATCATATCTTAAAGAAATAAAGTTGAATTTTTCATTCTTGAAGTGTTAGAAGATCATTTTATTGAATGATGTGTCATTCCATCCGTCTCAAACAAAATTTTATAAAAAGTTATTAAATATACATAAGTCCATATATAGTGATATTAATCGTATATGGCTCCAAAAAATGGACTTATACTACATATATCACACCACTTAATAAAATAAAACTAATTTATACAAACCAGGGACTTCTTTTAGGCCAGTGGTAGGTGATACAGGCCTATCGCACTTCGTTTGTGGGTTTGATTCCTGAATCCTTGTCTGACGCGATGGGTTCTCCCTCATCCTATGGGTTATCCTTTTTCTAAAACTATACTGTTACAACATTCTAGAAATAATATCAAAATTTTATAGCCTTAAACAATACTATATAATTTCTAACTTAATCCATTCTAATCTTTAGGCTTATCCAAAATACTTTTGTCCAGTCTCATAGTATAAAGAAAAAGATTACAAGAGAGGTCATCTACCAAGCATGTGAATCCCATCATTTATACCCCTTATGTTATAAGATCTATATTGTTGGTCACATTCCAAACATGTGAATACCTTAATCATTAATTACCATAGAACCTTAGTGAAAACATGAATGCTGTCAAAAATTAACTCTTTCCACATACCAAAATCCCAAAATTTCTATATACTCAAACCATGATGTCACATTGTCCTTATATGAGCTAATTAATACTATTAAACATATTCTTTTCTACTAATACCTTCATTATGTGCGTACCATCTACTTTCCAAAAATATTTCAATCACTTTTCATGCTTACTGGTACTATAAAATTATTGAAAACCAATACATTGATATTCCAATATTTCATAATACTATAAATTAGATTCCACAACACTATTTTGGAATCCCATTACATATACACTTAATCATTCCACCACATCATTGTCATATTAAAAATCAACAATAGTGATCACTTGTGACTTCCCTTTGTCTTTTTCTTTAAGAGGTTGTTGATGTCAATAATCATAAACCTTTAGATTAGGGCATTGGTTAGTATAATGCCCCATTTCTTCGCACATGTAGCATTGAAGTGTTGGTGGTGTGTTTTCTATAGTCTTTTCTTTATTCACATGATTACCTACCTTTTTCCCATTACTTCGGCACTCAGCTTCTGGATGACCTTATTTTCCAAACTTAAAACACTTTATAGTCCCTTTAAGACAATATCCACCATGATTATTTCTACACTTTGAGCATAATGAAATATTTGTCTCCTTTTCACCATAGTTTTGAGAATTTTCCATGAACATCGTCTTCTGTTTCTTGTCAAAACCATGAGATGGATATGTAACACCAACTTCTATTTCCACCTTGATAGATCAACGCACAATCTCTTCATAGCTACTAAAGTCTCTTATAGCTAATTCCTTTCGAAGAATTGGTTTTAGGACACTGAAGAATCTATCAACATTACTTTCAGGTTGGATGATAATTCCATATTCATACCTTGAACTCCTTCTAAAATATGCCTTGTATATACCAACAGATTCATCATCCTTTTTCTTAAGCTCAAGGAAATCATTTTCCCTCTTTGTTTGAAGAATATGAGGTAAGTACTTATTGAAAAACAAGTTCTTGAACCCATCCCATTCCATGGATTCAATTTCATCTTGGGGCCTTGTATTCTTAATAAGAGTCCACCACTGCTCTGCTTCACCTTCTAAATGGTAAACACCCAGAATGAATTTTTCATGTTCCGAACAGTAAAGTATAGAAAATATATTTTCAATGGTACGGATCCATTGTTCAGCAATAAGTGGATCAGAAGACCCACTGAATGAAGTAGTACGTTACCTTATGAAGGACTCAATAGAATATTATTCCTTTATCTTCTCATTTGGAAGTCCAGAATGATTCATATCTTGTGTAAGTATTGCAATAATATTCTATACTCCATTTCCCATAACATTTGGGTGTTCAGAAGGACAATAATTTCATTGCCCAGTGCATTGATCTTTAACACAGTTCCTTCAGGTTCCATCAATTATCTAAATCCCAAAAAGAATAGTTTGAGAGGCAAAAATCATACTAGGAAAACAACATAATCAAGGAGAGTACTTTCAATATCTAACATGTTAGGTTTAATCCTATGTTATTCATGATTTTTATCATAATTCGATAATTGTAACCTATACTTATACTTAACCTTATGGATATCTCTAAGAATACCTTAGAAATATCTCTAGGGATACCATGAAATATTTTGAATCCTAATTTCCAAAGTTTAACTAAACCTTTCCTCTAATACCAACTGTAGAGACCCAAATCTTGACATACAAGGACATTATATTACATTTACGGAATTCTTATTACATAACAAAAATAGACACCCAAGGACCATAATAGTTTAGTGTCTTTGGAAACTCAGAACATAATATTCTAATCATGGTTAAAGATATTCAACATCTCCCATAAAGATCTTCCCCTTTTGTTTTCTTACCTAAAACCTTTATTTAAATCCTAGATAAAAGAAAACATTAAAAGGGTGATCTCAAATTCTATGTAAGGGTAATCATGGAGAAAATAAAACAAACCATATACATTTGAACTTAAAAACATGAACGTAATGTTTAAACATCAAAATCGTGAGTTGTGAAATAAATCTTGGCAGTACTTAAGTCATAGATCATAAAGGAACATCAATAATGATAAAATAGCATGGGAATAAAACATATAATTGTGAAAAACCATTAATCACATGATATTATTTCCATAATAGCCAATGTATTGCTTCTAAGACCTTCATAGTGGAAAAATTTCATTACTCAACCGGGTTTACTTGTCGTTCCAGCCCTGTCGTTCCAGCCATGTATATATCATGAGATATAAATCTTTCCCCAATGCATTGGAGGAATATATAGGTCCCAACCATCTCACAATTAAATCATTCTTTTGTGTGCCACAAAATAAACATAAATCATTCATCATAACCCAATGAATAAAATCGGTTTCATATATGTCATCCCATCATAACATAATCCATATAAAAAATAGATATAATTTCATTATAAACAAAATAAACCATGTAAAAAATAGGTACATTATACATGATTCATACCCATATTAAATAATGTCATCTTATATGGAAAATAGTTTGGATAAAACACTTGAAATGAATTCTTGAGGAAAATATCTTTTCTTCTTCAAAATCATTTTCTTTTCTCAAAATGCAGTGAGATTTTTAAAGAAAAGAATTTTGTTGAAAATAATCATGAAATATTATAGAGGAAGCTTCATGTAAATAAGGTGTTATTAAACCGTAAAAATATATTTGTTCCATATAAGTTAAAAAAACATTCTTCTTGTACTTTTGATGGAAAAGTCAAAAATTACCTCGCATGGTAAACAAAAGAAATATTCCTTATATACTACATAGTAAAAGTAAAAAAGGAGTAAACATGACTTTAGACATAATTAGAATAATAGTAAACACTTTATGAAAAAAAAATTTATAAAACATGGACATGGATGATAAATATGACCCTAGTAAATACTTACGAATAAAAAATCTTAGATAAGAATGATATTGGAATAATTATCCCTTACCATTGTCCAATTTATTCAGTATGTTTTCGAGACTCCTATAGAGTGGGTTTAAAAATATTATTAACTTCTAACAGAACCATAATAATATTTATGATATTATATATGATTCACTTATGACATTATATTATCCATTCATTTGTCAATTCCATGTTAAAGCAGCGTTTTGGGTAAAATCGTTTCATTTGTCGTACGTGTTTTGACTTCTAATTATTTATATGATTACTTAGATCATGATTAATTACTTTTAGAATTTGAAACATGACTTATATATAATATATATTCAGAATATAATATATATATATATATATAATAGATCGATAAATGGAATGAAATACACCGTTCATTGAGACGGTAGGCCGTACGAATGCATGAACGATGTTTTCATTTCCTTATTAAATTGAATGGAAGTAAGTAAATAACATATAAATAAATCCAGTATCATTATTATGTCATATATTTCATGATTATTTATTTTATATACTTTATAATCATTCTTGAATGGTTAACATGGCGAATGAATCTCGTCGCGTCGTGGAGACGGTAATCCGTACGTACACACGAGCGAAGATATCATTCCCAAAATTATTGAATGGAATTGGAGTGGATGATATGATATATCAGAATCATTATGATGTTATAATAATCATATATAGTTATTATTTCCACCATTATACCCATCAAAGTATGGTGGTGGTGGAAAAACTGATTACACCATGGCGTGGAGACGGTAAGTCGTACGTACACACGCGCAGTGATTTTGTTTTTCGTACGATGGATATAAGGTTAATTAGGGTTGTTTAATATTTATAATAACATATTAGTATATTAATGATACTAATGTTATTACTTTATAATGAAACAACTAAATAAGAGGATGTATGAGAAGAAAGAAACTTGAAAGAATTGGTAGAAGAGATTACCTCTTCCTCGACGTGCCTCTTTTAAACTTCCTCTTAGGGCACTAGATTTGACCTTTTGAGAAGACCACAAACTCTATAATAAAAATAGAAAGGTTTAAAAGTGTAATTGGCAGGGTTTGGATGATATTGAAGGCTTAAAATGGAGTGGAGAGAATAGGGAAAGAGGTGCCCTTATATAGGAGAGGAGAGGGGCACTTTTGGAAACCTCAAAAATATTAATTTATAATAATCTCAAACCCCACCTAAAAACCACCAAAAACCACTCAATTAGAATATGATATTAGATAGGGTGGTAATATCATCATCAAATAAAATTTAGACATGTTTTATGTTTATTTTCAACCATATCATTTTGATTTATCCTTATTTAATTTATTTAATTTTATTTGCGGTAATAATATTCAAATTTTTAAATTGGTATATATACTAACATATGTGTTGTGAATTTTCCATAATTATATAAATTATTACATTATTGACCATATAATTTTAAATTTGTAATTTTTAAATATTTTTTTGATTTTTAAACTATTTAATAACATGTTATTTTTATAAAATATCAATAGTGTCATTTTTGACACTATTCAATTATTTGAATTTAAATAAAATCCACATAGAATATATATTAAAAAATATTTAAAACATTCCTAACATGTCATATTCATCTAAAAAATTCATGCAGAACATTAATTTGTTCGTATAATATTTATTTTAATATTTTTAAACCCATTTATTTGATATTCCTCTTAATAAAATAATTACTACACCATTTTTGTTTAAATATTTAATATACCTATATGTTTAATAAAAATTAAAAATAAAATATAATGATGAATATAAATCTAATATCTTCCATAATAATACTTTTAATCAAATTTATCATCTTTAAATCACAACATTTAAATTGTTATATTCATTAAATTATGATGGTGACAACATTGACATCATTTAAAATAAAATAATATAATTATCCTAATATGTTTTATAAGGCTCCAAATGGTCCACATGTTGACAATTGGATGATTATGTTATATTTATACTTGACCAATAAGTCTTTTTCTAGTGTTTCGTTCTTTAGTGGGTATTATTATTTTAATAAAAACAATGTTATTTATTTTTCCCTAAATAAATAATTTCTGCATCATTAATGTATAAGCTATTAAGGTAATTATATATATCTTGAAAATTAAAAATAAATTACCATTATAAAGTAAAACGTTTTAGCTTTAAAATTAGTTTTTATAATCTAATTTATATTCAGTATAATCTTATATTAAAAATAATGTAATTATTAAAGTTTGAGTGAGACAAATTTCACTTTCTTTAAATAAAATAAATTAAAGGTTTTAATAACATACAAGTGGGTTCCAAAAGATACCATTTCGACCCAAGTATATTTTAGGACGAAATATAATCATCCAATTATATTAATACAATTTTTAGGGTAATTTTATAATATTTTTTTTACCCATAATTACCTGATTTACCATTAATTATTGTAAATAAAATTTACCGTAGTTACTATTCATAATGCCTTAAAATAAAAAGTAGCCTATTAACATAATTGGGACCTAATGATTCCAAATATGGAATCCATTTTTCCAAATTCAAGACACAAGAGTTGTAGTATTTAATTTAAAATTAATGTCACTCTTGAGAAAACATGTTTTAAAAGTTAAAACATTGCAAAAGATTAAAATGTTTTTATCTATGAATTCAATGTAAAATTAATTATAATAACATATATTATATTAAGTGGTAAAAATATATTCTATTTATAAATTAAAACCATTCAATAATATATTTTAACCATATAAATTGTTTTGATGAAAAAATATGTTTTATATTAAAATTTAACGTATTTTTACTATTCATCAAAATAAGAAACTTATCAGAAAAATATCCAAAATTTATGCAAAGTAAATTTTTATTTCCTGATTCCAAAGAATAAGTTTAATTTTTAAAACTGAACTTATAAACATGTCAAAAACTATATTTATAGTGGGTGTGCCATCAAAAGGCGGCAATACTACATTTTTTGAAAAATACTTATTTTACCCGAAAAAATTATTTTGTTCTCATAAAATGTTATAGAATATCTTTATGATGAATGATAATGTTATAAAATTCAAAATATTGTTAATACTATTCATAACGGCTAGTTCATAATAATATTATAATATATCATTGTTCACTGAAACTCGGTATTGTGTGCCATGCAATCTATCGAGGAAGGTCACTCTTGCGTATAACACAAGCCAAGTATATTGTTGCATATACTGCAAGATAATATTAGTGTAGAATTCAACACAAAACACCCATGAAATTAAAAATAATATTTCTCATAAAATCTCGGGGTGTTAAATTCCCGATACACAACAACGGGTTTCATTGAAATCTTACGTTGCATAATAATAATATAGTATTATTATATTGAATGGTGGTTAACGCCTAGACGTTGTTTTGTGGGGAATGAATAGAACTAACTAAAATATGATTATACAAGTTTGTTAAATGTTTTTACAATTATCCAATAAAAGGTCTTCCGGCCACAGGGCCTTCGGGTCATTAAAAGGCCTTCGGTCCATAGGGCCTTTGAGTCATGTAGACCATAGAGTAGCCCAGTTCACACAAAACAGGCCCCAGAAGAGGATCAGAGCAACAGGAGTAGCAGCCACCTGACGCAGAGCTAACCGGATTGGAAGAATGAGAGGGTATGGTAGCCGCCATCAGGACCAGACATTGTGCATGCTTTGTATGAGGAAATTCTAGCCGATCATCAATACAAGGTGGGGAGCTAAGAAGATCAATGATTCAAGATGCTGGGGTGGGGTAGTTCTAGTGGGCTGGGCCTACGGGTCATGTATGGGCATGGTATGCCTCGGGGCCTTCGGGTCATGTATTGCGGGTCATGTTGGGCCTTGTGCCTTGGGCCTACGGGTCATGTACGGGTTCTCCTTCAACCCTTAAAATGGGGATTATCTATAATAAAATAAAAAATAAGGCCTTCGGGCCATTCAGGCAGGTATTATTTCTTAAAAAACGCTTTTTGTTTTGACAACAAGAATTAATTTTAAATTAATTAATCCAAGTTCTATGTTCTGGATTTGGTAAAATATACATAATTTTTGAATTTGGAATATAAAATATATCTTAGGTTGAATTTTTTGTATTCTTCTGAAAAACGTCAATTGTTTTATGAATAGTGAGACCACTAAGTAGTAGTTAAAAATCTGACTTTTTCATTTAAATGAAATTTACCACCTCTATGAATATAATTTCAAAAATACAACATAAATGGTTGTTATTAGTAAGTAAAATTTTGTTCAATAAGATGAAAATAATTTTCGGTGAATAGTAACTTTTGACTTTTATTTACCACGATTAAAGGTAAATAGGGAAATTCCACGTAAAAAGAATATTATAATAAAACAAAATTATGTTAACACTAGTCCTAACCTTATTAGATGAGTCATGGCCGACAGTGGGAATCCTTGGGTCTCTTTTGGGACCCCATAGATCCTCTTAAGAGTGATAATGACACTTTATATTAATTAATTTTAAGTAAAGACAAAAATGAAAAAAACAAATAGCTTTTAGTAAATCAATTTTTACATGGGGTTATATAAGTTATATCTTCGAATATAAAATTATTTGGAAAGCTAAAAATATTTCCTAAATCATTGTATTTTTTTATTATTATTAGAGATCAAGTAAATATAATTATTAATGGTCAAATAATGATGTAGTGTTTACCTCATTACTAAATGATTTAAATAAATAAGATTATAAAGATTAAGATAATATCCAAAAACTGTACAATTATTATTCTATGATTTTATTTATACCATGAGTCATCTTATATTAAAATTTAATTAGTTTTGTAACTTTTTAAACCGAAAATAACTTTATAATAAAATACTATTTTAACACTTTCTAAAAGAGCCCCTCCTCCCCCTTATAAAAGGACACCACTTCTAACACATTCCTAAAACCTCTAAATCCCCTTGTATCTTCCAATCCTAGACAAAATATTCTCTCAATATCCCTCTCTTCCACCTAGAAGCCTTAACTTATGCAGAAGGCACTTCAAGAAGTCCTTTTGGTTCAAACCAAAGGGAGTTACCTGATTTAAATGTAACTTCTTCTCTTAAGTTATTTTGTCTTATTTTCCCTCTCTAATCCCCTAAATTTTTTTATTACTTTATATTATATCAACACCATTATTATAAATATACAAGGTTGTTTTTTTGAGAAGTATTAGAACTACACTTAAACACATCTCTATCTATTGGGTATCAAACATACTGTTTCTATGGATGGAAAACTAACGCCTCACGAAAAGATGATTGTTCAATCTTCTCCTACAACCTCTTATTGTGGCCATTATTATGAAACTATATTTATATATGATATATATAATTTTTATTTTTTCTTTATGCTTTTGTATTTTTCATTTATAGAATAAATTTATGGTTTTCATTATGGGTAAACGTGATAATTTCATTTGAGGAAGTGCGGACTACCGTCCCCTCAAAGTGATATGACTCGTTCATTCCATACGTGGGACATAAAAAAGAAGTAGTTAATGTAATTATATATTATATTATACTGTAATTATAATATACCGATGTATAATTATGTTTTCATTCCATTAAATACAAAATATAAATGAAAGTGGTGTTCATTTGTACGTACAACTTACCATCTCCATGAACGGAGCATTTCACTTCATACCTTTAAATGTTATTTAATATTATAAATACATATATATACTAGAAATATATTATATATAAATCTTGAATATAATTCTTGAGATAATTCACTCTAGACTACATGGACAACTAGTAATTATAAGGTGTTCATTTTTGACTCAAGTACCAAATATCGACAAAACGACCATTATTAACTTAAATGATTACATAATGTTTATAACATGGTAATAAGTGATATAAAATGAATAATAAAATTGAAAAAGGTTCTAAATCAAGTATAAATTAACTTATTTTTATTATTCAAGAAGAACAAGGAACAAACAAGTCAAGCTGAACACGAGGTAAGGGGTTTCTTATCTCACTTTTAATTCAGTGAGATGTCTATTGTTAACCACTTATTTATTGCATGTGGTGTATTTTGTACTGACATTTGATATATATTATTAGGATTATCTTTATATTCATGGTATTCTGTGATTCATTTGGTGGTTATTCACTTTTTTTCATGTGACTCGATAGATTACAATGTGGTAAGGGTTTTTAATCTCACTTTTTATTCCTGTGAGGTTTATGTTATATTAGCCACTATTTCCTTTTCTGTGTTGTTTGAACTGTCCATGATTGTATTATTGGTGTTGTATAATTTCATTTTAGAGTATTTACATCTTCATTATATGATCCTTATTTCATGGGTGGTATGTTTCGTAAGTGACAAATCGGTAAGGGAATTTCAAATTTCAATTTCCACTCATTGGGATTTATGCATACTTCATTGATTATTTGATTCCAAGATTATGTGTAAAATCACTATTTATTTACATATGTAATAATTTACACTCCCCTTTCTTTGGATATACTTCTGATACATATAATCAATCCATTTATAAATTCTCAAGTCATCAATATGAACTAGATAAGAGTACTTTTAACTCAATTTCCATCCATTGAGTTAAACATCCAAGTCATTGGTTTTGTTTTTAAAACAAAATATGTGTGAATTTTCTATGATTGATTTACACTGAATATCATATCATATTGAGTGTATTTATATTTTTCACACATTTTTATGTAATTTATTTTTCTTTAATCTGAGGATACAATTTTTATAATGGATTTCATCTAAATATATATTCCATTGAGACTTTATTGTAGTTACGCACCAATTCACCATTATATGGTGTATATATTGTCCTTGGGAATATTACACCATGAATCCATTTATTCTCATGATATTATAATGTTGTAATTTAATTTTATTTCTCAATTATTTGTATTCAATAGTCTCTCATTTTGTTAAAAACTTTTTGACTAAAATATCATTTTGAATGATTTAAAGATTTATTCTTCTAAATCATTATCATTAAAGTCCATGTTTTCAAAATGGTTTTAAGGATTTATTTATATGGACATTAATTTTTTTAAATGATAATTTTTTTTTAAAAAGTTTCAATGTGGTATAGGACAATTTGATTCAAAAATCCCTTTATTAAATGTTTTAAATGGTTTTTAAAATGGTTTGATAAAGCATTGATTAGGTCTATATCTTGAAATGATATGTTGTGATTACAATGTGGAAATGTTATATTTTATTTACTATTGTTTTATGTGTTATGAATATGTTAGGGTTCTTGGGCATTGTTTACATATATGGGTGGTTCCGTGATAAATCTAGGGTGGGTGAGCCCGAGATAGATCTCCAATACATTGGGTAATGTGATGGAGGTAAACATTAATGTATCTCCTAAGAGATTATGGGAATATACTATGATGGCTATTCCAACGTAAATCTCTAAAAATCTATGATACCTACAATGTAAGTATTTTATGTATACCATAAGATACCATTATGATTTATGATTTCTGTGTGTTATTCGTAAATCTTATGTTTTCATAAGGTATGTTAGGATTGAAAAGTATGGTTTCATTTTTTTGTATTTACTGATGGGATAATGTTTTAATTGTTTATTTTATATCCCTT
This sequence comes from Viscum album, assembly GCA_963277665.1. NCBI lineage: Eukaryota > Viridiplantae > Streptophyta > Magnoliopsida > Santalales > Viscaceae > Viscum > Viscum album. The sequence goes on from OY728158.1 coordinate 235,590,625, forward strand.
ACTGATCTTTTTATGCTCATCATAAGTTTTGAAATGTTTTTCATAGGACATAAATATGTAAAGATTCAAGGATGGGATCATGGAAAAGGCATGCTATCTAAAACATGGAACTAGACATGACTCTTTTTTTAAGAGTTTTTATTTTTGTAAAAAAATGGGAACTGAGTAGAAGTGTCTACTTAGTAAGTTTCGAGATGTAATGTAATAGTTATGAACTAATTCTCTAAAACTCTAAACCTGAAAATATCCTCATTGTGAATTATTCATTAATTCAAAATTATGTAATGTTTTAACGTCATGTCTTTATGGTTGGTATCAGAGGTTGGTTTAGATAACTTTAGAGGTTATGATGTTCTTTAATCATAAATGACATTACCATAATGGTTAGGATTTTATATATAGACATAGTTATTTTATATAAAGTGAATAATTTTAAGATAACATGAATAAGTATATCTTAGTATCTACCCTCCTCATGATATAATATTTGATGATTTTACTGATATACTCACACTTAACTTTTTGGTTTTAGTAAATGACTGGATCTAGTAGGAACCAATGTTATGGTGGATGTGAAGAAAACTGTGATGGTTTTCTGAATAATCTACTGAATGAAATGGGAGCTGCAATGAGAAATCTTATGGTTATTCTCAACCAACTATCTAGAGTCATGATAGAACAAATGAAACATGGTGATTTTTATAAGGCATTGTATATGTGAGAAACAAATCCCCACGGAAGTTCAGGTAATAATCATAAAGTTAAGTATATTCATAAATCAATGTTTCATGGATGTGGAAAGAAACAAATAAAAAAATGTTTCAAATGGATGGGAAGATGATATAGATGTGGAAGTAAAGGTCATAAAGCAAGAACCTGCCATAGAAAAAGGAAGCATCGAGTTGACCCTAGGAAAGGGAAAGAAGTGATTTCTGAGGGATCAATCGACTGTTTTAAATGTGGAGTGCATGGTCATTATACCAATATATTTCATACGAAAAAGTTTCTGGAATGGGATCCCCATGATCATAAAAATATATGTTTACCAATACGTAATTTCATTCCAATTTAGGATTAGTAAACTTACAATGACCTATGAAAGGTTTGGATTGTTTCATAACTAATGTTTAGACATTATAGAATCATAGGATATGATTCATGATTTTTTATAGTAAATAAGTATTTCAAAATAAATGGAAAATGAATGGTTAATAGATGATGAAGAACGTTGAATGAGTAAGAAGTCAACATATAAGGTCTTCAAGTGTTATGGTAGATTTTAGGATAGTGAAATGCTTAAAAGTATTACGGATCTTTTAATGATGGTATTACATTCGAAGAATTTTTATAGTATGTGTAACCCTAATGTTTGATATATGAAAATTTTATTCAAGGAATAATTATCTTTTCTTTTGTGTATATAGTTATAAAGAACCATTTGGCTTTATATGATCCTAGTATTTGAGGCAATTACAGGTTAATACAATTTGCGATGCCAAAAAGAAAGTTATCAGATAAACTTTGTGGATTAAATATGTTATGGTTATTTTTGATTAATTTATCTATTTTTTGGGAATGTTATATAATTATATATTTTTTGAAAAAGGAAAACACAAAAACCATGCGACAACCAGTCTCATCAGACAAAGCTGCGGGAATTGAACCCACAACAAAAGTGCGACTGGGATTTATCGCCTAAAACTGGACTACGTGAAGTACCTAGTTAGTTTGACTAATTATTTTTTGTTATATTATTTTATGAATAGATAATAAGTTTATTTTGAGTTATATATGGAAATTATTAACCTATCATGGATATATGTGATTATGTTGATTACTTTTCAATATGAGACTTCAAGGGTAACCGAAGTTATTTGGAGATAAATGTTACGATTTATCTAGGAAGACTATGTGATTAAATCCTTCTGAGATTTGGGTTTCAATATTAGTTTTCATTACATTGAAGAATTTTATGGACAGTATTTTATAGAATGAACTTATTTGAACTTTGGGTACTATTTTACAAATTTTGGAGATTTATAGTAGTTTTTCTTTTTGTAAAATAATTACCTTTTTGAAGATTATCTGATCTTATACTAACCATTTTGGTATTGGTTAATGTCTAAAGACATTGGAAAAATATATTTAATCTTTTTTGGATTATTTTATTCTCTATAAGTTGATTATAGCACTTTCAATGTGAACAATTCATCTTGAATACTCATCATTTGAAGAAAAAAATGAGTTTGTGGTAGGAATTTAGTAAAGGATGAATGTCAAAATGACAAGTATGATTTCTTATGTTTTTAGTTAAGATCATAAATTAATTCCTAAAATTTATGAAAAGTAAATTAAAACAAAAAAAATTTAAGTTAACTTTTCCTACTGGGGAATCAAATACCATTTAACTCATCACAAGTTTTTTATTTTCTGGTGGTTAACTTTTTCCAAATAATGTTTTATATAACTCCCCATCAGAACTTTATGGTTTGTTTTCTCCTCCATATCCATGTTTTCTTGGAATCCTAATATCTTTTGTCTTGGGTGATCCATAGATATCTCTCTAATGCATTGGGTAATGTGACATAGGTAAACATTGATGTTTCACCTAAGATATTTAGGGAATATACTATGATGGGTATTCCAACGTAACTCCCTACATAACTGTGATAGCTATAATGTACGTATTTTTTGTATTCCATAGTTACCTTTATGATTTAATATTTCTATGTGTTATTCATAAATATTATGATTTCATAAGGTATGTTATGATTAAAAATTATGGTTTCATTGTTTTGTATTTATTGATGGGATAATGTTTTCATTCCTTATTTTATATCCCTTAGTGATCTTTTTATGCTCATTCCAAGTTTTCAAATGTTTTTCAAAGGACATATAAATGTATAAGGTCATGGATGGGATCAAGGAAAATTCATGCAGTCTAAAACATGGAACTAGACATGGCTCTTTTTTAAGTGTTTTTATTCTGTAAAAAATGGTAACTGAGTAGAAGTGTCTACTTTGTAACTTTTGAGATGTAATGTAATAGTTATGACCTAATTCTCTAAAACTCTTAACAAAAAAAGATCCTAAATGTGAATTATTCATTAATTCAAGATTATGTAATGTTTTTGGGTCAGGTCCTGAATTAGATGATTTTATTTTGACCATGAGTCATCTTATCTTTGACTTTAATAAGTATTGGATATTTAGAAACCGAAAATAATTATATAATAAAATAATATTTTCACACTTTCCTAAATAGCCCCTCCTCCACCATATAAAAATCCATATCCTATAACCCATTCCTCACACCACTCATACCCCTTGGCTCGTCTAACCCCTTCCCAAATAAGCTCTAATGATCCCTCTCTTCCTCCTATAAGCCTTAACATAGGTAGAAGGCACTTTAAGAAGTCCTTTTGGTTAAAACCAAATGGATTTACCTGAATTAATGGCAACAATTTCTCTTAAAATATTTTTCTTTTATTATACCTCACTTACTTTATTTTAATGTGATATATTTATTTACTTTTTTTTCTGATGTGGGACTTTCAATGATGTTTCCGAGCCTAATTTAAAAATTGTCTGGACTCAATTCCCAAAAGGGGGGAAGGATGTAACATCCCAGGTAAATAAATAATATGACATTTTCATATTTATTAATATTTTTAAATTAATTATTAATTTTACTTTAAAGATGATGTTATGTTCGATGGCATACTCGATACACAACAACGTGTTTCATTGAAATCTTACATTAGACAATAATAATATTATATTATTATTTTTAATGGTAGTTAACACCTAGTAGTTGTATTGGTGGGAATGAACAGAACTAACTGCAATATGATTATACATGTTTGTTAAAAAAATTTACATTTATCCAATAAAATTTAGAGGCTTAAAATGTGAATGAATCTAATTTTAAGCATAATTTACTTTAAAAGGTTGATTTTCCTCCTTTTAATGGAGAACCCTATTTAAATCAGGTTTTGGTCACTTTTATATGTTCTATTTGACCAAATAAAATTATTTTTTAGAATCAGGACTTCAAAATTCACTTTGGGTAAAATTCTTTGTATTTTTCTGATAAAATTAAATTTTGGATGAATAGTGGAAAATATTGTATTTTAATACAAAACTGACTTTTAATATAATTTATTTATATGGTTTTATTATATTTTTAATTGTTTTTAAAGTGTAATTATATTTTATTTTTACCATTTTATCTAATTTTGTTCATTGGAAGAAATTTCACTTTGAAATTGGGCATAAAGAAGTGTCAATCTTTTTATAGTTATTATTTCTTAAAAAACGTGTTTTGTTTTAAAATCAAGAATTAATTTTAAATTAATTAATCCAAATTCTATGTATTTAATTTGGTAAAAGAGAAATAATTTTTGAATTCAGAAAATAAAATATATCTTAGGCTGAATTTTTGGTATTTTTCTAAAAAACTACAATTTTTGATGAATAGTGAAACCACTAAGAAGTAGTTACAAATCTGACTTTTTCATTTAAATGATATTTACCGCATCTATGAATTGAATTTTAAAAATACGACATACATGGTGGTTATTATTAAGTAAAATTTGGTTCAATAAGATGAAAATAATTTTTTGTGAATAGTAACTTTTGACTTATTTATCGCTATTAAAGGTAAATATGGTAATTCAAGGTAAAAAGAATATCATAATACTACAAAATTACCTTAACACTTTTCCAATTTTTATTAGATGAGTCATGGCCAACAATGGGAATTATTTGGGTCTATTTTGGGACCCCATGTCACCAGTTAAGAGTGATAATGACACTTTATATAAATTAATTTAAAGTAAAGACAAAAATGACATAAACAAATATATTTTTGTAAATCAATTTTTACATGCGGTTATATAAGTTATCTCTTCAAAAATAAATATTATTTGGAAAGATAAAAATATTTCCTACATCATGTTATTTTTTTATAATTTTAGACATCAAATAAATAAAATTATTTATGAGACAATAATGATGCGGTGTTTACCTCATTAATAAATGATTTAAATAAATAAGATTATAAAGATTAAAATAATATCCAAAACATGTCCAATTCTTATTGGATGATTTTATTTCGACCATGAGTATCTTCTAGTTTAATTAGTTTTCAACTTTTTGAAACCGAAAATCATTATATAATAAAATAATTTTTTCACACATTCCTAAAGATCCCTCTCTTCCTCCCAGAAGCCTTCAATTAGGTAGAAGGAACTTCAAGAAGTCCTTTAGGTTCAAACCAAAGGGAGTTACCTGATTCAAAGGTAATGTCTTCTCTTCAGTTATTTTATTTTATTTTCATTATCCAACCCCATAAACTCTTTTTATTCCTTTAATTTATAACAACACTAGTACCCTCAATATACTTTGGTGTTTTTATGAGAAGGATTATAACTACACTTACACACACCTCTATTTAATGGGTAACAAACATATTGTGTAACACCCCGAGCTTCCACGATACGCATCTCTTTCAATAATGCAATAGCTTGCATTGTACGCAAGTTCGAGTTCTAAAACACCGCGACTAATCAAATTAGCCGTTATGAATAGTAATAACCACTTTTTAAAATTATAGAAATTTTATATTTCAAAATGGACTTCATTTTTGTATTCGTAATATCGAAATTAGCCTATATTGAATTTTTGGAGAACTTCTAAATTTTTATGAATAGTGAAAATTACTTAAAAACAACTTTTTAAATCAAAATAATTTATAGTGATAAATTATACTATTTATTGGTTTTAAAGTATAATTAGAATATATTTTTACCATTTTATCCAATGGTGGTCATTAGAATTAATTTAACATTGAAATTGGACATAAACAATTGCCAATCTTTTGATATAAATTGTTTCTTAAAAACACGCTATTTGTTGTAACAGCGGGAATTAATTATAAAATTAATTAATACAACTTATATGTTTGGAATTTTGTAAAATAGACATCATTTTTGAATTTAGAATATCAATTATATCTTAGGGTAAAATTTTGGCCTTATTCTGAAAAACTTCAATTTTTGATGAATAGTGAAACCACTAAGTGGTTGTTAAAAACTGATTTTTCGTTAAAATGAAATATTACCACTTCTGTGATTTGATTTTCAAAAATCCGACATACATGGTTGTCATTAAGAAGTAAAATGTGGTTCAATGAGATCAAAATAATTTTTTGGTGAATAGTAACTTTTAAGTTCTTAATCGCGATTAGAGGTAATTAGTGTAGTTTAAGGTAAAAATAATGTTTTAATAATATGAGCTGAGCTTGACACTTGTCCTACTCCTATTGGATGAGTCATGGCTGACCAATACAACCCATGGGTCAACTTGGGGACCCCATGGAGCCACTTTAGTTGGAAAATGACATTAATATATATTTATTTAATGTTAAAATTAAATTGACACAAACATGAGTTGTTTTACTAAAATAGTTTTTAAGTGGGGTTACACAAGTCCCAATTTTGACTATAAATATTCATTAGAAAGCTAAAACGATTTCATACATCATAGTATTTTTTTTATAATTTTTAGACATTAAATAAATTAAATTATTTATGACATCATTATGATGCAGCGATGACCTCATTATTTAACGATTTAAATAAAATGAGAAGATAATGCAAAATACAAGGCTTACACTTGTCCAAAGCCTATTGGATGAGGAGATTTCGAACCCTGATCACCTTAGCCACGAATTATATAAGTGTGGGACCTTTAGAATCCGATAAGCATTGTATAATAATGTAACATTTCAATCTTTCCAAAAGAGCCCCTCCTCTCCTCTTATAAAAGGCCCCCACCTCTACCACCTTATTCACACTTCTAAGCCTTTTGGTTCGGCCAACCTCTGCCCAAATACTCTCCCAACTTCTCTCCCTTCATCCTATAAGCTTTACTTTAGTCAGAAAGCCATCCTAAGGAGTCCTTTTGATCAAATCAAAAGGAAGAACCCGAAGAAGAGGTAACATTTTCATCACCCTCTTTCAAGTTTCTTTCTTCTTCCACTCCCTCTTTGTTTATTATTTCAATTCTAAAATTATAACTCCAGTATCTTCTATATACTGTAATGTTATTATAAATATGGAACAACCATATTCAGTATTCTACCCATCATTTGAATGACATGTCACCATACGTGCGTACGTACGGCTTACCGTCTCCACGTCGTGGTGTAATTGTTATTCAATATATTATTATTTAGATGGGTATAATAATGATATGTAATTCATTTAAATAATAAATATAACATGATAATAATTCTGTATATATGATATACTATCCAATTATATATTATTTTAATATCAAAATAATGATATTGCGGCTCGTGCGTACGTACGGACTACCGTCTCCACGAACGCGATGAGATTCATTCTTCGTCGTATCCATTCAATTATAATTATCATTTGATGATTTAAAAATAATGTTTAAGGGCATGATATCATTCTGAATATGAATAAGATACAACCTATCCATGAAAAACACGACTTACGTAACAAAACATATAAAAGAAAACGAGTAAGTTAACACCCGAAACAACGATAAATCTAAGATATTGTTAACAAAGCAATGTTAAAAGATCATATATGATATCATATGAACGTATATGATTCTTGTATAATTTAATAACAATTATTTCACCATTATACAGGAGGTTAACCTACCCCAACCAAGGAAAAGTACAAGGTAAGGGTTTACTTCACAACCTCTTCATTATCCAAGGTTGTTTATACATAATTATCTACTGGGACCTCGTTATCATCCACATCCATGTTTCTTAAAAATGTCTTTCAAAACATTTTTACTATTAAATGGAAAATGTGTTAAGGTCATTTACACCCTTATACATTTTTGAAAGGAATCTTACCGTCGTTTTCCAAACGATGTACTTTTTGACCTCTTTGAAAAATTTAAGGTAAGAATGTTTTTTAACTTATACGGCGGGTGCGGCTATTTTCCGCCATTATAACTTCGTCGAAGCTTCCCTAACAAGCTTATAAGAATATCTTCAAAGTAAATGTATTATTTTATAATTATGGGACTTTTAAATGATTTCAAAAAGGATAGATATTACTCTCAGATAGCTTTGATTTCATCCATGTCAACATCCTTTGATGGGTTTTAAGTTTAATTGAAATTGATTTATGATACAAAACTTCCATTGAACATTTTGTGAAATATTTGACTGTGGATGTGTTATTTTTATACCATCCATAGCTTATGGAGAAATTGTTGACATTTCGTATGCTAGTTTTAATACGAATATTTATGTTATGTTTAAACCTATTCATATGAGGAATGTATTGGACTTAATATGTGACGGGTGGAGCCCGCTATAGCTCCTCGATGCATCGGTAGGTCTCATGAGACAACTAGACGTGGAATTGGCCGAGGCCCTTTCCCAATTTGATTTATGGTTTTGGCCGAGGCCTTAATCATTTTAGACGTCTTGGCCGAGGCCTTGACAAAATGTTTCAGAATGTCTGGTATTATACATTCCCTCATTATGAAAGTGGTTATTGATATTGCATGTGATTATTCGACCAGTAGAATATCCATGTGAAGAAGTGAATGGCATTATCTCATTTTACTTTTGCCATATTATGTTGATGTTCAAGTTTAAAAGGCTTTTGTTTTAGTTATACATTGCCTTAAATTTTTATGAAATCTTCCGCAATATTGTAATCCTTACTGAGCATCTAAGCTCACCCCTTTCAATGTTTTAATATTTTCCAGGATGTGAAGAAGTATTTTATGAATGACCTGCAGGGATAGTGAGAAGAGGATATGAGTGTGGACTATGAAGACTTTGTTATTAGTTTTTCACTTTATGATGTAATGTAAGATTTATGAATGTATCTAGTGTTTTCCAAGGCTACTAAACTAATTGGTATTTCGAGACTTGATCTTTTGTGATCATGCCAATGTTACGAAGTAATGCACCGACTCTGGGTAGCTGGGGTTGGGGCATTACAGTTGGTATCAGAGGCAGTTTAGTACTAACCTTGGAAACTAGATTTAGACAAACTCTGATTAGAGCACGTAGACCTAAGATGAACTTTGAGGATTAGTATAGAAGAACTTCCTAAAAATTTTGGTATTGTATAGATTTTGTGAGTTTTCCGAGCAATACATCCCTGTCTGGATACGAGCAGGTAGAGGCGGCTCTGGCACAGATGTACCTAGGGGTAAAACCTGAAAACTCCACTTTGAGCTAGACTCGAACGGGAACTGGTGCACGACAACGGGCCTTGCTACACTCTTGGTTACGACACTCCCGGGGGATATGCTTAGGATAATTCCCATTTTCTTTACAAACCACTATGAACGGTTATGAGTGTATAATTCCTCAAATAAAACCTTTTTATGATTATGGATTATATCCATAAATAGTTCAATTTATGTTAAGTGTTTTATAAGTATGGGATTATGTATTTTGATTCATAAACTGATCTAGTTTATGCCATTGTTTAGAAATGGCGCCTAGTGGAAGAAATGGAAACCGTATCAATGCACGCACTCCATGTAGGGATTGCCCTCCTGCTCAAGATAATTATAGTGGGGCTGGTGATGCAACCGGTGCTGATCAGCTAATCACCATACTGGGAAAACTTACTCAGGTTATGAATAATAACCTTACCCGTATGGAGCACCCTGATCCACAGCGTGGAGGATCAATGTTAGATCGATTCATGAGGCAACAACCACCAACGTTCAATGGGAGTACAAATACTTTAGTAGCCGAGCAATGGATAAATTCCCTAGAGAAAATATTTCAGGCTTTGGGGAGCAGTGAAAGGGAAAAAGTTATCATGGCAGTTTACCGCCTCACTGGAGATGCCGATCAATGGTGGTCACTAATTCAAAACACAAAGAAACGATCAATATTACTCCTTGGGTTCCGTATGTAATCTGCAGCATACCTTGCTAACCTTGTAAAGTTAGCCTCATACTTTGCGACATTCTCATCCTCCTTCTGCCTCAGACTCACAAATTGCCTTTCCATATCCGATCCATGTTTGTTAATTCATCATCACAATACTTCTCATCATACGAAGATATTTTCTCGTGTGCTATCAAGACAGAAAAGGAATTCTCTAAGTCTTATGACAACAAAGTAAAGCAAGAGAAGAAGAGAACGGTGGAACAAGAGACAGATAAAGGGAAAAAGGGAAAGAAGGATTTTACATTATGTGATAATTGTGGGAAGAATCACCCTAGTACGTGCCTAAAAGGAATGGGAGTTTGTTATAAATGTGGAGAAAAGGGTCATCAGGCTCGTGACTGCAAGGGAAAGAAAGAGGTTGTCAAAGTTGAATGCTACAATTGTAGGGAAATGGGGCATTATGCAAATGAATGTCCTAAGCGTCAAGGAAACTTACCTCAGAAAATGCCAAGGGATCAAGGCCAATCTTATGCTGTGACTACAGTTGAAGCAGAATAATTAATGTATTGGTGCTTTTGGACTCAAGGATTATATTCTGGTTATAAGAATAATGTGATATATATAAAGATTATACTGCAGTACTTTTTGATTTTAGTAAGGTTTTAATATGATTAAGGTAATCATATTTTTAGTATGTGACAATAAGAGAAACTTTACTTTGTTTGGGGAATCTGATAAATTGATTTTGGAATTTAGAGACCTTTTAGAGAGAGTCTGGACGGAGGTATTTTGGATAACTATTAAGGTTGGAATGGATTAAGTTGAACCATGGATAGTATTGTTTAAGGTTAAAGCATTTCTGAAGATTATTTTTGGAATATTATAATACTATAGTTTTAGGAAAAGGACAACCTGCAGGGTGGGGCATAACCCGTCGCGTCGGACAAAGCTGCAGGAATCGAACCCACAACCATAGTGAGACAAGCCTTTATTTCCTACCACTAGCCTACAGGAAGTCCCTGGTTATTACAAAATAATTTTACTAATCTAAATGGTATGTGTTAACATTTGCAACCTTATACAATTAGGATAAATAGAATATTTTTGAGTTCCATTACCATTTGGAGTAAAAGTTGGGTTGTGGTAAAAATTTATTAACGAATGAAAGTATACATAACAAGTATGTATATTCCCTTACGTTCTTAGTAAATCTCCTAAATAAATTCCTCAACATTATAAAAGGTAACTTAAAATAAAAATGTTGTCGGTTAACGTTTCCAACTGGGGATTCAATAACTGTTTAACCAATCACAAGTTTGTGATTTTCTTGTAGTTAAACTTTCTCCTAATCCTATTTTCTATAACTCTCCATCAGACCTTGATGGTTTGTTTCTCCTCCATATCCATATTTTCATAGAATCCTAGAATGGGCTATATCGGGTAACCTTTGTACTTATCTTGCTTTTTTTAATGTTATATATTTATTAACCTTATTTCCGATGTGGGTTTTCCTCAAAGGTATTTTCTCTTTTCGACCTTTTATTTTCAAAGAAAAATTTCAAATTGCGAGGACGCAATTTATTGAAGGAGGGGAGAATGTAACACCCCGAGCTTCCACGATACGCCTCTCTTTCAATAATGCAATAGCTTGCATTGTACGCAAGTTCGAGTTCTAAAACACCGCGACTAATCAAAGTAGCCGTTATGAATAGTAATAACCACTTTTTAAAATTATAGAAATTTCATATTTCAAAATGGACTTCATTTTTGTATTCGTAATATCGAAATTAGCCTATATTGAATTTTTGGAGAACTTCTAAATTTTTATGAATAGTGAAAATTACTTAAAAACAACTTTTTAAATAAAAATAATTTATAGTGATAAATTATACTATTTAGTGGTTTTAAAGTATAATTAGAATATATTTTTACCATTTTATCCAATGGTGGTCATTAGAATTAATTTAACATTGAAATTGGACATAAACAATTGCCAATCTTTTGATATAAATTGTTTCTTAAAAACACGCTATTTGTTGTAACAGCGGGAATTAATTATAAAATTAATTAATACAACTTATATGTTTGGAATTTTGTAAAATAGACATCATTTTTGAATTTGGAATATCAATTATAGCTTAGGGTGAAATTTTGGCCTTATTCTGAAAAACTTCAATTTTTGATGAATAGTGAAACCACTAAGTGGTTGTTAAAAACTGATTTTTCGTTAAAATGAAATATTACCGCTTCTGTGATTTGATTTTCAAAAATCCGACATACATGGTTGTCATTAAGAAGTAAAATGTGGTTCAATGAGATCAAAATAATTTTTTGGTGAATAGTAACTTTTAAGTTCTTAATCGCAATTAGAGGAAATTAGTGTAGTTTAAGGTAAAAATAATGTTTTAATAATATGAGATGAGATTGACACTTGTCCTACTCCTATTGGATGAGTCAAGGCCGACCAAGACAACCCATGGGTCAACTTGGGGACCCCATGGAGCCACTTTAGTTGGAAAATGACATTAATATATATTTATTTAATGTTAAAATTAAATTGACACAAACATGAGTTGTTTTACTAAAATAGTTTTTAAGTGGGGTTACACAAGTCCAAATTTTGACTATAAATATTCATTATAAAGCTAAAAGGATTTCCTACATCATAGTATTTTTTTATAATTTTTAGACATTAAATTAATTAAATTATTTATGACATCATTATGATGCAGCGATGACCTCATTATTTAACGATTTAAATAAAATGAGAAGATAATGAAAAATACAAGGCTTACACTTGTCCAAAGCTTATTGGATGAGGAGATTTAGAACCCTGATCATCTTATCCACGAATTATATAAGTTTGGGACCTTTAGAATCCAAAAAGCATTGTATAATAATGTAACATTTCAATCTTTCCAAAAGAGCCCCTCCTCTCCTCTTATAAAAGGCCCCCACCTCTACCACCTTATTCACACTTCCAAGCCTTTTGGTTCGGAAAACCTCTGACCAAATACTCTCCCAACTTCTCTCCCTTCATCCTAGAAGCTTTACTTTAGTCAGAAATCCATCCTAAGGAGTCCTTTTGATCAAATCAAAAGGAAGAACCTGAAGAAGAGGTAACATTTTCATCACCCTCTTTCAAGTTTCTTTCTTCTTCCACTCCCTCTTGGATTATTATTTCAATTCTAAAATTATAACTCCAGTATCTTCTATATACTGTGATGTTATTATAAATATGGAACAACCATATTCAGTATTCTACCCATCATTTGAATGACATGTCACCATACGTGCGTACGTACGGCTTACCGTCTCCACGTCGTGGTGTAATTGTTATTCAATATATTATTATTTACATGGGTATAATAATGATATGTAATTCATGTAAATAATAAATATAACATGATAATAATTCTGTATATATGATATACTATCCAATTATATATTATTTTAATATCAAAATAATGATATTGTCGCTCGTGCGTACGTACGGACTACCGTCTCCACGAACGCGATGAGATTCATTCTCCGTCGTATCCATTCAAGTATAATTATCATTTGATGATTTAAAAATAATGTTTAAGGAAATGATATCATTATGGATATGAATAATATACAACCTATCCATGAAAAGCACGACTTTCATAACAAAACATATAAAAGAAAATGAGTAAGTTAACACCCGAAACAACGATAAATCTAAGATATTGTTAACAAAGCAATGTTAAAAGATCATATATGATATCATATGAATGTATATGATTCTTGTATAATTTAATAACAATTATTTCACCATTATACAGGAGGTTAACCTACCCCAACCAAGGAAAAGTACAAGGTAAGGGTTTACTTCACAACCTCTTCATTATCCAAGGTTGTTTATACATAATTATCTACTGGGACCTCGTTATCATCCACATCCATGTTTCTTAAAAATGTCTTTCAAAACATTTTTACTATTAAATGGAAAATGTGTTAAGTTCATTTACACCCTTATACATTTTTGAAAGGAATCTTACCGTCGTTTTCCAAACAATGTACTTTTTGACCTCTTTGAAAAATTTAAGGTAAGAATGTTTTTTTTAACTTATACGGCGGGTGCGGCTATTTTCCGCCATTATAACTTCGTCGAAGCTTCCCTAACAAGCTTATAAGAATATCTTAAAAGTAAATGTATTATTTTATAATTATGTGACTTTTAAATGATTTCAAAAAGGAGAGATATTACTCTCAAATAGCTTTGATTTCATCCATGTCAACATCCTTTGATGGGTTTTAAGTTTAATTGAAATCGATTTATGATACAAAACTTCCATTGAATATTTTGTGAAATATTTGACTGTGGATGTGTTATTTTTATACCATCCATAGCTTATGGAGAAATTGTTGACATTTCGTATGCTAGTTTTAATACGAATATTTATGTTATGTTTAAACCTATTCATATGAGGAATGTATTGGACTTAATATGTGACGGGTGGAGCCCACTATAGCTCCTCGATGCATCGGTAGGTCTCATGAGACAACTAGACGTGGAATTGCCCGAGGCCCTTTCCCAATTTGATTTATGGTTTTGGCCGAGGCCTTAATCATTTTAGACGTCTTGGCTGAGGCCTTGACAAAATGTTTCAGAATGTCTGGTACTATACATTCCCTCATTATGAAAGTGGTTATTGATATTGTATGTGATTATTCGACCAGTAGAATATCCATGTGAAGAAGTGAATGGCATTATCTCATTTTACTTTTTCCATATTATGTTGATGTTCAAGTTTAAAAGGCTTTTGTTTTAGTTATACATTGCCTTAAATTTTTATGAAAGCTTCCGCAATATTGTAATCCTTACTGAGCATCTGAGCTCACCCCTTTCAATGTTTTAATATTTTCCAGGATGTGAAGAAGTATTTTCTGAATGACCTGCAGGGATAGTCAGAAGAGGATATGAGTGTGGACTATGAAGACTTTGTTATTAGTTTTTCACTTTATGATGTAATGTAAGATTTATGAATGTATCTAGTGTTTTCCAAGGCTACTAAACTAATCGGTCTTTTGAGACTTGATCTTTTGTGATCATGCCAATGTTACGAAGTAATGCACTGACTCTAGGTAGCTGGGGTCTGGGCGTTACATATTGTTTCTATGGACATGAAACTAACACCTCACGAAAAGATGATTGTTCAATCTTCTTCTACCACATTTTATAGTGTCCATTATGATGGAAATATTTTTATATATGATATATATATTATTTTTATGTTTTCATTATGCTTCTATATTTTTCATTTATAGCATACCGTTATGGTTTCCATTATGGGTTAACGTGATAATTTCATTTGAGGAAGTGCGGTCTACCGCCCCCTCAAAGTGATATGACTCGTTCATGCCATATGTGAGACATATAAAGGATGGAGTTAATTACATTATATATTATATTATACTATAATTATATTATACCCATGTATGATTATTTTTTCATTCCATTAAATATAAAATAGAAATGAAAGTAGTGTTCATGCGTACGTACGACTTACCGTCTCAATGAACGGTGCATTTCATGTTTTACCTCTAATGTTATGTAATATTATATATAAAAATTTATACTAGATATATATGATATATATGATATATATGATATATAAATCATGAATATAATTCTGGAGATAATGGACTCTTGACCCCATGGACAACTTGTAATTATAAGGTGTTCAATTTTTACTTAAGTACCAAATAACGACGAAACGAGCATTATTAACTTAAATGATTACATAATGTTTATAACATGGTAATAAGTGATATAAAAGGAATAATAAAATTTAAAAAGGTTTTTAATAAAGTATAAAATAACTTAATTTTATTATTCCGGAAGAACAAGGAACAAATGAGTCAAGTCGGACATGAGGTAAGGGGTTTCTTATCTCACTTTTAATTCTGCGAGATTTCCATTGTTTGCCACCTATTTATTTCATGTGTGTATTTTGTACCTCAAATTGATATATATTATCATGATTACATTTATATTCATGGTATTCTGTGATTCATTTGTTGTTTATTAACTTTTTTTCATACAACTCGATTGATTACAACGTGGTAAGGGTTTTTAATCTCACTTTTTAGTCCCGTGAGATTCATGCTATATTAGCCACTATTTCCTTTTCTGTGGTGTATGTACTGACCATGATTATATTCTTGGTGTAATATAATTTAATATATGGGCTTTTACATCTTCATTTTATGAGCCTTCTTTGATGGGGTGTATGTTTCCTAAGTTACCAAATCGGTAAAATAATTTCAAATTCCACTAATGGGGCTTTACACATACTTCATTGATTATTTTACTCCAAGATTATGTGTAAAATCACTATTTATTCACCTATGTAGTAATATAAACTCCCCTTTGTGGTTATATACTTTTTATACACAAAATAAATCCATTCATAAATTCTCAAGTCATCGATATTGTAACACCCCAAGCTTCTACGGTACGTTTCCCATCGAATAATGCGATAGCGTGTGTTGTACGCAACCTCAAGTTCTAACACACACCACAACTAATTAAACTAGCCGTTGTGAATAGTAATACCTACTTTTTGAAATCATATATATTTTATATTTCAAAATGGACTTCATTTTTGGATTCGGAATATCAAAATTAGCCTAGGGTGAAATTTTGGTACATTTCGGATAACTTTCATATTTTGATGAATAGTGAAAATTACTAAATTTTAATTAAAAACAACTTTTTTAATCAAAATAATTAATAGTGATAAATTGTGAATTTGAGTGGTTTTAATTTATATTTAGAATATATTTTTACCATTTAATATAATCTTGGTCATTGGACATAATTTTACAATTAAACCGAACATAAACAAGTGTCAATCTTTTGATAGTTATTATCTCTTAAAAACACGCTTTTTGTTTTGACAGCGGGAATTAATTTTAAATTAATTTCTGCCACTTCTGTGTTTTGAATTTAGAAAAATGGATTCCATATTTGGAATCAGGATGTTCAAATTGTGTAAATAGGTAACTTTTATTTTTAGACATTTTGAATAGTTACTGTGGTAAATATTTTATTTACCATGGTTAAAGGGTAAATCCGGTAAATAAGGGTTAAAAAAATAATATTATAATAATAAAAAATTACCCTAAAACGTGTCCTAACCTTATTGGTGGACACATACCCGACCATGGGCATCCTTTGGTCAATTTGGGGACCCCTTGGAGCCACTTGTATGTGGTAGGGACACTTTATATTAATAAAGTTAAAATAAAAATAAAAATGGCATAAGCTTACATCTTTTAGAAGAACAATTTTTACATAGGGTTATACATGTTGGATTTTCGATTATAAATATTCATTAGAAATCTAAAAAGATTTCCTACATAATGATATTTTATTTATAATTTTTAGACATTATATAATTTATTTTATTTATGACACAATGATGATGCAGTAATTACTAAAATAGTGAAAAATAAAAATAATTGATCTTATAAATACCCAAATAATTATAATATGAAACTTTTAATGAATTAAACTAATTTTCTATGATAATATGATATATTAGGATTGATTTAATTGACTTTGTTCGAAGTAATCAATCTGTTAGGAGTTTCACAAAAATCAACTATTGAATAGTGTCAAAATTGACATAAAAGAGTTCTTAAAACAAATATTATATTATTAATTGATATTAAATTCCTAAAAATCTAAGGTTCGGCCAAGAGACTTATATTATGATAGGTTCCTCATTAATGGACCACTTGGGGGTCGCTTGGATATATATAGTAAGTTTATTAACCATATTATATAAAAATACAAAGAGACATTGTAAAAGTGAAACTAATTAACTTAGAGTCAATACTTAAAGATAAGGTTAATATAAGTACCCAAACCTGTCTAAATTCTATTGGATGAGTTGTTTTCGACCTATCCACACCTCATCCTTTGAATAGTCAACTTTGGAGCCTTTGTAAACCGAATATGAATTTATTATAAATTAATATTTCTAACTTTTCCAAAGGTGCCCCTCACCCCTCTTATAAAAGGGCACTCCTCCTTCTCATTTCTTCACACCTTCAAAGCCTTTTGGTTCGGCCAAACTCTGCCCAAATACTCTCCCAACATCCCTCAATACAACCTAGAGGCCTTAGTTTGATCAGAAAGCCAACCTAAGGAGCCCTTTTGATCAAATCAAAAGGAAGAACCCGAAGAAGAGGTAATGATTTCACCACCCTTTTCTAAGTTCATTTCTTCTTCCACTTCTTCTTCCTTTGTTCTTACCATTCTGAAATAATAACTCCAGTATCTCACATATACTGTGATGTTATTATAAATATGGTACAATCATATTCAGTATTCTATCCACCCTTTGAATAACATGTCACCATACGTGCGTACGTACGGCTTACCGTCTCCACGTCGTGGTGTAATTGTTATTCAATATAATATTATTTGGATGGGTATAATAATGATGTGTAACTCATGTAAATAATAAATATAACATGTTAATGATTCTGTATATATGATATACCATCCATTTATATATTATTTTAATATCAAAAGAATGATATTGTCGCTCGTGCGTACGTACGGACTACCGTCTCCACGAACGCGATGAGATTCATTCTCCATCGTATCCATTCAAGTATAATTATCATTTGATGATTTAAAAATGATGTTTAAGGACTGTATATCATTCTGGATATGAATAAGATACAACAACCATGGCTTATGTAACAAAACATATAAAAGAAAATGAGTAAGTTAACTCCCGAAACGACGATAATTCTAAGATATTATTAACAAATCAATGTTAAAAGATCATATATGATATCATATTAATATATATGATTATTGTATAATTTAATAACAACTATTTCACCATTATACAGGAGGTTAACCTACCCCAACCAAGGAAAAGTACAAGGTAAGGGTTATTTCACAATCTCTTCATTATCCGAGGTTGTTTATATGTAATAATCTACTGGGATCTCTTTATCATCCACATCCATGTTTCTTAAAAATGTATTTCAAAACATTTTTACTATTTACAAGAATATGGGTTAAAGTCATTTATACCTTTTTTTGACTTTTTATAAGAGGTTTATAAAGGAATCTTTCCGTCGTTTTCAAAACAAGGTCCTTTTTAACCTTTTCGACAGAATTGAGGTAAGAATGTTTTTTTAACTTATACGGCGGGTGCGGTTATTTTACGCCGTTATAAAATCTTCAAAGCTTTCCTTACAAGCTTATAAGAATATTTTCAAAGAAAATGTTTTATTTTATATGGATCTTAAATGATTTCAAAATAAAAGGAGATACTTCTTTTAAAAGAATTTTGATTTCATCTATGTCAACATCCTTTGATGGATTTTAAGATTATTTGAAGTTGATTTATTATAATACAAAACTTCTATATTGTATTGAAGGTTTTGTGATATGTTTGAATGTGGATGTGCTATTTTATACCATTCATAGTTTATGGTGAAACTATTGACATTTCGTATGCTAGTTTTAACCCGAATGTTTATGTTATATTTCAAACTTTTCTTCAGATGAATGTGCTAAACAAGTATGTTCCGGGTTGGGGACCGGTAAAAGTAAGCCCTCCAGGTTGGGGACTGGTTAAAGTAAGCCCTCCAGGTTAGGGACTGGTAAAAGTATGCCCTCCGGGTTGGTGTCCGGTTATTAGAGGCACTCCGGGTTGGTGTCCGGTTATTAGAGGCACTCGGGGTTGGTGTCCGGTTATTAGAGGCACTCCGGGTTGGGTTCCGGTTAGAAGTAACCCCTAGGTCTTGGGATGAGGCCTAGACAATGAAATTAACGTTTGGCATTATGCATTCCAACATTATGAAAGTGGTTATTTATTTTTGCATGTGATTATTCGATTAGTGGAATATCCATGTGAATAAGTAAATGGCATTATTTCATTTTATTTATGCCATACCATGTTGAAAGTTCATGTTTAAAAGGCTTTTGTTTTAGTTATACATTGCCTTAAATGTTTATTCTTATTGATGAAAGTTTCCGCTATATTGTTATCCTTACTGGGCATTTGAGCTCACCCCTTTTCTATGTTTTATTTTTCCCAGGTAGTGAAGAAGTAATTTATGAATGACTTGCAGGGATATTATGAGGGGTTAATAGTGTGGATATGAAGACTTTGTTGTTGTAGTAGTTTTTCACTTTGAAATGTAATGTAAAACTTTATGATTATATCTAGTGTTTCCAAGGCTACTAAACCAATCGGTCTTTCGAGATTTGATCTTTCTTGTGATCATGCCAATGTTATGTAATTATTGCACCGACTCTGGGTAGCTGGGGTCGGGGCGTTACAGTTGGTATCAGAGGAAGTTTAGTACAAACCTTGGAAGCTAGATTTAGATAAACTCTGATTAGAGCACATAGACCTAAGATGAACTTTGAGGATTAGTATAGAAGAACTTCCTAGAATTTTGGTATTGTAGAGACTTTGTGAGTTTTCCGAGCAATACATCCCTGTCTGGATACGAGCAGGTAGAGGCGGCTCTGGCACAGATGTACCTAGGGGTAAAACCCGAAAACACCGCTTTGAGCTAGACTCGAACGGGAACTGGTGCACGACAACGGGCCTTGCTGCACTCTTGGTTACGACACTCCCGGGGGATATGCTTAGGATAACTCTCACTTTCTTTACAAATCATTATGAAGGGTTTATGAGTATATACTTCCTCAAAGAAAACATATTTATGATTATGGATTATATCCATAGATAGTTCAATTTATGTTAAGTGTTTTATAAGTATGGGATTATGTATTTTGATTCATAAACTGATCTAGTTTATGCCATTATTTAGAAATGGCGCCTAGTGGAAGAAATGGAAACCGTATCAATGCACGCACTCCATGTAGGGATTGCCCTCCTGCTCAAGATAATTATAGTGGGGCTGGTGATGCAACTGGTGCTGATCAGCTAATCACCATACTGGGACAACTTACTCAGGTTATGAATAATAACCTTACCCGTATGGAGCACCCTGATCCGCAGCGTGGAGGATCAATGTTAGATCGATTCATGAGACAACAACCACCAACGTTCAATGGAAGTACAAATCCCTTAGTAGATGAGCAATGGATATTTTCCCTAGAGAAAATATTTCAGGCTTTGGGGAGTAGTGGAAGGGAAAAAGTTACCATGGCAGTTTACCGCCTCACTGGAGATGCTGATCAATGGTGGTCATTGATTCAAAACATGAAGGAAGATGATGAAGTATCAAACATGGAATGGAGGGAGTTCAAAGATCTGTTTTTAGAAAAATACTTTCCTCGCGACCATCGAGCAGATATGGAAAGGCAATTTCTGAGTCTGAGACAAAAGGAGGATGAGAATGTCACAAAGTATGAGGCTAACTTTACAAGATTAGCGAGGTACGCTGGTGATTATATTCGCAACCCAAGAAGTAAGATTGATCGTTTCTTTGATGGGTTAAAACCATTTCTCCGTCGATCATTAGTCTCACAATCCTTTTCATCGTACGAAGACATTGTCTCATGTGCTATCAAGACCGAAAAGGAATTCTCTAAGTCTTATGACTTTAAAGCAAAGCAAGAGAAGAAGAGACCTGCTGATCAATCTGGGAATGGAAATAAGGGGAAGAAGGGAAAGGTTGAATATCCATCTTGTGGTAAGTGCGGGAAGAAACACCCTGGTGCTTGCCTGAAGGGAATGGGAGTCTGTTACAAGTGTGGTGAAAAAGGCCACCAAGCTCATGATTGCAAGGGGAAGAAGGAAGCTACCAACGTTCAGTGCTACAATTGCAGGGAGATGGGGCATTATGCAAATGCATGTCCTAAGCGTCAGGAGAACTTACCTCAGAAAAGGCCAAGGGATCAAGGCCAGGCTTATGCTATCACTACTGCTGAGGTAGAAACTCCGAAAGACGTGGTGGCAGGTAATTTAATGGTTTCCTCAAGTTTAGCAAATGCATTATTTGATTCTGGATCATCGCATTGTTTCATATCTTCCCAGTTTGCTAAGAAAATTAGATATTTCCAATTTGATTTAATAAGGGAGTTGTCAGTTAAAACTCCTAAGGGAAGTATCGTTGCAACAAAGTTTTGTGAATCAGTCCCCATTAGAGCACATAAATTTTCTTTATCTGCTGATTTCATCGCCATACCTATGATTGAGTTTGATATAATCCTCGGTATGGACTGGCTTTCGGACTATGATGCGAAGATTTATTGTAAGAAGAAAGAGGTTACGATTCTTGATGATAATGATAAGGAACACCTTATTTTTAGAGCAGAATCGTCACCACCTAATTCTTATTTAGACCCACCCCCAGTAGCTCAACTTAATTCAATTATTGGGGAGGAAGAGAATGAAATAACTGTCGGTGAGGAAAGTAATGTTCAAATAGAGGATGTACCTGTTGTGAAAGAATTTGTAGATGTATTTCCGGAAGATTTACCTGGACATCCTCCAGAACGAGAAGTTGAGTTTTCTATTGATTTGATTCCTGGATCAAGGCCTATATCGAAGACCCCTTATAGAATGGCCACTGTAGAGTTAGTCGAACTAAAGAAACAACTAGAGGAATTGAGTAATAAGGGATTTATTCGCCCTAGTGTTTCTCCATGGGGAGCCCCTGTTCTTTTTGTTAAAAAGAAAGATGGATCTATGAGGTTATGTATCGACTACAGGGAGATCAATGCTATAACGATAAAGAACAAGTATCCCCTACCTCGTATTGATGATTTATTTGACCAACTGCATGGAGCTCAATACTTTTCAAAGATTGACCTTCGATCTGGATACCATCAGTTGTGTGTAAAGAAGGAAGACATTCCGAAGACAGCATTTCGAACCAGGTACGGGCATTACGAGTTTACTGTAATGCCATTTGGATTGACTAATGCACCCTCTGTATTCATGGATCTGATGAATAGAGTTTTCAAGGAGTATCTCGATGAATTTGTGGTGGTATTTATTGATGATATCTTGGTATACTCCAAAACCTACGAAGATCATGAAAATCACTTGCGCATTATCTTGAAGACTCTGAGGAGGCATGAATTATATGGAAAGTTTAGAAAGTGTGAATTCTGGCTTCAGGAGATTTCTTTTCTTGGCCATATTGTCTCTAAAGATGGAATCTCTGTTGATCCTTCTAAGACCAAGGCAATCCAAGAATGGCCAGCACCTACGAGTATAACTGAGGTACGTAGTTTTATTGGCTTGGCAGGTTATTATCGACGTTTCGTCCAGAATTTTGCCCGATTGGCTAACCCATTAACGAAGCTCACACGTAAAGGGGTTAAATTTGTTTGGACAAAAGAGTGTGAAGAATGTTTCGAAGAACTGAAGAGAAGATTAGTCAATGCTCCTATATTGACTCTACCATCGGGGAATGATGGGTTCGTTATTTATAGTGATGCATCGAAGAAAGGACTTGGCTGTGTCCTTATGCAGAATGATAGAGTTATTGCCTATGCATCACGACAGTTGAAAATTCATGAACAAAACTATCCTACCCATGATCTTGAGTTAGCAGCAGTGATCTTTGCTTTGAAAATATGGAGGCACTACCTCTATGGTGAAAAATGTGAGATTTATACTGATCACAAGAGTTTGAAGTATATTTTCTCACAAAAAGAACTCAACATGAGGCAAAGGAGATGGCTTGAATTACTCAAGGATTATGATTGCACGATACACTACCACCCGGGGAAGGCAAACAAGGTGGCAGATGCTTTGAGTAGAAAAGACCATGGAGTTTTGAACAATATGAGAATTGAAAGGGATCCAATTTTCATGGATCTAGTGAAAATGGACATGGGAATAACCAGGGAAGGTGAAACATCAATGCTTTTTCAAATGGTTGCCAAACCATCTTTACTAGAAAGGATTAAGAGTTCTCAGACTGATGATGAAGAATTCCAAAAGAAGATTAAAGCTGTGAATGATGGGAGATTGAGAGACTTTGCGTATGAAGGTGGAATTTTGAAATTCGGGAAGAGACTTTGTGTTCCCAATATACCTGATCTAAAAAGGGAATTGCTGGATGATGCTCATAGTTCCAATTTCTCTATACACCCTGGGAGCACCAAAATGTATAGAGATTTGAAGGAACATTTTTGGTGGTACAACATGAAGAGGGAGATTGCTGATTTTGTGTCAAGGTGTATGGTTTGTCAACAAGTGAAAGCTGGAAGGCAACATCCTGGAGGAGTCATGCAACCTCTTCCCATACCGGAGTGGAAATGGGACAATGTTACAATGGACTTTGTCATGGGGCTACCAAAGACTCCTAGAAGGAACGATGCAATATGGGTTATTGTTGATCGTCTTACCAAGTCAGCACATTTTCTTGCTATAAGAGAAGATCTACCCCTGGAACGTCTAGCAAGACTATACATTAATGAAGTTGTGAGACTTCATGGAGTACCCCTATCAATTGTTTCGGATCGTGATCCCCGTTTTACTTCAAGGTTTTGGAAAAGTCTTCAGAAATCCCTGGATACTGAACTTCATTTGAGCACTGCTTACCACCCTCAGACAGACGGACAATCAGAACGGACTATTCAAACCTTAGAAGACATGTTGAGATCTTGCTCACTTGACTTTCAGGGTATGTGGGATCAATATTTACCACTGGTAGAATTTTCCTATAACAATAGCTTCCATTCGAGTATACAGATGGCACCATATGAAGCGTTATACGGAAAGAGATGTCGTACACCAACCTGTTGGGATGACGTTGGTGAAAGAAAACTTGTAGGCCCAGAGCTGGTGGAGGAAACGGTGGAAAAGGTGAAAGTAATCCAAAATCACATCAAAGCAGCTCAAAGTAGGCAGAAGAGCTATGCCGATAATCGAAGGAAGGATTTGGAATTTCAAGTCGGTGATCATGTTTTTCTGAAGGTATCTCCGTGGAAGGGAGTCATACGTTTTGGTAAGAAAGGTAAATTGAGTCCCAGGTACATCGGACCTTTCGAAATTCTAGAACGAATTGGGGTTGTAGCTTACCGATTGGCAATGCCGCCAAGTCTCTCCAAAGTTCACGATGTGTTCCACGTATCTCTATTGAGGAAATACATGCCTGACCCAACGCATGTACTCACCTATGAGGAATTAGAACTGGAACCCGATCTGTCTTATTGCGAAGAGCCCGTCAGGATTCTTGATACAAGAGAACAAGTACTGAGAAACCGGATGACGCGTCTGGTAAAAGTTTTGTGGAGAAATCATAAGATGGAAGAGGCAACGTGGGAACCTGAGGAACTTATGATGAAGAACCACCCGAGTCTTTTTATACAGTAATACCCTAGAAATTGCGAGGACGCAATTATTTGAAGGAGGGGAGAATGTAACACCCCAAGCTTCTACGGTACGTTTCCCATCGAATAATGCGATAGCGTGTGTTGTACGCAACCTCGAGTTCTAACACACACCACAACTAATTAAACTAGCCGTTGTGAATAGTAATACCTACTTTTTGAAATCATATATATTTTATATTTCAAAATGGACTTCATTTTTGGATTCGGAATATCAAAATTAGCCTAGGGTGAAATTTTGGTACATTTCGGATAACTTTCATATTTTGATGAATAGTGAAAATTACTAAATTTTAATTAAAAACAACTTTTTTAATCAAAATAATTAATAGTGATAAATTGTGAATTTGAGTGGTTTTAATTTATATTTAGAATATATTTTTACCATTTAATATAATCTTGGTCATTGGACATAATTTTACAATTAAACCGAACATAAACAAGTGTCAATCTTTTGATAGTTATTATCTCTTAAAAACACGCTTTTTGTTTTGACAGCGGGAATTAATTTTAAATTAATTTCTGCCACTTCTGTGTTTTGAATTTAGAAAAATGGATTCCATATTTGGAATCAGGATGTTCAAATTGTGTAAATAGGTAACTTTTATTTTTAGACATTTTGAATAGTTACTGTGGTAAATATTTTATTTACCATGGTTAAAGGGTAAATCCGGTAAATAAGGGTTAAAAAAATAATATTATAATAATAGAAAATTACCCTAAAACGTGTCCTAACCTTATTGGTGGACACATACCCGACCATGGGCATCCTTTGGTCAATTTGGGGACCCCTTGGAGCCACTTGTATGTGGTAGGGACACTTTATATTAATAAAGTTAAAATAAAAATAAAAATGGCATCAGCTTACATCTTTTATAAGAACAATTTTTACATAGGGTTATACATGTTGGATTTTCGATTATAAATATTAATTAGAAAGCTAAAAAGATTTCCTACATAATGATATTTTATTTATAATTTTTCGACATTATATAATATATTTTATTTATGACACAATGATGATGCAGTAATTACTAAAATAGTGAAAAATAAAAATAATTGATCTTATAAATACCCAAATAATTATAATATGAAACTTTTAATGAATTAAACTAATTTTCTATGATAATATGATATATTAGGATTGATTTAATTGACTTTGTTCGAAGTAATCAATCTGTTAGGAGTTTCACAAAAATCAACTATTGAATAGTGTCAAAATTGACATAAAAGAGTTCTTAAAACAAATATTATATTATTAATTGATATTAAATTCCTAAAAATCTAAGGTTCGGCCAAGAGACTTATATTATGATAGGTTCCTCATTAATGGACCACTTGAGGGTCGCTTGGATGTATATAGTAAGTTTATTAACCATATTATATAAAAATACAAAGAGACATTGTAAAAGTGAAACTAATTAACTTAGAGTCAATACTTAAAGATAAGGTTAATATAAGTACCCAAACCTGTCTAAATTCTATTGGATGAGTTGTTTTCGACCTATCCACACCTCATCCTTTGAATAGTCAACTTTGGAGCCTTTGTAAACTGAATATGAATTTATTATAAATTAATATTTCTAACTTTTCCAAAGGTGCCCCTCACCCCTCTTATAAAAGGGCACTCCTCCTTCTCATTTCTTCACACCTTCAAAGCCTTTTGGTTCGGCCAAACTCTGCCCAAATACTCTCCCAACATCCCTCAATACAACCTAGAGGCCTTAGTTTGATCAGAAAGCCAACCTAAGGAGCCCTTTTGATCAAATCAAAAGGAAGAACCCGAAGAAGAGGTAATGATTTCACCACCCTTTTCTAAGTTCATTTCTTCTTCCACTTCTTCTTCCTTTGTTCTTACCATTCTGAAATAATAACTCCAGTATCTCACATATACTGTGATGTTATTATAAATATGGTACAATCATATTCAGTATTCTATCCACCCTTTGAATAACATGTCACCATACGTGCGTACGTACGGCTTACCGTCTCCACGTCGTGGTGTAATTGTTATTCAATATAATATTATTTGGATGGGTATAATAATGATGTGTAACTCATGTAAATAATAAATATAACATGTTAATGATTCTGTATATATGATATACCATCCATTTATATATTATTTTAATATCAAAAGAATGATATTGTCGCTCGTGCGTACGTACGGACTACCGTCTCCACCAACGCGATGAGATTCATTCTCCATCGTATCCATTCAAGTATAATTATCATTTGATGATTTAAAAATGATGTTTAAGGACTGTATATCATTCTGGATATGAATAAGATACAACAACCATGGCTTATGTAACAAAACATATAAAAGAAAATGAGTAAGTTAACTCCCGAAACGACGATAATTCTAAGATATTATTAACAAATCAATGTTAAAAGATCATATATGATATCATATTAATATATATGATTCTTGTATAATTTAATAACAACTATTTCACCATTATACAGGAGGTTAACCTACCCCAACCAAGGAAAAGTACAAGGTAAGGGTTATTTCACAATCTCTTCATTATCCGAGGTTGTTTATATGTAATAATCTACTGGGATCTCTTTATCATCCACATCCATGTTTCTTAAAAATGTATTTCAAAACATTTTTACTATTTACAAGAATATGGGTTAAAGTCATTTATACCTTTTTTTGACTTTTTATAAGAGGTTTATAAAGGAATCTTTCCGTCGTTTTCAAAACAAGGTCCTTTTTAACCTTTTCGACAGAATTGAGGTAAGAATGTTTTTTTTAACTTATACGGCGGGTGCGGTTATTTTACGCCGTTATAAAATCTTCAAAGCTTTCCTTACAAGCTTATAAGAATATTTTCAAAGAAAATGTTTTATTTTATATGGATCTTAAATGATTTCAAAATAAAAGGAGATACTTCTTTTAAAAGAATTTTGATTTCATCTATGTCAACATCCTTTGATGGATTTTAAGATTATTTGAAGTTGATTTATTATAATACAAAACTTCTATATTGTATTGAAGGTTTTGTGATATGTTTGAATGTGGATGTGCTATTTTATACCATTCATAGTTTATGGTGAAACTATTGACATTTCGTATACTAGTTTTAACCCGAATGTTTATGTTATATTTCAAACTTTTCTTCAGATGAATGTGCTAAACAAGTATGTTCCGGGTTGGGGACCGGTAAAAGTAAGCCCTCCAGGTTGGGGACTGGTTAAAGTAAGCCCTCCAGGTTAGGGACTGGTAAAAGTATGCCCTCCGGGTTGGTGTCCGGTTATTAGAGGCACTCCGGGTTGGTGTCCGGTTATTAGAGGCACTCCGGGTTGGTGTCCGGTTATTAGAGGCACTCCGGGTTGGGTTCCGGTTAGAAGTAACCCCTAGGTCTTGGGATGAGGCCTAGACAATGAAATTAACGTTTGGCATTATGCATTCCAACATTATGAAAGTGGTTATTTATTTTTGCATGTGATTATTCGATTAGTGGAATATCCATGTGAATAAGTAAATGGCATTATTTCATTTTATTTATGCCATACCATGTTGAAAGTTCATGTTTAAAAGGCTTTTGTTTTAGTTATACATTGCCTTAAATGTTTATTCTTATTGATGAAAGTTTCCGCTATATTGTTATCCTTACTGGGCATTTGAGCTCACCCCTTTTCTATGTTTTATTTTTCCCAGGTAGTGAAGAAGTAATTTATGAATGACTTGCAGGGATATTATGAGGGGTTAATAGTGTGGATATGAAGACTTTGTTGTTGTAGTAGTTTTTCACTTTGAAATGTAATGTAAAACTTTATGATTATATCTAGTGTTTCCAAGGCTACTAAACCAATCGGTCTTTCGAGATTTGATCTTTCTTGTGATCATGCCAATGTTATGTAATTATTGCACCGACTCTGGGTAGCTGGGGTCGGGGCGTTACAGATATGAACTTGATAAGGGTAATTTTAACTCAATTTCCATTCATTGAGTTAAACATCCAATTCATTAGTGTTGTTTTTACGAAAATATGTGTGAATGTTCTCTAATTTATTTACACTGAATATCCAATAATATTATTTTTATTTTTATTTGTGAAACATTTTTATGTAATTTATTTATCCTTAGTCTAAAGATATAGTTTTTATAGGGGATGTCATCTCAATTTACATTCCATTGAGACTTCATTGTTGTTGTGCACCAAATCACTCATATATGGTGAATATACTATCCTTTGGAATATTATATCATGAATACCTTTATTCTCATGATATTATAAAGTTCTTATTAAATGTTATTCATTAATTATTTTTATTCAAGAGTCTCAAATTTTGTTAAAAAACTCTTTAACTAAAATTTCATTTTTAAATATTTTAAAGATTTATTCTTCTAAATCTTTATCATTAATGTCCATATTTTCAAAATGGTTTCATGGATTTATTTATATAGACATTAATGTTTCCAAATGATAATTTATTTAAAAGTTTCAAAGTGGTATGAGACACATTGATTCAAAAATTTCTTTATTAAATGTCTTAAATGGTTTTGAAAATGGTTTGATAAAGCATTGATTATGTCTATATCTTGAAATGATATGTTTTGATTGCAATGTGTAAATTTTATATTTAATTTATTCTTGTTTTAAGTGTTACGAATATGTTATGGTTATTGGAAATTATTTATGTATACGGGTGGTTCTGTGATAAACCTAGGGTGGGTGATCCCGAGATATCTCTTTAATACATTGGATAACTTGATGGAGGTAAACGTTAATATTTCTCCTAAGAGATTTAGGTAATATACTATGATGGGTATTCTAATGTAACTCCCTATATATCTATGATAGCCAAAATGTAATTATTTTATGTATGCAATAATTTACCTTAATAATTTATGATTTCTGTATGTTATTCATAAATCTTACTATTTTATAAGGTATGTTATTATTGGAATGTATGGTTTCATTTTTTGTATTTATTTATGGGATAATTTTTCATTCATTATTTTGTATCCCTTTCTAATCTTTTTATGCTCACCCCAAGTTTTTAATGTTTTTTACATGACATAAATTTGTATATGGTTAAGGATGGGATCAAGGAAAACTCATGTTGTCTAAAACATGGAACAACACATGACTTTTTAAAAAGTTTTTATTTTGTAAAAAAATGGGAACTAAATAGAAGTGTCTACTTTGTAACTTTTGAGATGTAATTTAATAGTTATGACCTAATTATCTAAAACTCTAAACGTGAAAAGATCCTCAATTTGAATTATTCATTAATTAAAGATTATGTAATTTTTTAAGGTCAGGTCCATATAACATGTGTTTTATTATATATAATGTTTAGAATTCAAAATATGTGTTTTCTAGATATGATATAAGAATAAATACATTTGTATATAGAAAATAATTATTTTTATAAAAAGACACAGGGGTCTCCTTTTGATGGAACTCTTGTTTTAAGTATATTTTTTGACAATTTTATTAATTATATTTAAAAAGAATACATTTTATTTATAAAATAATTTTAAAAATATTATTGTATTTAATTTTGGATATTTTTTTATAAGAATCTTTTTTTGTTTAATAGTGAGAAAATACGGAATTTTAATTAAAAGCTACTTTTAAAAAAATTATTTAGTGTTAAATTATATATTTGAGTGGTTTTAAAGTAATAATTAAATCAATTTTTTATCAATTACTACAATTTAGGTCATTATAATTAATTTCACAGTGAAATTTTATATAAAAACTTTGTGATCTTCTGAACGATTTTACATTAAGAACTCCTTTTCTTGATCTATCAAGAGGATAAATTTTAAACTAATTATAGAAACATCTTTGTTTTGAATTTTGAAAAATGGATTCTATATTAAGAATTATAAATAGAATATTTTGTAAGGATGTCCCTTTATTATTTTTGGAAAATATGAATAGTAACATTAGCAATTATCTTTATTAACATGGTTATGGGTAAATCATGTAATTATGGGTAGAAATAATATTATATAATATTATAGAATTACCCTAAAAATTTAAAAAAATCATTGGAAGGGTTATTTGAGACCAAAATCATAATTGGTATAATTTGTTTTATCTATTATAACCATATGGATGACATTAATAAATTTATAGCATTTTACTCAAAGAAAAGTCAATTTTGTCATAGTCTTCTTTTAAACAAGTAATATATTTTTAATATGTGGTTATATAATGTATTTTTTCACCTATATATAGTCATTAGAAATATAAATGTTCTAGCTACATCATGGTAATTTACTAATATGTTTTTGTTAATATATAATTATATTAAATGGTGCACAATGATGATGTAGTAAATTTCCACTTAATGGAAGAATCCAATAAATTATATTAAAGATTTTATGATAAATATAATTTTATATAATTGGAATCATCCACAAATTTTATGTAATAACATGAAATTTTATGGATGATTTAATATATTTATTTTGAAGAAATATTTTTTTTTATATTTTTAAAAATTCAAATAATGAAAACTATCAAAATTTCAATTAATGATATTTTGAAATAAATAATATTATATCAACTGATACAAATTTCCCAAAATTTTAAAATTCAACCAAATAATTGGTATATACACTAAAATGTTATTAATGATGCATTTATCGGTGGTTTGGCATGTTATATTTATTATATTGACCCTAAAATTGTTAATTAAATGATATCATGATAAGAGTTAAAATGGTAAAATAAGTGTTAAAAAAAAGATAAGGATTAAAATATTTATCATGAGTTATATATTTTTCATTTTACTTATATTTTTCAACCCATAATCATTATATATTTGAAAAAACTCAATTTTACTCTATTTATAATAGAAAATTAATTTCTATATATTTAATACTTTGAAGAATTCCAAAATTTCCCCTCCCATCTATTATAAATGAGAATTAATTATTATTAAAATTTCACACTTAAAAATGAATTTTAATTGAAATTTATCTACCCAAATAACTTATTATAATACCTCCTCCCAATTTTAGGCATTATTTTATGTACAACACAATCGTTAGAGGTGTTAAGTTGATAGTCAATAAAAATCACCTGAATAAGAGGTATCATTTTTTAAGTGCTTCTATTTAATTTCTTTATACACTAAAATCAAAATTATTGAAACCTGATGAAATAATAACTATAATTTCATAAATATAATTCAAGGTTATTAGGTTAGTATCATTACCTAAATCCATATCCCCTTCCATCAAATGGTAATATAATTAATCATTTGGGTGTACATGTAAACTATCACTGCCAAGAATATATAAAATTGTTTTTGCATTGTCATCTCTCAGGACTAGTTATAATGACGGAATTAATGTATATAAATTTTATTTATGAAATATTTAACATTATAAGATAATAATATATCAATTATTTTCTTACATTCCATGCACATAAAAATGATAATGTTGTTCTATTGTTCGTGTGAACTATCACTTCCACAAAGCGAGTTGATTAATTTTTTATCACCACATCACATGAAATATTTATAAGTATATTTTTTTGATTAACATGATATTTATGATATTATTATCATTATGGAATGATAAAATAAAACATACCTTGTTTCCATTGTTATCATTGAAAAATGGAAACATTACTCATGTGTGCATACGACCTATCAACTCCAAGATTTTAACATTGATAAATTTTCTTAACTATGTATAAAAGGTTTTATTTAATTGAATAATTGATTTATAAAATTGATTGTTATTTCATTAATATTATTTTGGATATTATGGCCCAATTAAAACTTTTACGATAGTCATCTTACCAAATTCATTTTGAACTCATGTATCGAATATCCACAAAACAACTGAAACGAACTTTAATAATGAAAAAAAATTAGTTACACAAAATTATTTAATATAAAAGGAATAATATACATGAAAAAGGTTCTTAATAAATTAGATAATTAACGAAATATTATTATTTAGGAATTCAATGAAATTATGTGATGAATTAGACTCAAGGTAAGAGATTTTCTCTCAATCTCCTTTCATTGAGGAATTTCATAATGATATACACCTTCATTCTTTTATAGGTTTAATATTAATCACCATTAACAATTCATAACCTCATTTTTAACTATCATAATTTTATTTAGTTTTTTCATAAATGTTCTTCTTTGATGTGGCTTATGAATTAAATGTTCAAAGTGTTATGAGATTCTTTGAATGTTTAATGATTTAATTCCCAAGTCATTTTCTCTAGGCAAATATTATTGATATTATTTGGCATATATTTTTTATGGATATAAAATTATTTTAAAATAAATTTTAACTATAATTTTTATTTCATTCAGAGGTTTCCAAAATGTAAAATTTTATGTGTTTTATATGGAACATTTTTAAAAATGACCAAAGGAATGTTCTTTTTAACATTTATGACAACAATAACATCTCTACCCCCATAAAATTATTTGATATTTGAATTCCTATATAAGTTTTAGTTTTGTTAAAATAAATAGTACATCACTTATTCAATTTTTTGGGTTTTTTGGTATTAAAAATTGTTTTGAAAATGTATTTTTCATTTCAATACATTGAAAAGATTTCTTGTGATTGAAAAAGATGTTTTATGAGTGAAATGATGAAAATTGGAATATTTTTTGTGTTATTATTATATAATGGTTTATGGACATTTGACAGGTGGTTACATGATTTTGCAAGGATGGGTGGTTCTGTTATAAACCTAGGGTTGTGTACCGTCCTATTTCCAAGTGCTGCCCAAAGGTGCCCCATACCCGGTTGGTCACATTGCCTCGAGATCATTTCCACGAATGTGAGAGGCTGCTGACTAGAAATGAAGGACATGGGTGTGATAGTGTGGAAGCTATTACCTCATTGATAGAGAAACATAGTAAAAACAAATAGTAAACGACTATGGAAGGAATAATACCATACAACAAAGTAAACAATTGAAGACTGGTATTATAAAAAATCATAGTATATATATATAAATAATAATGCATGTTACAAGTATCTAGGAAAGCATTCAAACATGTCACAATGATGGAAATACATAACTAGACCAATGTATTGAAATTTTTAAATAACTTCAACAGCATCACATGCCTCATCTTGGTCCAATGCTCTCCAGATCCAATAGAAATCAAATACCCGATGTTAAAGGGCACTTGCCTTTGTCAATAACTACAACCATACAGTCTATTTGGGTCCAAAATCATGACTCAAACCGGGTGTGAGACAAATCCCATTAGGAAACCACCAAAATATCGGTGACCAGCTGTCATTGAATATATATAGAAGGAAATATGAAAAATGAAGCAATAAACTAGGAAGTACTCAAAATTAAACAATCCAACATTTTTCAATTACATTCATATTCATTTATTAATTATTAAAACTATTTAATATTGTAACCTCATGATCTAGCCTAATCTTTGTATCCCCTGTGTAAAAGAAAAAAAGATGTCACAGAAGGAAATCTAACAATCAAGTTAGATCGAGTCCAACCTTGTTCTTTGGCTTGGAAGGTTCATCACAACCATTCAATTATTCAAAAGGAACCCTCTGGGAATTTTCTCATTGTATAACCCCTCTGGTTCAACATATCATCAATTCAAAAAAGATATAATGAACCTATAGGAAAGATCACAAAGTCTAACCCCTTTGGTCTCACAAAAACAAACACTCTCTGAGGAAGAACCCACCATCAATTCTCCCAGTTGTCTTTTAACGATAAACTATAGACTCTTGGAGTAAGTACTTAATGTAAACTCCCCAGGTGGTCTCATAACTGTATACTATAGACACTCTGAGGGAGCTGTCATTGTCAATCCTCACTATGGTCACAAAATGAAAATATAATAGACACTCTGCGGAAGCCCTCAATGTCAATTCCCCCTATGTTCTAACTACACTAGGTTCTCAGAGCCTTGTGTAATACCATGGTTCACAAAATATATCCCTTAGAACATGTAATCAAAAATACAACAAGGATAAGTAGCTACAATGCATAACAGATGAATTTAACATGCATAAATTAAGTAACAATTCCAACCTTACAAGAAAGGAATGAAATATGGTCTTTCTCACAGGCAACCTAGACCAAACGGTCATAAAAAATCAAACAAGGAACACTCCCATGGGGTGTCCTGTAAACATGATATTTAGAATTATATTTCAATGAAAGCCCTAAATTTAACAATCCATCTATGGTAGATGATAACAGGTTTTGATTCCTTACATGAAATAACTGAATCATGGGTAATAAGCACTTTCGCATATATAACTCAAAGAATAATCAGAAAGGAAACAAACTACCTACCTCAGAATTTTATAATGAACACTCTTGAATGTCGTCCCTTTAATTGGCCAAGAATGTTATAGATCTACAAAAATTTCAAAAACAACCATCCTTGGATAACTCAAGAAAGAGGAGAAATTAGGAAGATAGATTCAAGAAGAACCACGAAATCAATGAGACAATTCCAATGCAATCGAAGGTGTTTGATTAGGAGAAAGGATGATGAATTGGTGACTTGGAGAAGATTTTAAGCTTCCGTATGTGACTTCATGAGACATAGCTAGAAGAAGAGTGTTCCAAATATTAGACTCTACCTTTGTCCGATTAATCAATTAAAAAAGAAAAGTACATGGTGTCTTCATTTAATATACATGCCATGTACATGCCTTAACCAGCCCCCACTTTTGGTAGTCCAGACAACCATGTACATGGCCGTTACATGGATAGTACATGGCTACACACGGGAACCAGGTACATAGTGTGTACTCAAGAGCACATGGTGTGTAGTTATAAATTCTCCAAATTCTTATTTTTTTCCCCCAAAAACACCTCAAATATGGATCTATACCTAAAATGAAGATTCAAGTTCTTACAAACATCCCTCGTAAAGCATTTTGTTTCTCTAATTTCCCTTAAAATGGTGGTGAAGAAGAAACTTCAATCAACATTGACCACTATGATCATACATCGACCTCCCTATCCCAAGTCTCATCTTTTACTCGCTTATGCTAACATATAACCCATACTAGAGGAACATAACGTCCTTTGGGAAACTTTTTACTAAGATCCAAAATATATATAGGGTGATCCTCAAAGGATTCATCCACTTCCAACTCAACCTCCTTAGGCTGAAAGACATGAGAAGGGTCTGAAAAGTAATGTTGTAGCTGAGAAACCTGGAATACATCATACATATCCCATTACCACTAAGGTAGCTAAAACCAATAGGCAACCAACACGAATCTCTCCAAAACATCAAACGGCTTGATGTATCACAATGAAAGCTTCACATGTCTCTTAATCCTCTTGTGTCCCAACATCGGTGTGACATGTAAGAAAACTTTATCTACGACCTCAAACTCCATAGGCCATCTCTGTCGATCAGCATAAGATTTATATTGAGACTGCATAGTAGATATCCTCTTCCAAATCAACTCCTCCAACTCAGTGGTCTCCTGGAGAAGAAAAGGTCCAAACATAGCTACCTCTCCAACCTCAAGCTAACATAGAGGTGATTGGCATGGCCTATCATACAAAGCCACATAAGGTTCCATTTGAATCATCGCCTGAAAACAGTTATTGTAGGCATAATACACTAAGGGTATGTGTCTCTTTGAAGAACAACTTAAATAAAGGAAATATGCTCATAGAATGTCCTCCAAAACCTAAATCAAGCACTCAGACTGACCATCCGTCTAGGGATGGAAATACGTACTCAAGGTTAACTATGTACCCAAATCCCTATATAGTCCCTTTCATACACAAGAAATGAAACAGGAATCCCTATCTGAAACCATAGAGTGAGGAACCCCATGAAAATGTACAATCTCTAAGATGTAAAACCTTCAAATATTGTCAACACTTATAGTATCCTTAATCAGTAAGAAGTTTGAAACCTTCATGAGTATGTAAATGACAACCCAAACTGCATCATTCCCTTGATGTGACCTCGATAAACCTATCACGAAATTCATCACAAACTCATTCCACTTCCACTCGAGAGTGGGTAACTACTATGAAAGCCCTGCAGGTCGATGATGTTTCGCCTTCACCTACTAACAGGTGGAACAACTCATCACAAAACCATCATTATATCTCTTTATACCATACCACCAATACATAAGCTGTAGATCTTGATACATCTCGGTGACATAAAGATGAACTACCCATGCTGAGGAATGAAAATCTCATAAAATATCCTTGCATCTGTATGCTGACACCCATAAGTGACAATGAAATTGCATGATCTTAACCACACCTATGATCCACCCACGAGTAGGGTCCTCTCCTCACACACTATCCCATAAGACTAGGCCTTCAGAATCTGATAGCTGCCTCATTCACACTCAATCCATAAGAGCAGAGGAAACCGCTACAGAAGAAAAAATATTCTTTCCATGTCTATCGTGCACCTCCAAATGCCTCTCAGAGAAGAAAGACATAATCATCCACTCATTGTTGGCCTCCAGAACTTCCTTTATTTTAGTCCTCCTGCTCAATGCATCAGCCACTTCAATGCCTTTCTGAGGCGTATATTTAAGCTCAAAGTTAAAATACTAAAGGTACTCAACCCAACTTCATAGTCTCAAATTCATATCTCACTAAGAAAATATATACTTATGACTTTTTTGGTCAGTGAATACAATAAAATGATATCCCAAAAGATAATGTTTCTATCATTGTAAAGAATCCACCACTGCATCTAACTTGAGATCATGAGTCGGATAATTCCTCTCATGTGGCCTCAAATGTCAAGACCCATATTCAACAACTCTTTCCCCTTACATAAACACTACCCCCATCCTGATACCTGATGCATCGTAGTAAACTATGTAACTATTGCCTCGATCTTGAAAGCCCAATAATGGTGCTGAATTCAACCTCCATTTATGTTCCTAAAAGGCTGAATCATAAGAATATATCCACGATTACTTTGCACCCTTCTTAGTCAAACCCGCCAGTGGTGCTACTCAGAGTGAAAAGTTGGGTATAAATCATTTTCAGTAACTAGCTGGCCCCAGAAAACTCTATACCACACAGAATATTTTCATATGATCCTAGTAAAATACTGATATCACTTTATTTGGGTTTACTAGTACTCTTGTATCTGAGATAACGTGACCTAAGAAGTGTATCTGATCCATACAAAAGTGGAATTCTGAGAGCATAGAATATAACGTATGCTCTCCTAGTGTACTCAAAATGATCTCATGATGGGTGGCATGGTCATTTAGAGTGTGAGAGTACACAAAGATATCGTCCAGGAAAACAACCACAAAATAATCCAAGTAATGATGAAACACTCGGTTCATCAGTGCCATGAAAACTACTAGCATGTCCATGAGACCGAATGGCATAACCATGTACAGGCATAGACCATACATGCTTCGAAAGGTCATAAAAGGTATATATGATGGTATAACGTGCAACTATTAATAACCAAATCTCAAGTAAATCTTTGAGAACACCCGGGCTCCATGAAGATGATCAAAGAGATCATCAATCCTCAGTAAGGGATATTGGTTCTCAACCGTCAACTAGTTCATCTTCTAATAATATATGAAAATTTTGAGGTTAATGCCTGCATTCATCAAAAAATGGACAGGAAAACCCCAAGGATAAGTACCGGGTCGGATGAAACTATTTACCTGAAACTCCTCTAACTACTTCTTGAGCTCCTGTAACTCTTTTGTAACCATCCTATAAGAAGAAATGGACACTGGTTCCGCTCCTAGAACATGCTCAATAAATAATTCTACCTCTCTATGGAGGTATACATGAAAAGTATTCTTGAAATGAATCCATGAAATGATCCACTGCTAGAGGAAAGTACATATGTGAAGTCCCCTGGTCATCCAGATATTAACTAGAATTTTGGAATGAAATTCCTCCCAAACCAAGATTATCGAGTCCAGCTCTGCTTTCCTGAACATCCCATTCAAGCATGGGTAGAAAATTCCTACCCTCTAGTGATGTGAATCTCACCCTACAATGATAACAATAAAAAACAGCATGAAAGGAAACTAACCAGTCAATTCCAATAATGAAATCAAAGCATGTCATATTTAATATATAGAGGACCCATAAGAAGTGACACCCACCAACCTCAAGAGGGAACTCCTTGCACTGACGTACACTAGCCGTCCTGAGCCCCAACAAAGTGTATAGCATTATAAAATACTAAAAATTTAAGATGTAGAGCCCAAATCTCTCCACCACAGCAACATATATTAAACTATGGGAAACCCCAATATCAAAAAGTGTGGAAGCTAAAACTGAGGAAACTGGAATTGTACCTACAACCGTAGTGGGTCCAAGATCCTGCTCTTGATGGGTCTGCTCCACTACAAATATATGACCTACACTACAGTCCTATGACCCTAACCAAAAACCCTTAGATAATCCACCCTACTATCGCTGGAAGCCTGTCGACTGGCTACTATGACCATGACCTCCTCCTTGTCCTCAATAGCCAGAAAAAAAACCAGTTCCCAGACTAATAAGAAACTGGTGGTCCTACTCTAGAACCAGAAGTCATATCAGAACTCCTATCACTAGTTGCTAGTGAGAAAAATCGGAAAAAGTTTTGAATATGGCCCATCTTTCCATAACATCGGAACTCAACTCAGTCTCTTAGGAAATGACGTCTTGTATTACCACTCTTTCCACACTGGTAACACACCACCTTGCTACTTGAAAGAATAACTAATCCGCTAGGATCTCCATGCATAAACTCACTACAGAATTTTCTACTTTCTGTTGGAGAAGTACCAACTCTGGATGCTGAACGCCCCAAGCTCACAGATCTAGACTACTTTTAATTATTCTTGGTGATTAGTTCTTGGTTAACTATTGAAGATATGTAAGTCAACTTGAATATGTTCACCTAGGATCAGATTTCAAGTCTGAGACCATCCTCAAACATCCTGTCCAGAAATAACTCATCACCCCTTAGAATGGGTGTGAAGTACTGCAGCTCTGTGAAGTGAGAAGAATACTCCATGACTGAAAGTGTACCCTTTTTCAGACCGATGAATTCCCAGGCTCAGTTGGCCCTCAGGGTCTCTGTGTAGAAATAGTCAAAGAAGGTCCTCTAGAACATATCCCGATCCATAACTCGTTAGCGACCCGCCTGCGATATTAAATCCCACTATCTCTTCGAAGAATCTCAAAGAATGTAGGTTGAGGGATTCACCCTCCACTCAAGATGTGTCTCGAGATGTTCAAAGATAGAGAACATGGATTTTCACCATGAGTCTACAACAAGAGGACCTCCATCCCCTAAGAAACTAGGAGGATGCTACTGTTGAAAAACCCATGTTAACTCTGACATAGATGTGGAAGGATGAAGAGCTCCCTGAAAATTCTCCATAAACCTCATGAATCCTTCTCAAAACTATGCATCAGCACCTGTGTCTAGTATAATAGCTAGTGCCAAGATAGGTAATATGGGAGGATCTATTGGTAGTCCTTGATATACCATTTTCGTTGTCAGATCCTTGTCCTATATATGGCATAAAACCGGAGGACGTCTCAGTGGCATGTCTCTACAAGTTCTAGAACACTCTTTAGTTCAACATTATCAAGGACTAAAACATTGATGTAAAATAAAGTAACAAGATAAGAAAACATTCATGTTTTTCAGAATTGGGTTACCCGGTGTGTATACCCTCAACAGGGTGTGTTCCCATAAGTTTCATCAAGGGTGTTTACCTCTTCAAAACATGTTCATGTAACACCCCTACACATAGTGTGTTCCTCTTGTGACACTGCGTGTACATGATTTTTTCCTCCTACCCGAGTTCTTTAACAAGGCAAAACCATGTGGTTCTCTCCTGGGCAACACTACACAGCATGTTCACCCTAAACATGGATGTAACACATAACTTCCAATCGCCCATGTCCTTACTCACATGATTGGAGACATGGTGGACTCTACATGGTGTATAATAATGGTAAACATCGTGTATAACCTATGTTCTATCCACCAGTGTTTTTAGTCACACGGCCAAATACATGGCCTCTTTGGCACGATGTGTACTCCCAATACACCACATGTTCTACCAAAGCTTCCAAACCTCATGTCTCTGCTCACACAGTCATTTTCATGGTTAAAGACTACATGGTGTGTACATACATTACGTATAAAGTACAGAAGAATAATTGTTTCTTTTAGAAAATAAGTACACAAGGCATCTGTTCATAACACTACACATCGTGTTGTCTAGGTTTCTGGATAGTATCCCTCTAAATCTTCACCAAAACCCCAAAAAAACATAAAATTATGTGCAAGGAATGAAAATTTTTTACTTGTGATAACCCATACTCTCAAGAATCAATTTCTGGCAGCTTTATTCATATCATAACTTGAAAAAATTAAACTAATGTTTATACAAGATCCACCAAATTCTAATCCAAGAGGGCCCATAACACCTCAAGAACCAATGTTTTACATCCATAAAAATGAAACATTATTTATTCCATTACCATATAAAAAAGGAGGTATTATATCATGACATCTATCACAACAACATGCATATCTATCATAACATCTATCACAATATCATGCAATCTGTAATGCACCCTAAAAGGAATGAAAAGAATGCATGGAATATGATCTCTATCAAGTGCCTATATGATGCATGAGATATCATACCCTCATCTCATCATGTTACAACATAAGTATAACCACAATTATATAAATCATAACAACGCAAAACTTGTGTATCACCCAATTGTGAAATTAAACCAACTGTATCAATTGAAAAACCATAAAAATTACAATATTCGTGGTAAATTGCATTTTACTTGTACATGGGTTAGCTAATCCCAGGAAAATCTTATTACCAACTACTTATTCCATCCTATCACTATCTATAGGCTCCAAACATTAAGACAAATCTGAAAATAACCTCCTCTGATACCACTTAATAACATCCATGTTCCGGGTGCCACCCAAAGGTGCCATGTCCTCTGTTGGTCACATGGCCTCAATAAAATTTCCCTGAATGCTACAGGTTGCTGACTAGCATAGAGGGACATGGGTGTGATAGTGGGGAAACTATTCTTTCATTAGTAGAGCAACACAGCAGAAACAAATAGTAAATAATAGCAGAAGTAGTAATACAATACAAAAAAGTAAACAATGGAAGACTAATAGTATAAAAAACTGGAGAATATTTATATATTAATGATGATGCATGTCACTAGTATCTAGGAAATCTGCCAAAAAAGTCACAATTATAGAAATAAATCACTAAATCAAAGTGATAAAAACATTAAATAACTCCAACATCATCGCAAGCCTCAACTTTGTCCCATGCTCTCCATCTCTAATAACAATCACGTACATGATGTAGAAGGGTGCTTTCCCTTATCTATAACTACAACCATATAATATATAAGGGACCAAAAGAATAAACCAAAGAGGGTGTGAGAATAATCCCATTAGGAAACCACCAAAACATCTATTCCTAACTGTCAATCAATATATATAAATATATATAACAATATAAAAAAATGATGTAACAAACTAAGAAGTACTCAAAAGTAAACAATCATATAGTTTTTAGTTACATTCATTTTCATTTATTAATTATTCAAACTATTGAATAATGTCACCTCGAGATCTATCCTAAGCTATGTATCCCCTATGTAAAAGAAAAAAATATGTCTTAGAAGACCATATAACAATCAAGTAAGACCGAGTCCAAGCTTGTGATTTGGCTTGGAAGACTCATCACAATCAATCAATCATTCACAAGAAACAATCTAAGAAGGTTCTCAAATTCTAACCCCATTGGGTCAAAATGTAATCAACTCAATAAAGATATAATTACCCTCTAAAAAATCTCAGACAGTCTAACCCCATTGGTCTCACAAAAACAAAGACTCTCTAAGGAAACTCTCACTGTCAATTCCCCCTGTGATATTTTATTGATAAACTATAGGCTCTCTAAGGAATCACTCAACATCAATTCCTCTTGTGGTATCATAATATAATACTATAGACACTTTTAGGGAGCACTCACCGTCAATACCCCATATGGTATTGTAATTTAAATATAACAGACACTCTGGGGAAGCCCTCAACATCAATCCCCCCTTTGGT
This sequence comes from Viscum album, assembly GCA_963277665.1. Classification (NCBI taxonomy): domain Eukaryota; kingdom Viridiplantae; phylum Streptophyta; class Magnoliopsida; order Santalales; family Viscaceae; genus Viscum; species Viscum album. The sequence goes on from OY728158.1 coordinate 235,633,995, forward strand.
CTAACCACACCAAGTTACCACATCCTTGTGTAATACAATCATTCACAAATGATATATAGCATCCCATATAATCACAACCAATATAAGGCTATGTAACTACAATGCATAACACAGGAATTTAACCAGTAGTAATTAAGTAACAATTCCAACCTAACAAGCAATGAATGGAAACAAGGTCTTCTTCATTGGCAACCTGGACCAAAAAGTCATAACCATTCAAACAAGGAACACACCCACGGGGTGTCCTGTAAACATGAAATTTATCATTATATATAAACAAAATCTCATAATCTAAAAAACAATCTAAGGAATATGATGATAGTGTTTGATTCCATAACACGAAATACCCAAATCATGGTTATTCATCACTTTGGCATATATAACTCAATGAAAAAATATTAAAGGAAACAAATCACCTACCTTGACATTGTACGATGAACCATATTGAATTCTGTCCCTTAAATTGACCTAGAAAATTTTATATCGATAAAAAGGTAAAAAATGTTCAACCTTGGATAAATCAACAAAGAGGAGAAATCAGGAAGAGAGATTCAAGAAGATCCAAGAACTCATTGAGATGATTAAAAAGAAATTGATGGTGTTTGATTCGGTGAATGGATGATGAATCGGTGGCTCAGAGAAGATTTGGTGATTCTATACACTCCTTCACAAGACACGGACAGAAGAAGAGGGTTATATAGATTAGATGTGACCCTAGTCTGATTAATCAAATAAATATAAAAGTACATGACATGTTCATTTAATGTACACGCTATGTACATGACTCAACCGACCCCCACTTTAGGTGGTCCACATGGACATGTACTTGGTCATTACATGGCCAGTACACATCTACCCATGAACAACCTAGTACATAGCATGTACTTAAGAGTATATGGAATAGACTTATAAATTTTCCAAATTCTTTCTTTTTCCTAAAAAACGCCCAAAATCAAGATCCATACCAGAAATGAATGTCCACATTCTTAGATATGGGTTGTTGCATTGCAACCTCTAATGCATTGGTTATGGACATATTTTATAAAACTATTCCATTTTTAAGAGTGACATGTATGAAATTCAACCACAGGATTGTTCCATTTTAGTATAATTGCTCCCCAACATACTTTTATGTGTTACATATGCTTTCTATAGAATTTATGGTAATATTTTCTTTTAAAAATGGGTAATAAATGGTCTTAAAATAAAGGTAAATTATTTACTAATACTTAAGTGTGAAATTATTACATTATGATAATGTATTAAAGGGTTTTCAAGTTTTCAAAAAATTACAATTTTCCCTTATTTATGTATATCTAACCAATCTTTTTATGCTCACGAAATGTTTTTTAATTTTGTTAACATGAATTATGGATGAAGAATGATTTAGAGATTTCATTTTTAATGCAGTGTAGAGTATTTATTAAGGTTATAATTATTTATTTAAAAAAATTTAGACAATTGGGAAAATGAACATTGTTTCCGATGTGTACTCTTTTTTGTCATGGTTTTTAATGTATGAGTTATGGAAAAATTCCATAAATATATAAAAAATAAACGATCTTCAATGTGAATGTATGTAAAATTATTGACTTAACTCTAGACTATGTAACATTTTAAGGTTGATTTCTCATATTTAATTGTTAGGTTATTCTCTATGAATGGATCAAAGGTAATAATCAACATGACAACCACTACATGAAGATCTATCCCCCATCATTTAGTCCATCCATTCCCCAAAAAAGTATACATTATTGAATCTAATCATATTTTTATAATTATTTCTATGAAATATTAAATTGGTAGATAATAATACATTTCCATTACTTATATTACATAGGGTTAAATTGATTTTGATTTATATCTATCACCACCCATCAATCACCTTATTTTAAGGGGTATAATGTACAATATCCATCAATATATTCTACACAAAATAAATATAAAATATCATGTGAGTGTAAGGATTTATATAACACATGATATGAGTGTCAATATACTCATTCCACATGATGATCTAGATGTTCTTATGTTATAACATTCTATTGAATATTTTATAGCATGTTTATTTTAACATGTAAATATATATCAATAATTAGGTATTTCATTTTCAATTTATATTTTATACATAATCATTCATAATTTATGGAAAAAAATAAATTTCCAATTAACATTATTACATATGGAGAAAAGTTTGATGGAAATGAAATGTACTCAAAATATTTTGGTAATACCCCAACACAATTTATCATGTCTGAGTAATAATATGATAAGACCAAAGGCACACATACCCATATAATGGAGGCTAATGAATAATAGTGAGTGTTTAATGGGTAAAAATTGAAAGACTATACCATTCATCATATTCAAAGATAAATTACCAAAAATTAAATATGTAATAATAACAATCATATGACATATATAACCATAGCACTCCATTAGTGTGAATGAACATCAAAACAATATACTTAATCAATATTTAAGGAACTAATAACCCAATGGGTCGGTCACACTTAGATAACATTATTGAATAATGGTATATGTTTCTCTACACCCACCCCCAAGACACACATCCCTATAGTATTCAGAATAATATTGAGATATCCCATTAAAAAATAAAAAATGGGCGTCATCTCAACTTACACAAACAAGAAGTGAAGGAATCATTGGCACTTAAGTGCCATGTCCACCAAACCACGGTGTGATTACAACAAATTAAGACACAAAAAATTTATTCTAGTTCCAAATAGAAAAAAATTATTGTATGTGAATGTGACATGATAAAAAAATTAAATAGAAAATTCAAAATATTCACAAGAATAACATACAATAACAAACATACACATAGTCATTAACACACATATTTTGAGTGAATTTGTTCTTACCAAGTCTCCATGAACTCTAACTTTAATTTTATCAAATCCATGAAATACAAGTTGTCCAAGAGGATATCATAAAATAGAGTTAACCATAGGTTCACCAATATTTTTCAACTAATGTCATCCACATGTATGGTGAACATCTCTGTCAGTGGTCGCAATAAATTGAAATGTCTTGGGAAACAAAGGTATAATATCCTAAATTTTCCACTGTTCAATAATAATTTATATTATATCTAATTAATTATATGGGATAGAAAAAATATGCATCATTATCGAACACTCCCTTGGGTTTTTTCATAAAGCTGGTTAAAATGTTTCTTAGAATCCACAAGGCATATAATTTCAGGTTAGACAACAAGGTTACTAACCATGTCACTTGGAATCCAAAAAGAATAAAGTTTTAGTTCATGAAAAAATGATGGAGAAAATGACACTAAAAATAAAAAAGTCATCAATTTTAACATTAATTCACAATTATAGTGAACTTGTTACTTATAATCTATAAGGCATCAAGTTTTTGGTCAAACAACAAGTTTAAAATTTTAATTCATTATCCTTGGTCCATAGTCATCATCACTACATGTCTTGTGCACTCCCCCTATAAGGGATAATGATATCATTATGGTCCATATAAATTCCATCAATGTAATTTTAATAATACATAAATGATATATTATACAAGGGAAGAACATAACATGTTATAAAAATAATAAAAATGAATCATACAAGTACATGTGATCAAAATAAATATTAGCTAAAAAGCTATTATTAGTGATGAAATACACATTCCATGGGAGTGGTAGTGGAATGCATGGATGGTTCAGAAAAAAATTCAAAGGAAATATATCTTAAATTCCTCTAAGTGTTCAGTTTCATGAATTTCCCAACCATTACAAATGGGTGAAGCTTGAAAAGGTCCCGACCAAGTGAAGACCTGATTGTAATCTCCAATTAGCGTCAACCTTACTTATTGAATCTCTTCATGACTATAATTATTCCTTATGGTGATATTTTATCCACATGAATGTGTGTTTTAGGATCCCTTTGTGACTATATGAAGGCCTAGTAGTCATATTTTCACCATGAGAATATGAAGTCGTCGAGCTCTTCGCAATGGCATGTAGATGTGATGTTAACCTTAGTGCATTGTCATTCAGACTCATGTAGCCTATGAAATTAAAAATATCATAAATCCATGTGAAAGAGTCCAATGATCACAAACCCCACATCTCTATTAATACCCTATTATGTTTCACATTTAATGGGATACACAAATTCTTGACTCATAATTATCACTTGTTGTTCACGAACCTATTGAGATTCATGAGTGAAAAAGTAAATAGATCATAAACAATATCCAATAATAAAAAAACTGAATCCCTTGAATTATTTATAGCCTTCACCCAAAATAGAGATGAAATTCATTAAGGTGTACACCCTTCACAAAAGAAAAATTACCTCTTAGGTACTTTAGCCTTCGTGAAGCACCCAGCCTTCACGAAGCTCTCAACTTGGGAATATGGATATCACTCCAAGGGGCACCCTATTTTACGAATAATAATCATATGATATTCCCTATCCATTTCCAAACCCCATTAATCCATGAGGAACCTATGATTTTTTATCCATACCTATAAAAGGCCCCATGCTTCATGACTAACCAATCCTACCCCTCCCCATGGTTCCTCCTTTTTACTATTACTCTTTTGGGATAGTTTATCACCCAGGTCCCCTGTAAGAACCCATGATCAGTTCTACTACACAACGAGTCACATAGTGATCGATTCTACCAACTCTTGTGTCCACCTACATTTCTCTATGTGTGGCATGGTCCTCCATCATACATGTTTCTTCTAAGTATAGGTTGCCTAACCACATTTTCTTCTAATCATAGGGACCCTAACTTCGGCCACCTGATTAACCACTGCTCCATGGTAGTTCAAAAAACATGTCCCTCCCAAAGGTTCATGTGATTTTGTAAAGTAACCCCTATGAATGATTATTTAATTCCACCATTTTGATCTGGATAACATATAATTTTCTATTTCTACATCCTAGTCATATGATGATTAATAGTAAGACAATATCCTTAGATCATTAACCAAAATAATAGCCATATATTATGTTATAAATACAGGATACCCCATGCACAATCATCATGGGATTCTACATTATCCCCCCACCATGGGATTAAAATCCATCCATGAGGGTGAAAATATATCTTCTGGGAATATTTCCAATTTAATCTCTAGACCATCTCTCCTCACCAAGGGATAAAAAACCTTCAACAATCATCTTCCATTCATAAGACCCAAATTTACCAATCTCTCTATGTGGGATGAAACTTATGAACCCTTTAAGACCTTACGTGTATGCCCCAAACCATCTCTTATTGATTCTAATTTTTAAAAATAATGATTCATTATCACATGGTGTTAAATTTCATTGATCGGTTCTGTCACACGACCGCAAACTCAAGCAAAAAATTCCATGGATTTTAATCCCTATTTATATATAGGGTATGTAGGATTAATTCTAGAGTTTCAATTGTAAAATTGTTTAACATTGGTGGGACATAATCCCTCCTAGATATGAACCTCCAGATACACATAATAGTGTGTTCGGTCCAAATGGGTAAACACATGTGTGATATCATCCCAATTATGGAAAAACCTTTGGATATGTTACACAAGGTGTTACATCTCAGATATAGGTTCCACCCAATGGTTCCCTGTACCTGGTTGGAAACATGGCCTCACATGAATATCAACAAATTCTAGAGGATTCAGACTAGCAATGAGGGCCTTGTGTCGGATTGTGGGGAAAATATGCCCCATTGACAAGGTAAACACAAATGAAAATAAATAGTATCAATATAAGAAGCGATTATATCATATAGAAGAAGTAAAAAATAGAATAATTATTATTATAAAACAACTATATAATATATATTAATGATTCATGTCACATTTATCTAGGAAAGAAGAAAAACAAGTCAATATACTAGAAATATAATACAGAAATAAAGTATAGAAAATATTAAACTCCAACACCATCGCAAGCCTCGTCTTGGTCACATACTCTCCAGCTCTGATAGTAATCAAGTACATGATGAAGAATGGAACTTTCCCTTGTCTATACCTACATCCTTATATTCTATTTGGGTCAAAAAAAATGACCCAAATAGTGTATTAGATGAATCCAAAGTAGGAAACCACCAAAAGATCTGTGTCTAACTATTAGTGAATATATATTGCAGGTAATATGCAGAAATGAAGAAATAAAATAGGAAGTAGTCAAAAGTAAAAAAATTCTACAGTTTTCAATTACATTCACTTCCATTTATTATTCAATCCATTGAATAATGTAAACCTTGGGATCTAGCCTAATCTATGTATCCCCTGTTTAATAGTTACAAAATAGATGTCTCAAAATACAATCGAAACATTCAATTAAGACCATGTAAAATATTTTACATTGGCTTGTAAGACTCATCAGAAGCAATCAATTTTTCAATAATGCCTATTTCAGAACATTCTTACAGTCTAACCCCTTGTTCTACAATAAGAAAAATTATTTTAATAATGACCATCAGAGTTTCTGTCACTTTCTAACCCCATTGGTCTAACATAACACTAATCATTTACAAACAACCACCTAGTCAGCTCTCATCGTCAATACCCCTTGGTCAACATAGTATCAATAAAATATAAACAAACACTAGGACAGCTCTCACGGTCTAAAACCTCAGGCTGGATGTCCACTTAGAATCTCTCATAGTCAATACCCCTGGGTCAACATAACTGTAAACCATAGATAGGTGACCCTACCTCAGGAAGCTCTCACTGTAAAATTCCCATTGTTCAAACATCAAAAATTCAAATCACGTGTATCTCATATAATTAATAAATCTATCTTAACAAAACAAGGTATTGAAAACAAGTCAACCCTTACAAAAATTCTAGACCAAACAACTATAAACAATGAATCAACGGAAACAGACCATGGGGTGTCCCATAAACAAGGTATCTACCCTTACGCATATAAAAATACCCTTTATCAATTAGACAAACCATAACAGGTAATAAAAAGGGTTTAATTACCAAACATTCAACACCCAAATGTGGGTATGCGACACTTTAAAAACATTTAATCCAAACATGAACAACTAATGGGACAAACCACCAACCTTGATGTCGTATGAACAATACTCTTGAATGCCAGCCCTTGAATCAGCCTTGATCAGCATAGATCTAATAAAATGTGAAAATAACCCAACCATGAATGAATTATGAGGGTTCAATAATCAGGAAAAAAGGCTCTAGTAGATTTGATATCTCGCCTATGGGATTCCAATGCACCCAACGATGTCTCTATCGGACCTCAGACGGAGTATCAGGAGGTGTTCGAAGTTCGTTGTCAATTTTGTCACTCTCATATATGAACCATAGGGGAAGAAGACATATCCGGACATAAGAATCCACACTTCTCCATTATATTAATAAAAATAAAATGACATGGAATTTGTATTAAATGTTCACAATGTGTAGTAAAAAAAACCGGAACCCAACATAAGCGGTGTTCCAGGTCATCACACAGTCATGTACTTAGCCGTTACATGACCAATACACCATTGTACATGGAAAGATAGGTACATGACATGTACTCATTACTACACTACATGTACTCATAAGTACATGATATGTACATATAAAATCCCCATTTTAACATTTTTTCCTAAAAAATTACCCAAAATCAGGATCCATACATGAAATTAAGTTCCGGGTTCTTACAAACATCCCCCCTTAATGAAATTCTTCACTGAATTTCCCTTCCAGGGGTGGTGAAGAAGAAATTTTAAACAACACTGGACACTGTGAGAGTATTTCAACCTACCTCTCCAAAGTATCGTCATATACTCAACTGTGTTTCCATAGCACCCGTACTAGGGGAATAGATTGGCCATGAAGAACCCTTGTGCTACGATCCACAATCTGAAGAGGATGATCCTTGAAGGATGCATCAACCTCCAACACAACCTCCTTGGGTTGAAAAGAAAGATATAGTTCTAAAAAGTAATTCCAAATCTAAGAAACATGAAATACATCATGTATATTCCAATACCTCTGAGGTAACTACAACTAATAGACAACTATCCTAGCTCTCTCCAAAACCTCAAATGGACCGACATATCTCGGTGAATGCTTCCCCTGTCTTTTAATCCCACTATGTCATATCCTCGGTGTGACACATAGGAAAACCTGATCTCTAACCTTGAACTCCATAGGTTGTCTTCTTCGATCAACATAAAACATCTAGTGAGATTTTTGTGTAGCTATCCTCTTCAGAATCAACTCCACCTACTCAGTGGTCTCTTGGATGGGACGTAATCCTAGAATAACTGCATCTCTTGCCTCAATCCTACATAGGGGTGATCGGAATGGCATACCGTACAAATCCTCATTTGGTTCAATCTAAATCATTTCTTGAAAACTATTTTTGTAGGAAAACTACACCATCAGTATGTGTCTCTCCCAAGAGCCCCCGAAATCTTGGACACATTCTTGAAGCATGTCCTCCAAAACTAGAATCATGCACTCAGACAGGACATCTATCTGGGATAGGTATGTTGTACTATGAGGTACCTATGTACCCAAATCCCTCTATATTCCCTGTAAGATATTTTAAGTAAATAAGGCATCCCTATATAAAATGATAGAGTACGGAACCCTATGAAAATGTAAAATCTCTCAGACGTATAACCTTCCAAGAACATCGTCACTAAAGGTATCCTTAATCGGTATAAAATGTGTATCCTTCGTGAGTCTATAACAAAAAACCATAAAATATCATTTCTTCATGGAGACCATGGTAAAATCGTCACGAAATCCATCGTGACATCATTCCACTTACACTCGGGAATTGGTAACTACTGTAAAATACATTTCACTCACTAATTATCCACCTTCACCTGATGACACATGGAACACCTCAAAACAAAACAAACTACATTCTTCTTCATTCTAGGACACCAATACTGATTATGTAGATCTTGATACATCTTGGTGACACCAATATGAACTATCCATATGAAAAAAATGAAAATATCACAATAGCTCTTTGTGTATGTATACTAACACCCATACATGGCCATGAAAATGCAAAACCTCATCCTCGACTATAGTCTACCCAATAGTACAGTCCTCGCCTTCCACTCTCTCCCTCAAGACCAGGCTTTCAGAATCAAATATCAGCCTCATTCACACTTGATCTCATAGAGTAAAGGAAACATATATATAAGAAAGAAACATATTCCACTGTCTGTCATGCACCTCAAAATACATCTCTGAGAATAGAACCATAAGATTCTCATCATTAATGGACTCCTAATCTACTTTTATCTAAGTCCTCAAGCTCAATGTTTCAGCCACTACATTGCCTTTACTAGGCATTTAGGGTACCAAAAATTCAACATATTGAAGGTACTCAATCCACCTTCGCAGTCATAAATTCATGTCTCACTAAGTAAATATACACTTGAGGCTTTTTTGGTCTATGTATACCACAAAATTCTATCCCAAAAGATATCATATCCAACAGTGAAAATAATGCATAACTACATCCACCTCGAGATCATGAATTGGTTAATTCTTCTATTGTGGCCTCAAATGTCGAGAATAGTATGCTACAACTCCTTCCCTATGCAAAAGCACTAATCCCAGCTAGATACTAGATGTGTCGTAGTAAAGGATTTAACTATTTCACTGCTCAAAAAAAATTAGGATCGGTGTTGAATTAAATCACTTTTTTAGCTTCAGAAAGGCTAAATTGTAGGAATATGTCCACAAGTGCATTGCACTATTCTCAGTTAGGCCTTTCTGTTGCAATGCATGAAAAGTATTGAATAAAATTTATGTACTAACCAGAAACCCTCAAACAACTATGTACCTCAAAGGCGTTCTTTGAATGATCCTAGGAAACCACTTCTCTCACCTTGTTTGGGTCTACTGATACTCATGTCTTTGAGATGACATAACCTAAAAAGTGTATCTAATCCATCCAAAAGTGTCACTTTGAGAGCTTAGCATATAACTGATGTTCTCTTAGTGTACTCAATACGATCTCAGGATGGGTGGAATGGTCATATCAAGTGTGATAGTACAACAAGATATCTTTCTTGAAGACTACCACAAATGAATCCAAGTAAGGATGAAACATTTGGTTCATCAGTGACATGAAAAAATTTTGGTGTGTTCGTGAGACCGAACGACATAACCAATTACTTGTATAGACCATTCCTACATCGAGAGGCTATAAGAGTATATATAATGGTCTAAAACACAATTTATCATAACCAGATCTCAATTCAATCCAAGAGAACACTTGATATCCTTGAATTTGATTAAAGAGATCATTAGTCCTTAGTAAGGGATATCAATTCTTTATCATAAATATAACAACCCATACTTTAAATACATTTTTATTACTTAAAAATTGAAGCACACTTATTACAACATATAACCAAACCATGAAAAGACCATATAGGTATAATGTCTTTAGAAACTGGGAAAATAAACAACTGGTTCATGAATCATCTACATTGTCTCCCTTTTATTTTATCATTTCTAGAGTCCCTTTTGGAATATCTTACTTAATAACCTTATTCCTGACCTGGGTAAAAGAAAACATACAAAAGGGTGAGCTCAAATGCTCAGTAAGGGTAAACAAAAGAAATATCAATCAAATCATACTCATAAGAACATAACATTTTGGAAATCTTAACCTGCAAAAGAGATCATAATTTCATAACATGGTATAAATCATAGAAGTGAAATTTAATCCCAATAATCATAACATGAAACTTTGTGGCATATACACATAATCATAGAGAATCGTTTCTTAGTAGTCAAGACTCATTTCCAAGACTATCTTAGTGGACAACGTCCATTTCTGAACCGAGTTCAATCCTCGTTTCAGTCCTGTATCACTGAACTGGATTAACCTGTTCTTCCAGCCATGTCTATCTTATGAGATATAAATCTTTACCCAGTTCATTGGAGGGAGATATAGGTCCCACACATCTCATAATGATACCATTCTTATGTGTTCCACAAGATCATAAATCATACATCATAGCATAACCCATGTAATAAAAATGGGATTCTTAAACATCATGCCATCATAACATAATCCATATAAGATAAAAGGACATCATAAAAATAATTCCATCATAACATAATCATATCAATGTAATAATAGGGATATAAAAAGAACCCTATATTATCTTAGATGGAAAATAATTTTGATAAAATGCTTAAACTCCATTCTTGAGGAAAATATCCTTTTGACTTTAAAAACATTTTTCCTTTCTTAACATGTCATACAATTTTAAACTAAAAGAAGTCGATTAAAAACAAACCTGAAATATTGTAAAGTAATATTCATGGAAATAATGTTCAAAAAATCCATTCATGCAGTATAAGTTAAAGAAAAACATTCTTCTCGTACTTTGGCCAGAAAAGTCAAAAAAAAAGTACCTCGTACTAAAAACGACAAAAGATTCCTTTCATATCTTTTACTAAAAACTCACCGAAGGGTAAAATTGGATTTAAATAATTTTAGGAGGATAGAAATAATATTAAATATTGATGAAACATGTATTTGGATGATAAATATTCCCCAGTAAATTTTGAAGTATAAACAATCTCGGATAAAAATGAGATTGCGAGATTTTCCCTTACCTTAGGTCTGATTTGCTTCGTATGTGTCCGAAGCTCTTGTATAATGATTTAAATAATGTTATTGATTTATTATAGAATCTTACTCATTGTTTTGATATCATATATGGTCATATTCTTAGCTTCATATTAGTAATATTTCATTGCTACTTGTTATTCGGGTGTTTATTGCTTTTTGTTCTTATGCGTGTTTTGTCAAATAAATTCTTATTCTTATTTTTAGGTTATAGATACCTCATTTACAGAATGATATTAGTGTAATATATATCATATTTATTCATTCAATTCATTTATATAATCATTATGCATTGAAGATCATGTAGAACGAGTCACATCACATCGTGGAGACGGTAGGTCGTACGTATGCACGAGTGATGATATCATTCCCATGATCGTGGAATTGTATTCAAGTGTTTGTATACTATTTCAGAATAAATATCACTTTACAATAATCATATATAGTTATTATTTACACCATTATACTCATCCAAGTAAGGTGGTGGTTGAAAACAGATTACACCGCGGCGTGGAGACGGTATTCCGTACGTACGCACGCGCGGTGATTTCATTTTCCGTAGGATGGATAGAAGGTGAAAGATGGTTATTTCATATTTATAATAACATATCAGTATATTAGTGATACTTATTTTATTACTTCATAATGAAACAACTAAATAATAAGAAGTATAAGAAGAAATAAAGTTGAAAGAATCGGTAACGAACATTACCTCTTCTTTGAAGCGCCTCTTCTTAACCTTCTCTTAGGGCACTAAATATAGTCTTTGAAGAAGACCAGGACCTCTAGGATGTTTCTAGAGAAGTGGAGAAGAGACATTGTTAGGTTTTGGCCGATCTTGAAGGCTCAAAGTGGTGTTAGGAGGAGAGGGAGGAGGTGCCCTTTTATAAGGGAGGAGAGGGGCACCTTAGGAAAAACTTAAAATATTATTTTATAATAAAGTAATATTCTGTTTCTAATAGCTCCAAATTGATTTCTTTCGAACCTAAGGTGGGGATGGGTCGAGAGCCTCTCAACCAATAGATTTTAGATAAGTTTAGGTTACTATTTTAACCTTATCATTTAGATTTAACATTAAGTTAAATAATTTTACTTTTACCGTGTCTTCTTGTTTTCTTACACTATATGGTTAATAAAATTATTATAACAAGTCAAACGAACCCCAAGTGGTTCATTATTAATATATATAACCTTGTCTAAGTCATTTGGCCGATCCTTATATTTTTATGAATAAAATAACAATTAATAATATAATATTGTTTTGAAAAACTATTTAATGTTAATTTTGACACTATTTGGTACTTGATTTTTTTGAAAATCATAACAGCATTATTAGTTCGAAAAAAGTTAATTAAAACAATAATAACATGTCATATTAATCTATAAAATTAGTTTAATTTATAAAAAGTCTCAAATTACATTTATTTGGGTATTTATACTATCAATTATGTTAATATTTCATTAAAAAGGTAATTAGTGCATCATCATTGTGTCATAAATAAATTAACTTATTTAATGTCTAAAAATTATAATTAAAATACCATTATGTAGTAAATATTGTTATATTTATAATAAATATTTATAGTCAAATTTATCTTATTTATAACTCTATATTAAAAAAAATTAGTTATTAAACTATGATTTTAACTATTTTAACTCTTCTTTAAATAAAATAATATTAAATGTCCTAATCTAATCCAAGTGGACCTAAAGGGTAATATTTTATCCCTAAGGATTTTTTTGGTCGAATTAAACTTATCAAATAGAATTATTACATGTGTTAGGGTAATAATATTATTATTTTTACCCTTAATTAACCCATTTACTTGTAACCGTGGTAAATAAAAGTAAAAAGTTACTATTCACCAAAAATTATTTTTATCTTATTGAACCACATTTTCTCCTTGATATTAACCATGTCTCTCGGATTTTTGAAATTCCACTCACAGAAGCGGTAAAATTAAGTTTTATGTAAATTTCCAAACTCTCCTAGGAGGTGGGTAAAAAACGGTGAAAAGATCAATAAAAATTTTACATATTTAAAATTATTATAAAATGACTCCAATGAATTACTTTGAAATTATATAGGTATTATGTATCAATTTTGACCTAAAATAAATTTAAATAAAATAAATGATTATTTAAATAAAAAGTTGGTTTTTAAATAGTAACTCAGTGTTTCACTATTCATCAAAAATTGAATGTTTTCAGAAAAATACCAAAAAATCACCCTATGCTAATTTCGATATTCCTAATCCAAAAATGAAGTCCATTTTGAAAGATAAAATTTATAAAATTTCAAAAATGGGTATTACAATTCATAATGGCTAGTTTTAATTATATTTTAATAGCATATCGTTGTATAGTGAAACTCGTTATTGCGTACAACGCAAGCTATCGAGGAAGGTTGTGATTGCGTGTAAAGAAAGCCAAGATAGTGTTGTGTGTAGTGAAAGATTCCGTTGATGCTGTATATAACATAAAAACAAAATATTTCTCATAAAAATCCCGGGTGTTACATTCTACCCCCCTTAAAATGAATTTCACCCTCGAAATTCGTCACTTTGTAACAAACGGATTAGGATACCTCTCCCTCATCATATCCTCAAGCTCCCTTGTATCTTCTCCTAATTGGTGGTTCCTCCATAAAACTTTCACCAAGCGAGTGGTCTTTTTCCGTAGAACTGTTTCGCTACGATCCAGAATCTCTATCGGTAGTTCTTCATAAGAAAGATCTTGCTCCAGCAGTACAGCTTCTGAGCTGAGTACATGTGAAGGATCAGGTATGTACTTTCTCAGGAGATATACATGGAACACATCGTGAACTTGAGAGAGATTCGGTGGAAGCGCCAATCGGTAAGATACCTTCCCAACATGACTTAGTATTTCGAAAGGACTGATATACCTAGGGCTCAGCTTTCCCTTCTTTCCAAATCTCATTACTCTCTTCCAAGGATATATTCGTAACAACACTTTATCACCCACTTCAAACTCTAGGTCTTTTATTTGATTATCGGCATAACTTTTTTTGTGGACTCTGAGCTGCCCTTATGTGTTGTTGAATAGATCGAACCTTTTCTGCCATATCATCGACAAGATCAAGTCCTAATAGCTTTCTTTCCCCAACTTCATCCCAGCAAGTTGGAGTTCTGCATTTGTTTCCATAGAGAGATTCATAAGTAGCCATTTGAATACTGGAGTGAAAGCTATTATTATAAGAAAATTCCACCAAAGGTAGGTTTTGATCCCAACCTCCTTTGAAATCCATAGAGCAAGCTCTCAACATATCTTCTAGAGTTTGAATTGTCCTCTCAGACTGACCGTCTTTCTGAGGATGATATGCAGTGCTGAAACTCAACTCTGTATCCAGAGTATACTGAAGACTTCGCCAAAACTTTGAGGTAAGACTCGGATCCTAATCAGATATAATGGAAAGTGGTACTCCATGAAATCTTACCACATTCTTTACATATATCCTGACAATATGATCAAGAGTTAAATCCTCTCTAATATCAATGAAGTGTTCCGACTTTGTAAGAGGATCAACTATGACCCATATAGCATTATTGCCTTTGGATGTTTTAGGAAGTCTGGTGACAAATTCCATAGTGATGTTTTCCCATTTCCATTCTCGTATAGGTAATGGTTGTAACATCCCCTTAGACTTATGTCTCTCAGCTTTAACTTGATTACAAACCAAGCATCGAGAGACATATTCAGCAACATCTCTTTTTATGCCATCCCACCAAAAGTACTCTTTAAGGTCCCTATACATCTTCATGATTCTAGGGTGAATAGAGAATGAAGAACTATGAGCCTCATCCAATAGCTCCTTCTTTAATTCTGGGATGGGAGGAACACAAACCCGAATCCTGAACCTTATTATCCCATCACAATCAAGGTTGAATTCAGGAACATTTCTCACCTTGTTTTGTAAATATACATCTTCTTTCTATGTCTCTTTAATCTTCACATGTATAGATGGTTGAACATTCATTTAAGAAAGATAAGATTTTTACCCTTCCATTATAATTCCAAGATCCATCCTTTGTAAATACATAAATACTGGATCTTTTGTGATCCTCATTATGGATAAGCTAGCATGGTCTTGTCGACTTAATGTGTTTGCCACCTTTTTTGCTTTCCCAGGGTGGTAATGAATTGAGCAGCTGTAATCCTTAATCATCTCCAACCATATTCTTTGATGCATATTCAGATCCTTTTGTGTGAAAATATACTTTACACTTTTATGATCATTATAAATATCACACCTTTCACCATAAAGATAATGCCTCCAAATCTTTAATGCAAAGATTACTGCAGCTAACTCCAAATAATGAGATGGGTAGTTTTGCTCATGGATTTTCAACTATCGTGTGTCATAAGCTATCACCATATCGTTTTTCATGAGAACACACCGCAATCCCTTCTTGGATGCATCACTATAGACCACAAACCTTTCTCCACTATAAGGCAGTGTGAGCACAGGTGCACTGGATAACCTTCTTTTCAACTCTTTGAAATTCCCTTCACACTCCTCTGTCCATATGAACTTAACTCCTTTTCGATTCAACCTGGTGAGTGTATTAGATAATCATAAAAAATCTTTCACAAAACGTCGATAATATCCAGCCAAACCAAGAAAACTTCGGATCTCAGTTACTGTTGTTGGTCTCAACCATCTTTCGATAACCTCTGTTTTTGCTGGATCCATAGATATCCCCTATTGTGAGATTATGTGACCCAAAAATGAAACTTTTTTAAGAAAAAATTCACACTTGGTAAATTTGGAATAAAGCTTATCCTTTTTCAGGGTCTTCAATACAATTCTCAAGTGATATTCATGTTATTCCTTGCTCTTTGAATAGACAAGAATATCATCTATAAAGACTGCCACAAACTGATCAAGATAGTCTCTAAATACTCTATTCATCATATCCATAAAGATAGCAAGGTAATTAGTAAGACCAAATGGCATCACTATAAATTCATAGTGTCCATACCTTGTACGGAAAGCCGTCTTTGGTATATCCTCCCTTTTGAACCTTAATTAATGATACCCTGAATGAAGATCGATCTTGGAAAAGTACTGAGCTCCGCGTAGTTGGTCAAATAAGTCATCAATGCATTGGAGAGGATATTTTTTCTTGATAGTGATCTTGTTAAGTTCTCAATAATGAATGCAGAGTCTCATTGATCCATATTTCTTCTTAACAAACAGAATAGGTGCTCCCCAAGGTGACGCACTAGGGCATATGAATCCATTATCAAGATTCTCTAGGAGTTTCTTCTTCAATTCCTGCAACTCAATTGGGCCCATTCAATAAGGTGTCTTTGAAATGGTCATAGCCCCCGGTATGAGTTCAATTGAAAACTCAACTTCATGATTTGGTGGAAGACTTGGCAATTCCTCCAGAAAGACATCATCAAACTCCCATACAATGGGCATATTCTTATTCATGAGTTCCTCTCCAACTATTTGAGATAAATGACCTTCATTTAGTGGAATCAAGACCCATAAGATGGATGAAATTTTTACTGGAAGATTATGTTTATCCTTACATCAATAGATGATCATAGATTGATCTGGAATATGAAATATGACTTCCCTTATTTGGAAATTGATATGAGATCCATATAAAGAAATCCAATCCATGCCAAGAATCACATCAAATTCCACTAAAGGAAGGATCACAAGATTTGAAGGAAGCACTTTCCCACAAACTTCAATCGGGGATGAATTATAAACTTTTGATGTGACTGTTGTGCCATTAGGGGTTGTCACAGCTAACTCAACATCTAATTTTTGAGGTAATATGGCGATACCCTTAGAAAATTATTCAAAAATAAAAGAGTGGGTGGATCCAAAATCAAATTAAACATTTTCTACTTTAGATTGTATGGTAACTGTACCTTTCACCACTTTTTTATCATACTCCACATTGCTGATAGAAATTGCATGTGACTTTGCTTTGTCTTTTTCCTTAAGATTTTGTTGACGTCAATCATTGTCAAAAACCCTTGGATTAGGGCATTGATTGGAATAATACCCCATTTCCTTGAACATGTAACATTGAAGTGTAGGAGGTGCACTCTGTGTAGCGTTTTCTTTTTTTGCATCACTAGACATCTTCTTCCCATCATTGCAGCATTCAAATTCCCGATGACCTTCCTTTACACATTTGAAACATTTACTTGTCCCTTTAAGACAACTCCCTCCATGTTTCTTTCCACACTTTGAGAATAAGAGAAAACTCATCTTCTTTTTAGTTTGGTCTTTAGATTTCCCTTGGAATTCAATTTTCCTCTTCTTATCAAACGCATATGACTGATGGGTTACTCCAATCTCAATCTCAACCTTGAGAGCACATCGAACGATTTCCTCGTAGCTATTGATGTCCCTTATGGCTAACTCCCTTCTAAGAATTGGCTTTAAGCCACTAAAAATAGATCGATCTTACTCTCAGGTTGGATAATAATCCCAGAACCGTACCTTGCAAGTCTTGTAATATTTTCTTCATAGGTACCAACAGATTCATCATCCTTTTTCTTCAGTTCAAGAAACTCCTTCTCCGTCTTTGTTCTAATAATACGAGGGAAGTGCTTATTGAAAAATAAGTTCTTGAACTCGTCCCATTCCATGGACCCATTTTCATCTCTTTGCCTTGTATTCTTGATAAGATTCCACCATTGATAAGCTTCACCTTCCAAACGATATACTACTAAGATGAGTTTATCATGTTCAGAACATTGAAGAACTAAAAATATATTTTCAATGGTACTGATCCATTGTTCAGCCACTAATAGATCAGTAGACCCACTGAATGAAGGTGTATGCTGCCTCATGAAGGATTCAACAGAATGTTTCTCCTTCCTTTGCTCATTTGGAAGTCCTGCATGATTCATAGCTTGAGAAAGTTGTGTGAGCATGGCTACAAGATTTTTCATTCTATCTCCCATAACGTTTGGTTGCTCAGGGGGATAATCATTGCATTGCCTGTCGCATTCCGCATTAACACGGTTCCTTCGGGTTCCATCCATTGACTAAAAACAAGAATAATAGTGTGAGCAACACTAATTATAATTGCAAAACCACATAATCAAGAATAAAATTTCACACTTATGGTCTTATCATAGGTTATTCATGGCTATTTCTAAAACACTAAGATTGTGTTCTAATCTTAGATATATCCTTAGGGTTCTTACTAAGGCTTTAACATCATAGTTTCTAAAGGTTTACTATACCCTTCCTCTGATACCAACTATAATGACCCACACTTTAAATACATTAGTATTACTTCAAAATTGAAGCACACTTATTACAACATATAACAAAACCATGAAAGGACCGTATAAGTATAGTGTCTTTAGAAACTGAGAAACATAAACAACTAGTTCATAAATCATCTACACTATCTCCCATTTATTTTATCATTTTTAGAGTCCCTTTTTGAATATCTTACTTAATACCCTTCTTCCTGACTTGGGGAAAAGAAAACATACAAAAGGGTGAGCTCAAATGCTCAGTAATGGTAAACAAAAGAAATATCAATAACATCATATTCATAAGAACATAACATTTTGGAAATGTTAACCTGCAAAAGAGATCATAATTTCATAACATGGGATAAATCATAGTAGTGAAATGTAATCCCAATAATCATAACATCAAAATTTGTGGCATGCACACATAATCATAGAGAATCATTTCTTAGTAGTCAAGACTCATTCCCAAGACTATCTTAGCTGACAAAGTCTATTTCTGAACCGAGTTCACTCCTCGTTTCAGTCCTGTATCACTGAACCAGATTAACCTTCTGTTCCAGCCATGTCTATCTCATGAGATATAAATATTTACCCAATGCATTGGAGGGAGATATAGGTCCCCCCCATCTCATAATGATACCATTCTTATGTGTGCCACAAGATCATAAATCATACATCATAGCATAACCCATGTAATAAAAATGGGATTCTTAAACATCAGGCCATCATAACATAATCCATATAATATAAAAGGACATCATAAAAATAATTCTATCATAACATAATCAAATCAATGTAATAATAGGTATAGAAACAGAACCCTATATTATCTTATATGGAAAATAATTTTGATAAAATGCTTGAACTCCATTCTTGAGGAAAATATCCTTTCTACTTCAAAAACATTTTTCCTTTCTTAACATGTCATAAAATTATAAACTAAAAGAATTTTATTAAAAATAAACTTGAAAACTTGTAAATGAATCTTCATGGAAATAATTTTCTAAAAATCCATTCATGCCGTATAAGTTAAAGAAAAACATTCTTCTTGTACTTCGGCTGGAAAAGTCAAAAAAAGTACCTTGTACTAAAAACGACAAAAGATTCTTTTCATATCTTTTACTAAAAACTCACCGAATGGTAAAATTGGATTTAAACAATTGTAGGAGGATATAAATAATATAACATATTGAGGAAAAATGGATGTGGATGATAAATATTCCCCAGTAAATTCTAAAGTATAAACAATCTCGGATAAAAATGATATTGCGAGATTTTCCCTTACCTTAGGTCTGATTTGCTTCGTACGTGTCTGAACCTCCTGTATAATGTTTTAAATAATGTTTTTGACTTATTCCAGAATCATACTTATTGTTATGATATCATATATGGTCATATTCTTAGCTTTGTATTAGTGATATTTCATTGCTACTTGTTATTCGGGTGTTTATTTCTTTTTGTTCTTATGCGTGTTTTGTCGAATAAATTCTTATTCTTCTTTTTAGGTTATAGATACCTCATTTACATAATGATATTAGTGTAATATATATCATATTTATTCATTAAATTCATTTATATAATCATTATGCATTGAATATCATGTAGAACAAGTCGCATTACATCGTGGAGATGGTAGGTCGTACGTACGCCCAAGTGATGATATCATTGCCATGATCGTGGAATTGTATTGAAGTGTATGTATACTATTTAAGAATCAATATCACTTTAAAATAATAATATATAGTTATTCTTTACACCATTATACCCATCCAAGTAAGGTGGTGGTTGAAAAAAGATTACACCATGGCGTGGAGACGGTATTCCATACGTACGCACGGGCGGTGATTTCATTTTCCGTAGGATGGATAGAAGGTGAAATAGGGTTGTTTCATATTTATAATAACATATCCGTATATGAGTGATACTGATGTTATTACTTCATAATGAAACAACTAAATAATAAGAAGTATAAGAAGAAATAAAGTTGAAACAATCGGTAACGGACATTACCTCTTCTTTGAAGCGCCTCTTCTTAACCTTCTCTTAGGGCACTAAAGATGGTATTTGAAGAAGAACAGGACCTCTAGGATGTTTCTAGGGAAGTGGAGAAGACAAATTTGTAGGGTTTTTCCGAGCTTGAATGCTCAAAGTGGTTTGAGGAGGAGAGGGAGGAGGTTCCCTTTTATAAGGGAGTAGAGGGGCACCTTAGGAAAAACATAAAATATTATTTTATAATAAAGTCATATTCGGTTTTTAATAGCTCCAAATTGATTTATTTCGAAGATAAGGTGGGGATGGGTGTAAATCCTCTCAACCAATATATTTTAGACAAGTTTAGGTTACTATTTTAACCTTATCATTTAGATTTAACTTTAAGTTAAATAATTTTACTTTTACCGTGTCTTCTTGTTTTCTTACACTATATGGTTAATAAACTTACTATAACAAGCCAAACGAACCCCAAGTGGTTAATTGTTAATGTATATAACTTTATCTAAGTCATTTGGCAGAACCTTAGATTTTTAGGAATAAAATAACAATTAATAATATAATATTTGTTTTAAAAACTATTTTATGTTAATTTTGACACTATTTGGTACTTGATTTTTGTGAAAATCATAACAGCATGATTAGTTTGAAAAAAGTTAATTAAAACTAAAATGAAATATTAACCTATAAAATTAGTTTAATTCATAAAAATTCTCAAATTACATTTATTTGGATATTTATAATATCAATTATGTTAATATTTCATTAATAAGGTAATTACTACATCATCATTGTGTCATAAATAAATTAAATTATTTAATGTCTAAAAATTATAAATAAAATACCATTATGTATGAAATATTTCTATATTTATAATTAATATTTATAGTCTAATTTATCTTATTTATAACCCTATATTAAAAATGTTTTAGTTATTAAACTTTGATTTTAACTATTTTAACTCTTCTTTAAATAAAATAATATTAAATGTCCTAATCTAATCCAAGTAGACCTAAAGGGTAATATTTTATCCCTAAGGTTATTTTTTGTCGAATTACACTTATCCAATAGAATTATTACATGTGTTAGGGTAATAATAATATCATTTTTACCCTTAATTACCCTATTTACTTTTAACTGTGGTAAATAAAAGTAAAAAGTTACTATTCACAAAAAATTATTTTTATCTTATTGAACCACACTTTACTCCTTGATATTAAATGTTTCTCTCTTATTTTCGAAATTCCACTCACAGAAGAAATAAAATTAAGTTTTATGTAAATTTCCAAACTCTCCTAGGAGGTGGGTAAAAGACGGTGAAAAGTTAATAAAATTTTTACATATCTAAAATTATTATAAAATGACTTCAATGAATACTTTGAACTTATATAGGTATTATGTATCAATTTTGACCTAAAATAAATTTAAATAAAATAAATTATTATTTAAATAAAAAGTCAGTTTTTAAATAGTAACCCAGTGTTTTCACTATTCATCAAAAATTGAAAGTTTTTAGAAAAACACCAAAAATTCACCCTAGGATAATTTCGATATTCCGAATCCAAAAATGAAGTCCATTTTGAAAGATAAAATTTATAAAATTTCAAAAATTTGGTATTACTATTAATAACGGCTAGTTTTAATAATATTTTAATAGCATATCTTTGTTTAGTAAAACTCAGTATTGTGTACAACGCAAGCTATCAAGGAAGGTCACGATTGAGTGTAAAGTAATCCAAGCTAGTGTTGTGTGTAGTGAAAGATTCCTTTGATGATGTATATAACATAAAAACAAAATATTTCTCATAAAAATCTCGGGTGTTACAATCAACTAGTTCAACTTTCGATAATCTACACAAAGTTTGAGGGTATCATCTGCCTTCTTCACAAATAGGATATGTGAAACCCAAAGATAATTATTGGTTTAGATGAAACCCTTTGAATCCATATCCAATAACTTCTTATTAATATCCTATAACACTAGTGTAGCCATCCTATACGTAGGAATGGTCACTGATGATGCACCTGGTACAAGCTCAATAGAGAAATTTACCCCTCTCTTTAGAGGTAAAACTAAAAGGTTTTCTTGGAAGACATATCTGAAATGATCCACTACTAGAGGAAATTACATCTGTGAAGTCCCCCGGTCATCCAGATATAAACAAAAAATCAGTGTCGTAATTCCTACCAACCTAGGATTCTCGAGTCTGACTCTGATCTCCAAAACATCTCGCTCACCTTTATGTAGAAAATATCAACCCTGTGATGATGTGAAACTAACCCTATGGGGATAACTGTCAACAAAGGCCATAAAGGAGACCAACCATCCCATTCCATGAATGACATCAAAACTTGTCATCTCTAAGTCATAGTGGTCCCATAAGAAGTGACACCCAACATCCTTAAGAGGGAATTACTTTCAATAACATACACTTTCTTTCCTACTTCCCAATGGAGTATTTAGCCCCATAATATCATTAGAAGTATTGATAAAGATCCCAAGGATCTCCACAACCACAAAAAATATGAAAGTAGGGGAATCCCCTTTATCAAAAAGAGAAGATGCTAAAACTGAGGCAAATAGAATCGTAATTATAACTATAGAGGGTTTGAGATCCTACAATACCTTCATCTGTTCCATCACAAATGTCATACCTGTATCTTGGCCCTCTTACCCTACCTGGCTACCCTGAGCTGGTACACCCTACTATCACTGAGAACCTGAAATTTGGCTACCATGACCATGACAACCTTCTCAGCCTTTCAAATCCCAATTCCTTGACTGTTGAGAAATTAGTGGTCCTACTCTGGAACGTGGAGTCATAACAGATCCCCATCACTCATTGTTGGTGAGAACATCCAGTAAAACCATTGTATTTTACCTATATTTCCGCAATATCGACACTCAACTGGGTCTCTCAGGCACTACAGTCTTTTGTGACCACTCCTTCCGCACTGGAAGCACACCACTCAGCTACCTGAAGAAACATCATGTGGGAGCTCACTATGGCACTTCCTACTATCATTCAAATGAGTAGAAAACCTAGAAGATGAACTTCCCTGGATAACTACTCCAAACTCTCTCATATTTCACTCTATAATCATCACATGGTTTACTATAGAATTCACCGAAGTCAACCTGAAAACATTCATCCATGATTAGGTTGTCGTACCTAATACCATCATCAAATTTCCTAGCCAGTGATAAATCATCGCCACCAAAAACAGGTGTAAAGAACTAAATATTTGTAAAAAAAGATGAGTAATCCATCACTAAATGAGTTTCATGCTCAAAATTAATGAACTCCTGGGCTTGGTTGGCCCTCAACATCTTGGGGTAGAAGTAATCATATAAGGTCTTCTAAAACACTCCCCAAGACATATCTCTAGGACATTGTGCCTATGAGATAACATTCCACCATATCTTGGCAGAATGAAATATCATGTTCATCGGGAGATTCACCCCCCTCTCTAGAGGTATCTTCAGATACTCAATGATGGAAAAATGGACTCCAACAATGACTCTACAACCTGTGGTCCCCTATTCCCTAAAAAAGTGGGAGGATGCTGCTATTAAAACACCCTCATCAAATCCTCCATAGCCGGGTAAGGATGTGGTGATCCTGGAAAAGCTTGCATCGTCATCATAATTCCTTACCAGAATTGTGAATCAGCACTTGTGTCCAGTATAAAAGCTGGATCCAAGATGAGCATGATGAGAGGATCTGCTGGTAGTCCTTGATATACCATTTTTGGTGTCTGATCATTGCCATGTAACTGGTGTAAAACCATAGGACGTCTTGGTGGAATGACTCTACAAGGTCAAGCGCACACCTCAATACAAGATTATCAAGGACTGAAACATAAGAGTATAAGAACAAAAGAGGAGAAATAAAACATTGATGTTTTATAAAAGAGGGTTACATGTTGTTTTGGACCACTACATGGTGTGTCCATTTATTCCTCAACATGGGCTTGTACCCCTACCAACCTAGTCTTGTAACACCCCATATACAGTATGTGTTCCTCTGGAGACACAACGTGTACTTGAATATTCCCTCCTTTGCAAATTCTCATACAAGGAAAGAACTACACGGTTGTCTCCGGGTGTAACACTACATGGTGTGAAAACTATAGAAACGACATGTACCAAATAAGTTCCATATATCCCTATAGTTATTCACACTAATGGATACATGATTGATTACTACCTAGTGTTTATAAGATAGAAACAGTGTTTACAACCCATGTTTCATTCACCTCTATCGTTAGTCAAATGGTCGGATACATGGTATCTTATAGTACGGTGTGCAGTTCCAGTATATGGAGTGTACAAAATGTTTATCATCCTTTTGTCTCTGCTCACATAGTCATTCACATGACCAAAAACTACACAATGTATACATATGGTACATGGTGTGTATTTAAAAAAATTCAGTTCTTCCTGAACAGAAGAACACATGGCGTTTGTTCCTAGCATCACACATCATGTTTCCAGAGATTTCTAGACAGTAATCCTCTAAAACATATCTAGAAACCAAAAATAATTATATTTTGGACAATTCATGTCATGTTATGATTCGTGAGAGCCCGTACACCCTATGAATCAATGTTTGGCATCCCTATTCATGTCATAACTTAATAGAATTAAATTAAAGTTCAAACATGATCCACCAAATTGTTGATCCATGAGGGCCCATAAGACCTTATGGACTGAAGTTTCGAGTCCATAAAAATGAAACATTATGATTACCAATAACCTCTAAAAATATCATTTATTCTATCATGACATCTATCCCAATATCATGCATATATATCACAACATTTATCACGACAGCATGCGATCAGTAATGCACCCTAAATGGCTTGGCAATAATGCATGACATGTGATCTCTAGAAAGTGACTATATGATTCCAGAGATTTAATACCCTCATTTCATTAGTTTTCAACAAATATAGAATGAAAATGATATAAATCATAATAACACAAAATAAGTGAGTCACCCGACTATGAAATTAAATCAACTGTAACAATTCCAAAACCAGAAAAATTGTAACATTTGAGGTAACTTGGCTTTTCCCTATACACGAGATAGATACTATTGGGAACATCTAATAATCAACTACCTATTTTTTCTTATCCAAGACTATTGGCTCCAAATATTATGCCAACTAGAAAATAAATTTCCTCTAATACCACTTTGTAACGTCCTAGATCTGAGTGTCACCCAAATGTGCCCCATATCTGGTTGGCAACATGAACTCAAGTGCATTTCCCCAAATGCCAGAGGATTTCGACTAGCAGTGAGGTCCTGGGATGTGATAGGGGGAAAATATACCCTAATTGGCAGAGTAAAGTTAGAAGATAAAAAATAGTAACAAAAGCAGAAGTAGTAATACCATATAGCAGAAGTAAATAGTGGAATACTGATAGTAATAAAACAAATGGAGCATATATATAAATTTTTTATGTCACATGTATCTAGGAAAGCATCCAAACAAGTCACAATGTAGGAAATACTATACAAAAACCATTTACAGACAATATTAAACTCCAATAGCATCACAAGACTCATAATGGTTCCATGCACTTTGGATCAGACATCAATCAAGTACCTGATGAAGAAGGGTGATTTACCAAGTCTATTCTTGCAACCATATAATAATTTTGGGTCCAAAATAATGACCCAAATATGGTTTGAGAAGAATCCCAGTACGAAACCACTGAAATATTTGTTCCTAACTATCAGTGAATATATATATATATATATAAAAGAGGTAATATAGAGAAATGATGTAATAAACAACGAAGTACACAAAAGTAAAAAATCCTACAATTTTTAATTACATCAATTTTCATATATTATTCAATCCATTGAATCATGTAAACCTTGGGATCTAGCTTAATATATGTATCCCTTGGGTAATTGTAACAAAAAATAATTCATAGAAGTCCATCTAAACAACCAAATGAGATCAAGTCCATGATTGTGCTTTGGCTTGGCAGACTCGTCACAAGAATTATATTATTCAATAATTTCCCTTTTGGAATTTTATCATAGGCAAATCCCCCATGGTCTGACATATCAACAATTCATTTAATAACAACCATATGGGTTGCTCTCACAGTCTAACCCCTTTGGCCTAACATAGCACAAATAATTTACAAATGACCACCTGGGAATCTCTCGCAGTCAATACCCCTTGGTCAACATAGTATAAATAATATATAAACAACCACCTATGTAGATCTCATGGTCTAAACCCCTGGGTCGATGACCACCTGGAAGCACTCACAGTCAATACCCCTGGGTTAACATGACATTAAACCATACATAAATGACCCTACCTCAGGAATATCTCACAGTCAATTTCCCCTTGGTCAAACTTCCACAACGAATATCACATGTATCTCATGTAATAATTAACTCCATCCTAACAAAACCATTCATGGAAAAAAGTAAATCCTAACAAGAATTATAGAAAAAATTACCATAAACAATTAGTCATGGTAAATGAACCATGGGGTGTCCCCTAAAAAAGGTATCTAACATTAAGAATATCCAGCTACCCTTTACCAATCAACAAAACCATAACTGATAATAAAAAGTTTTTAATTCCAAAAAATTCAATACCCTAAACATGGTTATGAAACACTTTTAGTGCATATAATAAATAGATTAACAATGAAAGGCACAAAACACCTACCTTGATGTCGTACGATCAAAACTCATGAATGTCAGCCCTTGAATCGGCCAAGATCGGCATAGAAATACAAAAAGATAAAAAATGACCAACCTTGAATAACTCTTAAGGGGGGAAGAATCAGTAAAAATGGATCTAGGTAATTCGAGAACTCACTGGTGGGATTTCAACACACTAAATAGTGTCTCAATTAATGCTCACATGAAGAATCAAGAGGGGTTAGAAGTTCTCTGGATGTTCTTTCACTATCATGTATGAACCCCTAGGAGAAGAAAACATGTCCAGGCATATTAAATGACCCTACTCTGTTATATCATATAAAAACAAAACTACATGGAATTTTCATTAAATGTACATGTCATTTGGTAGCCTTAACCAGCCCCTGACTTAAGCGGTCTTCTGGGTCATCACACAGCCATGTACTTAGCTGTTACACAACCAGTATGTGGATGTACGTGGTATGGTAGCTATAATGCATGTACTCATAAGTACATGATTTGTGCTTAGAAAATCTCAATTTCTTTATTTCTTCTCAAAAACAGCCTAATATTAAGATCCATACTAGAAATAAATGTATGGGTTCTTACACAGGGAATTAGATCCCAATGGTAAACTACGGTATGACATCATCCCTCATAGGGACACACATCTGGATCCACCTCATTTGGAATTCAATCCTAATTGGTATTCTATATTGTGACATATTCCCTCTGAGGGATACACATATAGATCTCCCTTAGAGGGTGTTCAATCCCAATTGGAAAACCCAGGTGTGACATCATCCCTCTTAGGGATGCACCACCAGATCTGCCTCAAAGCATGTTCTATCCCAAAATTGTAAAATTAGGCATGGCTCCTGCCCTTATAGGAACACACCTTCATATATTACATATTAGGGTGTTCGATCCTAAATTATAATCATAGTTTTGATATCTTTCCTCCTACAAATGTACCTAAGGATCCACCTTATAGAGAATTTGATCCAAAGGGCAATCTTATGTGAAAAATATTCCCTCCTATGGATGCACCTCAATATCCACCCCATAGGGTGATTTATCCCAAACGGTAAGCTCTGGTGTAAAATATTCCCACTAGGGATGCACCTCCATATTCAACTCATGGTGAATTAAATACTAATTGGTAAATTCCAGAGTGACATATTCCCTCCAAGGGACACACCTCCCAATCTACATCATAATTTATTCAGTCCCAAAATGGAAAACTCAGGTGTGACATCTTCCCTCTTAGATGTGCACCACTCAAATCCACCCCCACTAAAGTTTATCATCAATTCATTATTGGATCCACATTTATGGTAATTTGGGGTCCTCCAACCCATCTCCACAAGATATTAAATCATGCCTGATCAATCTCAGTATGATATATCTGATCCATCTCCACAAGGAGTTAAAATCATTCTCTGATATTTCTAAATAGGATTTTCATATCTGTCTCCAATGATGTAGGAATTGTGAAATAAACCATAATACCTACCCCATGCAACATATTTGTGGTTTCTAACATAAATATCATTGGTATACATACTCCCCTGGTGTCATTACATTGTTATCGACATGACATGGCCTAGGTTTTGTGAAAAATATTCCTCATATGAGATTCTATATAATGTTGAAGATTCATAAGTTCTGAAAATACCCAATTTTCACACATGCCTAGAGATTCCCAACACAACTACTCTCCAGAATTAATGTTTTTTCCATATCAATATATAATGGTCATTATTAATCATCATCCCCATTGAGATCGAATCATGAATTAGTTCCAAGAACACAACATAATCTATGATTGAGTCTCATACTAATCTCTATTAAGAAATTCATTGAATGAGGAATTGACATCCCATCATAAATTTTTTTTAATGATAAGACATAGTCAATAAAAATAATGAAATCATTTTTTATTTAGAAAGAGGGAATATGGGGAAATAGAGGAAAATATATCGATTTGTATTGGTGGGGCCTGGGTAAAGAATATAAAATAGAAATGGTGAACCTGATGTGAAAATATTATCCATCATCCCTAGGGATGAAAAATTTTGTACACCATATTTGGGAATTGACACAGATGTTACTAGTTTGGGGATTCACAAATAAAATGGAGAACCTGAAATGAAGCTCTTCTCCTCAAATATGGGGACTATTAGCAATGAGGAAATCATTAATTATAATTTATTCAAATTGAAACATATAGTTGTATATCCTATAATGAATATAGTGGGGTTAGGATGGAAAAAACATGGGTGTTGGGGTATGTAGAATTGGGCATCCTCAGTATAAGACATCATTTGTGTGGATCCCAAATTTTCTTTAGAATATTGGATGATGTTGGTTAATTAGGAATACCAATTTTTGTACCTATAATGATGGATGAATCCAAATTCTTTAATGGAAACATGTTATGGTAAGATAATAACCCAATTCCCATAGGCACTAGGGTAGTAAAAATATTGACAAGAAAATCATGACAACTCTACCCCCATCCCCACCCCCCCCCCCACCACCACCATGAATTATACAACACCTTAATCTATGGGGTTCATATGTCTCATATAACCCTCTCAAAGCATTAAAAAGTGGGGTATTGACACCCTCATATACCAATACATATATGAAGGATTTACTTACAAAAATGATATATCCTTCAAAGACCTAAATTCATAATCTCCTCATCAGTACCGCCAACCCCATGGACTAATATGGGGGAACCATCCTCAATTCTGATGATAAAACACTTTGAAAGTCTCTTCCCAAAGTGATAAAAGGACTCAATCTCTCATACTGAGTAGGTATATGATGTTTGAGTCATCTTAGACAAAAATACTACCCAAGAGCTTCCTAAGAGAGTTTTCATGTACCCTCATCAAAACTAGGGATGATCGGTCCCTCAGTCCGAATATTAGGTGGACTTAACCTATGTTCCACTAGCCCTGATAGAATCACTAGACAACAACATCAGGGGAAGGTCCAAAAAACTACAATACAAAGGTAACCTTCTACCACTATAGTGGCCCCTACAAACTCTAGTGTATATAACCAGATCCCCACACATAGAAAATAGGGATCCACCTTTTCCTGATTGGCATTGAGACTCAAATAGCCCCATAAAATGTCTATCATGACTCTTCCAATCATTTGAATATCCAACTGCTATTATGGGATATCACGTTATAAGGAAAAACAGAGTGAAGTTCCTCCCCACTCTCTCAACAGCCAATACAGAGGTCTTCCACATTCTACTACAAGAAAATGTAGAGGTCCTCCTCATTTCATAAATAATAACAACAGAGTCCCACCGCGTACTCAAAGCAACGGGTTTGGATGTCCATTAAACTCTTTCGACAACCAGTATGATGGACCTCCTCATATTCCCAATTCTAAACATGGAGGTCCTCCCTATATCTGTACCAACTAGAATAGCGGTCCTATCTTGTTTCTTCTAACTCATGTAGAGGTCCTCCTCACTCCTTCACCAGTAGAAGAGGAGGTACTACCTATGATACCACCAACATATATGAAGTTCCTCCCCATGATAAAGACACAAACATCCTAGAAGAACCACCTAGGGCATAAGGGTAAATACCAACTGTGAAATGTGGAATCATGGAAAGAATCAAGTAATAATTACATTGAAAATCTCTCAAATTTATATAAAATGAATGACTCGATAATGGATCCATCACACCAACTATTATAGTCTGGGAAAGAATCTTGAAAATAGTTATTCAAAATCCCATAATCCAAGGATCACATGATACATAGATCTCTCTATGATTTCCTATAGGTGTATGAAATTCTATCTCCCTTCGAGTGGATTGTATTTTATCTCCCTTCACTGCCACTAGTTTCTTTCATATCTACCTCAAAACTATAATATTGGGAGATTTCGGGAACTAGGATGGCCCCACATGATAGAGAGAACTTTTTTGAGTATAAGGATAGTGTTTCCTTAGTACATGAACCAGTGGTGAATTCCCTATCTTACAGGGATGTGATGATGTGGTTTAAACCATCCCCGAGATACATCCCAACATGTGGTGACCATTTAACTTGTATAGTGAGAACTCTCTTGATAAGATAATAGTATAACTAGTCACCATTAGTTCTTCCACCCCTATAATTTTGGACACAAAGCAGGGATTGGGATGACAATGTGCCTGACATGTACTCTGAGCATGTGGTCCTATGGGAGGATTTGGACACTGGGGAACAATTAGTGGCATTATAAAATGCAAAAATTTCAATAATTGACATCCTAAAGTCCTTAACCAAGGGCTAGGTCATGTGAATCCTCAATATTATCTAGCATACATTCCACCACCTCCCATTTCATCAGTTAAACTAACTAAGGATTCAATAACACCTCAACTCCATCAAGAATCAGTTCAAAAGGGTTGATATCAGGTCTATCCCTGTTGATCAATGTTGTTATTATAAACAAATGTACTAGAACATTCTGTAGACTTGTTTCAAGAGGAATTATAGTACTCTATCAAGTCAGGGAAAAATATTCTATGCATGTGCAGATATGAGGTTTAGGATAAAATGATATTATCCATTTCAGCCTTATATTTTCAAAACCCATCCCCTCCACACAAAAATGAATGTTCACCTATGGCCAATGATATGTTAAACATGGTCATCCACAACAATCTAGAAGATCATAGGTATGGTAAAATCATTGTAGTAATTAACAGGGATGACCAACCATAAGGGGAATCACAGTACTAGGAAGACCCTCCGACAAGTGTCCCCACTCATTGGAAGAGAAAGGTTCTTGGTCTCAAATAACCCCCTAATGAGGAAATGTTTCATACATGTATAAATCTAGAAAAATTAATGGTATATGATGATACCTATGACAAATGAGAGGTTTTAGGAAAGGTAGAGACATATCTTTTGGTAGCTACCTTCCAGAAGTGGCTCGATGAGTATAAAATGATCACCGTTGATTTCATTGGTGATCGGAGCCTGAGTTATCGTATAGCCTCATGGGACCCCATCTCTCAACTAGTGGGGAAACAGGATCCCCATGGAAAAATTCACCAACTTGGGCTTTATGGCACTATAAAATCGGTGAAGGAAGAATCTATAGTATATGGAATGAGTCCAAAGTACGTGTCACCAAATTCACCTAGTAGTACCTCCCCCATTTGATGAGACTACTATTAGAGATGATGATAACATTAATAAATTGGTTCCAAGATACCATCATCAGAATAAGGATCTAGATCAACTATACTTGATAACCACTCTCACTAATCCCCTCAAGGCCATAGAGACTGGACAGGTGTCAATCCTACCTAATGTAAAGACATATCCAGCATGGGTGGACAATATTTGATAACTCGTAGAGTTTTTAAATCTTTTTTTTCTAATTAAATTGGATGGGTGTCCTTCTACAAAACTTGTGACACATTATTTCATGGTGTGGACCTATTTTGGGAACCTCAAAATAGAAAGAAGTTAGAACTATTCAATGTTTTATTCAGACACTAGAAATAGACATATTATTTTAGTACATCCTGCTACCTATAAGGTCCATTTTTGGTCAGGAAGAACTTCATAAACTATTCCATTATAATTTCAAATCCACCAAATGAATGAAATGAATTTTCGACCTTTTTAAGTTAAAAAGGAGGACATAGGAGTGAGTCATATTTATTTTCACCTAATAGAAATGTATCATGTATTCACTCGATATTATACTTTCCGAGGAGTAGTTCATAAAAATATTCATGGGGAATGTCTAGGGTGAGATAGTCCCAACCCTTATCACCCAGGACTTCCAAGGATGATTATAGGAGTTTTATTTATAAGGCCAAACATACCAAGGTTTTCCTTTTTTATTACTAATAATAGTCTTTTATGTTGCCTCTTCCATCTCCTATGAAGTGACCTAAAAAATTATTGACTAATTGTTCCATGCATGAAAATTCCCCCACGATGATAGAGTTTATAACACCTTTTCTATAAGAGCCTCAACTAGTTTAGCAGCCCATCAAAGTGTTTCATTTTCGATCATAGAACTGTTAGGAAATGCCATGTCAAGATCATTCACCAAGATGATAGAGTGTGGATCATTCCCCTAAGTAACACTAGGAACCTAGAGTTCCCTTCAAATAAATATGAAGCCATAAAAATTCCATCAAGGATTCCTTGATTCTAGGATATTTCATATAATCCTTAGATAAGGGTATTTGGATGTTTATATTGTGAATAAGGCCCCATGTGGATAGAATCACTGGCTCCCTTGATCAATACACACACCAAAGAATGCATGGATACACAAATAAGGTATGATATAAGTTAAAATACTAGTTCCATTACCATGTGGATCATGGATAGGTAATGATGGACAATGTTCTGGTGTAGGTGAAACATGCATCTTCTAACTACCACAGAAAATTTTATGTCTTAGGTGGATGAAAATAGGCTCACGTTCATTGGACAATAAAATATGAATATTTTTTGGGCTTCATTGAAGTTTTTCATTCTCATAGTAGAATGTTTTCCCATTTAGAAAAGACCAGACCTCCTATACAGACACGACTTCCAGTTCCATGTCATTTCCTCTAAAGACATAGAAGAAATTACACTAATAACTCAGGACATATCATAGTCCCCCAAAAATTATAAATGCATATTATACTCTCTGTGATTTAATTATCCTAGTGTTTGGAAATGAACCCAAGTTTTCCTATAAATGGGTGACATCACTGGTGGTGAACTGGAATATTCCTCCCAAAAATCCATCAAGATGGTATACTACTTTATAATTTCATATAGTTATGAATTACATAAAAACTCTAGGATTAATCTAGATGAGGTTGTTGAAGTAAGAGTCATGGAGACAAGAAATTCCAATATGCATAGTCCATTAACCCAAAACATTCCATTCATACCGCTGAAAACAAATAACAGTTTTTTTATGGAGCTTAGCTAGCCTTGTACTCAAAGTCATATCTATCAAGTTTCCCTCTATATATTACCATGTTATTTGAGAGAGAAACTCTTTCATCACCATCACATGATAATCCACTTCAGGAGAAATAAAAATATCAACCAACATCTAGTCAATAGCTAGTGGTTCAGAGCAAGACAATTAGTGAGCAGCAATATACTACCAGGACTTTATAAACCTGATTGGTTCAACCAGTGCCATCCGTTATACCCCATACATGAAATGACCCCAGCACTAAAACCTACCAATAAGGTATGGATCTATGATATGTTGATGAACATCACTAGAATTACCATAAGGATTTTGGTCCTCAAGGCCTTACCTTTATTAATGGAAATGTGTGAGGACCTTAAATAATATTTTAAAATCCTTCTCCAGTTCAAATAAGTGGTAGAATTTAGGAAGGAAAATTTTTTCGAGGAGTAATAGAAAAATAGATGAAAATTAATTATCATTTTATATAAGGAAGATGAAGTCCTCCTTATTTAGGGTATCATATGCTCACTATACATTATAGTATTGTTCAATGGTTTTGAATTCTTATACTACCTGTTGTACAATGGTTTCAGGATCAACGTCATCCCAACTCAGATGATTGACATGTTATGACTGATACAATTTTACCAGACTTGATCAAGCCTAAAAATTTATGGTTATGATAAGAGAGACATGAATCCTTGTGGAAAGGTTCCACTGAAAGTCAAATTTAGTGGTTAGATATCAACTAGAGAATTCAAGTAGTATCACTGGGAACCACCTAAAATTAATTTCTAGGTAATCCCAAGAATCATGTTCACTTAGTGTTCACATCCTTGTAACACCAATGCCTCATGTACTCCATCATTTTTCTAGTAGGGGTTATCCAAGGGGATGCGTACGCCTACGAGTCTTGTGGTGCATTCAATCGGGATTTCAAATAATAAAAGAGGTAGGGGAAGCATGTTCATACCAATGGGATTGAGAACATAAATGTTCCAAAATATCTGATAGCTACTATGGCCAATCCATGGATAAACATGGAGCATGACTTCATTCTTTTGATTCATCAGTTATATGCATCAATTACTGATTTGGGAGGTTTCTTTGTTGTCCCCAAGAATATGGGTTTAAGTATCCATAAGAAAAAGGATAACCCATAGATTACCTCATACTTTTACAATAGATAAGCTCAAGTATTACCGAAATCCCATAATCCTATTAATTATCGAGTAGTTCACCCCCAAGGAATCTAATACTTGATAGTCCCATTTTTCTATATAGATGGACTGAATCAATGAAAACTAACACTCCTACATTGTTTCGACATCGATATTGGAACTAAAAGTAAAATACAAGTTGTTACTAACACAAAACCATCTGTTAAAATGGTATAAGATGATGGTTAAACCCTCAATGAAGATTCATGTCTATACAATTAGAAAATTGTGCCTCTCTAGAGTCAGTTATCCTGGATGAACCTCCTACTCCAAATGATATTCCTGCCTCAGACGAAGAAGTGTATTTAGAATACCCACATCCTAAATTTAATGTTGTGATCACCACTACCACTAATGATTTAACACAGGTAAACCTCATTATTGTGTAATATATGATGCTGATGCTAATTAGTGCTTCCAATTCTCAAGAATAGAAACAACATTATGTGGCCATCTTGAAATAGCATTATGAAGACTCCACGTAACGTTATAATAAGATACCATGACAAGACCCACATGTTTATTTTCCACATATATGCCACCTAGTGATTCATTGTGGGTTCAATATTCCACCCATGAAAATTAACCCATCTCATGGTGTAATGGTTAAGAATGATAATGAAAATCATATCAAATAAAACTATGCCTGTGAGGTCTGGTACCCCAAATGTTTTATTATCATCATTCTAGTCAATAAGAAGAACAAGAGTGTCGAATTTTGTAATGAATTTGAGGACATAAAAATCCATTTCCTGATAATTAATTTCTCCTTTTGGATATGGAGATTTCGATTGATACTACAGCTAGATTTCAATCCCCCTCCAACGAGGGTGGATATTTGGGTTACAATAAAATTCAAATTGACACAGAGGGTGAAGATTTCACAGCCATTAGGGTTCCCCAGTGGATATTTTGGTATTACGTGACTACCTGTTGGAAATTAGAAATAAGTATCCACTTATCATTATACTTAGAACCACATATTCAATCCAATACTTAGGATATTGGTGGAAATCAATATTGTTGATTTGGGGGGGGTCAAATACAACCAAATTTAAGAATATATCAATGATCTTGAGATAGTGATCAACTTCCTTCAGACATAGGATATGAATATAGAACCCTTAGTGTATTTATTCGGGGTTACATAGAAGAAATTTTTACACTTCATCATTTGAAATAGAGGCATTGAGTTTGACCTTGATATGATCATGTTCATAAGCAAAATGCCTCTATTGAGAAACCTCCATGAGTTGTGAGACCTCAAATTCCAATTAGCCTATATATTAAAATTTTTCAGAAATCTGGATGACATGTGTAAGACCATATCAAGGATCATGAATAAATACATCGTTTACTAGTGGGATTATGTGTTCTAGACTACAATTCAGGATATCAAGCAATATCTTCTACATCTTCAAGTTATGATGACACTCAACTATGTTAGTACACTAGTCCTCTATGTGATGTCCCTATAGTACTTTCTTGGTTCCCTTATCATCTAGAAAAAAATGATGGAATATAAAATAGTTTATCCTATCTCAGTCATATTCTGCACGACAAAGATACTGGTAAATCCCCTATTAAGAAGTGCTTCCCTCAGGTTGGTTTTTTTAGTGTAGATGTTATAAAATTATCTACATATTCATGAGATGCTTCTAGTGTCCCATGTACACCCAATTAATTATAATATCAATCACCTCATGTTGATGGGATACTTTTCTTAAGGTCCAGTGATCCTCTAGCAGTTTCACATCTAGTTCATTCCATAGAAAACCATCAATGTATAGATATTGGAAGAATTTATGGATTCTCAGCCATCCCATGATGAATTTCCCCTAGATTTTTATTTCCTAGATGATTCCAACCTTGTTAGGTATTAATATACAATGTAACAAAACATGGGGGGCTGAATTGTGTCATTTCAAAAACCTTCTACAATTCTAGATTTTGACACCCATTGTGATTTATATTGTTATATAGTTTTTACTTTTGTAAAAATAATATGAAGAAAATAAATAGAAATAATGAAAACATATTTTACAGTGTTTCAGGGAACAAAGATCCCCTAGTCCACTCTAACAATCCTTTGAAGGACCCCGGGACACCCTGAGAGGGGAGGGGTGAATCAGGGTGACCACTTTTTCTTCTACTTTGTTGGATCTTGTTCCCACGTTGGTAGGAACTTGTTGAACCTGAATGATGATTACGATCAAAATGAAAACATTCACATGCACAGAGAAGACACAGTCATTTTTACTTGGTTCACCACTAAGGGCTACGTCCAAGGAGCATACGCCGACAGGTTGCCGGTCGTACCTAAATCCACTATGCTTCACTAGCTGCGGATACAAATGTTCGGGTACAGAAACTCTGTCCCAGGCTCACTGCCTTTACAATTGTTCAGGGATAGCTCACTGCGTCCCTCGGGTCACTCCCGTTGACTCCCCCTGGCTCACTGCCGTTGGTGAAGTCTCACTCAGTTTATAGACGTGTAGGTCTCTTCAATAAATTTGCATTGAAGTCTTTGCCTCTGCTCAGCACGAGACTCTGCTTGCATCGAAGTCCGGAAGAGATGCACTAGAACGCACAGAACCACTGAACTGGATAACCAAAATGTGCAGACAAACCTTATTGAGAAATATGCGAGACATCAACCATTTGCGCGCAAAATCATCATATTGCGCGCAACATTTTCTTTTGGTGCGGAAAAATATTTCGCGCAAAAAAAAACCCCTTTTTCGCGCAACTCCAAATATTTCGCGCAAGCTCCTTTACGCGATCCTTTTCGCGCATCAGACCTCGGATCTTCTCTAAGTCTTCCAACCACCCGAATGAAGGGGGTCACCTCATATTTATAGGCGACTGAGAC
This sequence comes from Viscum album, assembly GCA_963277665.1. Taxonomy (NCBI): domain Eukaryota; kingdom Viridiplantae; phylum Streptophyta; class Magnoliopsida; order Santalales; family Viscaceae; genus Viscum; species Viscum album. The sequence continues at coordinate 235,672,640 of OY728158.1, forward strand.
CACTGCGCGCAAAATCCCCTTCGGCGCGGAAAATCTCTCATCTGGCGCGTAATCTTTCCCCCAGCTTATGTATTTCGCGCACAACCCTTATTTTCCGCGCAGCCCATGCCTTTGCCATCTTTCCCCAAACTGATTCTGAAACAGCATTTGCGCGAAAAAACTATTTCGCGCATCCCGCTGTTTTTCGCGCCCAACTTAAGTATTTCGCGCACATCCCTGATTTTCCGCGCAGCCCATGCCTTTGCCATTTTTCGCCTCTCTGAATTCGAAACACTGTTTGCGCGAAAAAACTATTTCGCGCATCCCGCTGTTTTCCGCGCCTAACTTAAGTTTTTCGCGCAAGCCTCTTATATTTCGCGCACCACTTCCGTTTTCTGCGAAGCTCCTTTTGCAGACAATCCATGTCTTCATTTTCCGATTTTGAGGCCCAAAAATTTGGCAAACACTGGGAAACAGCGCCACCTTCAAAACTGTTGTCTGCTTGAACTGTATGATCACTTTGCTGGAACACATTCGGAACTTCCACTGAGGATTGACAACAAACACAAACCATACACCAAATCATGCTTTGAAAAACCTGGTTCCAACATCCTTCACTCTATGAGCTTGGTAAATTTCACTAGAATGTTCCTCCTATCAAAATTCCATTAATTCAAAATTGAGTGCAAGATGTTGAAAACATTAAAATAATACTAATAAAAAATAATTTTGGTTCTATAATAGAGAACTAGATTTCTACAACAAATATCGAGAATCTGATACTCCACTATAACTGAGTAGATGTTGTTGAAACTCCAATAAATCATAAGATTGAATTCAATGGTTCAAGATGATCATCATAGTTGTAGTAAAATGGAATTATAAATTTATGGATCTTCTTCTTTGTAAAATAATATTATTAATAATGAAATTGTATGAAGAGATACTTATTGCAAAATGATCTGCAATAAGGCAGAAATAAAGCATTATCAGTTACTCCGAGTTGAAAAATGAATAACATTCAAAGTGTAGCCTCTTTTTAAAATAACAGATATTAAATCATTTGTTGCAGTATCACTATAAAAGATAATTTAAATAATGATATTGGATATGTTAATTTATTATCACACTTATATTTTTGAAGAGATTCTACAAAGGAATATATAGAACAATTAGCTTGATTTAGTATTCATGATCCAAAATAATAGCTTGATTGATCATGGAAATTAATATTGCAATCGACCAGGGGAGATGTAACTTCCCTTAGGAATATGACTGATTTTATCCAAGGAATACGATTCTTTGAAACAATCATAAATATCCTTGAATTGGTTTTCAATTCTATCTGAATCGTTGTAGTAATTTCTGATTGAAAATAATGCTTAAACACAACTTATAGTTGAACTGTGTAGCATAGTGTTCCTTCACATAGCATAGGGTTCCCACCAAATTATGGTTCCTTAACCATATTTTCATCTTCTTTAAATATAGGGAAATATTATTGTATGGATGATAATCCATACGTTCTCCTTTTTATCATAATATCCCAGATGTAGAATTGATTAACCACTTGTCAAAATTCCTAAACGTAGGGTTGGTGAATAACAATACCAACTCCTGACAAAGGGTTGAGGATTGATATGATTTTTTATTCCCCAAACATAAGTATGTTGATCAAAACACAAAAAAAAATTAGTGTAATGTATGGTTGATACCGTATGCAAGCGTTAACTTTCCAACATAATGTAGGGTTGATAAACTATATGATAATTTTCCAAATATAGGGTTTTAAACAATGTTTCTATAGTAATTACCATAACATTAATTTTTTTTAACCTAGATATGTATTTATGAAAAATCACTCATGAAAAATCTATTAGAAAACTAACATCGGTATTTGTGAGAAAAAAATCATTATAACTTATAGAGTATTGTTGGGACAATACATTCCCAAAAATATCCACCTTTTTTATGATCACAAAACCCATAACATAATATGTTAAAAAATTTAAAGAAAATGTAGTATTTTTTAAAATAAAAAAATATATATATAAAACATATTTTTATATTTCTATTTTATAGTATTATTTTGAAAAATGAAAATATATACTTGTAAATTAAATATTTTCTCTAATGAAATTTTGTGATTAGAAAATATTATCCCCCGTAGATATAATCCATAGATATTATCCATAGATATTCCACCATATCTTATAAATTTTCTCCCCATGTTTTTTATATCAAAAAGATGGTTTAAAATAATAAATTATTTAAGCCACATTTAATGTAATAGTGAACTATAAAAGAATATTTATAAAAAATGATAAGAGAAATAAATTTAGTATTGGAAGTAACGTATTAGACATAAATAAAAGAAAATAATCCTAAACCTAAATAATGATTAAATTTAAATTTAAATTAATTAAATTGATTTTAAATTTGAGTACCATCCATATTCACTCAATGGTTTATTCAAAATGAGGGTCTATGATCATAATCGCCAGAGGTAGAAAGAGAAGAAGAATGAGGAATGGCTTGGATAACACCATTAATATCAATAAGATTCAAAAGAAATCTCCAGAAATGGTTGTTGAATACTTATGAACACTGTTGTAGAAGCTTCATCGAATCATGAAAAATATTTATATTCTCAACCCAAAATAACCATTATAAACTATTTTATAGCTTACTCTTATAGAATAAATGAAATAAACTTTTACTTAACATGATTAAGCACTAATTCCAAAAAAATAATTTGAATTAAATAAAAGGTCCATGGGCCTTTTATTTTATAATAGAACTATTAAAGGAGTACTATCACATTGAATAGTGTTCAATCTATCATTGAAATTAGCCAACATTGAAGTAATAGCTTCAAAATATTTGATCAGTGTTGGTGGTGTCTATTGAGAGGAGGTTGATTCTTAATTGTTTTCCATGAGATATTGAAATTACCTCCCAATCATCAGCTTAAACTCATAAAAATATAACTTCCTGATTGATTCATCTTTAAAAAAAATAAACTCTCAAAAAAATTTCACATAATCTCTTAAAGGTCTCCAATAGAAATAATATTTTCTTTGAATTGCCTTAGATTGTGCTTCTGAGACTCAAACTCAGATCTTGGCACTGATGGGTTTTGGAACTCTTCAATATTTTTTTCTCGGCATCTAATTGTTTCTTATGAAATAAGTTCAGAGCCATCAATAGATTTAATGTTAAAAATATGGCATCATAAAGAGAAGTAAAAGAATTTAAAGATTATATTCCAATGTTAGGGATAACATCCATGTTATGGACTTCTACCAAGTCCAAAATTGAATCATCATTACCAATAGATCTATCACATAATACAAGTCCCCCATAATCATCTGAATCAATAAAAATAGTGATTGAGAATGGGGATCAGTAATACATGACTAGATATGTTTTTATTAAGATCCACCCGTCCAACATGTTCAACCATTAAATCCACATGAATAACTACTCCTTGTGCTTCACTGACAGTCTCTAGAATGTCAAATGTGATTATTCTTCTTTGAAAAATATTTTATTTTGGCCGAGATTGACCTACTTCATTGGTACTATATCTAAAAAATCCAACTGAAGGAGTCATTCTTTTCTCCCACTAAGGATATATCATAATCATTTTTAATTGTTCTATACCAATAGGAAATATTATATTGCAACAGTTTCTCCACAAAAATACTCTCTTCTTAAAAATACTAACATTTAAGAAATTGTTGTGATGACATTTTCTTTAAAAAAACATATGAACTATTTTACACATTCTTCACAGTAAAAAAGAAAATAATCCTTCCATAGAAATAATATTATATCATGGCATCTTTATGGAAATAATGGTTTAGATATCTTATTATAAACAGACAGAAATTTAAATTTACACGGTTCATAAAAAAAGTTACATACATTTTTAGATAATGGACTTTCTCTAGAAAAGCTATCCTTGGAAAAATTCCAGATTAAATGAATTTCATAATTACTCAGCAGTCAAGAGTAAGTTATTTCATCATTACATTCTTGATAGTTATAATTACAAATAATGAAAACATAATTCCCTATGTAAAATTTTATCCTATAAATATATTACTAAAATAAAAATGAAACATTCCATCATGGGGAAAACATAATAACATATCCATTTCTATAGAAGAAAAAGAAAATTTAGTATCATTAATAATAGTGGAAATAGTATATTCATAGAATCTGAAACTAAATGAATAATTTCTAAAAAAATCCTTCACATCAATTTCATATACTACAGTAATTTTATCATCTCTAAAATAATAGTTTAGACCTTGAAATATTATTTCTACCATGAGAAAAATATTTTTGGAATTTAAATAATAGAAATCGGCTACCTTTCCTTGTAGCACATTTTGGGATTTCAAAGATTCCTAAAAAAAGGTTTCCTATATAGATTCTCTATATCTTTGAGAGTTTTCCATCTCTAAAGGTTTCGATATTAAAGGGATGGAGGGTTTAGGGTCTCAAAAAATGGGAATTGAAAGAATTTCTATAGATTAAGAGGATGTGTAGGATAGGGGAAAGAGAACGAAACAAGGAAAATAGTTTTCTCACACTGATTTAGAATGTAATCATTAATTTTGAATTTTCAAAATACCAATAAAGAGAAATAAAAATAAATTTGTTTAAAAAAATTTAAAATGTAATCGAATATAAATAATTCAAATAATTGAAATATATTAAATAATGTTTTCTATAATAAAAAATGAGATACGAGAAATAAATTAAAAAAATTATATAAAATTAAATATTCATAAACCCAGTTAATAAAATCAAAACATTAATTGGGAAGTGGTTTAGAGAAAATAGTATCTAATTGGTATATGGTATTAAATAATTCTAAGGATATATCTTTTTGAAGGTAATGATCTCTTAGTAGATGATGTCATATATCAATGTGCTTTATACTAGAATGGATTATAGGTTATTTTATAATATTTATAGCACTATTTTTATAAAATAAAATAGGTATACTATTTAAATTTAGTCTAATGTTCAGTAGGGTGTTTTTCATCAACAATACTTGTGAACAACAACTTCTAGCAGACACATTTTCTGCCTCAACAATTGACAGGGAAACTGAGTTTTATTTCATACTAGACCATGAAACTAATGATTTTCTTAAAAAGTAAAAGGTTCCTATGGTGCTATTTCTATATAATATATAACCTCCTTAGTCCTAATTTAAAAACTAAATTAAATAAAAAACATAATTTTAGGGGTAATGAAGAGATTGAAATGCAGTTCTTTTAAATATATAATTTTTTATAAAATAAATAAAATGGGAAACTATTTCATTTGATTTAAATATAACACAAAGTCATACAAAAAAACTAATTTCAGGTATTATAGTAGTAAAATAAATAAAACTTCCAATCATACCTCTATATAACTTATTTTCTACTGTTATTCCTGCTTCATCCAAATCATGTTTTCTATTAGTACACGTAAGAGTTTTATATGTCTTTATATTCTAATGCCCAAATTTTTTCAATAAATAAGTAATATATTTACTTTGATTTAAAACATCTTCATAATATTTTTGATAAATTTTAAATCCTAAGAATAAATTTACATCTCCCATAATACTCGTTTCAAATAATTTTTACATTAATTTGGAAAAATCATTATCAATGTTTTTATTAGTTGAAACAAAAATAACATCATCAATGTAATTTTGAAATAATAAAATATTAGAACAAATGATTTTCTCCAAATGTGTTGAATCTTACAATCCAACATTAAATACATTTAAAAAATGAAATTAATCATTCATAAAATGCTCTAGGTTCATTTTTATAGCCACAATTATCTTTAGTATGTTTTAAAACATAATTTGGTTTTTGAGGATTTCAAAAACAATGGGTTGTTCAACATAAACTTCATCAATTAAATAACCATTTTAAATGGTATATTTTACATCCATATAATATAATTTAAATTTCATATGAGATACATAGGTTAAAAGTATTCTAATCTCTATTAATATTGATACAAGGGAAAAGTTATCATCAGAATCTATACCTTCTTCCTGATTATATCATTTAGCTACTAATCCAACTTTATTTCTGGATATGATCCCTTGATAATCCTATTTATTTTTGAAGAACCACATTGTTTCTATAAATTGATAATTGTATAGTCTTCTACTAGTTACCAAAATTCCTTCCTTTTTTAATTGGTTTAGTTATTCTTACATTTCTAACATTTAACTATCATCTTCTAAGGCTTCATCTATAAACATAGGTTCTAACTCAGATAGAATGAAAGAAAATTGAGGTAGGTTTCTTACATTTCTTCTATTTATAATTAATGCGTCTAGGTATCATATAATAGTTTCTAGAGGATGGTTCTTTAAATTTATAGACACTCTAGGCAATACAATTTCAGGTTCATTAGTATCCTGTTATTTTGAAGAGGTAAAATTCTTATTAATATTATTTGAAAAAAAATTATGGGATTGAAGTCTCATGTTGTAAAAAGATTCAGTGAATTCATCTATTTGATCTTGATATTTAATAAAAGGTTTAGTTTAATCTACCCTTATAGGAATAGATACTTCAACAATATTTTAATTTTTTTTAAACACTCTATAAGCTTTAGATTTAGCAGAGTATCCCAAAAATATTACTTCACCATCTTTTTTATCAATCTTACTAGGGTTGTCCTTAGTATTCAAGATATAAACCTTGAATCCAAAAAAATTCAAGTACATTACAATAGGTTTTGTGTTATTCCAAAGATCATAGGGTGTCCTTTTTAAAATAATCCTTATTAAAAATCTGTTCATGATATAGTAGGTCATCCTTATAGCTTCTGCTCAAAGATAGATTGGGAGACTGTATTCATTCAGCACAGTCCTTTCCATTTTTCATATAGTTCAATTTTTTCATACAATAATTCCATTTTTTGAGTTGTTCTTAGTGCAGATAAGGTGCGATTAATATCTACATTTAATAAAAAAATAATATAATTCATGATTATCAAATTATCCACCATGATAAATTCTCAATGAAATTGTTTTAAAACATTTTTCAATTGGAATAATTTAAAAAAAATCAATAAATATTAAATACTTCACTTTTGAGTTTTAGAAAATAAATCCTAGTAAATCTAGAATAATCATTTACTAAAACATAGAAATATAATTTACCATCCAAACTTGCTACTCTCTATGGTACAAAAAATCCTTATAGATATGTTTTAATGTTTTATATAAATAAATTTTATTAGTATATTTTAATGAAGATTTGTGATGCTTGCCAATTTGGAATACATCACAGAATCTATCATTATCAAATTTAAGATAAGGAAAATTAGAAAAATAAATTGTTTCTATATAATCTTATGTAAAGTATATATATTAAAATGTTCATTTCTACTATTCCAAACCCAATATTCATTCTTTTTATTAGCTAAACAATTCACTTTTTGTTTACCCATGGAATTTATGTCCAATGTTTAAACATTATTAGTTCTAGGTACTCTAAATTTAAGGAACTCGTTTTTAAACTTAGTGAAATAATTTTTAGAAAAATCAACACAAAATGCATCATAACATAGTCTAGTGATACTTATTAGATTGTGATTTATCCCTTGCACATATAGTATATTTTTTATTGAGATAATATTAGGATCTCCAATATTCATAATTACAAATATTTTTTCTTTTACATTTTTACCAAATGTGACCTGTCCTCTATCGATTTGAGTAAACGTATAATTTTTTTTTAGTCTCCATTCAAATTCTTGGAGAAACCATGGTCCATTTACCATATGAATTTTAATTTTTTTTGACTTGATTCCATTTATTCTTGCACAATAATGCACTTATTATCTTTAAATTTGACTAGTCCTTCTCTAAGTTAGGCTTTGAAGGGATAATGGAGTCCTCAGATACACTCCATACATCTGTCGTTTCTCTTTCTCTTTTGGGTTAAAAAATAGCATTTTTTGATATCTTTTTTCTATCCTTATTCTTTCATATTTCATTTGACGATAATCAGGCCCAATTTAACCCAATTTATATCATTCATATCATCGAACATATCTTGGTTCATTGTTATCCTTCCTGAAGTATTTTCTAAATCATAATTTCTTTATGTAAAATTTGATGAAATTTCTTACTAGCTATTCCAGTTTAATTTCAGAATCCAAGGAATCTGAATTATTCTCTAATTTGTATTCTTTATTTTATTATTTCCTGTGTTTTTTAGATTTCACTTTCAAAGAATTATTTTCCATCTTTTCTATAATCATATGACCTTTATATTCATCCTATATTCCTACTTCATACATCATCAGTGTCCCTATTAGTTCATTATTTTTCAGATCTTTGACAGGTGATGATTGGTGAATAACATCAGATATGTAATTCATTTTTAAATTTAGTACACTGAGTACTTTCAAAGATTGATCATATTTTTTGATGGATTCACCTAAGTCTGTAATATTGTTAAAAAATTATGTGATCCTCCCATTCATATTTTTAATGCATTAACCATAAAACATTAAAAATGTGTCAAACCGTATCTTAGTAGTAGCATATAACATTTTTATACCATTTTTTGTTCCTTTATAAGATGATTCAATAGTTTTCCACATCTCATGAGAATTTAGACAGTGTTATACATGATTAAACTCATCTAGTCTAAGACTACAGATAATATCAGTCATTTCATCGAAATTGATACAATACATGACTTCAATTTTAGCATTCCAAGATTCTGGATTCTCATGAATCTTATAAGAAGAAATTATTTTTTAGTATACTTTGAATCCAATATTATTTAGATAGTTAATCATTTTTTATTTCCAGCATCTATAATTTTCACCATGAATTAATGGAATTCATACCATAGACATTCCTTCTTTCGGATTAGCCATTTCTATCTTCGTATAGACCATATTTTTTTCTTTCTATATAATTATTCAAAAATATCAAATATGACACCATTTTTTAGGTCAAAATATACTAAGTAACATAAGAGGCAATGAATTGTGTCTTTCCAAAAATCATCCACAATTATGGCTTTTGACACCCACTGTTATTTATATGGATATTTAGTGTTTACTTTTGTAAAAATAATACGCAAAAGATAAATAGAAATAAAGAACACTTCTTTTTAGATTGGTTCAAGAAAAAAGGACCCCCTAGAAAACCCTAATATTCACCCTCTATGTAGGATTTGTATATTTTACTAAAATGGTCTTCTTATTAGAAGAACATGAATTCAAAACTCAGTGTAGGTGGTTGAATCCTTTAAAATAAGACTAATAATAAATCTTTCTAGTCTTATAATAGAGAACCTGATATTCATATCATATATAGATAAGTTGATACTCCACCACAACTAAGTATGAGTAACCAAAACTCCAATAAATCAAATGATTAATTTCAATGGTTAAAGATGATCTTCATAGTTTTAGTAGAAAGTAACTTTCAATTTATGGAACTTCCATTTCAAAAAATAATATCTTCAAAAATGAATCATTCTGAAACGATCCTTATTACAAAATTATCCTCAATAAGGTAGAAACTATATAGTAGTAGTAATTCATGGTTGAAATATGTTGAACTTTTAATGCGTAGCCTCTTTTCAAAAAAATAGATATTTGATCATTTGTTGTCATAGCACATTAAAAGATAATTTCAATAATGCAGTTGATTATGTGAATCAATTATTAAACATATATTTATGAAGAGTTACTCTGAAGGAATTTCATGAATAGATAGCTTTATTTTGTATTCTAGATCAAAATGAATAGAATGATTGATCATAAAAATTAAACTTCCAATTGACCAGGGGAATCGTAACATCCCTTATGAATAAGAGGGATTTTTTCTGATTAATAGTGTTCTTTGAAATAGTCATAATGATCCTTGAATTGGTCTTCAATTCTTACTCGATCATTTTAGTAATCTCATATTGAAAACATACAAAATTTTCCACTATGTACACAATGTAGGGTTTAACTACATAGAGTAGTGTTCCATCATGTAGAGTAGGGTTCCTACCAATGTATGGTTCCTTAACCATACAATAGTATTCATGTAACATAGGTAAAAAAGTTATCCAAGGATGATATTCCATATATTTAAATTTTTAGCATAATATCTTGAACGTATAATTGATTAATTGTATGTAAAAATTACTGAACATAATGTTGACGAATAGTAATACCAACTTGCAATGTTGGGTTGATGATTCATATGCTTTTCAATTATCAAAAAGGAAGGATTCTAATCCAATTAAAAACTATTTAATGTAACATAGGGTTGATACCATATGCAAGTTTTGTCTTTATAGTGTAACGTAGGGTTCACAAACTATATGCTCATTTTTTAAATATAGGGTTTAAAATAGTGTTTCCAGATTAATTCCCGTAACCATAAATTTCATTAACCCAAATATAAATTTTTAAAAACTAACTCAATAAAACATCATTAAAAAACATGGTTTTTTGGGAGAATCAAAATCATCATAAATTATAGAGTATTGTTGATAGAATACATTCCCAACAAACCAATCACTATATGAGGTTTCACCATGTTGGAAAATTCATTACTATTGTTCCGCACAAATCCCAAATGGTAGAAGGATCAACAATAAAATGCTCAATAGAATATTACTGGGGACCATTCTTATCATGCCTACAATTTCCTTCCTTCTTTAGTAGTTCCTATTTTTATAAGGCTTCACTAAAAAAATTATATCAAGTTCTCATCATTGATATTGATCTCAATATTGAGATCAATGTCCCAAACATTCATGTGAAGGGTGAATCTAAATTGGTCATCAAATAGATTAATGGAGACTACATTGTCTGAATTCAAAAGATTTTTATTTTACAATAGAAAAATCTACATCTAATGGAATAGTTTCCTTCCCAGATGGATGTAACTTATATTACCCTATCCTAGAGTGTCCAAGGTGATCCATCAGCCTATTTAGACATGTCTCTTGTAGAGAATGACAAGGATTACTAGATCATCCTTATAGAACATTAAAGTTTCAACGGTCTAACAGTTTCAGATGATGATCAAAACCAACATGTAAAATAAATAGACTATTGTATTTATAAACCTAGGCCTTCATATCTAAGTAGAAGAGGAATCAACCAATTGGATTGCTCATATTATTTATTGTCACGGGCATGGAATTATCCCATAAAATCGAGCGGAACGTGAGAAAGTCCACTAGTGTGAGGTGCAAATCACCTTCCAAAGTATTTTTAACCTTTATAAGACTCTCTAATGATGTGAGTTTGATGGGAAACTCCTCCAATGTATCTTAGGATATTTGATTCCATTGGTTTGGAGGGAGTCCCTAGTCAGATCCTATGGAATCCCATAAGTTCTACTAAATACCTTCCACTAATTATAGATGTTGGGAAACATCTTTCCCAAATTAGTCCATGACTATACTGAGTTTTCTTATAGGTCTTATTAATTCTATATTCATGCGTTCTTTTTTCCATCAACAACTTGTGCTTCTCTAAACCACCATGTATTCTTGTCCCTTTTCAGTATAGAGACATGTTGTTTTGGGTCTATACTTTCTAGAAACTACACATTAGTGTTAGATTAATCTTATCATAATAGAATTATTCACCACACATGAAGAGCTAATACCCCTTATGGATGTAAAGTCCTCAACCATGATTGATTTTTTGAGCTCCCACATCATCAATTTATTTATATTTCCTCACATTATTCTCACTAACAACATCACCATATTTACGGATTTTGATTTTATGAAATTGCATACCAAGTAAAACATCTTGTACAAATACAATTATCACGACTGTGTAATGGAAAATCGGTAGATTTTGTCATTTATAAATGACCTCTATAAAATTTTTCAAAGATTGTGGTACAAAAAAGGTAATTTTACTAGGAAAAAATACACAAATCTCTTTGGTCCTATAAAATGATGGCCTAAAATCCTCATAGGTGTCCCTTAATTCACTATTGTATGGAACATAGGTATTCCTTCTCATAAAGGTACAGCTTCCATCACTCAAAATTTATTTCTATAACCATTCATTCCTTAAAATTTATATTAAATTCATCTAGGTGTTCTATAATCCTTAACATATAATAGGATTCAGGTCATTCACCATCAGGACTAGCACTAGAATAAGATAGCATGAGCGTTCAACAAGAAATATTATCACCACTCCTTACACCAGGGTGAAAGAGTAATATCACATAGAATTCCATTTATAACAAGTAAAAAATTCACCATTGTTGGATTCCAAGTGGGAAGGACCTTATATCATTCATAAGGTCTATTCCAATGGATCATATAATCTGATTACGATGTAAGAAGAGTGTATGAAGACTCTAAACAACATTAGGTTTCTAAAGAAGTTCTTCATTTATACAGAACACTAAATCCCAAACACATGATGTCAAACTATGTTATTGGTTCAATATTTAGGATCTTAAACTAACAGTATCCACATGGTCCAAACTATATTACTAGAAACAAAGAGTTGGTTCTCAAGAAATATATCCCTAAGCTATTTTCAATTGGTCCTAAAACTATAACCTTTAACCATGATCCCATCTCCATGAATCATGAGAGTATATTATTTATAGTTTATCTTGGGAATCAATATAATGTTCAATGCCTCTTTCGACACCTATTCTTATCTATTTTGTAACTATTTCACATTACCCATAACTATTTTATTCTCTACTTTGGTTCATGAAATATGAGATTAAACTATTTATTGACACCCATGTCCTTTACCCATGGTCTAGTTTGGTCTTTAACTATACCTCAAGACCCTTATCCTATAAAACTAGGTCAACTCCCTCATTATAAAACACCCCAATGAAATTATTAGATGTGATGTGGGGTAGATTCTACGATTTTTAGTTTTGGATGATCATTTCTCTTATCCATCGCACACATTGGGTCCTCCACTATTCGGATCCCCATCATCCTTCAAATCCAAATAGGGCCACTCAAGTTGATTTTCCATGGATAAAATGGATCACCTTCCATCCTGGGAAGATACCTTGATGAGTCTCTTATAAAAAATGGTGCATCCTGTGTTTCAAACATGGTAAATGGTCAATTATTATGTTTCTCACATCATTATTGAATAGTGAAGTTGTGGATCCTATGAGTCAAAATTATTCAATTGTGTTACCAACCCATGTGTCACCACTTTCATGTTTTAGTTCATTGAATTTATGATTTATCATTTTTCCATATCCATATGTTTTATTGGAATTTAGAAAACATTTTTTACCACTAAATTCATATGTGAGGGTTGAGTAATAGGGTTGGTGTCATTGGGTCATTCTCAAAGAACCACCGCCTTTCCCCTGGTGTGTTCTTCCATGTGTTAGGGAAATTCTATCACCACCCCATATTTCTACAGAGAGCATGAAATTCACTAGATTACATGTTTTGGTAGTATGTCAATCGATGTGGTTGAGCATCACCAAGTAATGGTCTCTACAGTAAGACCTTAAACAGTATAAAATGTTCCAATCATTATGATCATAATCTATAAGTTTCTCCATTAGTCTGAGTTATAAAATATTAAACAAAAAATCCAAACGTCCTAGAACATGATGTTAAATAGTGCTATTTTCTCTTATAATTCCATTATTTCTCTTAATGAAAGATGAATTTGTCTCATAAAATTGTTTATCCTCATGTCCTGTTCATGGGATTCCCCATGATAACTATGAGATGACTTGATTCCATCAAGAGATAGGATTTCCCTCACCAGTTTTGGTATCCAACAATGTTTTTTTCATAACTACATGTGGTTTGATTCCTATCCTCATAAGATACATATATATGACCAAAAATATAGTCTTTTGGTTTAGTATAAAATTTATCAACCCCTCTACACCTTGGCCCTATTTATAGTCCTAGGAATATTACATGAAACTATGTAAAGTTCATCCCAAGGAGTGAATGTGGACTAAGATCCTACTTTTCCCTATTCAATCTAGGTTTTTACCTCTTGTATTCCCCATAGATACCCTCGAGACCAATATCATTCCCTCATTCAAAGACTCGTGATTTTAATCTATTTTCCATCTTTCCCTAGTCGATGAATTTTTGCAATAATATTTGGGTTGTTTTTTACCTGATATTTTTATATATGTGGGGAAATTCCTTCCATTCACATTAGGTTATACCTCATTCATTCCATGAAAATTCCCTCAAAAAATATTTTCCCTTAGTCCAAGCATCAGGAATTTAAAATATTCTACAATATTCCATGTATTATGACCTTAAACTATTTAGTGTGATTGTAACGCCCCAACCCCAGCTACCCAGAGTCGGTGCATTACTTCGTAACATTGGCATGATCACAAAAGATCAAGTCTCGAAAGACCGATTAGTTTAGTAGCCTTGGAAACACTAGATACATTCATAAGTCTTACATTACATCATAAAGTGAAAAACTACAATAACAAAGTCTCCATAGACCACACTCATATCCTCTTCTGACAATCCCTGCAGGTCATTCATAAAATACTTCTTCACATCCTGGAAAATATTAAAACATTGAAAGGGGTGAGCTCAGATGCTCAGTAAGGATAACAATAATGCGTAAGCTTTCATAAATAATCATTAATAATTAAGGCAATGTATAAATAAAACAAAATCCTTTTAAACATGAACTTCAACATAATATGGCAAAAGTAAAATGAGATAATGCCATTCACTTCTTCACATGGATATTCTACAGGTCGAATAATCTCATGCAATAACAATAACCACTTTCATAATGAGGGAATGTATAATGCCGGACATTCTAAAACATTTTTTCAAGGCCTCGGCCAAGACGTCTAAAATGATTAAGGACTCGGCCAAAACCATAAATCAAATTGGGAAAGGGCCTCAGCCAATTCCACGTCTAGTTGTCTCATGAGACCTACCGATGCATCGAGGAGCTATAGCGGGCTCCACCCGTCACTTATTAAGTCCAATACATTCCTCATATGAATAGGTTTAAACATATCATAAACCATAACATAATCGTATCACATAAAAAAAATGCATAAAGGAAACATAACATTTCCACATTTCAATCAAAAGATATCAATACAGCACATTGATATAATAAAAACGCTTTCCAAACCATTTTCAATACCAAAATAAAAGAAAGTTAAAACTTTGTATTTATTTTTCATTAAAAAAAATGATGGCTTGTAGAGAAAGCCGAAACACAAATAATGGTCACGGCGGCGGAGAAGTCGTTGTCGCCGCATAAGTACGGAAAGAAAAAAATTCCCTTTTGTCGTTTAGCAAAATGCTTCGTATAAAAAAGATTTCTTTTGAATAAACGTAAAAAGTCAAAGGGGTTTATACACCGTATAAAAGAAAGTTGTGTATAAAACGAAATATGCCTCAATGAAAGGAGATTGAGACGAAGTCCTTAAAAAGATCATTTTTAAAATAAAATAGATCTATTATGTGTATTCACTATAGTTACACATAAATAACGTAAAAATACAAAATAGGACATAATAATATCATGACATATTTTGAAAGTAAGAGATTAACCCAAAGAATGGAAGTTGGGTTAAGAAATTCCCTTACCTTGTGTCTGACTTGACTCAACCGTTCTTTAACCTCCTGAATAATAAACTAGAGTTAATATCTACCTTATTAAGAACCATTTTCAATTTCATTATCCTTTTTATATCACTTATTACAATGTTATGAACGTTATGTAATTATTTAAGTTAATAACGGTCGTTTTGTCGATCTTTGGTACTTGTGTCAATAATAACCTTCTTATAATTACAAGTTGTTCATGTGGTGAAATATCCATTATATCCAGAATTATATTCATGATTTAGATATCATATATATCATATATATCCAGTATATACATTCATTTATAATATTACGTAACATTTAGAGGTAAGAAATGAAATGCACCGTTCATGGAGACGGTAAGTCGTACGTACGCATGAACGCTACTTTCATTTCAATTTCATATTTAATGGAACAAAATCATAATGATATAAATGTATAATATAATTACAGTATAATATAGTGTATAATACCATTTACTCCATCCTTTATACATCCCACATATGGCATTAACGATTCAAATCACTTTGAGGGGGCGGTAGTCCGCACTTCCTAAAATGAAATTATCGCGTTTTACCCATAATGGAAATCATAAAGTATGACATAAATGAGAAATACAGAAGGATAAGGAAAACATAAACATAATATATATATCATATATGAAAATAGTGTCATCAAAATGGCCACCATTATAGGTGTTAAAAGAATTTGAACAATCATCGTTTCGTGAGGCAGAAATTCGCCATCCACAGAAACAGTATGTTCTTTAACCATTAGATGTAGGTGTGTGTAAGTGTAGCTCGAATCCATCTTATAACAACATCCTAGTATATTGAGGATACTGGTTTTGTTACAAAAGAAATGAATAAAAAGATTTTAGGGGGTTGGAGAAGAAAAATAAAACAAAACAACATTAGAGAAGACATTACCTCAAAATCGGGTAACTCTTTTTTATTTGAGCCAAAGGCTTACTTGGGAAGAGTTCTGCCCAAAGTGAGGCTTATAGGAGTAAGATAGGGATGTTGGGAGAGTATTTGGGCATAGTTTGGCTGAGCCAAATGGCTTGAAGGTGTGAATAAGGTGGGAGAGGTGGGGGCCTTTTATAAGTGGAGAGGAGGGGCTCTTTTGGAAAGATTGAAATGTTACATTATTACACAATGATTTTCGGATTCTAAAGGTCCCACACTTATATAATTCGAGGCTAAGGTGATAAGGGTTCGAAATCTCCTCATCAAATTGGCTTTGGACAAGTGTAAGCCTTGGATTTTGCATTATCTTCCCATTTTATTTAAATCGTTAAACAATGAGGTCATCGCTGCATCATCATGATGTCATAAATAATTTAATTTATTTAATGTCTAAAAATTATAAAAAAAATAATATGATGTAGGAAATCTTTTTAGATTTCTAATGAATATTTATAGTCAAAATTTGGACTTGTGTAACCCCACTTAAAAACTGTTTTAGTAAAATAACTCATGTTTGGGTCAATTTAATTTTAACATTAAATAAATATATATTAATGTCATTTTCCAACTAAAGTGGCTCCATGGGGTCCCCAAGTTGACCCATGGGTTGTCTTGGTTGGCCATGACTCATCCAATAGGAGTAGAACAAGTGTCATGCTCATCTCATATTATTAAAACATTATTTGTACCTTAAACTACACTAATTACCTCTAATCGCGATTAAGAACTTAAAAGTTACTATTCACCAAAAAATTATTTTAATCTCATTGAACCACATTTTACTTCTTAATGACAACCATGTATGTCGGATTTTTGAAAATCAAATCACAGAAGTGGTAATATTTCATTTTAAGGAAAAATCAGTTTTTAACAACCACTTAGTGGTTTCACTATTCATCAAAAATTGAAGTTTTTCAGAATAAGGCCAAAATTTCACCCTAAGATATAATTGATATTCCGAATTCAAAAATGATGTCTATTTTACAAAATTCCAAACATATAAGTTGTATTAATTAATTTTATAATTAATTCCCGCTGTTACAACAAATAGCGTGTTTTTAAGAAACAATTTATATCAAAAGATTGGCAATTGTTTATGTCCAATTTCAATGTTAAATTAATTCTAATGACAACCATTGGATAAAATGGTAAAAATATATTCTAATTATACTTTAAAACCACTAAATAGTATAATTTATCACTATAAATTATTTTGATTAAAAAAGTTGTTTTAAGTATTTTTCACTATTCATAAAAAATTGGAAGTTCTCAGAAAATTACAAAAAATTCAACATTGGATAATTTAGATATTACGAATACAAAAATGAAGTCCATTTTGAAATATAAAATTTCTATAATTTTAAAAAGTGTTTATTACTATTCATAACGGCTACTTTGATTAGTCGCGGTGTTTTAGATCTCGAAGTTGCGTACAATGCAAGCTATTGCATTATTGAATGAGAAGCGTATCGTGGAAGCTCGGGGTGTTACATTCTCCCCTCATTCAATAAATTGCGTCCTCGCAATTTGAAATTTTTCTTTGAAAAGAAAAGGTTGAAAAGAGAAAATACCTTTGAGGAAAACCCACATCGGAAATAAGGTTAATAAAATTTAGCCTTAATAAGAGGGAAATGGAAATAAGAAAGTCACCACCAAATTATGATCTCGATAAGGAGAACATTGGTGGCAATTAGAGACATATAATTGGAGGAAAAACGTAAATATTCGTAGGGAGTGATTGAGGTCATCAATCACAATCAACTGTCAAATTGAGGGCCTCAAATCCTTCAATCTATGTTGATTTAAAATTTTATCAGTTCAACAAGACATAAGGTATTAGGATAACACATTTTTTGTTTTAATATCCCTTTACTAAAGTTTAAGAATTAATTTATTCATTGAATAGGAGATAGGTATATATATATTTATGCTTGACAATTAGAGTTTCAACCTTCAACTCATCTTTCACTCAGAAAGATAATAGAACTCAAAAATATTATACTTATCCTAATTGTATAAGGTTAAAAATGTTAACACATACCATTTAGATTAGTAAAATTATTTTTTAATAACCAGGGACTTCCTGTAGGCTAGTGGTAGGAAATAAAGGCATGTCGCACTATGGTTGTGGGTTCGATACATGCAGCTTTGTCCGACGCGACGGGTTATGCCCCACCCTGCAGGTTGTCCTTTTCTTAAAACTATAGTATTATAATATTCCAAAAATAATCTTCAGAAATGTTTTAACCTTAAACAATACTATCCAAAGTTCAACTTAATCCATTAAAACCTTTATAGTTATCAAAAATACTTCTGTCCAACTCACAGTCCAGATTTTATGAGGAAGGTAAACATAATGAAGCTCCTTTTTTTCTGCGTAACAACATGTGAACACCTTCATCATGTATTCTTTTAAAACACTGCAACATACTGAATTTCCATAAATCCTTATTGATTACATTCATGATCCCTTATTTATTATAGAAAACTAGATATACTCCTTCTATCCAAAAATGTATACAAATCATTAATCAGTCTCAAGGATGTTAAGAATATCCAATATAATTTATCCGAATCAATCATGTCTTATTCCAAAATCACTATATCGGTATCAGAACCATATTATGGTTTATCTTTCTCTCAACCATATATTTTCCAAAAATTTAACCTACTGTGGAGTCACTTTTCTTGGTTCCACACAATCTCAAGTCCTAGATAAAATAGTACTGCAGTACAATCCTTATATACTCCATAATTATCATAACCAGTACATCATTGATACAACACTTAAATTACAAAATTCTTTAATAACAACATAAGAACTCTAATCATTCCTCCTCATCGGTGGTAGTATCATAACTTGATTATTATTCAATAACATCATTTGGGGCATACTCTGACGATTAGGACATTGGTTTGCGTAGTGTCCCCAATCCTTGCAGAAGAAGCATTGTACATTTGAAACCATTTTATTACCCTTGCAGTCACGTGCTTTGTGTCCTTTTTCTCTACACTTATAACAAACTCTCATTCCCTTTAGGCAAGTTCCATGATGTTTCTTCCCACAATTACCACATATTGGAAAATTCTTCTTTCCACTTATCCCTTTATCCATCATTCTCTCTTCCATCCCTTTCGTCTCTTGCTTCATTTAAAAGCCATAGGACTCAGAGAATTCTTTACTTATCTTATTAACACATGATACTATTTCTTCATATGTTGAAAACACATGGGAGATTATTTCCCTTCTAAATGTTGGCTTAATACCGTGAAAGATATGATCCTTCTTACGCTTTGGATCATACGTATTGCTGGAGTTCACATTCCTTCCACTGGGCACCATTTCTATACAATGGCATAAAATAGGTTAGTTTATGAATTAAAATACATAATTTCATACTTGTAAAACACTTAACACTAATTGAACTATTTATGGATATAATTCATAATCATAAACAAAAATTCTTTGAGGAAGTATATACTCATAACCCTTCATAGTGGTTTGTAAAGAAAAAGAGAACTATCCTAAGAATATCCCCTGGGAGTGTCGTAACCAAGAGTGCAGCAAGGCTCGTTGTCGTGCACCAGTTCCTGTTTGAGTCTAGCTCAAAGCGGTGTTTTCGGGTTTTACCCCTAGGTACATCTGTGCCAAAGCCGCCTCTACCTGCTCGTATCCAGACAGGGATGTATTGCTCGAAAAACTCACAAAATCTCTATAATACCAAAATTTTAGGAAGTTCCTCTATACTAATCCTCAAAGTCTATATTCGGGCTATGTGCTCTAATCAGAGTTTATCTAAATCTAGCTTCCAAGGTTAGTACTAAACTGCCTATAATACCAACTATAATGCCCCGACCCCAGCTACCCAGAGTCGGTGCATTACTTCGTAACATTGGCATGATCACAAAAGATCAAGTCTCGAAAGACCGATTAGTTTAGTAGCCTTGGAAACACTAGATACATTCATAAGTCTTACATTACATCATAAAGTGAAAAACTACAATAACAAAGTCTCCATAGACCACACTCATATCCTCTTCTGACAATCCCTGCAGGTCATTCATAAAATACTTCTTCACATCCTGGAAAATATTAAAACATTGAAAGGGGTGAGCTCAGATGCTCAGTAAGGATAACAATAATGCGGAAGCTTTCATAAATAATCATTAACAATTAAGGCAATGTATAAATAAAACAAAAGCCTTTTAAACATGAACTTCAACATAATATGGCAAAAGTAAAATGAGATAATGCCATTCACTTCTTCACATGGATATTCTACAGGTCGAATAATCTCATGCAATAACAATAACCACTTTCATAATGAGGGAATGTATAATACCGGACATTCTGAAACATTTTTTCAAGGCCTCGGCCAAGACGTCTAAAATGATTAAGGCCTAGGCCAAAACCATAAATCAAATTGGGAAAGGGCCTTGGCCAATTCCACGTCTAGTTGTCTCATGAGACCTACCGATGCATCGGGGAGCTATAGCGGGCTCCACCCGTCACTTATTAAGTCCAATACATTCCTCATATTAATAGGTTTAAACATATCATAAACCATAACATAATCGTATCACATAAAAAAATGCATAAAGGAAACATAACATTTCCACATTTCAATCACAAGATATCAATACAGCACATTGATATAATAAAAACGCTTTCAAAACCATTTTCAATACCAAAATAAAAGAAAGTTAAAACTTTGTATTTATTTTTCATTAAAAAAATGATGGCTTGTAGAGAAAGCCGAAACACAAATAATGGTCACGGCGGCGGAGAAGTCATTGTCGCCGCATAAGTACGGAAAGAAAAACATTCCCTTTTGTCGTTTAGAAAAATGTTTCGTATAAAAAAGATTCCTTTTGAATAAACGTAAAAAGTCAAAGGGGTTTATACACCGTATAAAAGAAAGTTGTGTATAAAACCAAATATGCCTCAATGAAAGGAGATTGAGACGAAGTACTTAAAAAGATCATTTTTAAAATAAAATAGATCTATTATGTGTATTCACTATAGGTACACATAAATAACTTAAAAATACAAAATAGGACATAATAATATCATGACATATTTTGAAAGTAAGAGATTAACCCAAAGAATGGAAGTTGGGTTAAGAAATTCCCTTACCTTGTGTTTGACTTGACTCAACCGTTCTTTAACCTCCTGAATAATAAACTAGAGTTAATATCTACCTTATTAAGAACCATTTTCAATTTCATTATCCTTTTTATATCACTTATTACAATGTTATGAACGTTATGTAATTATTTAAGTTAATAACGGTCGTTTTGTCGATCTTTGGTACTTGTGTCAACAATAACCTTCTTATAATTACAAGTTGTTCATGTGGTGAAATATCCATTATATCCAGAATTATATTCATGATGTAGATATCATATATATCATATATATCCAGTATATACATTCATTTATAATATTACGTAACATTTAGAGGTAAGAAATGAAATGCACCGTTCATGGAGACGGTAAGCCGTACGTACGCATGAACGCTACTTTCATTTCAATTTCATATTTAATGGAAAAAAATCATAATGATATAAATGTATAATATAATTACAGTATAATATAGTGTATAATACCATTTACTCCATCCTTTATACATCCCACATATGGCATTAACGATTCAAATCACTTTGAGGGGGCGGTAGTCCGCACTTCCTAAAATGAAATTATCGCGTTTTACCCATAATGGAAATCATAAAGTATGACATAAATGAGAAATAAAGAAGGATAAGGAAAACATAAACATAATATATATATCATATATGAAAATAGTGTCATCAAAATGGCCACCATTATAGGTGTTAAAATAATTTGAACAATCATCGTTTCGTGAGGCAGAAATTCGCCATCCACAGAAACAGTATGTTCTTTAACCATTAGATGTAGGTGTGTGTAAGTGTAGCTCGAATCCATATTATAACAACATCCTAGTATATTGAGGATACTGGTGTTGTTACAAAAGAAATGAATAAAAAGAGTTTAGGTGGTTGGAGAAGAAAAATAAAACAAAACAACATTTGAGAAGACATTACCTCAAAATCGGGTAACTCTTTTTTATTTGAGCCAAAGGCTTCCTTGGGAAGAGTTCTGCCCAAAATGAGGCTTCTAGGAGTAAGAGAGGTATGTTGGGAGAGTATTTGGGCATAGTTTGGCCGAGCCAAATGGCTTGAAGGTGTAAATAAGGTGGGAGAGGTGGGGGCCTTTTATAAGTGGAGAGGAGGGGCTCTTTTGGAAATATTGAAATGTTACATTATTACACAATGATTTTCGGATTCTAAAGGTCCCACACTTATATAATTCGAGGATAAGGTGATAAGGGTTCGAAATATCCTCATCCAATTGGATTTGGACAAGTGTAAGCCTTGGATTTTTCATTATCTTCCCATTTTATTTAAATCGTTAAATAATGAGGTCATCGCTGCATCATCATGATGTCATAAATAATTTAATTTATTTAATGTCTAAAAATTATATGAAAATTTATATGATGTATGAAATCTTTTTATATTTCTAATGAATATTTATAGTCAAAATTTGGACTTGTGTAACCCCACTTAAAAACTGTTTTAGTAAAATAACTCATGTTTGGGTCAATTTAATTTTAACATTAAATAAATATATATTAATGTCATTTTCCAACTAAAGTGGCTCCATGGGGTCCCCAAGTTGACCCATGGGTTGTCTTGGTCGGCCATGACTCATCCAATAGGAGTAGGACAAGTGTCATGCTCATCTCATATTATTAAAACATTATTTGTACCTTAAACTACACTAATTACCTCTAATCGCGATTAAGAACTTAAAAGTTGCTATTCACCAAAAAATTATTTTAATCTCATTGAACCACATTTTACTTCTTAATGACAACCATGTATGTCGGATTTTTGAAAATCAAATCACAGAAGTGGTAATATTTCATTTTAACGAAAAATCAGTTTTTAACAACCACTTAGTGGTTTCACTATTCATCAAAAATTGAAGTTTTTCAGAATAAGGCCAAAATTTCACCCTAAGCTATAATTGATATTTTGAATTCAAAAATGATGTATATTTTACAAAATTCCAAACATATAAGTTGTATTAATTAATTTTATAATTAATTCCCGCTGTTACAACAAATAGCGTGTTTTTAAGAAACAATTTATATCAAAAGATTGGCAATTGTTTATGTCCAATTTCAATGTTAAATTAATTCTAATGACAACCATTGGATAAAATGGTAAAAATATATTCTAATTATACTTTAAAACCACTAAATAGTATAATTTATCACTATAAATTATTTTGATTAAAAAAGTTGTTTTTAAGTATTTTTCACTATTCATAAAAAATTGGAAGTTCTCAGAAAATTACAAAAAATTCAACTTTGGATAATTTAGATATTACGAATACAAAAATGAAGTCCATTTTGAAATATAAAATTTCTATAATTTTAAAAAGTGGTTATTACTATTCATAACGGCTACTTTGATTAGTCGCGGTGTTTTAGATCTCGAAGTTGCGTACAATGCAAGCTATTGCATTATTGAATGAGAAGCGTATCGTGGAAGCTCGGGGTGTTACAGTGATCCTTGATGTATGACCCCAAACAAATTCAAAACAACCTTCAAGATTACTTCATGTGGTGTAGGGCCTCCTTATCACCATTAACATCTAGTTTTGACTCCTTCACTGTATGAATTTCTTCATAGAAAACCCATGTTCCAAGCATTATGACCATAAACATTTCTTCCAAAGGTCCAAAAATTATGAATTTAAACTATTTTAAATTTGGAAAAATCACTATGACCCCAAATTTCATGCATTCATCCCTCGTTTTCATGGTTTTCTTCATCCCTGATATTTCAAAAATATTTTTCCTCCACCCTAACTCCATAGCTATGTATGTTTTGATTCCCATGTTTATGGGATACATAGTGGCACATATACTTTTTGTCTCATAGCCTTGTCACAGGTCCACCATTCCCTTTACCTATAGTTTTAAAAGCATGAAATGTACCACGGGACTCCTCTTTAGATATATTTCCCACTATATTTCATTAACCCATAAGATTATTATGATTCCCCCATATCAATGTATGAGGAAAAAAAGAATAGTCCACTCATGGAATAATATCTATCGATATCCTTAACACATGATGTTAAACTGTACACATACACATATAAAACTAGGTTTCATTTAAATGAAATATGATCTTTCCACCTTTAAAATTGGGATTCCACATGTGATTACTTAAAGACTTCAAAAAATGCCACGTATAAATTTGGGATTCCTTGTATAATAAGGATTATATGAATTACAAATTACACCATATAAAGCCAATATTCCTTATAATGTGATATTATTTCATAGCCTCTCTATAGAGGATGTCACTCCACCATAATTGGTATCCTACCACACTATGTCCCATAAATAAATGTGCCTTGATTCCCTTCCTTCTGGTATTTCTAGTGACACCCATATTTATCATATCTGGAACATCTATTACATCAACTCACTTTGGGATGTTTCCCCTCTGGGTTAGGATACATTATCACCTATATAAAGGTTCATATTCACTTCAAGATTTATTTTATTTGGATAATCATCATCCACCCAATCATAATTGGATCCCTAATGCAATGGTCTTGTGAAACACTAGGCCAGCTACTTTCCTGTTTTCATGTCTTAGAGAATATTTCAAAGCATACATCTGATCCTACATTTTGGACATGTACAATGGTCCATCCTGTATTTGTTTTAGCCATCTCTTATTGATGTGGGTACTAAACATTTGTTTCAAATGTGGTCCATTTTTGTTTACCATACATCATTTATTCCTCTTTTTACTATGAAGATCATGGACCCCACAATCTCCCTTGTGGGATTTGTTTACCTCACCTACCCCTCATTTTTTTCTCCCCTATAAGTAACATGATCCCCATACAACTATTTATTTTGTTGCACTGATCATTGATCACACCGACTTATTTTCAAGAGGGGCCCATCCCAAAAAAATTGTTGAGGTACAAGAGAGATTTTTGTATTGAAGGTTATGACCTTAATCTAGGAGTCCATGTTCAAGCATAATGACTCTAAACTATGTGAAAGTCACCTCAGGAATGTATTTTAAGTCATTGAACATCCATGGCCCTTAATTCATGTTGTGTGTCTTACTTCATCACACTATACATATCCATTTGAGACATGAAATCCATTATCCATTTATCATGACCTAAAACAATATGTGATATTCCTTGCGGACATTGTGTGAGGAATAGGGTGGCCTCTGAAGCCCTTTTATCCACCTCATTTTACTACACATCAATGTTTTGTATGTTCCTTTAAGACATGCCCCCTTTGGTATATTACTCATGAAATGAAAATATTTACAACTAGACATTATATTTTAAGTGGCACACAAACCCTCCTTTGGACCTCCATTCAAGCTGAGATAGTATTCCTTCATGATGCCCCATACAAATTTGGGATCCCATGGTCTGAACTCTATGACCTTATACTAGGATTTGAAGTCCAATCATCTTGACTGAAACCTGTATCACTATCCTCTTTTGAATATTTTTTGTTGTATTGATAACCATAGATCCCAATTCATGATGGGTTTTCACTCCTCCATGATACACATTACCATTTTCAAAATTCACTTGATGGTCTGATCATCATTACATTAAACTATCTGAAATATTTCCCTTGGAAATTATATCTTTCCACAAGAAATTACGATTCAACATAACCCCATGGAATGGAAATGGGATGTTCTCTTGACCTGGAATGTGGAATAAATGTTGGTAAGCTCAATGGATAAGCATCACACACTATGTCCAGATCACATGATGATAAAAAAAGAGATCCATCATCATCAACATATTATTTTAAACTATGTGTCATCATCCTCATGGTATGAAATTAAACTATGTGTATATCATCATTTCCACACAACTCTAAATTGTGTTGCACTATAGTCCCTCACCTAAGAATCCTTTTCCTTTGGTATTAGTCCCTTACAACATCATTCATGTTCATTGACCATTTCTTGGAATATGAGACTATGATCCCCCTAGATGATGATTTTGACCTTTTTTCATGTTGATATGATTACCCCGTGTTTCTTATGTCTCATTAGCATAATTCATGGAGTGTTAGAATACATTAAAAAATTAGATCACATTACATCCATGCTTTACATGTTCCTTTATCTAAATACACATCCTTATCCACGTCTGATGGGGGGGCTAACGACAATGCAGGCTTGAAAAAATGGTCGAACTACATTCCATGGCCAATTTCATAGAAGACATTAAAATACATTATGAGATAGTTCGCATGTTTTAAACATGGTCAGAGGTAGATCCTAAGTTTTTTTCCCCAATTCCCATATAATATGGTTTTTATCCTATGTTTCATACATGGTTATTAGTTATCCTATATCAACATACAAATCCTAATGTGTTCATATTTCCAGCATCATCATTCTCACTATTTATTCCCCCGTGTTTGGTTGGAATTCAACACCCCTTATGTTTCCCAATTCGTTCACTAGACTAAATTGTAAAATAAATTCTGTTTTTTAGAGATTCATGTTCTCAATCCACATCACATACTAGAATGAATGTCCTGGTTGGTCAATCAGTAAAGGTAGAGCCTGAGTGACCATTTAATGACACTCTCATAAAACTAAGCGATCACATTGTCATACTATGCATCTTACACCCATCAAGACTAACAAGTGCATAGGTATTGGATATTGGTTACATCATGAATATGATAAAATTTTTATAATTATGAAAACAAACAATGTTCAAGAATGTAATATTTTAACATATCCCAATAAATGTTTCATAGGTTCATTTATATATTAGACCCTCTCCTTTGAAAAATATCGCAAATGATCACCCCCATTAATTAAGGTTTGAGTTAAGCTAGCCTCTGCTGAGTTGTCTTTATGGTCTGCTTCTACGTCACTAAATCCTATTTCCCTTCATCGGTTTTGAAAAATATTTCATCAACCATAATCCATATCTAGTTCAACTTGGCCTAACATTTAGCCAGTATGGATGTCTCTTATTTCTAATAAGCATCAACAAACACTAATTAGGCCTTAGAATGACAAATGATGTTATCTTTTGAACCCCCGAAGGTCGTATGCTCCTTTACCTTCCCTTATAAGTGGTAAATCTCCCCTTTTTCTACATCATGTGTCTTAGATACCTGAGTCTTATTCTTATTGTAGGAAATATCAAGTACCTTCACCTCGACACTCACCTGCTCAACAAGGACGTTGTCATCTACTATTAGATGGTGGTTGGAGTCCACCCCATGGGTTCTGTTGCTAACAAGCCACTGTTGGATATATCCCTCATATCTTGGTTGGTCATAAATATTTGTTTGAGTGATGAAGTTGCACAGATACTTAAACTCATCATAATGAACAACTTGGTTCTTCCTCATGGCATCGGATCCTCAGTCCTAGAAGTATTTGGGTGGTGTTGACACGTATGTGGGAAATTCCATGAACACATCATTGGTCAGGACATCATTGAGAATGTACACAGAAATTAATGGACTTAAATATCTTCCATGGAATATATCATCACCTTAGCTAGGATCTACAGTAGAATCCTCCAATTCCCCCTTGTGGTACCTCTAATGCAGATGCGATCATCTGAACAACCTTAGTTTCTCTAATTGGAAGAAATTTTTTTTTTACAACTCTAATAACCACCACCAATTGAAGTTCCAAGGTGTGAATGTCCAACAAGGCTTCCCTAGTCACCCCAGTAGCTAAAATAATTTCCACCTCCTCCATCGATGCCTCATCTCTAATAGCTTCCCTTGGTGGCACCTCCATGACATGCTCTTCCATTGTAGCCCCTTTTTCCAAACCTATCATGGGAACCATATCGACCCTCATACATTAAATTCATAGTCCCATTGATCCCTTCAAGTAGAACTTCCATGGTTGGTATGAATTTTTAAACCTCCCTTCCCATTTTATTCATGAGAATAACACTCTCTATCACCACATTATGCTCTGGCGCCACTGACTCAGATGTGTATTTCAACAGATTATCCCTGAACACATTTTTCACTTCTATTTACATATGTATCAACAAAATGAATAAATTAAAATAACGATCATAAAAATTTTAAAATTTAAGGAGGATTATGTGAATAGTACATCCATATGAGGAGTACTAACATGTTCATAGGGACCCCCTCAATAATTGGAATTCCCTCTGTAGCTATCACCTCCATCACATGTACAGAATTAGCTGGTTATTGACCATTTGTGGATGTTTCATTAGGGGAGACCCACACTCACCCTATCAAGGGTTGATGTTCCCTCTCCCACTATATATTTTTCATCATGAACCTAAAACTCTATTATTCTAACTGATCCATTGGAAACCATAAGAATAATTAGACGACACTCTAAGGGGTTTACTAGCATTAAAAGAAAAAGGGATTGGGATATTTACCTGATCGACAGATCCTGTTGTGGGTGAATCCCAATAGGCATCACTCCCCCAAGACTTATCCAACTCTCCTAATAGATATATGTGAGAATCCACGCCACGTGCAGAGATTTCTGATGAGGATCTCATCCCCAACAACACCTTCACCAAAGTGGTTATCCGACTCACAGTTCCCCCAAAATGGGGAAGATCCTCCAGATCGATTATGTATATCACTACCTCATGTGGTGGAAAATGAATTTTGGACTAGGATTATCCTATCTACTTGAGGAATATCCCCACTCAGTTGGGATCCTGAAAACATCTTGTGTAGGTGTTGATCTTTTGATAGAACCCTCTAACTATCCCTGTTATTTAAGAAGACCACATCACTTGGGAAATAATTATGGAACAACAACATATATAGAGCATAGAAAATTCCCTCAGAGCATTACTGGAGGGTTCAACTTATTTCTGTGACCATTTCCCAAGGACTTACAACCCTACAGTTACAACTCTACCCACCCAACCAATACCGCTTCAATGGTCCGCCCCAAATTCCACTAGTCCATAGCCCCATGGTCGGAGGACCTCTCTATCATTGATTTAGGTAGTCGGGTGCATCAAAATCTCTCATGGATATGTTCTCTCCCAAATTTCTACATATTCTTGTATAATCGCAAAGGAGGCATTGGGCAACAAAAACTCGTTTATTCCTTTAGCTTCCCCATGCATGAATTTTCCCCAAATTTTCCTTATGTTCTAATAATGACACTCTTGATGTACCTCGGTGTAGAGATTTTGTGTCAGCTTCTACAAGTATCCAAACTTTTACAAAATGCGATGTGGGTTTTACAGCTCGTAGAACATCTCTCAGTCAATACTCACTACTATTACCCCCCTCAAGAGGGAATGAGGTATGATCTCCCCTCGATGGTCCATGTACCATATCCAATCATTGTCCCCATTGGAAGAGTTAATAGTTGAAACATGAAGTTTCTTTATATCCCAACTTTTTCCAACACATCCACAAGGGAAAACTTATGTATGTGGATCCCGGTGATGTTTTAGATCCCTAACAAGAATTTTATAGGGGCATGATAGATAAGGTCAAGTTATTAATATTCCCCCATATAGATAGCCACCCATCTATACATGAAATGGAAGGGCCCACACAAATAGAGAAAAGTCATCCCTTTATTGATGTGGAAGACCACCTTATATAGATGTTCATATATTGGGACATCCCACATAATATGATTCCATATTTCTAACATCCCCACCATGATGAAGTTTCTTGGAAACAACCCTATTCTTTCATCCCACATAAGGAGCATCTTATTGTATGTTAGACATTAATGAACCCATATACACTAACCAGGGGAGATTCAGGTTTTATATTGTGCCCCCACAACTTCCACTAGAACACCTCTGATATTCACTAGTAGGAGTGCTCCTTTACATGATGGAATATACTATGCATTTGTTCTACCTCCCTGGTATCATTTATATGTATCGTTCCACTAAAGGTTCTCCTTTTTAAGTTTATTCTGGAAATACCATATCAAGTTAATGAATGAGAATTCCTTAGTCCCAAGAATCTTATTTACAGTACCCTGAACTAAATCTAATAGAGAATTTTCTAGGACTAGAAGCTATATATGATCCTTAAACAAATTCTCTATGGGAAGGAACTCATCATACATTTCCCCATTTATTGGTATTACATTGATCTGGTGAAGACCCAATAGGGTGATGCCAGCCTACCCATGATACAGATTGAATGGGTTGTCTCCTAATGACCACATACTCATTAGATTTGAAATGATGTACAGGTGGATGTAGATTTGAAACTATGAGTCTAATGAAGCATCATAATGTCATACTCACTTCATCATAGCCTGAGATGTTTGGCACATTGCGAACCCCAAATATGCCTTGAAAAATTCATCTGTGAATTTTCTACCTAGGAGGAAATCCGAGTTTTTGGTCCATCCCTTAAGAAGAGCCCCCAAAACCACCTTTAGAATAATTTCATACTTCAGGGGGTGATTATAGAAACCCAGGATAAATATACATGAAAATTAGATCATTTTAGATGAATATTCATCACATTACAGAAATAAATGCTTGAGGAATTTAAAAGTTTTTTTCCCTTGGAATAATGGAACAAAATAATTTATTCAAGTAAAATATCATCGATGTATCCCTAAAATATCTTCTCCTATAGTATTCATGCATAAATCCTCTTTTTATAAACCAAGGAAAATGAAAAATAATAATGTGTGGGCTTAGATTCTTACTAAGTGTTAAAAAGGGATATATGTAATGATAATCATGAAAATTAGCGCATGAGAACATGATCATAACAAAAAAAGGTCATAATTTTCCTATAAAAGATCATAATCAAGATTCATAGCATCAATAATGGTCATTCATAAGAAATGAATCATAATAAAACCCATAGAATAAGAAATGAAAATAAAAAATAGGAATAAGACGTGCAATTTTGGCCGAAACATGAACATATAAAATTATTTCTATAGTATTAAAGGAATATTTCTAAGGACTTCTTAGTAAAATGTGTTCTGAAAACAATCTTAGTACTCTTGTTTTAATCCCTAGATTATCATAACAAAAAAAATTTCTTCACTAAACTAGGTTCACTCCCTTTTCCATCCAAATATTACGAAAATGAGTTCTATGGCCCTTCATGCTCGTAATTTACTGATCATGGTTCACTTCCCATTCTATCCCTGTATTACTAAATGGAGTTCACTCCTCGTTCCAACCATGTATTACCAAACCAGTCTCACATCTCATTCCACGCCTCTCACATTGAACTGAGTTTACTCCTATTTCCATCCATTATTATCTCATTAGAGGTAAATCTATACCCAATGAATTGGGGGAGATCTAGGTCTCATCTGTCACATAATGAAATCATAGAATATTATGCAAAAAGATAATTTAACATTCATCATAACATGTCCAATAAAAATAGATGGGTTTCAAAAACATCATATCATAACACATGAAATAAAATGGGTATCATAAAAAATTCATCATATCATAACCTTTGGAAAAGTGACAGGTTTCATGATCATATATTAACCTATTAAACGAAGTGGGTTTCATTATTGTTTTATAATGGTATAACCAGTATAATAGAAATGGTTTTCATAAATAACATTTCATCTTAATCATAAACCATTAAAATAACGAATATGAGTGTTTTCTTTGGATCATATCCCTATAAAATAATAAACTATATTAGAGTATATCATCTTATATAGTGAATAATTTTAAAGGATGACCTGGAGAATTTATTAAGGGAAAACATCCTTGTATTGATAATAAATTTACTAAAACATAAAACTTTTTCAAAATCCATTTCATTGAAAAACACTTTCAAAAAATATAAATTATTCTTTAAAAATAATTTAAATAATTACTTGAGGAAAATATCATTTAATCATAAAAATATATTTATAGAAAATAAATCATTTTTAATACCTTTTTCAAAGAAATATCTTTGATAACTTATAAAATAATTATTTAAATAAATTAAATCATTTTAATTTAAAATATCCAATGAAAACATATAAAGGAATATTTGAAAATCATTTAAAAAACTTTTTAAAAAAGTAAAAATTTCTATTTTTTTCATTCTAAATGATTATAAAATATAACTAAAAAAATTATTGAAATCATTTTTTTAATACATGGTTCTTGAATAAAAAGGATTTCTGACCGAAGAGTGAAATATCGTCATATTTTCTTAAAAAATATTATTTTTCATAACAACTAAATAGATGAAAAATCATGTTATTACATAATAATTTTATGAATAAATATATTCTAGGAAAATTCATGAGAATTCCTAAATATATGGATCATTATATTTAATAAATAGAATTATAATGGAAAATAATCTCAATAAAAGATAAAATTGTAGAAATAAACTCTTACCACTTTATTAACGTTGAATCCTAATACCTATGAATTTATATCATTCCATAAATCTTAATATTTCATTAAATTAATTATTTCCAGGATTTTAATTTTCAAAGGAAATTATATACTCCTTTTAAAAAAAATATAGGTTCATAACAAAACAAATGTCTCAATAAATAAAACTTGAGACAAAATTACCTTACTGATTTGGTAACATTTTAACTCTAAAACCAATTAATGCTATATCATAAATTGGATATGTAAATACCCATATATTTAACTATAATAATCATATAATAAATTCATGGTTATTATATACACCATAAAAAAAATTTGTGAATATGTAAAATGTTTCACAGAAATAGATGCGATACTAGAAATCCCCTTACTACTTGAGTAACATTTGAATCATGAGATCCATAAAATAATAAATCATATAAAAATATTCATATAATTATATAATGAAATTTCATGATATAAAATTTCATATTCATTATATACATCACATAACTTGAATATGTGGTGAACATAGCATATGTATCACAGAAATAAAAGTAAGATAAGAAAACCCTAATCATAATTCTTAACTTTCTTCATCAACATAAAAACCTCATGTATAATAAATATTAGATTAATATAAATATATAAATCAATATTATAATTATATATAATACCACATATGATTTTATTATGACTTTATATTTCCTGTTTATTAATAATTCCTTGTTAATGTTGCATTTAGGGAAATATCCGCTTTGTTTTTTATATGTTTTGAATTGTTATTCTTGATCCTATTACATAGATCATGATTTAATTATATCCATAATAAAAATTATTATATTAATATGATATATATTAAAAACATAATTATTTATAATAATATATAATTTATAGAAATATGAAATTGAATAGACCATTCAGGGATATAAAAGGTCGTACGTACACATGAATGTTTTTTTCATTTTCTCATCATATTGAATGAAATAAAATAAATTGAATATATGTGTGCATATATATATATAATAATTATTAAATTATAATTATTATTTTATAAATATCATAAATTATTACTAAAATCATGTTTAATACAGTACATGTAATTTTTGAACAAATCACATCACTTTGAGGAGGCGGTAGTCCACACATCCAAAACGGATGTTATTGTATTCCCAAAAAATGAAATACATGAAGTTATGTTTTATATAATAATTCTTGAGGAGTAAATAATTAATTAATTTACTATATATCATATAAAAATAGTTTTTCTATCATTATCCCCATACTTGAAAGGTGGTAATTGATAAAGGAACAACATATGTTCGTGAGGTGGTTAACCTCCTTACAGAAAGACAATGAGTGTCTTTCCTATTTGATGAAAGTGTGTTAATGTGTTCGTAATACCCTTAACATAACAACATATTATTATATTTAGGATAATTTTTTTATTAAAAATTAGTCAAATAATAATAATTAAATGAGTGGACAATGACATAAAACAACAATTCTTTTTTATGAATGTTACATCTTCTTTGGGTAACTCTTTTTAGTATTCACCGAAGGGCATCCTTAGATGGATTTATTCTGAAAGGTATTATTTTTAGGATGCATAAACGGGATTTTTTATATTTTTTTAGGTTTTTGACATGAAAATGTTCTTGACATGCGTGAATAAGTGAGGGTTGAATTCCCATTTATAGTGGAGGGAGAGTAAGATTTTTGTTAATACAAAAAGGGAAACGCTATTGACAGGCCTCCCATATATAATGTGTCTCTGATAATGTTAATTATATAGAAAATGGAGTATATAGTTGAATTATCTCAATAAAATATCGATGAGACTTGTTTTTAGGTTTTTTTATCCTTAATTTAATTTTTTACCACTGAGTAAACTCGTTTTTACATTAATCACTATAATTAATTTTAATTAAATTCATTAATAATTTTTGTAGAAAACTAATTTGAGTTTACATGATATTATAATTTATGCGTATTAAAAACATATAATCCATTTTCCAAATCATAAACACAAAAGCTGGAGAACGTAATTTTAAATTAACCTCACAGACGTAATGTAACGACCATTTTTTAGAGTAAAAAAGATAAAAATATTGAAATGTGTGGATATCAAATTTCATTTTGAAATTGAATCCAAAGTCATATATATTATTAATATATTAATTATTTATTTAAATATACATTAAAACCAACTAAAAATATTATTTATCTATATAAATAAATTAAACCCAAAATCAGGTTTCAACTAAATTTCAATATTTTTTTACTATTTATCATAAATTAAAAATATCTGGAAAATACCAAAAAATAACTCTAATATATTTTTCATGTTATGATTTCAAAAATAAAGTATAAATTTTCATATTGATATTATAAAAGTGTAAAAATTTTGATTTAAAATATGTGGTCTATTAAAAGGCGGTAAAGCAACTTTTTCGACAAAAAAAATATATTGTTTTGCATAAAATTTGATTTATTCTTATCTATTGTGTAGAAAAAAAACAGTATGACTATTAAATAGTTTATTTAATATATAATAAATATATTTCATTAATATAAATCATCGAAAAAAATTTTCTAAATTTATTTAGAAAACCTTGTTTTTACATAGAAAAATATTTTTCTTATAAAATAAATTGGTTTATGTTCAGATAGTTCATAAATTCATTCTTAACTAATTGATAGCCAAAAGATTAATATATTATAAATGAATAAAAGATATTTTAAAAGTTTTTTTAATATTATTAATAACATCCAATATAATATCCTAATGATAAATATAATAATTATTTAATTATAATATTAATAGTATATAATAGTTCCATAAAACATGATCTTGCATGTAATGCAATTTATCGATGGAACTCGACATTTTGCATAACATAATCCAAAAATAGTGTTCCACATACCACATTATAATATAATCATTTCATGCATTTCATGAATAAGTTTTTTTCATATAAATAATTTAATGACCTTAACCCTAGTTGCCTGAAGCTTGTGCCTTACTTTATTACATTTTTATAATAAACAATGGATGTCAAATCCCAAAAGGCCGAATAGTTTAATAGATTGGGAAAACCAGATTCCAACATAAGTTTTACATTATAACATGAATGTAAAACAACATATCAACTCTATTCAAACCATCTTAAACCACCTGTACTATCCATGCAATCCATTCATAATATATATCTTCGCATCCTAGAGAAAAATAAAACATAATAAATGGGCGGTCCCTAATGCTTAGTAAGGGTAAGCACTATAGTGGAAGCTACTGTAAATAAACATAAAAAATAAGGCATAGTGAATATATATAAAAAAGTACACTAAAACATAAAATAAACATAATAGGGATGGAATAAAAGATAATCAATATAATACCATATAAATAATCACATTAGAAAAAAACATAACCATATTTATTCAATTACTCATATAATAACATGGACTTACAATTAATTATATTATAACAAGGTAATGAATAATATCAGACATAATAAACATTCCATCAAGGATTTGATAAATAAACCATACATAAATGGGTAATAAATTCCTCAAGTTTGTCAAGTGAGACATATTGTTGCATCGAGTGTCTATTGTGTGCCCCGCCGATCACTTACAAAGTCCAATGCATTCCTCATATGTTAAATAATCGATCTAAAAATATAGCATTAAATAAATGTTTCCCATACCAAATTTAAATATTTGGATCATAATAATATACAAAAATAGTATAAAAATATCATTGAAAAAATCATGGGATAATACCATTTTACTTAAGAAAGAATAGTTATTTGGTAAAATAATTTCATATTTGTCATAACTTATTGTTGTGAAAATGTATAAGCCAGAAAATAAAAGGGAAGGAAATGAAAATATTTTTTTAGTTATAATTTACCTTCAAATGAAGTAAAAAAATGTAAAAATTGTTTTTAATAAACAATAGAAATGAGCCACTTTGGTGCAATTCGAGGGAAAATATAAGTGTATTTTATGAGAAAAAATGATAAATTGTTTACATAAAAACATAAAATATATATAATAGTTTTTTAGGATAAAATTGATAATTTATAAAAATATTAGTGTCTTAAATATGATTGTGTAGTGTACTAAGAAATTGTTTAGAAGTTTGTAAGTTCCCTTTAATCCTTCTTGTTTACCAAGAGGAATCGAAAAGGGAGCCTTGTAAAACACGTATTTCCCCATCAATGAATGATGGGATGATCTTGATTCTTGATTTTGGAACATATTTACAGAATTTATATTATATATATATATATATAAATAATGTAGAATTAAATTGGGTAAAAGATAGAGAAATCATAACCTAAATGAAAATTGAGGTTCGGTCAGAATTCCTTATCACTTTGTAATCAATCAAATTGTATGCCCAAAAAATTAATAATCACCATATGAAACATAGAATACTATGAATATAAATAATTCAATATATTATATATAAAAATTGAGTATACACACACCACACCTAAAAAATGTTGTTGCAATGGTAAATATCACATAAATAAAATTGAGATGAGAAACCCTTACCATAGGTTTGAAAGTGTTAGGAACTTGTACTAAACATCCTATTGCATTCGTCACCCATAGAACCTCCTTATGGAAAATTTAAATGGTATTGTGGTGAAAATAGAAAAACTATAATGTGGGGGATAGGTATTAGATAAGAAATGGGTAGAATATAATTAAGCATCAAGGCTCCGAAGGAGTGATGAGAATTGGTGTTGAGGGGTGGTATTTTTAGCAAAGGAGAAGGATTTTTTCTGAATATTTTAATCATTTTTTTAGTTTGGCTATTTACTGGGAATAGTATGAGAATTATTAGTAAATATATTAAATTTATGAATGAGAGTTCATGATTATGGTATTACATCATCCATACATCATCTTTGACTCATAAATTTATGTATTTGCTAAATAACATAAATTATGGTATTTCACTGTTAAATAAATATTCATCTATTTTAGAAAAATAAGAATACTTTACCCTATTTTTTTCATTATATATAATTAAAAAACGAACACAATTTTATGAAAACATTTTTCTTGATTTGAGAAAGTTAATTTTAATTAAAATCGCCTTTTACTAGAAAAATCCCAATTTTAATATTATAACTAATTTAATGACATTTTTAAAAATTAATTAAGGTATCCAAAAATTGTATTATGCTCATAAGAAAGAAATTTTTAATTTTTTAATATATTTCATGAAAATTAATTTTATATTAAATATTTATTTTAATTAATAAAGTGTGTATTAACATTTTCTGTTTCACAAATATACCAATTCATAATTTATCATTTTAAAAAAAATTATTTACATATTGCATGATATAAATATATTATATTTTAATTCATAATATACCAAAATTTCTTGTATAATTTAATAGTTTTGGGAAATATTAAAATTATAAATAGTTTATTATTATATTGAAAATGAAAGTTTTATAAAAATTTAGATTTTTCACTATTCACTAGAAAATAAATATTATTAGAAAAAATACCAAAATTTCAACCTATTCTAATTTTAAAATCTATATTATAAAAATTTACTTTATTTTGTTAAATGAAATTTATAATAGTGTCAAAATTTATTTTTTAAACATGTGTTCCATTAATAGGTGCTGAAATTTCCATTTAGAAAGTATATATGTGTATGCCTAAAATTGGATTTATTCTTATCTTAATCCAAAAAAACATGTTAATTGAATTTAAAAATATTAGATTGAATATTTAATTTATAAAATTCAATAAATTATTTTATAAATTTTATAAATTTTTAAATAAATTTCATTTTGGGAATAATTTTCTAAAAAAACATCATTTCTGTTCAATTGGTTTTTATTTTCATTTTTAATTTGTTGGTAACTAATGACTTCCTTTTAAAAACATGTCCAAATAATATTATCATAATATACATTATCCTTATTTTCAATCAAGTCAAACAGCTAGGTCATAATAATAATGTTTTATCATTTTTTATGCTCAGTGTAAGATATCGAAGAAGTTAAATATTTAAAAGTGTCATATCGTAAAATCATATGGTGTTATATTCTCACCTCATGAATAAATTACATCATGGAGATTTAAAATTTCAATTCAAAAGATAATGATAGATTTTTGAAAACTCTATTGTGGAAATCCCATAGCACAAATAGGGTTAATAAAATATCTTCTAAATCAGAGGGAAAACGAAAATTAAAGGTCACCATGAATCTATGATATTGATAGTAATTAATTAATGAAAAGTAATAACATAGTAAAGGAATAAGAATATAATAATAATGTACTGATGGAGAGTGATAAAAATAATTTCCATCAAGAAATATTAAATATTTTGATCCCTTAAAAGACAATTTGTTTCAATGAATAGAAAATAAATGGATAATGTTTTTATTCCAAAATATTTTTCTTAGATTTGAGGGATTATATTATTATTTAGATAAGAAAATGAGAAATTAAGCATATATGATTAATTTCCTTTGCATAAAAATAATTTCATCTTTAGGTTGTTCTTTGATCTGTCTACACTTTATCCCGTACACATGGAAATGAATGTTCATGATTCATTTTTCATGCACGAAGAACTTTTAATGAATCATAAAAAACCTAAATCATTTCATCATCCATTAAATGATTAATGATACCAACATGGTTAGCATATATTATGAATAAAAAATAATTTCCAATGATTATCATGATCCTTTCCACATGTATTTAATCATAAGATTCTTCTAAAACATGTATTTCTACATTAAATGAAAAAAATATTTAGATGGAAGGTCAACAAATTTCTAAAATAAACTTATGATAAGATTATACAAAAAATGTAACTCTTAATCCCACATACCAAATATACAAATACCTTAACACATTAAAACCATAATTAAAACATGAATTCTTCCAAATACATAAATAATATTTATTGAAATACAATACTTATATATCTCATGTATTTTATAAACAAATAATTATTGATAACATACTCAAATAATATAAATCTTTAATCCAAACACATGTTTATTAATCATTCCTCTTTGTCTGATGTTGTAACATATGCTTGAACATGATCCATTTACTTATTTTGAGCTATATTACCTTTATTCTTTGGACATTAATTTCCATAGTGTCCAAAATCATTACAGTTGAAGGATTGGATATTTTAAAATTCATTCCTTCTCTTGAAATTATGAGAATAGTGTTCTTTTAACACACTTAATGAAATCTCCTTTTATTCTTAACTATATACCTAGGGGATTTTTTCTATACTTATCACATTTTGGAAAAATATTTCATTTCCTTATTCCCATGATCCATCATTCTTTTTATTGTCTTATTCTTCTCTTTCTTCCATTTGAACTAATAAAAATTGGAGAATTATTTCTCTGTCTAGATAGAACTTGATACTATAAACTCATATAAGGAAAATGTTTGTGAGACTTATTCCCTTAAAAATATTCACACAATACCATAAAATATATTTTCATTCTTACACTTCATATTATTTTCATGAATGAGGTTCCCATTCCTTCTATGAGGTTACATTTTTAAATAATGAAAAAGACTAAACTAGGTTATGAATCGATATTATTAATTTACAACTAAAAAACATATTAACATAAATTAGAAACATATTATTAGTTAATCACATAATCATAATCATGGTTTCTTTGGGGACAATTTTACTTTTAAATCCTTCATAATGGTTTGTAAATATAATGTGAATTATCATAAGCATATCTCCAATGAGTGTCAAACCAGGTACATTGTATGGCTAACATTCATATACTAGGTTACACCAAGTTATTCATGACACACTATGTCATAGTTGTTACCCCTAGTTATATATATACAAAGTCCATTACCATTTCTAGTATCCAAAAAAGTTTGTATTTCTTGGAATACCTACAGAATCTCTAACTTACCAAAATTCTACGATATTCTTCAATGCATATCCTCAATGTCTATATTAGGGTTATTTTATATAATAATTGTTTTCTAAATATAGTTTCCAAGGATTATACAAAAAATCCTATAATTAAAAATTTAAAGTTCATTACCACAATAGACCAAAGTTGGTTCCTTACTTTAGTACTTTGGTATAATGAACAAGGAAGTCACATCCTGAAAGACCAAATAGTTTAGTATCTTTCGAAAACCAGATAAAAAATAAGTTTTACCATATGAAATGAAAGAAAAAAACCATTCAACTCCATATAAAACTTATATAAACTCATAGATTATCCCATCATAAAATCCATTATATACATCCTCAAATCCTAGGAAAAATAAAACATAAAAATGGGTGAGTTCTTATGCTCAGTAATGTAAGAACTATAGACGAAGCTATCATAAATAAACATAAAAAATAATGAATGGGGAATAACTAAAAACACATGACATTCAATATTATACATTAACATAATATATAATGAATAAAATCTGATAAAAATAATGACATATAAATAATCACATAATAATAATAAAAACCATGGATATAATACTAGTCGAATAATCACGTGCATTCTCAATTACTTATATCATAATGGGGTAACTCTAAATGACAGAAAAAGTAAACATACCATTGAGGATTCATCCAAGACACTTTATAATAATGGGTAAGAACCCGGTCTAGTTTTTTATATGATACCTAACTATGCATCGAGGGGCTATGACGGGCCCCACACTTGAATGACTGAGTCCAAAGCATTCCTCATATGTAGAATAATCAATTTAAAAATATATCATTATATAAAATTGTCTCATAACACTTTGAAATATTGGAATAATATTTATAGAGTAAAATAATTTAATAATATCATTGATATATTCTAGAGAGAAATATGCTTTTAATTTGTAAAGAAGGGTAATTTTAGAAAATCATTTCATATTTTTCATATAATCATGTTATAAAATGGTATATCCATGAAATTAAAAGGTAAGAACATTAAAAATATTTTTTATTA
Source organism: Viscum album (assembly GCA_963277665.1). NCBI lineage: Eukaryota > Viridiplantae > Streptophyta > Magnoliopsida > Santalales > Viscaceae > Viscum > Viscum album. The sequence goes on from OY728158.1 coordinate 235,714,671, forward strand.
ATAAATGATGTCCCATTTATGAGAAAACAATGTAAAAATAACTTTTAAAAAACTTTATAAATGGATCACATTAGGGAAGTTTGAAGGAAAATATAAAAGAGTCATTAAAGATGAAAAATTATAAATTGTTTACAAAAAATAATAAAATATCTATAATTGTTTTTCATGATAAAAATATTGAATTTAGAAAAATATTGGCCTCATAAAATAGATAATGACGTGTACATGGAAATGGGTAAGTAACTGGGGAGTTCCCTTTAATCGGGATTGCTTATCTGGAGGAATTGAAAATGGAACCTTCTAAAACATGTGTTTCCCCATCAAAGAAAGTTGAACAGATCTGTATACATGAGTTTGGGACATATACATATAATTTTTCATATTTATGTAAAATAATGTTCAATTAAATTATATTAAATATATATAATGTGTGACCCGAATTCATAAAAGATGCTTAGGGAGAATCACAAACCACATTGAAATTAGTCAAATTATATGCCCAAAAATTAATAATAAGGAAATGAAACATTGAATACCTTGAAGATAAATATATTTAGGGTATTATATATCAAATATCAATATATAGACACCACACAAAATAAATAATTATCGAATGAGGAAAATATTATAGAAATAAAAGAGAGATGAGAAACCCTTACCTTATGTCCGAAACTGTGGTGCATTGGTACTTAACGCACTCTTGAATTATTCACTATGAGATCCTCCATAAAGAACATTAAAATATTATATTGGTGATACCAACAATATTATAATTTAGGGTAGTGTACTGGGATATGAAATTGGTAGAACATAATCATGCTTTAGGGATTAGGAGGTTTGAGGATATGTGGTGGTGAGGGGTGGTATTTATAGTGGAGGATATGAGGGTTTTTTAATCTTTTATACATTTTTTTATCATTTTTCCTAAATACTATGAATATATTGATCACTATCACTAAATATATTAAAATAATTATGGTTATATTGAGATTATGGGCTTACATCATCCATACATCCTATATAACTCTATATTTCTTATATTTGATAAATACAGTAAATTACAGTATTTCACTATTCATTACCAATTCAACTATAATAGAAAAATCCCGAAAAATCACTCTAACCCTTTTTCATGTAGTAGAATTAAAAAAAATAACAAAATTTTATGAAAATAATTTTATGAATTTGGGAAATTATATTTTTTATTAAAATCACAATTTACTCATAAAATACTAATTTTAATAATATAACTGATTTTATGAAACTTTCGAATAGTAATTAAGGAATAAAATAATTATCTTATAATAATAATAAAACAAAGTAATAATTTCTGAATATATTTCAAGAAAATAAATTTTCTTTAAAATAATTAATTGAAATAAAAAACTTTTGAATTAACATTTATGTTTCAATAAATATCAAAAATAAATTTAGCATTTTTAAAAAAATTATTTTATAATTCCACGAAATAAATATATTATATTTTCATTCAAAATATTTCTAAATTTTATTTACAATTTCATAGTTGAGGTTACTACTCAAATCCTAATTAGGTTGTTAATATATAAAAACTGATAGTTTTATAAAAATCAGGATTTTTCACAATTCGCTACATAATAATTATTTTCAAAAAAAATAAAAACATTTCACCCTAAGAGAATTTATAGATTATTATGTTAAATAATAATTTTATTTTATTTAATTAAATTTCTACAAGTGTCAAAATTTAGTTTTTAAACATGGGCACCACTTAAATTTTGTACATGTGAATTTTCAAAAATATATCATTGTATGCTTAAAAATAGATTAATTTTTATCATATTAACATAAAATATATTGATGGAATTAAAAAATAGTTGAGTGAATATGTAATATATAAGTTTAATTAAAATAATTCAATAATAGATATCATCTTAAGGTTATGTTCAATTTTGGTTATATATAAATGTTTTTATAAAAACACATCCTTTATGTTAAATTTTATTTTATTTTAATTTATAATTAATTGGAAACGAATAAATTCATTTAATAAATATATGTAAACTATATTTTCATTATTTACCTAATCCCTTTTATTGTTTCCAACTCAATTTCTAGTTAATAGTAATAATATTCAATTTTTTTATGCTCAACATAAGATATTAAAGAAGATAAATATTAAAAAGAGACATACCATAAAGTTTTAGTACATTACAATGAATAAAAACTTTTAGTATCATACAATGAAATCCATTAAATAAATTTAATTTATTCTAAACCAAATTATTTCAAAATACTAGGGGTTCTACATTCTACCCCAATTAATATGAATTTTTCCTTAGAAATTCATCTAGGATGTCAAAGGTTTGATACATGAAAGTTCCATTCATAGAAACTCACACCATAAAAACGAGTACTAAAACACAATAAAAAAAGGAAATGATGGAAATATAATGGTGGTCCAAAGTAACTCATTACTAGGTATCCAAATTGGATAACATGGGTGGAAATTGAAAACATGGACATGGAAGTGAAATCTAACTTTCGTGTTTTGATGGAGATTCATATAGAACATGTTTATGAAAATCTAAATGATCATGAATATAGAAATAAAGTAGGATTGAAAAGGGTAATTGATATCATAAAAACAAATTATAATGAGGAAATTTTTTATTTCAATACCCTTTTCTTAATGTTATTGAATTTTTATTATAAGATATACATGATATAATCATTATCGCACACATTATTATGCTATGATCAATTTCCCCTTTATCACTTATTCTATAAAATAAAGGTGAATTTTTCATTCATGAAGCCTTAGCTAATCATAAGTTCCATAAATTTAATTATTGATCATTCCATCCATCCTTATAATAAAATATGGTTATCACGTGTTATCCAATATTTATAAATCTTTATATGGTGAGATAAAACATTAATATCTAAAATAACTTCAGAATTTAATCATTAACAATTTAATAAATGTTTAACCTAGTAACCCTTTTGAACGCTAAAAAATAAAAAATTATACATGTGGTCACTAAATTTCTCAAAATCATATTAACATTAATCCCACATATATCATAAATTAGCTCTTGTTTGTCATATACCAAACATTGGAATACCGTTATCAAGTTTTCTTTTCAAACGTGGTAAAAATATGAATTACCAAAAATAAATTTTGAAAACATGCATGCTTTATTAATACATAGATTATTGGATATACTCCATAAATCCAAAAAATGTTGTAAAAATCATCCTTAATAACATAGAACACTTTTTCTAAAAAATCCATAATATGTTCCATGGTAATCAATATTAACCTATTTTTATTATATATATCAATCATCTCTTTAACAAAGATAAACACAATTTTATCAATACCAGGAACACATTATGGGTTACATTCCAATAAAAAATTAAAACATTTATATAAGACAACTTTTAATATCATTATCACCCTTTAAAATGTTATTAAAATTACTTAATTGAAAACAAACACATCATGATTCATATAACATAATTATTTAATTCTAATACATATAAACTCGAGTCATATATCATTATTATTAATCCATTACATTAGCTTCATTATATTATTCATTAATACCACATTACTAGAATAAGAAATCTGAATCACATCCTAAGGTTCATTAATCTAAATTTAATCATAAATATTACATTTAATGTAAATAATACTATTAAAACACATCATACATTTGAAATATCTCTACAATATCTTTATCATTAACTACACAACCAATAATCCTACCACATTCTTGGTTCTCTTCCTGAGATTTATACATAGGAAATTTATTTCCATATTTCCCATATTTTCCCTAAATAAAACATTTAATGTTGACCTTGTTCTTTCTAGTTCCCCCTATTTAAAAAGACTATAAAGAAGAGTGTGAGTAAGACCTATCATAGCACAAAACCACATAAACATGAAAAATTAATTATATGAAGTCTAAATCATTATTTTTATAAATCTATGAAACCTTAGTCATATCATTATAGGAATCCCTCAAAATATTCATAGAAATATATGTGGGTATCTCACTAATGTTTTCTCAACCACATTTCCAATGTTTGACTAAAAATTTTCATTGATCCCAACTATAGTGACCACTTCATAACATACATGGATATTATATAATTTTATATGAATATTAAGTACATTACAAAAAATACATGATTTATGATTTTTAAATTTTAGTTTTCTAGGAAACATGGAACATAATCTTATAGTCTGGTGAAATATCTTCAATATTTACCTTATTGATATTCCCCTTTAGTATTTATACTTAATGTTATTATTTAAAACATGGTGTAAGGAATCCAAGGAATGGGTGAAAAATGATGATTAGTATGGGTGAAAAAGGTAGATATATAAACATATTTATCTTCATAAGTTTTTCAGAATATGATAACAACATTATAAGATCATACAATGAATATCAATGATAATAATCAGGATTCATTGAATGAATATTAGTAGTTCATAAGACCTATATCATAAAGGAATCATGATCATATGTCTTTAAAGAGTAGAATATGAAAAAAAAACATGTAATTTTGGGATACACATTATCATATAAAATTATTTTCATTTTTAATGCATATTTAAAATGTCATCTTACTAGAACAGGGTCACTCCCTAAATCATCTTAATTGTAATGGTTTATTGGGAATATAATCTTTGCATAAAAATTCTTTTACTAAACCAGGTTCACTCCCTATTATATCCCTATATTACTAAATTAGGTTAACATCAAATTCTAGTCCAACATTTTAAAACTAGGATAACTTCCTATTCTACCCTATATTACTCAATTGAGTTAAATCATCATTCCTACCCTGTATTACATAACCGGGTTTACTTCCAGTTCTAGCCCTACCATACTAAACTCTATTCACTCCTAATTCCAATACTATATATCTAATTATATTATAATAATTAACCAATTCATTGGTGGTAGATATAGTTACCACCTATCCCAAAATAAAACCATACAAACATATTCTTAATGATAACAATACATTCTTCAAATCATGACACATAAAAATAGATGGGTTTCTTAAAAATCATTTCGCAACTCATAAAAAGAAATGTGAATCATAAAAATTTACTCTTTTAATACCCTATAAAATAGAGGCATGGTTCATATTCATAGAATAACCCTTGAAAGTATGAATGTTTCATAAATGCAATGTCATGGTATAACCCATGGAAGATAAACAGTTTTTGTGAACAACATGTCATTTTAATCATAAAAAATTAAATGAATATATATGTATCATGTCTTTGGATCATATACCTAGTTAATAACAAACTATATTAAAGGATATCATATTATATGGATAATAATTTGGAGAGATCAGTTGGATAATTTCTTAAAGAAAAATAACCATTCATTTAAAGTATATTTTTTAAAACAGAACACTTTTTCAAAATCATTTTATTTTAAACCCACTTTAAAAACATATGAATTAAAATTTATAAAAAAAATTAAAATATATCTTTATTAAAATACCATTTTTTACTTTATATAAATTCTTTTACAATATAAATCATTATGAAAACCTTTTTATTTGAAAATAAATTTGAAAACTGATAAATGAATCTTTGAAATCATTGAATTTTTTTCCAAATAACCTTTGAAATAATATAAATAAAGAATTGAAAATATTATATATTTAAAAATAAAAAAATTCAAAAAAAAATCATTTAAAATGGTTTTAAATGTTATTTTATTCAAATTTTTTAAAAAAAATTATTATAAAACATGTTTTTTTAATAAAATGAATTTTTGACCAAATTGAGAAATACGTTTTGATTTTACAAAAAACACTTTCAAAATTGTCTTATGTTCCAAATATTGGAAAATTGTTCCACTACATTAATATTTCATTAATAACCAGAAGTGAATAAAATTCATGAGTATTCATGAGATATATATAATAATATATCATCAATGGAAGTGTAATGATAAACAATACTGATAAACAATGAGATTGATGCAGTAAACTCTTACCACATTGGTAAAATTGAATCAAAGTCCCCATAAAAGAATAAAATTACAAGAAACTTAATATATCATTAAAATAAGTATATTAATGATATAACATGTAAATTCTTACTATATAAATCATGTCATAGAATATAGGTGCATCACAAAACATGGGTCTCAAATATGGAAAATGGAGACAAAGTTACCTTACCGATTTAGTAAATTTTTAACCTTAAAACAAATGAATGAAATAAAATATGGTGGATATATAAATAAAAATATATTTATGGATAATAGTAATATAATACATTAATGGTATGTATGTACAACACAAAAAATAAACAAGTGGTGAAGGTGGAATTTGTTTCACAGAAATCAAAGTGAGACTAGGAATCCCAATACGACTTGAGTAACATTTTAATCTTGAGATATTTGAAATAATGGCAACAATTATAATTTTTAATATCATTAAATAAGATAAATTCATGATATAAAATTTTATATGAAATTAAATACACAACACAACATGAAAAATTGTTGAATATAGAAAATATCTCATAAAAAAGTGAGACTAGAAAATCCATAAATTATGTATTGAATTTCATCATACACATTCAAACCTCCTGTATAATAAATATATTATTATTATTAATATATAAAATTACCATATTCTTATATATAATTCCATATAAAGTATTATTATGACTTTATATTAACTTTTTATTAACAATTTCATGTTAATGTTACGTTTTGTGTAATATCCACTATGTTTTTTGAATATTTTTTGACATGTTATTCTCGATCCTCTTAATTTTATCATGATTAATTTATTTTTATAATGTTTTAAATGACATAAATATCATATTTATTTCTTATATATATATATTTATAATAATATATATAAATAGAAATATTAAATGGAATGCATTGTTCATGTGGATGGTAGGTCGTACGTACACATGGACATTGATCCTAATTTCTTGTCTTATTGAAAGAATGAAAAGATATGAACAATATATATATATATATATATATTTGTTCCATTAGAACTATTATGTCTTATATATCATATAGTTTTACCAACCCCATCCTCAATACATTTCATCAAATTTTTGAATGAATCACATCATGTTGAGGAGGCGGTAGTCCTCACGTCCACAAACAATGTAATCATATTCCCTCTTAATATAAAGCATGAATGTATGTATTATATAATAATTAAATAAGAATAATCAAATAATAAATATATTATATACCATATAAATATATTAATACAATCATTATTCCCATTCATGAATGTTGGTAATGGAAGAATGAACGTTATCGGATCGTGAGGCGGTAGTCCTCCATTCACAAGAATGATGATTTTGTGTCCCATTTGATGTAAGTGTGTGTGAGTGTAGCTCATATAAATATATTAAAAATGCCTAAGTGTATTTAGTATACTTATTTAATAAAATAATAATGGATTACTAATAATTTAATGGGTGGAGAATGAAATAAAACAAAATTTCTTATTGAATGATGTTACCTCTTCTTTAAGAAACTTCTTTTGGTTTTCACCAAAGGGATTCCATAGTGGGATATATTTCCAAATAGAGGCCTATAGGATGATTTAAGGTATTTTGGATATTATTTTTTATGGTTTTTGATGAGATAATATGATTTATATTTTTAAATAATTGACAAGGCGAGTTCCCTCTTATAATCGAGGAGGAGTGGCATTCTAGTAAAAATAAAAAAAAATATTGATAGGTCTCCATTAAATCATATGTATCTAATAATTTTAATATATATATATATATATAATAGATGTTATTTTTGAAATATTTCTGTAATTTTTTTTGGAAATGTGTGAAGTTTATTTGTCTCCTTAAGATAAAGTTTAACAACAAAGTAGACTTATTTTTACCTTAATTGTTGTAATTAATTTTAATTAACTGCACTAATTTTTTTATTAAAAACAATGTTAAAATTACATGAAATTATTAATTATTTTTATTGAAAATATGGAATACATTTTTCCATATTATAAACACATAATTAAAATAAATTAATTTAAAATTTATCCCACAAACAGGTTGTTAAAATAAGGTTTTAAAGTTAAAAGTTGGTAATATGGAAATGTTTTTATATCTAATTTCAATGTGAAATTGATTCCAATTACATAAATTATATTAATTGATCTCTAATTTAAAAACATATAATTTAAAACAAAATAATATGATAATTTTTGTATACAAATAAATTAAACAAAAAAGAAGATTTCAATTAAAAATACAGTATTTTTCACTATTTATACAAAAATTAAACTTATCAGAAAAATAGCAAAAATTAACCTTTAGATAATATTGAAATTATTCATTTAAAAATAAATTTTATTTTTTCAAATATAAATTATAAAATATTAAAAGTTATTTTTAAATTAGGTGTGACATTAAAAGGTGGTAGAAATTCTTTTTAGAGAAATATTTTTTTATGTGTAAATTTGGATTTATTATTATATATTTTCAAGAAAATGAATTATATGAGTTTTAAATAGAATATTGAACATATAATATATATATTTCATTAAATAATTCACTAAAAGTTATTTTTTTAATTTATTTAGATAAACCTGATTGTACATAGAAAACAAATTAATGTATTTTTTTTATTTTCAAATTGATCATACATTCTTTTATAATTAATAGATAACTGAAGGATTAATTTTAAATGAATTTTTAAACCATGTATTCAAATTTATGATAATTTTATTCATATCTTCTACTCTAATAGCTAATTGATAACTACAATAATATTTTAATAATAATATTAATAATATATTGTATTTCGGTAAAACATGGTCTTTCATGTAACACCTGTTATCAAAGGAACTCAGAATTGTTTGTAACATATGACAAAAAAAGTTTTTAGTGTACAAAAAAATAATATATTCCATTCATTTAGTGAAATAATATCTTTCTATTGTGTATATGGAAAGTAACATTGTGTTTTGTGTACTAAAAGTCAACAAAAAAATTAATTTATACGAAAAGAATAAATTCATAAAAAACTCAGGGTGTTACAGGGATTCCTAATTATTCATATTATCCCTATCAGTTTTATTAACATGGTTCCTATGATTGTGTTCTTTGAGTGATGTGTGATCCTTTTTTATGTTGCCCTTGGTATACCTATGCCACATGTATATTCGAGGAATTCTTCTAAACTAGTAGGCGGTATCTTCTCTTCTCACATGAGTGATTAATATGTCATCCCTTACCCTAAATCCAGATAGTGGAAGAATCTTTCATATTTTATAATCCTTTTGAAATTATCTTTTCATCACAGTGAGTGATTAATGTTCTTAGGAGCTCCAAAATCTCCCCTCAATAATGACATTCAAATCTATCTGTTCCTAATGAGGAGTTTCACCTCTAGAACCTCCGGTGGAAAATTTATTAATGAGATACACTACCACAAAAACAGTTTTTCGCAGCGCCCCCCTTTATCAGCGCTAATGAAAAAGCACTGATAAAGCCCCCCCCCCCCTTTATCAGCGCTTGTTTAGTAGCGCTGATAAAGGGGGGGCCTTTATCAGTGATTTTTTTAAAAGCCCTGATAAAGGGTCGGCTTCAAAAAAAATTAAAAAAATATATTAATATATTAATATATAAATATAGTTATATTGTTATATAAATATAATATATAATTTTTAAATATATTTTAGATAATTATAAATGTACATTTACACTTATTATACTTAATATATAAGATATTTAGTGAAAATGACTTCTTAAAAAATTTAAAAAAATATTTTTAATTAATAATTTGATAATCATTATGGAGTAATAGTTATTTAATAACAATTTGAGGACTAAAAAATTAAAAAAATTAAAAAAAGATCCAAAATATGTTGAAAACGCAACTCAAACTTCAAACGGCCATAACTTTTGATCCGGGTGTCCGTTTGAGCTCTACCACATATCAAATCGAAGCCTGCGACGAGCTCTACGTCTTTGTGACCAGGGGAAACCCCGGTAAAGCGTTTTTCGAGGCCAAAAGAGGCCCAGAAGGCCACCAAAACTGAGTTTTTAGTCGGGGTACCCAGATTTTTTAATATTTTGTGGATTTTTAAACTCGTTTAAGGGGGTATTATTGGATTTTTTTGGTGGGGACTGAATTTATTACAGGGTATTACATTCATATTGATATTATTTCTTTGAAATTTCATCCTTTTTTATAATGAACTGATATTTATAATCAAATATATAACTATATATACATATTTTTATATATTCACACCTAAAAATTAAATTTTTTAAATAAATAATTAAACATATTTACATATAAAATATATTAGCTTTATCTAAATAATAACTAATATCCATTTTATTTAAAATACCAATATATGAATATTTATATACCTATATATTAATCTAACTATATATATATATATATATTAATCTAACTATATATATATATATATATATTAATCTAACTATATATATATATATATTAATCTAATAACTATATATATATTAATATAACTACATATATATATATTAGTATTACTATAAATATATATATTAATATCACCATAAATATATATATTAATATCACTATATATATATTAATATAACTATATAACTATATAAATATATATTCATATAACTATATATATGTTAATATAACTATATATATGTTAATATAACTATATATATATTAATATAAATATATATTACTATACGAATAAATATAACTATATATATATAGATATACATTAATACCACTATATATATATATATATTAATATTACTATATATATTATAATATAACTATATATATATATATTATAATATAACTATATATATTATAATATAACTATATATATAAATATATTATAATATAACTATATATATATATATATTATAATATAAATATATATATATATTAATATAAATATATATTACTATATGAATAAATATAACTAAATATATAAATATATATATGTAAATATAACATGAATTGGAAAGAAAATCAAAATAGAGTAGTGGTAAGGGCTTAGGCGTGCAGGGGGGAGGTCTCGAGTTCAAATCCAGGTGGAGGTAGGGGTGTGCGCGCATGGGGAATATTTGAGCAACCGCTGTTAAAGGGTGGATAGGGGTGTGTGGGGTGTTGTATAGGGGCCGATAAGCGCTATAAAAGGGGGGGTTCAAGCGCTATAAAAGCCCCCCTGATTGGCAGTATTTTTTAATTTTTTTTAATTTTTTTTAATTTTTTTTAATTTTTTTTAACTTTTATCAGCGCTTTTTTAAAAGCACTGATAAAGGCCGTGTTTGTAGTAGTGATATATGTTTTTCTATGTCTTCTTTGTGAATGTCATTTTTAAGATATTAGTTTACGAAAGATGTGTTTATAAAGATCATTATAGTATGTTATTTTTTCATAGAAAATTGGTCAATGATAATTTTTTGTGATGCAATGGTCATGGTGAACTTCATAAGCGATGGGGATCAAAACCAAAAAAAACTCACAAAGGGTGTGATATTAACAAATGAAAGAAAAATATTTTCACTTTCCCAAATATAGTGGTCCCCTAAATGGGACCCTCACCAAATTATATGTGTACATCCACATGCGGTTTTGTGATTTTCTTTGTAATGTGGGAATCATGAATAGGCTCTGTGAATGAGCTACAAAAACAAGAATTCAATTTCTAATTAATAGTTATTTTCCATGAGAATTTGACCATCATTTTCCTCATCAACTCCAATTATGAGGGGAGAATTTTTTGGTTCATAAATATTCATTCCACCAGATAGATAGAGGAGTAAATTTCTAGTTCAAGGTGAATTCAATGCCAAAGATTCTGAAATCCCTCTAAGGGCTCTATTTTGTGAATCTTCACACCTTTATAAATGAGTGGAGCTTGTGAAGGGCCCCGCTATACAGACACATGAAGGTAATCCCCATGAAGGGTCAATCATAACTTGTTATTCTCATCTCGACCACAAGAAGGAAAAATAGTGATATATACTTCATTGGAATAAAGTTTCATGGAGCACTTAGTGACCTTGATAATTTCTAATGGTGATCTTCATGTCAATGGAATATGGAGTCTTGAAGTTCTTCACGACCACATGAAGACATGTGGATAACCTCTACACTGCATCATTGGACTCTCAGACCCCAGTCACTCTAAAATATAAAAAACATCACCAAATACTCCAGTGATCTTGAACCACCCCCACCCCACACACACACACACATATATATATATATATATATATATATATATATATTAATACCTAGATATGTTAGACATTTAAGGGGTTGTGTGACCTTTTGACTCCTGCATAACGCTCCTTATTCCTGAACCACTTGAGATTCAAGAGTGAAAACGAAAATGGATCTTCCATGGTATTGAATGGTCTCATAACCAACTACCCATTTTTCTATTATAGGAACCAATCAAAGGGGATAATCCAACTTAAATGGTCTATGCCCTTTTTGGAAGAATAATTCCCTCTAAGGAACTTGATGTTTTACGAAGCAACTAGCCTTCCCAAAGCTCTCCCACTAAGAACTAAGATTTCACTCTAAGTTAGGGGTACCCTATTTAATGATTTATAATACTTCAAAAATACATATTGTGCCATGAAACCCTTGACCCATATGAGGCACCTAATCTTAATGATTCATCCCTCTTCATGGCCTCGTTCTTTGTGAAGAAGCTATCATGGGCCTCTATATGATCCCTCCCTTCTTCTGACACTCGGTCATGATGTTAGAGTGACCATGGTACACAAAAAAACTAAGGATAGGTTTAGAAGCCCCTTGGGTCCCTAAGTGACTGGTTCCACTCAGTCGGTGTCTTCTTACTTTTCTCTATGTGTGGCATGAGCCCCCATCCTACCTATTACTTCTAAGTATATGTTCTCTAACCCATTTTTCTTATAGTAATAGTTACCCTATATTCATCCTCCTGATTGACCACTCATGCATGGAATTTTCAACTCCATGTGCCACACAATGGTGCATGAGCATTGGTCACATAATACCTATGGGAAAGGAGTGGGTCCCCCATATCTCATCTACATGATTTTAAAAATCATAGTTCCACATCCTAGTCACGTGATGTTAAACTATATGAAAATGTCCTCATCACATTTTATTAAACTACAATAGTACACTATGTGATAAAAAAGGACAAACCATGTTTGTTAAACATGAGATTACACCCCCCCCCCCCCTCCCCTCAATGGAATTAATCTTCACCCCTCGGGATGATGCTCCAACACCCGGGAAACTTCCATTTGTAACCCCCACACCATATTTCCTCATAAGGTGATGAAACACCCACAACAATAATCATCCAATAATAATTCCCAATCCATGCAATCTCTAGGTCGGATGAAACTCCCACACATGGGAATCATTTATGAATAATCTCCACACCATCCCTAATAGATTCTCCTTTCATGACACAAGTAGGCTTACCTCAAACCGTGGCATCGAACTACGTGGATTTTGATCCCTATCCCTAAACAAGGTATATAGTATACATCCATGAGGTTCAATAAAAAACAATAGTAAACTCAATTGTAACATATTACCTCTTAGGCATGGTCCTCTGGATCCACCTCATAGGGAATTCAATCCAAATTTGTAAACTCATGTTTGACATCATCCAACCAAGTGACCCACATACAGATTTTCCTAACAAAGAAGTGGATATTTATCATAGGGATTTCGATCACAATTTCTAAACTTAGGTGTGAAATATTCTCTACATTTGAGAAACCTAGGGATCCACCACATAGGTTGTTCAATCTCAATTGGTAAACTAATATGTGACATATTCCCTACTAGGGATACACATCTGGATATGCCTCACATGGATTTCAATCCCCAATTCTAAACATTGGTGTGACATTTTCCCTCCTTGGGACACACCCCTAAAATCTGCCTCGATGGGAATTTGATCCTAAATGGTAACCTCTGATGTGAATTCATCTCTCCTATGGACGTATCTTTGGATCTTCTTTATAGGGAATTTGATCCCAATTGTAATCTTAGGTGTGGAATATTACCTCCTAGAGATACAACTCTAGATCCACCTCATAAAGAGTTTGATCCCAAATAATTAACTCATAAGTTACATATTTCATACTAGGGAATCACTTATGTATCTTACTCATAGGTTATTTGATCCTAATTGGAATAATAAGTTGTTACATGTTAACTTGTAGGGATTCAACTACATATATTCTTCGTAGGGAATTCCATCCTCACATGGTAAACTCGTGTGTGAAATATTACATACTAGGGACTCACCCCTATCTTCCACCTCTATAAGAGGATCTCATCCATCCAATCCCAGATCTACCTCTATAAGATGTTATGATCCACCAACATGACTATAGTAGATGTTACACTCATGTCTCGATCCATCTCATCAGGACATTCTAATCCATATCCACAAGATGTTAAACATGTTCCCTGATCCGTCTCAATAGTATGTTCTAATATAGTTTCATATGATATAGAACATGTGACTCGATCTAGAATTCCTTCCTAATACATTAACAATTGGGTGCCTGATGTAAAAATCAATGAAAGAATTACTCCCCTGGTGTCATTATCTAGTGACTCTCATGGGATGCCATGGGTGCCATAACTAAGATACCTTATATGAGATTCTCTCTAAACTGGATGATTCATAGGTGACCAATACACCTAATGTCTAAATTATCCCATAGATACCAAATTTGACTACTCTTTTAAACGAATGATTATTCCCAATCAATGTAGAAGCCACATTATCAACTGGTGTCCATAAATATATAGCTTGAGGAATAATTTCCATGAATATGACTTAATCTATGTGGGAGACCGAGACTAGGTGATGAGTACCGTGAAGGAACATATGAAAGGATGAATTTAAATCTCATCATACTATTTCAATATAAGATAATACATCACTATTTAAATTGATGAATGTTTATGACACTATGAAAGCAGGAATGTTTGGAATCAGAAATTTGTGCACAGAAATGTGTTGGATGGCACCATAGAAAGCATCAGAATAAACTATATAACAATAATCATGGAATCAATCATAATTTATGGGGTCCCATGCTACACATTCACCCCCATGTGATCAATACCTAGCAAATGGTTTCCTACACTACAAATTAGTATTAATGACTCGAAAATTGGGGGTTGACATCAAGACACTGAAAGGGTTTGTACATGCCCTTGTCACTTTTTCCAATTACATTATTATATTTAATTTGTCTAGTATTAGATACCATTACAGTAATTAAGAGATTCAGGTAATTCATAACTCAATTATAAATTATGGTTCATTATCATAAAGTGTTAAACTTCAGATCACATGATAATGACAATGAAAAAATAGGGTATGGTATATGGGACCACATACCTCAAAATAGAGTCAAATCACATCAAATAAGATCCATATATCATTTTATGATTCCTTCTAGGTCCATTATCCCACCATAATTCACCAAAATATCATAACTCATAACCAATAAATACAAAATAATTAATTTTAAATAATTAATAATTAATTAAATTCATACAAGATTACATACAAACAAAGGTTAAAGTAATTCATTTTGAAAGATATTATGGATAAAACCAGCTAGCTAGAACCAGGACCTAGGACCCATTGAAGGCCCATAATATTCATCCAGAATTAATCTGATGAAAAAAACATTCATGTAGAAATGAAACAAATTACAATAATATATATATATATTGTAACATTTTCAATAATTCAAAAATGTGATGTACCTTAGCCAAAATGTCATCCAATGGATATTATACACTAAAAACACACTCTTTATTTTAAGGCATCAAAAATTCCCTGCTTAATTTTATGATATGAGGGCCGATCATACTCAATTTGAAAAAAAAAACCATTGAAGGAAGTATTAAGGGTAATATAAATAATAAAAACTATAATAAATCCTAGTTTCTTTACAAAATTAATTCCATTATCAATGATGTTACAATTCCCCATCATTATTAAACAAATACAGTACGATCTAGCAGAACTATCATCTAGTTCACTAATCATAATCATTCAAAGGATCAAATGATGATATGGATGAGAAATGAGAATATGATCCAAATTTAATTGTGAACAAAAAAATAAAAAAGGATACATCTTACAATTAAAAAACAACATGGTGAATGACATAATAATCAACCACCATTAGAATAAAGAGTTCATGATTGATAAATAATGAAAGATCTAGATATGCTTTTACAAATTATCTCACCTAGATGAACCATATTTCAATGAATGATCAAGGATGGAGGAGAGGATGATGTAATGGTTGAATATAAATTTTAAAGTCAAGCTAGGAATACAAATCTATATGGGGGACGTAGTGTCTAGGCATACCAATTTTTTTTAGTAAATTGATTCCCATCATGCCACACCCACTAGCTAGTGAGCAAGAAGTTAGAAGGTGGTCCACAATCAACCCAGTGTAGCCTCACTAGTTTTTTGTTGATTCTTTCTAGGTGGAATTACTACATCCTAAATCACTATCCCACCAATGAGTCCTATTGGGTATGAGTGCTTCTAGCCACCCAATCGGCTAGTTGGTTGGTGTGATTGTCTTACTGGTGGAAGCAATAACATCACTAGATACTGTTGGATTCCACTATTTAATGATTGAGATATGGGGCTCCCATTAAAATTTTGTTCAATTACCAACCAACCAATAATGTTTTTTATATAAGATAATCCTTGGTTGAATACCTGGTTCTTCTAAAAAAACCATCCACCATATCAATGTTCCCAATTTCCTCAAACATTCATAACACATAACAATGTGGGTCATTACAGTCATTCCACCATAGAACTTCTCATAAATAAGGGGTATTGGTGACATTCAAAACATATCTCTTGACATAACTTGATCATCATATATATGTTTTTCTCTATGTTCCTTCCTAATTATATGAATACACTTCCTCAATGTTGTGTTCATTTGAAAACAACCATCACATTTACATAGGTAAAATCAGAGGATGGACTTTTATTAGATGACCTACTTGACCAGTGTTATCAAAAATTGAAATCATGATCACAACATCTATTCAACTCGACAAACCATGATTTCTAAAACTAAATACTTATTAAAAATTATGTTTATTCCCAACATATGAATTTCCCAACGTAACATTATTTTTTTGACATCCCTAGCTCTGTTCACTCTTATATAACTAAACCTGAAGAACAAATAGCCTCAAGTGTTCTTATATGTGAACCAGAGGATATCAACTAGCATCGAGGGTATACCCTGATATAGTGGGAGTCTAATCCCTATTTTTTTAGTACAACATAGTTTTCAAGAATAATACTAATGAATTGGAAATCATGAAATGATTATATGAATGAATACATAATGAGTTTAGAATATATAAATAATTCAGAAATTGATAAACAAAAAAACATTCATGAATAATAAATAGTTATATACATATATATAAGATATTGTAATGTTTCTATAAAAATAAATATAAGATTATAAGGCATTATACAGACATATAATACATGTATAAAAATGAACAAAAGACAAGAAACTATCCCATGGGCATCCTGATCTCTTCCAAAGTCATCTACTAACATGTTCCCATCTTAATAAAAATAACTAATATATAAATGGGAATATTATCTTTCCCCCACATACATACAAGAAATCTACCCAGGTAGCAAAAGGATTCTATAATAGGGTGTGAGTAAAACAAAGTATACCACCCATAATAATGTCTAATAATATCTAGTTTATTAATATAAAACAATCATTTCACATGTATAAAAAAAATTTAAGTAATCAAATAAACATGTCGGATTTGGTTTCAAATGGTATACCCAGTTGAATCTACCTACATCATCGAAACATGGTATTTCTCTATGAATTTTTATTTATATAAATAAAAATAGACCCCTAGTATATAAACAGGTAATCAATGCATACTAATAATCATATGGTACTACACATGTTTCTTAGTTTTATAGATTTTTCCAATATTAGGGTAATCCACGGGGTTTATACATGGAACTTCACACGAGGTGGTTCTCCTGGATTCCTAGGAACTTGTACTAAATATCCTTAGTTCTAGAAAAGAGTAGAGACAACGAATATAATTAAAAGTTGTCTATAATCATCAATCAGAATAGAATGAGTTAATATAAGGAAATATAAATTATATAAATTAAGTTGAATCATTGGTAATTTTTAGAGTATTTCATTGATAAAAGATATTGATGAAACCTATATGTGGAACTTCACTATGTGATCACATAAATGAATTTCCTAGAACCCTACAAGCTCATCCAAGTAATTTATCTTTGGAAATACATGTATCTCTCAGGGAATTCTACACCATTAAAGTGATTTTGAAATATAGAAAATTTGCATACCGTAATTCCATTTCACATATGAACCCATCCAAGGCATTCAGTATTGAAATAAAATAATAATTAATGGTATAATATCATTTTCATTAACCTATGATCCCAACCATGAAATTTCCTATAAGAAATTCATGTATCATTCATGCAATAATATTATATCATTTAAATTATAATACCTACAAAGGTTTTCCAACTTAGGATTCCAAGTATCACTGAAGATGTTATATAATAAGATGGAATATTTCATTTATTAACTAAACATAGGACATGATAATTATCTATTACAAATTATAATCATCATGAAATAATTATGTATTCCATTTAAAATTCCATTATATTTATAATACTCCATTTATCATTACATTTATTAATTTAAAAAGGAAAAGGAAAGTCCCCACACCATATAGAAAATCCTGTATTCCAAATTATTTATTCCCCTTATTAATAGTCAATACTGACACACCAAAATAGTGCTTTGGTTAAATACATTCAATTTAAAATATTGGTAAATAATTGAAGGTCCATATTGGGTGGTCCAAGTTGAGGTCAGAACCATTAAATAATGTCAGTGTTTAAATTGAACATCACCATTTGGTTTTAAACATTTATGTTTAGGTATTTATCACTTTAGAAGAAACACATCGAAAGTATGACATGCAACATAATGGATCAAATTATAAACACATGATACATTTAGGGAAAATAAATATACTACCTACCTCATGATTATGACACTTCACACATCTATTATCAGCTTTTGGATTGATATTAAAGGAGGGAAAATGAGAAATAAGAAAAACAATATTAAAATAGGGAATATAATATCACTTTGAATTATAATTAGAGATGAGTATATAAACTCATAAAGGAAATAGGTGGAGTTTTAGACATATTTTCAGGGAAATAAAACGATGAATTGTGGTCGAATAATAGTTTGGATGTGGGAGAATAATCAAAAACTATACAGGGGAGGGGGATATCTCTCATGTGGGAGGATGTGTTATGCATTTGAGGGAGGAGGAATGAGGATAACTGATAAATGATGGGAGTGTAAGAAAGAATAATTCCATAAAATTTAATAGGGTGTATAGTTTTTAATATATTTAGTCCAACTATCCTGTAATGGTACGGTTACACATTCCAAATTGATCACCCTATCACATAGATCTATGTGTGGTTAGACATACAATTTGCAAAAATGAGCTGGATTTTCTGTATCTCTACACTATTTCTCAAAGTTTTCTAGACCCACTAGCAATGTTTGGAATAGAACATGTGTTTATAAAATAGGGTCACATGGTTTGGGTCACACAGGTATCACTACACATGCACCTTGAATTATTTACCCCAAAACAAACTTTTCATATCCATCCACTCCCAGAAATCATCAGGAATCCTAAGACACCATATAGGATTCAAACCCTATCCAAAAATCAACTCTTTAACTAGTTATAAGTCTCAAAATCACTTTCTAAAGCTTGGTTTTCAATTTTCCCCATCCACTAGATGAAAAACACAAAAATACTATGAAAATATCAACACATCCTCAACATAGGATCTTACAACCTCCCCACAATATAACTTATCATTCCTAAGAATTTTTATTGGGAGTGAAACGAAATTACCTAAAATACACTAGTCATGAAACCCTTATTCAATGGTCACATTTAATTTCTAAATGAACAACATACTTCCATGAATCACATTAAACGCACTATAATTTATAAGATAAAACTTTATCCAACACTCATATCAAGAAATTAAATAATAATATGTAAATCAATCAATCCCTTTTTTCCCTATAAATAATTACATTGGCCATTCGAACTCTCCCCCATATGTATTAGACTTCTTTGATCTATTTTACATAATGGTATTCTCATAATTTGACATGACAATTGAAGTACATAGTCAACATCCTAATGATTCTATAAGGATGATTATCAACATGATATACCAATTCACACCTGAGTATGTGTCCTCTAGTCCTTTATTATTTTGAAATAGTAAAATTCCAATCAACCAGACATAACATGTTCACACCAACTTTCACATGCAATCCTCAATCAACCTTTACTGTGAAAATTCCTCATACAGCAACATCAATGATACAAAATACCATCCAATGGTCAACCAAACCAGGCCATCGAATCTTCTAAAATGATTATTATCTTTCAATAATATATGGGAGGCATCATACCTATAATTAATTTCATAGAACATTCCTCAAGTGATATTCCAAATTGTCCCTTTTTCAAACAGGATAAGACATTTAGTTACCTTGGTATACAGGAAACACTCTCTTAGAATACTCTTGATGATATCAATATAATGGGAATTATCATCATTGGTATTGGAGTACAATAAGATGTTATTATGGATTTCTAACACAACCCATCTAATATTTATCCAACATCAAAATATACCCTAATCTATAGAAATGAAAACTAATACATTCAGATAAGATTCCATCAATATGCATGTGTCACTCTACCTAGTCCATGCTCTATAAATCCATGCTATAGTTTCCTTTACCTAACCCCTAAAAACACATATCAAAAATTTGTTTATAGGTCAAAACATGGTTCAACCGCCTCACATACACCAATTTAAACATTCACCATAAGTAACCCATGGTTGATAACCATGTATTAAAACCATTATCATACTATGAAAAGTATAGTTTTAAGGGACTCTCCTAAATATGTTATCATATTTCTTAATATTATGCACCCAAGGAATCCTATAATATCCAAAATAATATTATTACCAAAGTGGTGGTCAATGAACTACTAGAAGTCCACTGAAATGGAAATCCATTTTAATCATCTTTATATTCTTATGAGTGTGATTAGATTTCCATAGATCCCTAAGAATCCCATTATCATTAGTGTATATTATGAGAAGAAAAACCCTGAGTGTTGGTCTTCATAAATGGTTGGTTGCTCATCTAACCACTTCCATATCATGTTTCCTTATATGAAAGGATACAATATCAACCTGATACATAACAAGGATTAATCACACACCTCATGCATAAGTCTAACATATAGATGTGAATTGAACTCATACGTGAGTCTAAACTAAATCTCTCCATCGACACTATAAAATTCAATCATGGTAGCTCTTTGGATTAAAAAAAACAACATTCTCAAATGGTCCTATGTAGATGAATTATTTATACCATAAAAGAAACACTTTCCTTAACCAGCACGATGGTTCCCACATTAGGAGTACCCTATTCTTTGTGTTATTGAGAAAAGAAAATCATTCAAAGGAACATTCTCCGCCCCCACTGAAAGTGGGCTCTTTAGTGGACAAAATTCTTATACAAGAAAAAAATTAAAATAGAGGGAAAAAACTTCTTATAAGAACACTACATTAGGTTCACTTTTAGACACACACATGATGTTCATTCTTATCCACACACACATCGACCATAGCATAATACGTAGTATCCAAACCAAATCTAATATGTCGTGTTACAACACATAGTCCATTTTTCAATATCATACAGAGTATTCATATAACTCAACCTTATAATAATTGATCAAGACTATAACACTCACAGTATCTCTTAGAACTAAGGTCACTATACTATAGATATTGTCTTTAAAAATAGAATTCATGAATTAATTACAATTTTACATGTAGTCATGAACTAATACATCTCAAGAAGATACCATTATTTCATTGTTCAAACCATTCTGATACTTGAACAATTATCTCCAAACCTTTCATGGATCATTCCACACATCCATTAACCTGACAAACATATGTGTAAAAATGTATACTACCTAGAATTTTCAGAAACTCAACATGAATACTATTTAAAATGATCAATAATACCAATAGAAAACAAAATATAGTATGTAATACCTTTCACATAGACCATTGTAGACACACAGTATTCCATATGACCACTACCATGGTTGTTGAAGCTCTAATTTTCACATTGTTAAAAAGGAAGAGAGGTCACATGGCCAAAAAAATCTAGAAAAATCATTGGAAGACCAGTTTGATGAAATTAAATCATCCAACATGGTCAAATCTAACAAGGATCAACATATCAAAAAATTAACTACCCACCTAGGTATTTTATTATATACTATTAGTATTAATTAAGTCAAATTTTACCCAAACGTCACCTCTTATCTGAACAATCAACACAATCATATTCCAATGATTTCATTTCAAAGGGATCTAAAAAGTGGGGACAACTCCTCATAGAAAAAAAAGGAATAAATTATAAATAAATGATCAGTCCTAACGGTCACTAGTCTAACTCACCTAAAATCTATGTCCAATTAAATATAGGATGAAATCAGATACACAAATGTAACATTCACATTTTCATCCAATGTGACTATTAAAGAAACATTTGAACTGACCAATACGTGATGTCCAATTCTATGAACACTACTAAAATGTCTTATCTAATCTAGTACATTGATTTTCAAAAAAAATTATAATAATTAAATATAATTATATACATGATATTTTAAGATCTAGTAGGAATATAAATGGAACATTATTCAGCTTCCATCACATAACATTCTAGATAAACTATCTCATATTTTTTTCATCCTTTTACTTACACAAATGTCCCCACAACTAAGATATGTTAAAGAATAATAAAATTTCATGATAAACATGAAAATACCCTTTAGGTTGTAACTGGAATCTTAGTTAACGAATTACTCACAATGATAAAATTCAAAAAATTGACAATAAGTCATTTGTCATATTATGAGAATATATTATATAAGATACCACCATATATTTATACTAATAAATATATAAGCATCTATAGGAACATTGAATAAACATCCATATTTATCATACAACATTACCTCAAATGGTTATGTACTAAATAATGTAATGAATAAGTCAACCTAAGAGGGTCATGTCATGCTAACCTTGGTCAGTTATATTGAAAACAATTCCCAATTTTTTGAGGAAATTATCTATAAATTAAAATTAGTATCCCATATGTACATCACTATAATAGTCAATTTTTTATGACTTTAACATAATATTATTGGGTTAACCTCAAAGATATTCACTGAAAAGACTATCCTATAAGGATCAAATATAGATTTAGAGGATTCAGTTATATGGGTCACCCTTCCCAGGTTATAAACAATTTCCCTTTTTTGTTTCAATTGGAACATCATTTAACTAACATCCATTATTAATAATTTAAATTTTATTAAGAAGAAATCATAAAATTACACCCTCTAATGATTTCATCATACAAGTATATACAACTATGTTGAAATTACATGGATCTTATAAAGAATATAAGTAATCTGGTATATAGGTATCCATTCCAAAGTTATGGGTGGTGTCACTCCATATATTATATTTAGCATCCCAATTAACTAAAAACCATAGAAAATAAATAGTATTTTTTCAAAAACAAAACCAATTCATTGGATTCTTTAATATTATATTTAAGTTAATTCATTATGTATTTAAAAAACAAATTATTTCATTAATGAATTTTTAGGTTGGTTAAATAGAATTCCGCCATAAAGGTATATGGGAAAATACCATTTAGGTTGATGTAAATACATTATTTATCCAACTTCATACCACTATTATAATAGATATCTATCATTTATGAAGAGTTCACTAATATACTAGATCAGAAATCATAGATTCATGACATAAAAATAATCATTCTAAAAGGATTTTAATCTTATGTGACAAAGAAAATGCATAAACACACCTCATATCATTCCATACAGAGAGAATAAGTAAATTTCATAAATCTATAACAAGTGTAACTGTTAATAACCATAGAAGGTGAAACGAATATTTGTACCAATGGCCATGATAAACAATAGTCCCATCCAAAGAAACATGATCTTTACCCCATGTGTGGGTTGGACATTCCTAGAGATGAGCTATTTACCAGGAGCGAAAAACTTTCTAGTCTTATGACATCCATATGAAAAAGTATGACGATGATTAAAGAAATCTCTGATATTACTTTTTGGCATCCCATGAATGGTTCACCCTTATATACCAAAACTTGAGGGCCACATGGATTCAAGTGAACATCCTCATATTCCAATGGTTGTCAACTAATAATGACGATTAGTGGTGATATGATGGGGATACCATATCCTCTTTATTAGAATACAACACAATTGTAAAAAATAATACAAAAGTAAAAAAAATCATATAAAGAAACATTGGAAGAATACATAGACAAGTAAGTAGAATTATATCACCCATGCATCAATAATCAATATTACTTATATAAATAACAAAACATATCCACATTCAAAATAAGATTTCATGATGATGTAAAAATGGAAACATGCATTCATGGGGGTAGGATGATGTACTATAAATGTATAAAAAACGAACAAAATAACTAAAAAAATCCCATGGTAATCCCATGTATTGGATCAATCATCTATTACTAAGTGCCCAAACTAAAATAATTTTCTCATAAATAGCTAGGAAAAATCCCCTGTCCCTACCTACATTCAAGTAATTTTCTTATGTACTAAATAGCATCCAGAACAATGTGTGAATATAACATATAATTTCACCCCCAAAATTGTATAATAATATAAATTATGTGAATATAAATTGAGTAGTGGGTAGTTAATAAAAATAAGGCTATGAAATAAATAGTAAACATGTCATCTCAGGTTCCTCAATGGATACCCAGTCGACACAACCTACCTCTTCCTTTGTGAGAATCTCTCTGTGAATATTATGTTATATAAATAAACATATGACCCATAGTATGTTACTATTTCTTCCACATATAATGATAATCATATGGGGTTCCATTGACTTCCTAGTAATTAGGATTTTTCAAAAAATAGGGTACTCCATGTGTTATACCCTTGGAATTTCACCGTAAAGGGTTCTAGTCGAGCCCTAGGAATTAGTCTTAAGTATCCTTAGTTATAGAATTGATTTTATACCACAGAAATATTCCAATGTGGTCAATATTCATGAATCTAAATATTGTTACATCATCCAAGGAAATGTAATATTAAAAAAATAATTTGAATGTTTGGTAATACACTGAGGCATTCATGTATATTAGGCATTGATTGAACCCATGTATGTTATTTCACTTTAAACTCATATCAATGAATCATCTAATTCCATAATATCACTTAAAAGGAATTTCAAATAAAAATAAAAGTATCACCCAAGGAATTCCACACCATTAATATAGTACATGTCTATAAAATATCTACGTTATATAATTATAGTTTTCTTATAATCCAATCCAGGGGATTCCTTATCAGAATCCATGTATCACCCAACACATTATATGAATTCATTTAACTAATGAGTGACATCCCTAATAATGAATACATGTTTTCCTCAATGTATAATAAAATTTCATTTTTTCCTATGAGTCTATCAAGGTCATTCCATATGAGTAGTACATGTATCTATCAGGGTGTAATATAATAAGTAGGCGTGTTTCATTTATTTACTAAATATTGTCCATTATAATGATCAATTACATATTATAGTATTTATAGTTCAATTCATTATTCTATAAATAATTAAATTAAATTTATTTTAAAACATTATTCATTACATTTTTAAATGTCAAAAGTTTAAGAAAAGTGTCCACAAAATTTATAATTTCATTTAATCTAAAATTATCATCCTCATTTTCACAAGTCATTCCAAACACAAATAATTATTGTTTTATTTAAATAAAAATAATGGAAAATATGGTAAAATAATAAGACACATCTATAGGGGTGATCCAGGTTGAGGTAACAACCCACCAACAATTTCAATGGGTTTATGAAATAATATATTTCAGGTCTAACAATTTAATTTATTGTATGCCACAATTTGGAATCAATGCCTAGAATGTTTAATGTATGGTGCAATAAAATATATTATAGATATGAAAAATATTTAGGGAAAAAATATACCACCTAACTAATGTTTAAGATGTGCCAATTATATGTCATCAAACATTGGTTAATGCCAAAATAATAAGAACTATGAAACACGAAGAACACCTAGAAAATAGATCACATAATCTCACTGAGAATTAGTATCAAATATGACAAGAGAAACTACTAATGAATGATTAGGAGACTTAGTCATACTGAGAGGGATCCAACATGATGAACGATGGTTGAGTTAGAGCTCAGATAAGGGGGAATAACTAGGCCCTAGTTGAGGGAGAGTGGGATCTCTCACACTAGAGAAGGTGATGTGCATTTTTGGAAGGATAAAGGAGGAATTTGGATAATATAAAGGAGGGAAAATGGAATTACACTCATTTTAATAAGTTTCATGGTTTGGTTGATTGGTTATAAAAATTATGAACATACAATGTGGTGCCATTGTCTAAATGGATTACACACTCACATAGATTGAAGCATGGTAAAATAAACCATGCACAACTTATCCATGTCCCTCTATTACTCTACACTATTTTTCATGGATTTCTAGATACTATCTAATGATTTAAAAAAATATGCATCTATAAAGAAGGGTGAAAATTTTGGTTCTTTCTGTTAGCACTAACCCCGCACCCAGATCTATTTCTCCCTGAATATGTGTTTTTGTAACCTACTATTACAAATTAATTTAGACACTTGAGACACCTTCTAATATTTTAATCCGATTAAAAAATATCACATTAATAGGTTACAAATCACATAATTAGATTATCCATCCTGTATTTCAATTTATCTAATCCTATAAATGAAAAGAGAAAATATATACTATAAATTTTAATCAATCCAGAAAAATGGATTTTAGAATTTTGGATATCTAATGACCTGCCCCTTGTTTTTCATATCCATCATGGACATTCATAGGATAAATATGAGAGAAATGTAGATCTGAAAACAACATTCATGGTCCTAAGATAAAGCAACGTTTCCCTACAGACCCAATGATACAAATTAATGTTAACCTCTATATAATGTTCAAGGATATTTTAGAGAACCTCAGTCATATCCAATTTGATTAAATCATTGCAGTAACAATATAATATATTCATATTTTTGCGGAGCAATCACTGGTACCCTTACAACTATATTCTTAAAAAATTTAATCCAACTAAAAATAGGTACTCCCTAAAGCCACTAATAATTATACCTTAAGAATCAGTGACATCATATATTTAATCTGGTGTTGTTTGAAAAATATGATCAACTTTAATGAAATACCAGATTTAATTCACCAACCGATTTCAGTAGCCACGAGGATCTTAATCTTGTAGTACTGTGCTAATGATCCAACTCACTCTTAGTTTATACAGATTAAACCATGTGTTCAATGTTCACATATGGTTCATATTCTGTGGGATATCTACATCACACATTAGATATTATTCATAGAACCATATATTCTAATCAGTATACATGTAAACCTTTTATATTCATCATGATTGTTCATTTTATATTATCAAACATGACTATGACCCTTTCCTATGATATGATCATTCACTCACATCTAGACTCATGCCCCCACCAAAAATAGTATACTTATAATCACCTTACCCTACATTCATAGGTCTAGCAAGCACATGACTTGTTCATTTCCAAATTACTGACTATGTATAAATATCCATTTAATAATGATTTTATAGAAAAAAAATCATGAAATAAAAACAATTGTATTTATCAGATAAAAGCTTATTACATTGAATTAAGCACTCAAAAAGAGATTGACATCCTTTAGCAGCCTATTCATGGGTATCTAACTCCAACCCAAATAGGTTTTAACCCCTCATGTAAACTAATAAACAAAAATTTGACCCCTCTAACAAAGATAATATCAGATAAAACTCAAAATGGTACCTCAATACTTCATCAATGTCATATTATTCCACAAAGATATCTCTAGATGAATAATACTATGGTTTCTAAGCCCAATGATCTTCAAACTAAACAAATTAGTTGATAACTCCATGGGTGACCCTAAAATAAAATTCTCAGGGACTCATCCCCACTAACACTATAGGTTTCATCTATAGAACCTAAAACATTTTATATGGTCTTCTCACCACCCCTGATTCTCCCAATTAATGTAACCCCTAGTGTGACTACCAAATTGAACTCAAACAAAACAAAAATTTCCCATCAATGCACGAAAAGACCACTCTTAGACAAATATAGAGTTATTTTTCAGGAGTCACAGACATTAAATTTGGACACACATCCATCTTTAGCTGTTCAAAATAAATAATCCACTTAGTCCATAAAATTAAGAAAAATACCTTCTCCATAAAAAATGGGAATTTCAGAAATAACAGTGACTACACTCTTTTATATATTATAACTAAACACCACTAAATAATATTCTAATTAGTAGCATCTCAAAACACATATTCTCACAGACCTAAACACAGATCATGATCCCACGCTTCTCAGTTCCATCTAACCAGAAACATCCCCTAGGATCCTCTTCATGAACTTATCTACAACATTACTAAGGTTCACCACATGTGATACATCATACAATTTTGTATTTTTTAACTGTAGAGAATCCACTCATTCTCTACCTCTCTCATTCCCAACCACCTAGGGTCTTCAATCACCATTCATTTAGGTTTACATTAATATTAATAATATAGAATTATCATGGTTATTTTTTATATTCCAAATATTATCACAAAACCCAGAAGGAGGTTCTAAGGCCTAACACTCCTAACATACTCCAGAACACTACCTCGTTTCATGATTTCTTACACTCAATGTGGTTTACACTCTTAGTTTATATAGATGACCAAAATATTTTTTTAAGATTTAAAATGATATTTACATGAATAGGGAGTCTTCCTTAAGGAATACCACCCCTCCAGAACTAGCCTTGACTAACCGTTCACACAGAGTTCTTCTCACTTGAGTTAATCCCATGTTGTATGGGGAACTAACTCTAGTAAGTAAAGTCACTTATTAAGGACCAAAATTTCTTTTTTAAAAACCATGTAACCCATCACTATGTGTCAAAACATTCACAACATAATCATGACACATTTCTACAATAATTTCTTGATGTATTTGATCTTAATCAAATCACACTGGGGCTAAAGACACCATGTTATGTTAAAACAATAATCCACCAATTTCAACATAAAAAGCCCTAAAAATTATATTTGGAAACATAATAAACCATAAAATTCAAATAGATATTAATCAAGATAATTCATTATGTAATAAACTTCCAATAATTAAATATTAAGTTACACTACACAAGCCGCGCATAAAATGACTACATCATCATCACTATCATCCTCACCCAGGTGTGCCACACTATGGTCTCACATGAACTATTATTGTAAGTATAAATATACTGGGGTTTTACTAAAATAATTTTATCAGGAACCTATATTCTAAAAAATAACAAATGTTTTTTATGATAAATCAATTCAGTCTTATATTATCAATACAATCATAGAAAATAAGTATACATGTCATGTGAAACCTGTATGATGAATATGATGTATGTGATGATTATTTGAAACCAGGAAAATAGTTCAATCCATATGAAATCAAAAAAAAAGATTTATTTGCATCAAATGAGGTGATACCATGTATACATACTAGTGAAAGCCAATAACATCAATCAAAATCACATATAACATTCAATTCCCTCAGAAAAGGTTTCTATGACACACCAAATTGGGTTTCTTCCAAATATATGATACATTCCTACATTATCTATCAACAAAATTCCCAAATAAAGAAAAAAACTAATATGGTTACATTATGTAACACCACGACCAAAAAATCATTGGGATCTAATTGGAGTACCACATAACTTCAAGGGTTCCTCCCAATATGATAGAGTCTTCTGACTAGAATTGAGTGTCTCATGTCGTACAATGGGTAGATTATACCCTCAATATAAGTGAATAATTAAAAATAAATAACCAAACATATAATAATAAAAAATAATGTATACATATACAAATAACATACAACTAATATGACTGAATTTTGATACGATTGAATCAACCAAGATACAAGGAACCGATTTCCCACCAGATTGATCATGGTTACCAGAAATAATAATAATAATGTTATAAGGGTATATGTTCCAAAATCCAAGCTTCACCTCCTCTAGTTATCCTAAATCATATAATCTATCACACTCAATGTTCAAAGTTATGCCTCATTCCAACCTATAATAATTACATTTATGGGTTTATTGGGTAATCATGTTCCCATGTCACCCATGTAGGGTTTGATTAGAACATATT
Organism: Viscum album; assembly: GCA_963277665.1. Lineage (NCBI taxonomy): Eukaryota > Viridiplantae > Streptophyta > Magnoliopsida > Santalales > Viscaceae > Viscum > Viscum album. The sequence continues at coordinate 235,745,344 of OY728158.1, forward strand.
AAGACACCATCAACACAGTCCAATGCCTAACCAATATATTGAATTTTATGCTCATGTTATAATATCTGTATAATGTAAATATAAAATACATAAACTAAACAATCATAACATATAATCAACAATATAAACATAAGTAATAAACTCACATATAATAAGTGAATGTATGCTTAAGAATCCATAACAAAACATGATCATACAATATTCATCCACATGCTAGAAAAGTAATCATAATATAGTTCATGTACTAGATTCCAACATAAGGTTACCACATGTTTGCCACTAAATATATCCTAAAGTCTGATGAACATCTATCTCTGTAGATTCAAGGTGTCAGCTAAAACCATGCTATAAATCCTTCATATCCCACCTTTATCGTTGGTCAGTTATCAATGTTGTTGTGTACTATCTATGCATTGGTACAAGCCTCAAATTCAGCGTACTCCAATACTACCTTGGTTTATGACACACAGTAGGATGAAATTTTACATTTAATTCACTCTAAATTGAGTTTCAGTTAGACCAAAATGATGGAGAATGTGTTTTTATGATTCCAAAAGGCATTTCCATTGAATTCATATCAAAATACTGGTAAATATGTTACTTATAATACTAAATGTATTATTTTATCAGTAAAACTACAAGGTCGATGAACATATTATTTGGATCTGAGAAGGCATTGATTTTTAGTTTGTACAACAATAAGAACATTTTGATTCACTATTATTGATATATCGTCATCATTACCAAATGTTGTGAGCTCTGCACCTCTAAAGGATAAACATATCATGATAGTCCCCTAGTCCAATGTAATAGAGAAATTCCACTAATGGAATGGTAATATCACCTAACAAGGTAGATAATTCAAGGTAATAACCTAGAATGTCATCAGGATAATCCGTAGAAACCATACATGTATAAGTGATCAACATCAAACATGGATAAGAATTTTCATAAGAATACTCACACAATGAAGCATCATTTATGGGATCACAGTCAACACATAAACAAACATGTGATCAATACATCAAACATAGTCATGTGGTCAATACATTGGTGGTAATTCCTATTATATTAGTGGTTTACATCAAAATAGTTTATATGGTTTTTTCATATCCCTTGGTAACTTATACAATGATATTAGTCATTGATCCATTAATTATTTTACTATTAAATCTCATTATAATAATTATGCAATTTATAACTAAATTATAAATTAATTTTTGATCTTCTAAAGTAGTGATACTAATATCACATGCTTAAAATTTTTAATAAAACATAGTGTATGGTTAATGGGACAACCAACCTCAAAACATAGTGAAATCCCATCAATGAAAATCCAAATGTCATTTCCTGAATCTAAACAAGTCCTTTTATCCTCCATCAACAACCCCAAGGTCCAAAATCATGACCAAGTATTCCAAAGTACAATATTATAACTATATTATAATTTATCAACTATATAATATAATACATACAACTAATAAATAATGTAATTAATGACAAAATATTTTCTTGATATCACAACCATGCCGAAATCATGATCTATAACCAGTGGAAGGACTGTAACACTCCTAAGAAATTAATCATGGAGAAACCCATATCTTACTGAATGAAATAAGTGTCATTAAATATAATTAAATTGGAACATTTAGCTAATTTCAAACAAGAATCATGCCTTTTCCACAACTATATCCAATGGAGTTTGACCACACTTGATACACTCTATATTTATAGGCATTCAAAATCCCTAATTCAATTCAATGATATGAGGGTTGATCCATCCCAATTAAACAAAAACCTTATAATTAATTACCAAGGGGAATAAAATCAAAAAAATTCCTAATAATGGAATGAATTCATCATCAGATGACATACTCTATCTATGTTGATCTAAATTCTCATCATCCAATGAAAATTACACCAAGATATGATTAAACAATCATCTAATTATGTAATCAATATCTAGAAAAAGATCAAAACATTACCCAAATTACAAAGGAGAATATGAATCATTGTTAATGGAGAAATAAATAAATTTAATGGCTATAAATTAATAATAGGAAACATCCACGTTGAGTGGGAGAACAATCAAACATCATAAATGTAAGAATGATGACCATGTCGATAATGAACAATGGATATTTTCTCAAATATTACATAACATCTTAGATAGTACCACCCCATTTTATGGGGATATTGTGGATATATGAAGAGATATGGGAACAACTATATGGCCCTCATAAATGTGATCTTGGAATGTAAATACTGAGAGGGAAAAAATGACTAAAATATAATAATTCCCTTATTAAACAGCTGACCAGCGCCCCCAACCGATTAGTCAGTTAGGGTCCATAGGACACCTAGAACAAGATAATTGTCATGTTATGAAGTCATTATATGAAACAAAGTCAATTTTTACCTCACTCTATATCCAGTGGTTCATACTAGTGGTCATTTATTTTTTCCATCCCACAGACTAACTATTTGACATAACATAACTCTTGAATATTCCAGGCTTCCTCACTAAAAGCCTAATATTGGGGTCCTCCAAAATATTCCTTTATATTTAAAAAAACCATTATGATATCTAAATGTGATTCACTAATGTAGGACACCATGTTCTATAAAAAACCATTCAATATATAGAAAACTTAAATTCCTTCTTAAATGAATAACTCATACAAATGCGGATCACTAAGATTCTTAGAGATCAACCAATAAATTGAAATGAACTTTACAAAGTACCTTTCCCCCGCATGTTCAACTAAAAATTTTATAAATATTAAAAATATTTTTATTATAAAATATTAAAAAATTGTAATATAACAATCTTATATTTTGATGAAAAAATGTATAAATAGGATGTTACATATAGTCTTGGTCTTAGGATGGTTGATTAATCCAATAATTTTTGTTTTGGAGTCTCGATTATAAATGTTTACGAGATGTTTGTATTCCAATTTTTTTTGTATAATAGCTGGTATGTACTGTTAACTATAGTAATGATTAGTATTTTTTATACACAAATATATAATTATTATGTGATGGGAAAACATACCTAAAAAAATTGGACTTCTTAGTCATCACATTACTTCTACAAAAACAACATCATTATATGAAGATGAATTATTTAAAAAACTTAACCAACTAGATGCAATGTTTGAAAAAAAACATACATATGGAAAAATATTATTAATACACATGATACAGTGGTAAAAATATAAAACACAATACAATCAAAAAAAATTGTTTCATTCATTACTTATTCCTTGTTGGGGTTTCAAGGGGCATTTGTTTCACATTATAATAAATTCATATACACTAAATATTAATATTTATGTAATATATTTATATATTACTATGCAATAAATGATAAATGATGATATTTATCATATTTTAACACAATACTTAAATAATTTTATAAATAAACCCCGATTTATATATTTTATATTTTTTTAATGAAATGTTTCTTATGTTATGGTTGTGATTAAATATCATCAAAATCATAGTATAATGATGTTCCATGGGCATAAAAAGCCGATATCATTCTTAAATTGGATATATATAAGGGGTTATATATTATTATTTCACTATGAAAATGTATATTAAAAAATTATTTATTTTTCATGTTGTTTCTATAACATCTAAAATAAACTAATCACAAATATTGTGTATATTTTGTTTGAAATTTTATGAAAGATTTTTTATTCCATTTAAAAATAGCATTCCCAAAGAGTTAATTCTAATGATTATTAAATTATAATTTAAAATATTAATTAATTATTTAATTATTTATTATTTTGAAATACTTCCAGGACAATTGAATGTTGTTTGTATTAAATAGTTTAATTAATTTTTCAGAAATGTTTTAGAATACTAAATGGTTTTAGAATGTTTAAATACATCCTAAATATGTGATATCCTATCATGTTATTATTATTTTATTTTGTCCGAATCAATAATATTTGATTTATCTACTTCTTATCTAGTAACATATCTTATAATATTTTCTAATGATTAATTATCTAATACTCTTATAATTTTTATCTAATTCAAATTTAGTTAATTTTAGTAGAGTTCAAGTAGATGTGATTTTTAATTTTTTTGAATGCATTTTTTGATTGTAAATGGAACCAAACGAATCTATAAAAAGTTCATGGTAATTCTAAAAGGATATAATGGAATTTCTCTCATTCAAGAAGGACCATGAACAATGTAAGGAGTCCTTTTGTTTACATTATAGTAAAAAAATACTCTAAAAATAATAATTTCAAGATGAATACTTCAGGAAGGACAATTCATTATGTTTCATGTTTAATGTCCTCTCATTGGGTCTATTAGTTATTTATTTGATATTTTTAAACTCATTTGATATGCAATAAAATCTATTTTTAATCAAATAATTTTTAATAACACGTAATTAAAAAAAACAAGCTAGTTTTATATATGTAACTTGTGATTTTTAGGAATTATCCACACATAAATCCAACACATAGAGTGCATAGTATGACTCGAAGTGAATGTTTTCTATTTACAAGTAACATTCTAGTTTAAAAACAATGTCACTGACTAAAAACATGCATATATCCTTATATTTTCTTTTTTACTAGTGTAAGTGGAATCATAAGTCATTTTTTATGTGTAATAATTTTCCACAAGTCAATCAGATACATTACGTACTCGGTATTATTGAAAGTGTGTGGTTTTATTTAAAATCACCATTCAAATTCAAAATATGAGTTACATTATTTTATCTAGGAAAACAAGATTTTATGTTCCTCATACTGTAGGAAAAGTATTATTGAATCCTCTTGACATGTAAGAATCTACCTAACTTCAATCAGATAGTCGGTGTTCCTAGTATGACACAATGTGCATGAATTATGTTTAAAAGAAAAATTTTAGTTCAAAAACAAGTCACATACTAAAAGAATAGAAAATAATTTAAGAAATTTTTTTATATTTATTTTTGATTAAATTGAATCAATCAAACATTAATTTGTAATATGGTGTGGCAGATGTGGAAGAAATTTATTTTTTCTATTTTAAATTACTATTTTATTATAAAACACAAATCAACTAATAAAAATTGAAGAAGAAAAATTAAATTGTATTCATACATTATAGAATAAATTCATTGGTCATTTGAATGTATAAGAATTATCCACACATTAATTTAAGTCATTTTATTCCTTGTATCGATCAAATTATGTGTTTTCAGTTTCAAAATATCATTTTTCTTCAAAACATGCATCACTAACTAAAAACCATCAAAAAACATTCATATTGTCATGAAAATATATAAAATAGATTCATAATTCATTTTATGTAAAAAAAATATTCATATCAATATGAAACAAGGTCTGGATAATATGACAGAGGTGAATGTTTTAATTTGAAATCTATATTTTAGGATACAATAGACTTCATGTATTTACCTACATTGTTGCTGGTTTAGAGAATCATTAATAATATTGAAAATTATTTGTGTAATTTTATTGTGGTAATTGGTAATTTATCTTATGATATTTTTTCATATAATAATTTTGAAAATTATGTTATCCCCATAAGAGTGTGTTTATCATACAACATGGGTTTGGTGGAAATCCAAGTCGTTCAATTTTTTATAGAATATTTATAATTATTAAATAAAATATTAACTTTTTGTGTGGTTTAGATTGTTGATATCTATTTAAATCATCATCGTACAAAAATTTTGACATCATGGTTGAGTTTGGAATGGAAGTATTATCTTACGTATGGAATAAACTCTTTACTTGTGCTTTGGATCAGGAAGGACCCCCTTTTTTTCTTGTTCTCCTTTTATTTTTTAAGTTTCATTCCCTACTCCTTGTGTCCGTCTATGTACACCCTAGATCTTACCTTTTGGGTGTTCTAAAAATGGATAATAATGGGATAAGTAAGAGGGGATTGTTCTAGGGTTCCACTATAGAGCAATATTCAACATTAGTGGGATTGTCCCATGGATCTTGGTATGAGGCTTCAGTGTTTTATGCACTAAGGTAGTCCTATTTTAGTCTATTCATCCCCAATCTCTATATAATCATTGTACTATGATTTCAAAACACTTTTATGGTAGTTGGAGACCCCAATAAGTTCATTCAATGTATTTTTTTTATTAATTTATGGTTTATAGAATATTTTAAAGAGATGTATATTAGAGAAACCCATTTACACGAAGGGTATTATAGATATCACATACCATATGTTTTTTATTTTGCTTATGCTGAGGAGGAAGGTCACAAATGATGTTGGCTTTGGGGAGAATTCAAGCTTGAAGACTCAAATTATGGCCATGGGAATGACCAAAACACCCCATGTTAGAGAACATGGTTGTGTAAAGAACATGAAAATAACCTATCAATTGTATATAGATAGATATTATGTGGGTTACTTGGCATGACATAGTGTAGGGTAGGTGGATAGGTACCCTTTGGGACCAAGTGGACGTGTGTGTATGTTACATGACACATAGTTTTAGATTGGGAACACTAAGTTCACTACAAAATATTTCCAAGTAGGATCAGTTGATGTACATGTTGGGTAATTAAGGTGCAGGCCATGCAATCCCAACATGGAGGTATTTTTATTATTTCATCATCCTGGTGTTAGAATTAGACTCGTGAGTAGTACATTCTGAATGTAATTCTATATAGATCTTGATAGTGGAATATTTTGTCATTTAGATTTTGTATTGCTGTTGATTTGGATTGGGAGAGTTTTCTAGAGTTTTGTATAGGTTTGTAATCGTAATCCTCTTATGGGTTGGGTTGTGGGATGTGAGGACTGATTGAGGGTCACGAGTTTGTGTTTAGTTAGGGTTGAGTATGCCAAGGAAATATTTTTGGTGATTTTTTAAAATTACCTAATATGATACTAAGGGATCTCCTAGATGAGGCCCTTCATCTTGTTCCTTGATTTTCGAGTGGCTAAGGTTTTAATATCCTAACTTATGGTTTTGTACCAAATGTTTGATGATCAGTTCTATTGGTCCCTTCAGGCTAGTTTGACAATGTAGTTTATTTTCTATAGATTGAAGTTATTGATGAGTTGTTGATATTATTACAAGTGTTATTTTATGGATGACCTTATGGGAATTGTAATATATAATTTTGTGTTGTATGATATAAAGTTTATTCAAGGTTTTCTTGAGATCATATTCCTCTCAGGGTTTTACTTGAGTTAAGGATCCCCCTATTCGGTTTAATTCTATGGAATTGTACATCACAATCATTTATAATTCCCTTATAGGTGTGAGTATTATTTTATATTCCCTTGTAGGAATTATATTGATAGATGATCTATGGTTATCCATTGATGGATTCTTGGAGATGTTCCTCATGCTGAGATTATTCTCTGCATTAAATGTTATATATTGAAACCTTCTATGGTTTGTAGTTATATCTTCATGTATGTCCTACGGTATGGGTTAATGTCCATGATTATGTTGGCTGAAGAGATGCTGTTGAGGTTTTAGTTATTGGGTTGGGCATGTGATTTTATATGGACATTGTATAGATTGTTGAGGGAGCCCCATATTTTTGGTTGACCGGGTGAGGGGTTAGTTTTTTCTTAGTTTTTATGACATTATGTGTCCTTTTATGACACAAAAAATTGTGGTGGAAGAACATGGTGGTATTTTCTATGAGTTTATCCAAGGGATGATGGGATCTATGATCATTGATGATGTCTAGATGGTCGTTGATGATGTTTCAATAGTTCTTTTAATGGGTTTGAGATATAGTCGACATGTGCTTTTCCAAACCCAGGTTGAGGATTTTTGAAGATATTTACTCTTAGTAAATTTATTTATCTGAATATTTTTTTATATATATAGATCACGAATTGAAACTAAGATTTATCTTTTTGTATTCTCCTTTTTCTAGCTCTTTTTTGTTAGATAGGAATAGAGAGATAATGGGAATTATAAAGAAGTATTTTCCTCTCTAAAGATAGTAGTGTTTTACCAAGTTAGTGGATGGGTGTTCTTTGTACTGGATATTTTGAAGGACCCATGATGTGGGCTATGAAAATACCTAATGTTTACATTTGTTAACCAACTATTTATGTAAGATTTTTATGTTATGGAAATATGCTCACATTGTTAGTCGAGTACATGGAACCAGTTCAATTCATTCTATTTGAGTTCCAAAGCTCAATAGAGTTTTGTTTTATTGTCTGGGGAAATTATGGTTAGACATTATTTTTTGGTTAAATTGATTGTATCATTTTAGGAATCTTATAGGTCCTATTTAAATATACTATATATGACTTATGTCATGTGATTAGGTGATCCATGTTCTAGAAGTCTGCTATCATGGGACATAGTATGGAATATTTCCCTTGTGTGTGAGACAATTTTAAATGTATTACTATTTCCATAAATTATATTTATCCACCTATTTATTTTTTACTATAGTTTTTTATTCTACCTCCTTCTGTATGATTTTATTAAATATTTTATAATCTTTTGACTGGAATGGGAATATCATGTATGCATGAACATGTTATGATAGTAGATTATATGTTCACTGATCGAGGTGACTTATTGAGACTTATTTCTCTACAAATATAAAATGTTCATTGATATTCATGAAGACTATATTTATACTTTCACGTTATAGTATATAGTGTGTGGTTTATTGGGTAGATGACCAATGTTTCATGATCAAGTAGAGTCTCTCATGTGCAATCTCAAGACTAATATGGATAAGTTCATCTATTGTGAAGACCATGATTTTGGTTTGTCATAGAGTAGGTAGTGAAGCTCAATGTATTTATTTTCAGTTTTTTTTCAAATATTTTTATCAAATTGGGATAACATTTTTTATTTTTATCATTATTTGAGTCTATATGATTTTATGACATATTTCATATTATTACAATATAGTATTCTTTTAGTTTTTGGATATCTAATACTCTCATTTTTATTGATTTTTATGATTTTGGTTTGTTTTATAAGGTTATTTCACTTTGAACATATGATATAGTATTTCTTATGTATAATTTATACCCTCACCATGAGTCTATAGATTCTATAATATGGGGTGTTGTGTTTGAGGTCATGTGATGAGAGAGATCGTGTGACAAGTATAGTTAACCCATGACATTTCATTACATAAATGGTTATAGTTTAGTTTATATTTATGATATGGGGGTTGGTAAATAGGTTATCTAGGAACGTGTTAGAACATTTGATGAATATCATACTGGTTAATTTCAAACACCTTTTTCAATAGGCTTGCAATGTTGGCTGGGAATGAGATTTTGGTACATAGTTTTTGTTTTTATTGTTATGTGATTTCACCCAGTTTGATGGAATTTCATTTTCAATTTATGTATTTATTGGGTTTTAAATATTTTCCAATGGGAAAGATTCCAAATCTCATGTATCATTATAGACATGTAGGATTCACATGAAATATACATTTCTATGTGTGACTGTACTGATGATAGGTGTTCAACTATTAAAAGTTTATACACTTACTTATAAGTAGTGTTGTCTCATATAGCTCATTGGTTCCATTCAACTAAACATAAACACATGTATATTTATTTTACTCACATAGTAGGACATATGAACTTGATAGTGATATTTTTTCAATGATAGTAATGTATTTTTTGTGACGAGGGATACATGGTGACCATTATTGGTTGTTTTGTATCTCATGTACCTCGTTTTGGATCAGTGGGGGATCTAATTCTTGAGATATGTTTTGGATCGATATTGAATTTTCCTGAGGTTCATGTTTCCATGATGTTACTTATTTTATCTCACTCCACATAAATTTTTCAATTTTTTTATATATTTATTTTAGAATTTTCCTTGAGTTTTTAGTGCTTCAGGATAAAGTATTGAGAATTGAGAATTTATCCTTTAAAAGCATGGTTAATGTACACAGTTTAAATAAATATGTATGGGTACCTGAAAAGTAACCCAATTTTAGTTCACATTCTTCATACATGGTTTGGTTTACATGGGTAGTGAATGGTTATGTACACAAAATGATTATACTAGGGAAAAATGGGTCGTTATTTTATACCTAAGGGAGTGGGAACACAAATTTTACATTTTTATTATAATCCATGTTACATGATTTCCATATGTGTTAGAAATTGAGCAGAGCCATTACACATAGCTGTTGCATGGTTTCCAAAATTGTGTTTCAAAACCATGTTTGGTTCCCATGTGATTCTAGTATAGGCTTCATAGTTGGCTCATAGTTTACCAAACCATGTATTCGTGCTATACAACCAACCCAGGTTTTCAAATTTTGGAAAATTATATATCTTAACTTCATCTATTTTAATCTTAAAGCACATAATTATTCCCCAAATTGGGGTCTATTCCCTCCAGGTTCCTCCATCTTCAATTCCTATCATTCTTTAGATATTTTTGTGGGGATTCTAGAAGGATCTTTTTTTATTCCTCATGGTTAGGTCCATTCATCATATTTACCATTCTTTCATATTCAACCTCTTGATTTTACTCTTCATACCATATGTTATTACTCTTCCCTTATTTATTGTTTATACTTTTTATTTTGATATAAATTTATAGTATTAAATTTTTTATAGGATACTTTCATATATAAATCCAGTATCAGTTGATTTTACTTTAATTTAAAAGGTGTTTCTCTAATTAAATTATTTATATAAGTTTTTTTTATTATCATTTCTAACCAAATGTTTTACTTGATAAAATAATGGCCCTTATAAGTGATTATTGATATTTTAAAGATTTTTTTCATTCGATGGGGATTTAAAAAATTTTCTTAAAATGATTTGGTTTTATTTGTTATCCTCAAATTGATTTACATTTTCTTTTCTAGAGAATTTATCATGACCATTTTGGAACATTAGGTTATGGTGTTTAAATAAAAACTCATTCATGATATTTCAATTAAGCAATCATTATAAAAATAATGGAAAATATCACTATTATCAGCAAATTTTAATTTTGATAATTTTATGATAACAGAGATATTCAATAATGGGGTGCTCTGGGAGGTTCGTTTTTATATAAATATTATTATTATTATGGTATATATATAAATTCATATATTTTTTAAAAAAAAATTATTTTCACACACCAATTTTACATATATCATGGGAATTGAGAGAAGCCAACAGGTTATATGAGAGAAAATGAAGAAATATCATTGTATTATGCTCTAGCTAGCGGCCTAAATTACAGTATTTTCACCCCTTTTGAAGTCTTTTCCTTAGTTAGGATATGAAGAATATGACTTAGTATTATGGATTTATGATTAATCATGCACACATATATACTGGATTCTATTAGGTTTTTTATATTCTATATTTTCCTCTCAACTCCTAGGTAATTCCATGTTGTTTGTAAATTTATTATAATATATTTAATGGAAATTTTTGTATCGTTTTTTTTAAATTATGTGCTACTTATCATTACAATTATTCCTTCAAAATTTCTCTAATTATCATTTTTAATATGATATATATTATAATTTATTCTGGTTTTATTTTTCCCCTTTATATAGATTTTTTTAATTAAATGGATTTTGAAGATTATTGGCAAGTAATCCCTTTTCATATTTTATGAAAGTCTTCTAAAAAAATGTTTTTGAAAACACCATATTTTATTTAAATATTTTCAGAATTATCCAATTAAAATGACAAAAACATATATCTGAATTATGAGTTATTTTAAATAAAATGATGAAATCTTACAATGATTAGTTTTAGATACTAATTTAAATCTTAACGATTTTTTATACACAATATTTTGAACTATAGTGAGACGGGTATTTCACATTAAGGTAATACATGTTATGAGGATTACATTGGAATGAATACTAACCTTTGTGTTATTATTATCATATTAATTGTTTTAGGATCGGGTTGTGGATTTGATTTGTTAACTATTTAGTGATTTTTAGTTTTGTGATGTATAGTGATCTGCATGGTCACCTAGAGATCTGGTCGGTTGTTTGGTCTCATTTTTGGTTAACGTGATTTTTTTTCTATTCTAGACATCTCTATCTTCTTTTATTTTTCTTTATGAAATATTTTATAGAACATTTCAATATATATACGGTTATATATTAATCCTAATATGATCTGTTATTATTTGTTTTTATTTTGATGTTAATTCATTATTTTGGCATTGATGTCCAATGTAGGCATAGGTCATGTTGGATATCCATTTTTTTTTCTAATTTAGGTATGATTATATTTTATAAGATATATTCATTCCCATGAGTTCTCTTCTTATTCCCTAATATGGGTTCTGCCTCCCTTGGGTTATCAGGTATGTACCTCATAAAGGTCACAAGCCGACACAAGAGATCCATTCGAGGGAAACATGAGATTGTTAAAGATGAAAGGGAATTATACACTTAAGTTATTTATAGGTCACATGTTCTAGAGATCCATTATTTATCTAGGTAGTAATGTTATATTGGATTAAGATCATCATGACTTAGGTTTTTTGTGTGAAGATGTTTTTGGACAACAATTTCAACATCGAACAATGAGTCACCATAGGATGTATGGTTTTGAGTTCTTTCATATTATATTTTTATATTGTATGACATTTAATGGTATTACTAGATGTTGTTTTGGAATAATTATTGTAAATGTGTTACTAATGTTTTTTTTGTGTTTTTGATATATTGGAAGTCATCGGTGGGCTTTTAGGGTTTGGAAACCCATGTAAAAACAAGATACATGGTTTCAACTAACTGTACATGGTAGAAGTTTGATTGAATCAGAGACCTACAACTTTTTAACCAAGTCATTTGTGGTCACTAGTCCACAATAAAATTAAATTGTATTTCATATATTTTATAAATTTTTTATAAAATTGTTTCTAATTTTAAAATACTAATTTTAAATGGTGAATATTTTTGTGTTTAAAGATGAGAAATGAAAACATTAAACTTATTTTAAATTTATTCTTTATTCATTAATATATAATTTAATGTTTTTGATGAAGTTTTTCATTTATAAAGAAAACAATGATTCATTATTCAATTTAAAAAGTTTGTGTGTGTGGATTTAAATGTCATTTTAATGAAAATTAATAATGGGAGAGTGATTTTAAGAGAAAATTTCATGTTTTGGAAATGAAATAAAGGGTTTTATTAAATAAATTAAATATATTATTTTATAAAAATTATGAATTTATTTTAAAATGATTGACTATCGACCCTATTTATGACTTTTAAAGATTTATTGGTAAAACATATTTTTGGTTTTTAGAATTTTCTTTAATAATATTTTGATATTGATTTTCTCTTGATTGAGTTATTATTTTCATGTTATATAGAGTAAACACCACCAATATTTCCTGAACATAAGATGGGAAAATATTGGCGAAGCTCCATTAGTAGACCCTTTAGTTGATCAAAATAGATATCTCAATATAGAGTCACAAGAGTTAAATTCTAAACTCTTTTTTAGTCAACCGAATCCTCAAAAAGTGGGGGTTGGGGAGGATTTATTGAGGAGGATTGAGAGAATCATTGGAATTCATGAGTTGGAAGAGTCTTTAATGATAAAACACTTTCATTGATGGTATGTGTAATAAGTGATGGACTTTTGTTGTTCAGAAAAAAGGCCTGATGGGACCAGACCTATAAATTTGTAAATGTTTTTACATATAACAGTATTTTTATGAGTATTTGATAGTGGATAATTCATTGATGTTTTACTAACTCAAATAGGGTTAAAATTAATTATTTTACTACATATATCAATTTTTTTGTTCAAGTACCCTTCCCTTTAGAGTTGGTGAAGGATGATTCATTAAAGACTTGATATTATGAGAAATACATTTATACCAAACACTAGTAGAGTGTTTCAAAACTAAGATTATCTTTTGATGGTAATGTTTTGATGTAGGAGGTCTAGGTTCATGACATTTTTTGGTAGGAGTGATTTATGTAATTAATCCATCCTCGGTTAATGGAAGTGTTGTATGGGAATCCCAAGAAGGAATATGGAGATGTTATAGATGAGTTTGTAGTTATTGGAATCTAGAGGTATCCATATTTATTCTTTAATTTATCATAGGGTGTAGATGTTATTGTAACACAATTGAAACAATTAGGGTCATGGGACACCTTCATGTCAATTTTCTCTAAGGGCATGTTATATTTGTAGTAGTTTGTTCCATCATCATAGGTTATTCAATGAAATTTCTTTGAAGATGATTCCAACTAGATGTAAACCTTTATGTGTTTTCACAAATATTATTAGTGAAACTATTTTTTATCCAACCCCTATTTGAGTTATTAAATTTTAACTCTCTATGTTATTCTCCCTTATGGCATACATGGTTTCTTATTTTGGAAATGATTATGTGTTATAATGAAGTATGTTACTTATAGAAATTATAAATTTATTTTGGTTAGATTAAAATAATCCTAAAATAGAATAGAGGCCTCCATGGAATCCTTTATCTATTGAGAATTATTTTTCCTTATTTATTTAACATAACTGGTTCTATTTTGAGAATATTTCTAGATGGTAATCCATTTTTCTATTAAGACAACCTATTTTTAATCTTCTGTCCTATTTTGATGATGTCAGGGTATTTGAAAAATACCATTCTATTTGGTGGAATTGATCATCTTGAATTATAATTTTTGTATCTTTGGGGTCTCAATGAGGTCATAGTGTTCTTCAGTTTTTTTAGGTCCTGTTATTCAATTTTGTCCTGTCCATTTTCTTTTATCAAGTGAATCAATCTAATATTTCATGTTGAAGAAATAATTATGGTCAAGATATTTTCCCCACATAGACTAATTTTTCCCATGTATTTTTTGTTAGCCTTATTTTAAGTTTTGTTAGTTTTTAGTTAATGTATTTATTTTCAATATGTTTTAGTTTATTTAACAATTTTTGTGAACTGCTTGAGAAAAACCCATACAACTACCTGACATAGGACCTATTTTCATTTAATTATTTTATTTAATTTTTAGACAATGTGAGAAGCATATGTTTAGGTAGAAATAATTTATATCCAATGAAAACCAGTTTGGATATTTTGTTCCTAATGGTGAGGGTTCACAACTTTTAGAAAATTTGAAAAAACAATGAAAAAACATAAAAAATGGAATTATAATTTAAATAATCTTTTCCACATAGTTGGTACATGGTTTCCCAAATAGTGTGGCCTAACCATTTGAGGTTACCAGATTAGTCTGTTATTGGGAATTCTATTGGAACATAGTTTACCATACCATGAAACCTATCCAGGTTTTAATTTTTTTTAAATCATCATTCATTCCTTAGTCTATTTTAATACTAAATCCCATTTTCCAACCCCAATAATTTCACATGACCCCAGAACCTCCCTATTTAATTATTATAATCTCATTGACAATTTTTATTATTATTCATGGTTTTTTACCAATTCAACAAGGTTAGTTCCATCCTTCTTAAATTTTTTTCTTTCCCTCTTCATTCTTCTAGTTTTGAAATTCTTCTATTATTATATTTATTCTTGGATGAAATATTTATATAAAATTAAAACATATAATAATTATGGTTTGATATCAATGGCCTATGAGGCTCATCTTGATGACAATCCTTTAAGTTTGTGTAAAAAATGAATTTCTTTTATTGGTTTATGGTAGGTTTCTCTATGTATTTCTCTTTAATATTTTAACCATAAATTTCAATGTTTTTTATAATCGTCATAAGGATATCAACTTAGTATTGAATGGACTAAAGGTAAATTTTAAATAGAAATAAAGACTCACTTGATTTTAATATAATTATAAAGGTATTACTATCTTGAAATAATTAATATAGGTGTATTTTGTAAAATAATTCACAAAACTTATTTGATTAAATTTGGAAATGGTATTTGTATGTGATTTTTGATATTTTCAATAATTTTTTTGATCGGGCAGGTTTTCAACTATTTCCATGAATTTTTTTCGAGTCCATGGTACCCCAAAAATAGATTTAAATGATTCCTAAATGAATGTGGAAAATTCATATTGGCACTTTAAGGAAGGGTTTCTAATAAAAAAATCATTGGGATATTCCCCTTCAGTTATTATTTTAAAAATTTATGATAATTCCCCAGTAATAGGTCACTTATAAATTGATAAATTTAATGAGAAATGGTTTATCAATTAGAGGGGTTCTTGGGGTGGTTATTTTGATTGTGAATCTTATTCTTTTGGTGGTTTATATTAAACATCATAGTTTTGTTTTATTTAATTTCTTGGATCACACTGATTTTCCATTTTTTGTGGGAACTAAGAGTATATGATTGAAAATATTATAATACATATTGCAAGAGAATCATATTACACTATGGATAGTGGATATTATTATATAAATTTATCTTATTTTTTTGTTTTCCACTGATTTCAAAAATTTAGGAAATGACGAAGCATTAGGGAACTTTAATTGAATCTGGCAAGCTGAAATGATGGATAATATGTTCTTTAGTATGTTCTAGACTTTCTCACCATCTAATATATAATCCTAGGATAATTCAAATTTTATTAGTAAATATTAGTTGTTTTTTACCTCTATATTGATATTTGATGAGTTACATCGCACATCCCATTTTTTATGACCATTAACTTGTTATTATTATTTTTATGATTGAATTTTTGATTTCTTATTGTTATCCTTGGGATCATTCTCCATTAAATATAAATTCATTTCACTTAATTTTCTTATGAAAATGAATTGAATCTCTATCAGTTTCATTGTATTAATGTTCTATAAATATTATTTTTTAGGAAACACCATATTTTATCTTATATTTTTAATAACTACACTTTTAAAAACCTGAACAACATGTTCTATGTAAGTTATTTTTTATATAATTGGAGGGTAAAAAATTGATTTTTATTCAAAAATAATTTAAAAGTAAACCCATGTTAATAAACTATATTTCAAACTAGTAGGAGATTGGTATTTCACACTATATTAATACATGGGGTGTTGTTTTCCTGGGAATGTCTGTTGTATTTTTTTCTCACTCCTATAATATATACAATTTCATGTTTTAGTTTAGCATAGATTTGATCACCCTAGAATGATGTTGGGTTTTATAATGGATGACTAACCCATAGGGTCACATGGAGATTTGGTCGGTTTTTTTATTTCATTTTTTATTTAAATATAGATTTATTGTTTCCTGCCATATTGGACATGCATTATTATGTATCTGAAATCATCTTTAATCATTTTCATTAATTTTATATTATACGTTTAGTCCTTCTAAACGTTTTTTTGTTTTATTTTATGTTGAATGAAATTAATTATTTCTTAATTAAAATCCAATATATAGATGAATAATTATAGAACATTTTTTGGTTTTCAGTTAATGTTTTTTATATATTTTTGGTGAAATTATTCCAATAAGTTCCCTTTTGATTCCTTATGGTGCTTGCCTCTACCATGTGGAATTCAATAACTTGTATTTGTGAGATCATGGGATGACTTTGGAGATTGATTATGGTGAGGAAAAAGTTGGTATTTGATATTTGGGGTACTATGGTGGGGTTTCCTTTCAGCATGTATTTTGTATGGCCATGTGTGGGGCCTAGAATTACCACTATCACCAGTGTCTTGGGTGTGCATTGTTGATCTTCCATTTTAGGGGTCCCATAGTGTTCTACTATCACTATTATATTATTATCTTTTTTGAGATTGTGTTTATCCATCAATATTATTGGTACATTAGAGGTGGGGCGCTTGGGGTGATCATAAACACATGGTTGGAATGAGAGGGAATATTTTGTTGGATTTCTAGCCCTATTTGTATTGGTTTCAATATGGATAGTGTGATGAGATATTGGTTGGATGCTCATGGATTTAGATGAACACTATAGTAGAGGTTGGTCATGTGTTTGATCATTTAATGAGATAGATTACTCAATTTTAATGAGTTAGGCTGAGGGTGGCCTATCTTATTGGAACTGGTCTACATGAGGAGAGTGTTTAGTGGTTTATACATGTTAGGATTTGATTTCAAGGACTTGTGCTATGTGAGAATGTGTTTTGTTTAACATTGTAGTTCATGATATCCCAAGAAAGGTAATTAGATAATCACTCATCCTAGATGTGATGAATGGTGGATGGTGTGGATTTTCAGTCAAAATCCTTATTGAGGAAGGGAATGTTCATTAGGGATATAAATTGTGTCTATTGGGCTATGTGTAGGTTTGTAAATAATTGTTCATGTAAATACCCCATCTCCAATTTCCAAGAGTCTATGGTTACTTTTTTACATTTGCACTATATACATGAGATAACATCAAAAATGAATGAATAGTTTAATAGTATAGTGAACTAGATACAAACATGTGTCATACATTAAAGTAAAATAAATCATAAAAATATAGAATATAATTATTTTGTCCCCATGATATCAATCAAAAATTTCTTGTTCAAAACTGGGAGAAAGGGAATAAAATTTGGGAGACCTCTAATGTATGGTATGGTTTAGCAACAATAGAAACTATACTGAGTAAATATGATTTAATCAATATAGCATGGTAAATTATTGAAACATATTCCATATAATCAAGGACATATTCATAGAGAATAATATTTATGAAATAAAATATGATTATATAATTTGTTATAATTGATCACATGACCATTGAATTAATCCATAGATATCATAAATATTTAAATAATAATTTTGACATTAATAAATCACTATTTAATTTTGTAATGCATAATCCTAGACATAATAAACATATAATTTATGAATCTTACCAAGCCATCTATTTAAATGGATATGGCTATGGCCAAGTACCCAAACTAGCTTGTCTCATGATATATACTAATTCATTTAGGGGATATGTAGTTTTGGGACCCACCCTTCTCATAACAGGTATAACTCATTCATCATATGAATAAAAATACAATTTAATCAATATTCTTTAATAATGAATGATTTTCCATATCTAATTGAGTGGAATATGAAATATCAATACTTTCCCATGTCAAACTGACCATAAAACATCTAGAGAAATAAAATTATTAGTATCATTACAACATATCCTTAGTATATATTTAGTGAAACAATGGGTTTTTAAGTTTTATTGATATAAATACCATAAAATTTCCATTAAAACATTTATGAGGAAAATACACTTTTAAATACAAAATTAAATTTTTACACATAAAATTATCAAGAATATTATAAAAAATAAATTTCATAAGAAAATGGAATATTTTAAATGAATCATATAATAATTTATTGGTTAAAAAATTGGAAATTTCATTCATGTCATGTATGGTAAAAAAAGTATTACTTTCACATATTTGATAAAAATAAAAAATTGCCTTATTATGAAAAAACTAGATTATTCAGTATAATTTGACATAAAAAAGTAAATCATGGATAAAAATGATGTTTAAAAATAATAATATAATATAAAAAACATCCATGAAAACATTTTTATAAATCATGGATATTGAACAAAAAGTATTTTCGATGAAAAGGATAAATGAAGTCTGTTTTCCATAAAACATTCTATTAGTCTCTTGAGTTATCAAAGAATGAAAAATGTATGTAAAATATATAATATCTATAAATGATCAGTTTAGATGAAAATTCAAGAGTTTGATGAGATTTAGATCATAAAATGGCATTATCATAAAATTAATCATATAAAATCGTGATGAAAATTAAATTTTAACATTAAACCCTTGCAAATTTGATAACTTCTAAATCCAAAACCCCATTGGGGAATAATATTAAATAAAACATTAAATATCATGAAAAATATTATACAATTTATAAATTTACAAATATTAGCATAGAAAGCACAAAATATAATAGATTTTTTTTAATATTTTCAATGTTTTCTAGAAATAAATGTGAGACAGGAAATGCCTTAAAAAGATCACACCATTGATGTTAGAATTAATAAATCAACTACTTTAATGTTACAAATATAAATCCTCAAGAAAAAGTGGAAATAAAACATAATAAATTTAAATTTAAATTCACACATAATCATAGAATAACATATTTAATAAAGTATAATATAACCCGATAAATGGAATTTGAGTTATGAAAACCCTTACCTAAAATTCTTCTTACATCCAAAGTTCTCTAAAAATATATATAATAAATTAAAATTTAATTTAATTATATAAAAGGATCATTTAATTATTTATAATGTCATTATTTTTCCACTGATAACATTTCTAAACCCATTTATTAATAATTAATTATTATAATCTATGTTTTTGAGTGTCAACTATTCTATTTTTTTGAGTTTTTTGGGTCAGTAATTGTAGTTCATGTATGTTGATGATTATTTCATCATATCTAGAAATTTAATTATGATATTAATGTCATACATACTCACAATATATATATATAATTATTTATATTCTTTAATAAAATATAAATATAGAAAAATTTATTATACTCTTTAGAGAGATGGTAGGTTGTATATATGCTTGAATGTAGTTTTTATTTTCTGAATAATGGAACAAAATAAATGTAATACAATAATTAAAAAATTTAGAAACATTATTATAGGATATTTATTCATCTGTCATATCATTTTTTCCATCCATGTATTACATAAATGAATATAAAATCACGTTATTTTAGGAAGGTGGCAATCCACATGTACACACGAGCGACGTTATTATTTTCCAATAGATTGTAAAGTAAGAAAGAAGAAGTGATATTATAATTTTAGAAAAATAAATATTTCATAAATATCATGTATAAAGTTTAAAAACACCATAATAACCATCCATGAAATTTGGATATGAAAAACAAATTACCCTACTTCATTGATACGATGATCTATATGTATGTATGAAAGATGTTTTATCTTTCCATGGGATTAAAATTTTTGAAAATGATTATAAAATAATCATAATAATTTACTAGTATATTTTTAATAGTATTCTTACTATTTTAGGATGGGTTAAATATATTTATAATATGTATATGAAGATATAGATTTTAATGAGCTGGTGAAGAAAATTACCACTTCTTTAGTAGAATTCCTTTAGATTTTCTATTCAGGGACTAATATTGGTCTTTTGTGAAGACAATAACCTTTGGAAGATGGATAAATATGTTTAAAAAATAAACGATAATGTATTGTTTCATCTGTAATGCTAAAAATTATTCAATGAAAATATTGAAGGGGTTTTCCTTTATAAGGTATGGAAATAACACTATGGGAATTAAAAAAATGAAATAAAACTAAGTAATTCTAAAGAAAATTAATTACAAATGTACATATATTTTATTAAACAGAGTATAAGTTCGAAACATCATCAACAATTGAATTTAGATAGTATTTTTCAAATTTAATACTTATCTTTTTTTATCGAACCGTATGCTGAAAATTTTTAATCATAACATCAGTGATGACATTTTCATAAATAATGGGATATAATTTTACTTATAATGTTACAATTGGAAAATAAATTATAGAGTTTCAAAATTCTATAGCACGTGTTATTCAAAATTTCCCCTTTCATGGTTTTCATCACTATTAAATAATATAATAAAATAATATTTTTTAGAATATCATTATTTTTTTTACATTGTTCACATAATTTGATATTGAAGGCGATATAAAAAAATTGAATTATAATATAAAACTTTTTCAAATATATAATATGTTATATTAATCTATGATATAAATTTAACCCTATTATTCAACAAAATTTTATTATATTTAATATTGTAAAAAATTATTAGTTTTATTTTAATATTAATTCAATAAGTATATATTCCGAGTTGAATAATCATTTAATGTAATTATTAATTCACTAAAAATTAAAAATATAATACCAAAAAAAATCTCTTGGAATTAAAAATTTATTATTTAAATTATATTATTTTTATAATAATGTAAATATTTTAGAGATATTAAATTCACGATGGTGACATTATATATCTATTAGTTTCATAAATTAATATTATGGTCATTTTAAAATGCCTATAGGACAAAGTGGGCATATATTTGACACTTGGATGTAAATGAATTATATACACTCGTAAAATAGGATGAATGAATGTTTAATATAAATTATAAATCATTATTCCATAGTTTTAACCCTATGTTATCAATTTTTACCCTTACTGAGGTGACAATATTATTATGGATACGATTCATATTTACAAAAAATAAAAGATAAAAATTTACCAAATTTGAACATACTAATTCAAAATATGTTATCCATTTTTTTAAATATTCAATCTCTAAAATTGGATGATATTATTTTAAGATAAAATCCAAAAACACAAAAAAAAATCAAAAACAGTTCCTTTTTAAGTATAAATTTATTTTATCCAAATTAAACAATATAATAGTTAAAAATAAACCTAATTGGAGTATACATAATATATTTAACTAATTAAACTTTTAAACTATTTAGGAAAATGTAATTGTGTATATTCTTGAAACAAAAGAACATTTTTCAATAACAATCAGTAGTAATCACTATTCACTAGAAAATAAATCATTGTATAAAAATCCCATAAATTTAATGTATGATAATTATTATATTAATATTTTAGTAAATCTATTTATTTTATCTAATAAAATCAATAATTTATACACAAATATAAAAAAATATCTCAAACAAATCATTTATAATTTTTTTTGTAGGAAATGTATTTTTTAATCATAATATAATGTCATAAAACCATAAATTATTATTTCTTAATAATTATTTAATAAATATACATTGAGTTGTAAATTTATGTATTTGTCATTATTTGTTAATTCTTATTCATACTATCCAATTCAATGGTTAGGATATAATCTTTATATTTAAATAATATTATTTCCTCATTCGTTTAAGCTCGATGTTTCTTTTCATATACACTAGTGAAGAAATGTTATTATTTTAAAATATATTCTTCTTACATTCTCTCCAATTTAATATTTGAACTTATTCTAAGTAATAAAGTGTTTGATATTTGAAAATTCCATTATTGAAAACCATCATCATAAAAATTCTTAATCAAATTTTCTTTAAAAAAGGGAAAGTGGGAAACATAATGGTTACATGAAATAACAAATTATCATGTTCCCAAATAAGGATAACATTGATGTGATTTTAAAATTTTTATATATAGGATAAAATAAGTATCCAACAAATAATATATAGTCATATAGAGCATGGTTTGTAGAAAGCTAATGATAAAAAATGTTAATTGATTTTTATTGAATGACCATCAATTCATATGAAATAATGTTCAAGGAAATCATTTTTTTATCGGGATTATTTTCCTATAGTAATGGTATTATTTTACAATTAATATAATAAACACAATAATATATTATTACATGATTTATTTCCATTTTATATGAAATGTTTCATCCTTTTTTTGTGCTTCGATCAATTTCCACTTCATCTCTTATTCCAAGAAATTATTATAGATTGTTTCTATGATTAAAGCACTAAAATTCAACATTATTAGATTATTATATACCTAAAAAAATTCATCATATTAGTACGTATTTAAAAATTCCAAAATATTTTTAAAAATTTCTCCAATAATGATAAATAATGTATTTTTGTTTAAATAATTAACAACAACACCAAGAGTTTAACTTAATCCACTCCATATATAGGTAAACTTAATACCCATCCAAAAAATGTTTGTGCAAAATAAAAATAAACTTTTTTTAATATGGTAATTAAATTTAAAAATCCTACTAAACTTTAATCTCCCAGGGAACATAATATTTTTATTTCACATACTAAACAAGTGAAGACATTATTTTCTTTTAAAAAATAAAACAAGCCTAAATAATCGCACAAACTGAGGGAAAAATATATTTCTCTTAAAATTATCTTTATTATTATTCATAAAATAAAATAAGAATCTATCAAATATATTCAATAAATCAAAAAAATCCTTCAAAGGTAACATAAACCACATTATCATCAAATAAAAAATCATTATCATAGTTAACAATACTATATTTTATACTTTAACAATAAAAATAATTTTAACCAAATAATATTTTTATATCAACCTATAAAACACATTAAGTGATATCAATTATCCAGTTATGGTTTTTCTATAGAATATCACATCACCATTAAATTAAATGTATAGGTTATTTTTACCAATCAAAATATTGTTTCAACTTCTTAACAATAAACATATAGAGAACAATCATTATGTGATTAATGATTCTTATAAAAAAATACCATTTAAAAATAATAATTCTATAACATATCTATTGAATAACATTACATAAACACTTAAATATTTCTACATCCTTTTTAAACCATTAACTATGATTTTTATGTCTTATTCTTAAATAAATATTTCCATTCATATCCTATTTTTATTCTCTTCATAAACCAAATCAAAACCTTTACTCATACAACCTTTCTGATCCAATTTGAGAGAATTGTCCCTAGGACATAGACATTCATAATGCATGAACTTCAAAAAGATAAGACAGTCAACCATTGATTGTGCATTAGGGAAACCACTATTCACATCTATTGTGCTAAGAAAAATTTTCATTTTTCTCCATAATTACATATTATATGTACTAATTTTCCAAACACAAAACATATTCCCATTCCTCAGAAAATTTTCATTGATTGTTTCTTACCAAAGTATATACTTGTAGTAATCAAAATATGATATATTCCATGGTCTTTATAGTTAGTTCATACAAGGTAATGGAATATACACTAGACGGGGTGAATAGACAAAATTAATAATTTATTAAAAAAAATTGTTTATGTAAAATAATTATTAAAGTTAATTATGAGTTAATTTATAATATACTAAAAGAGATAACTCAATGATGATTTCAATTATAGACTTATCTATAGTGGTCCTAGTATACTATTATACCTCTCGACTCAGGGAGATATTTTTTTTAACTAATCTATTTTTTTAGGGGAATCATATGCTGATTATGGAATTATTTTTTATAAAGTGGAGGGGTAACCACACTGACACACTGAATTTTGTATATGGAGTCAAAACCTAAATAAGAAACTGTATTTTATCTATAATAGTCACAACCAAAACAGTTTTTAATTTAATAATATAGGAGTCACAACCTAATAATGGAGAATAATAGTAATTTTTTTGGTAAAATCATATTGAGATAAATGAGTTTACATGAATGATGATAATAAGTGTTATAGACACAAGAAAAAAATAACAAAGAAGATAACTAAAAAAGAGTAGTATATTTAATGGTTCTTAAGGATGGGATCTTCTCATCTCATAAATTTAGTAAAGAAGTTGAAGAAATTTTTTTCAACCATTGAGAGATCATCAATTATTACTGAGAAATATTCATCACATGAATAATGTATAAAAATAACTGTAACACCACCACCACATTCATCACACATTATCCCTTTGAAATTGTTATATCTCTCTTTGAATACATGTCTTATGATTAGTATATTACTTATATACTATAGAAAGGCTGAATCTAATTTTTAAAATAAACAAATTCAACACATATAAGAGGGGTTAGAGAACTAAAAAGCCAAAAAAATGATAAAACAAGATTTTGATCAAGAGGGATTGAATGAAATATTATCATTGTATAATAGTTGTACACCTAACATCCAATTATTAAAAACAATAATCTACAATTCAGACAATATTTATATTAAATATTAAATAATTTAAAGATTATCTAAAAAATATAACAAGGAATTATCACATTATAATTTTATGTTTAATTTTTAAATTTGATATCAAAAGACATAATTATTAAAATCGGCAAAAAATTGAGAGTAAATTCAAAATATAATAACATTTAATTATATTTTTTAAAATATTATGGAATGTAATTTATATCAACTTCTATTAACTTATAAACAATAAATTCAATGAAAAAAAAGAAAATAAAAAAAATGATATTCAAGCTATACGTTTCATCTATGAAAATAAAATAGCCTTTGACCATCATAAAACAGGTTTAAATTTATGAAAAAATGTTCACAGATTTTGTAAATATTTAATTTTAATTTATGAATTCATTAAATAAATTATAATATGTGATATAAATATAATATGAATTGGTATATAAAACAATTTGTAAAAAAATCATTATTTTAGATTTTAGAAGAACCATCATAATTTCACCGATTTAAGTAGCCAAATTCATGTATTGGTTTTCAGATAGGCCTTTTTTTCTATGTAATAGAATCGACTGCATAATTGAATATGTGAATGAATTTCATGTAAGGGAATTTATATAAGGGATTCATGTAAAAATAATCACCATAGAGGATATTCAAATTAGAAAATTGATCGTGTATCCAAAATTTATAATATATTCTTAATTTTGAAATCTTTAAAAATATTGGCATTTCAAATTTTAGAGGTACACATGCATCGATAAAAAATATTCATCTTTTAGTACTAGTTAATTATATTCAGAAAAAATCATTATCTTTAAAAATTATCAATAATGAATTTAATCATATTTATGAAAATCATGTTATTATTAAAAAAGATGAAAATTAATTCTTGAATATAGTATAAAATAGACTGAAAAACATCAGTAACTTTTATCCTTATTTCAAAAATTATAGAGATCAATTAATAAGTTGATTTTTTATGATGAAATTTGAATATTACACTTATATTTTGAAAATAATCTC
This sequence comes from Viscum album, assembly GCA_963277665.1. NCBI lineage: Eukaryota > Viridiplantae > Streptophyta > Magnoliopsida > Santalales > Viscaceae > Viscum > Viscum album. Next base: position 235,771,990 of record OY728158.1, read on the forward strand.
TCAATTTGGAGTTCAATATCTCAAGATATGGTGAAAATATAGAGGCTAACTAATTCTAGAAAATCAATTATTTGGGGAACAATAAATTTTCTACATGGAAGTTTTGGTTATGTGAATTGGCTGTGTGGGAATAGTTAAAATCCTATAAATATAACATAGTAAGGTCCCAAATTATTTATTGATCATAATAAACCAATATAAATCATGTATAACATGTTATGATCAATCAAACTGGAAATCTAAAAATATTTTTAGAAAATAAATAATATGATATACTCAATGTAAGATGTTTTTTAATCAATCAAAATTCCATGTATTAAGTATTTTAAATGAATTCTAGAAAATAATTTATTATAAATTGGATCAAAGATCCAAAAATTATTCTCCCAAACTTTAATAATTATAAAATGAAGCATAATTTCAAAAACATCTCCACATTATTCAAAATATAAAAAGGTAGTGTTTTTATATAATTTTTTTAAAAAAGGATATAAATACTGTGAGGATTTCCATTAAACACTCGTATGTTAAAAACTATTTTAAGGATTATGTAAACTTTTATCAAGATACATGATAATTTCATTAATATTTAAAAATAAATAATTAAAGTTTGTGAAAAGAATTTTTAAATTTTGTTTGAGAGATAATGAGAAATGTTTTATTACTAAAGAAATTAATGAATTTTGAAGTTTTAAACATTAATTTTACATCATGTAAAATATATGATAAGAATTAGAACACATATAGAGTAAATTAATATATATACATCAATTGAAAAAATTAAACAGAAAAGTTTATTCTTGATTTTATGATTTTCATGTAAAACTGAATATTTCGGCTTTTAAACCTGCAAAAACTCCCCTAAACAAATAAAAAATAGAAAAATTAAGAATCCCACATTCCAATATAAAATGTAATATTTTCTAACAATTCAATATCTAATGTTTTAGTATATATGATTTTATATTGATTTTCTGTGTGGATAAACTCTGGAAAAATAACTCCATAATTCCAATTTTCTTAAATATAATGAAATCTCAAATTGAAATGATTTTTATAAAATGTATGGAAGGATTAACAGAATTAGAAAAGGAAGTGTTTTTATCACAATAAATATGAAATTTATCAAGAAAAATATTTAAATCACAAAAGGTTTTATTAATCCATAAATATTGAGTGCAAAAACTAGTAGTAGAAATATACATAGATTCTTAAAATGGTAGAGTAACATATAATTTCTTCTTAGAAGACAAAAAACTAAACATTTTACAATAAAATGACACATATATAATGATATTTTTCATTCAATTCTACTCCCTCCAACATTAGATTCAGAAGAGGATATTAAATAAAACCCATTACACCTAGGTTAAAACAAACCAAATATAATAGTTCCTTTTACATATCAAATTATTCAATTAACAAAAATTATAATGACTATCATATTGATTAGATTGAAATATTAGACATATAAAAATAAACATGATTTTAGTTATATATTTTATTTAATAAATTAGACTACATATATTGTTTTATAAACATTTATATCACCATATTTACTATATGAATTAAAATCTAATATAAAACCAGTACTAATATATTTTTTCATATATTTATATGAATTTATACCATAACTTTTAACCAAATAATTATCATATTTAGATTGATTAATAAATATCCCATATTGTATTTATGAAATTTACTGTTCAAGAAAGAATCTGTATTCTCCCATTAAGCTACTATCAAACATAGAACTCATCATATTAGAAAAATTATTATAAATATATTCTCTAGAGGAACAAAAAAACAATATCATCAACATAAATTTGTACAATTAAAAGATCAATGGAAATTATTTTAATACAATTAGTTGGAAAAACATTACATTTATTAAAGCCAGTATTCAATATAAATAGAGAAAGCCTTTCATTCCAAAATCATGGTTTTTGTTTGAAACAATATGAAGATTTAGATTACATGAAGACATTAAAAATAATTTTTAATTTTAAAAACCTGGGGGTTAATTAACATAAACATCATTAGATATAAAACCAATTAAGAATTAACTTTTAACATCAATTTTATAAAAATTAAAACTAGGAAAATAATAAAAAAACATGCATTATTTTAATATTCTCTATCCTTACAACATGTGGAAATGAATCTGCAATGTCTATACCTTCTTCATGAGAGTATACTTGGTAAAAAGTATAGATATATTTTTTACAAAATATCATAATTCTTCTGACTTATTTCTAAAGATCCATTTAGTTCTCATTAACTTCGTATTCATATAGAGATCAACTAAACGAATAAAATTATTTCTAAAAAATTGAAAAATCTGATAATTCATAGAAATAATCTAACAGGGATCATTTAAATAACCATCTATATTATTAGGGAAAAATTAGAAACATAAGTATAATTTTCTAAAAAATTAAAACATAAATGAATGTTTAGTACCATAATAAATATTAACAATATCATTGAAAATTGTATATTAATTATAAATCATACATGATCTTGGATTTTTTAAAAAAGTAGTATTATCCCCCATAATTGATTCACCCTTATACTAATGATTTTATTCACTAATATTAAAATATTTATACTCATCCTCTATAACATAATAAATATTTAAAATATTATGGAATGTAATTTATATCAACTTATATTAACTTATAAACAATAAATTAAATGAAGAAAACATAAAATAAAAAAAATGATATTCAAGCTATATGTTTCATCTCTGAAAATAAAATAGCCTTTGACCATCATAAAATAGGTTTAAATTTATGAAAAAATGTTCACAGATGTTGTAAATATTTAATTTTAATTTATGAATTCATTAAATAAATTATAATATGTGATATAAATATAATATGAATTGGTATATAAAACAATTTGTAAAACAAATCATTATTTTAGATTTTAGAAGAACCAGTATAATTTCACTGATTTAAGTAGCCAAATTCATGTATTGGTTTTCAGATATGCCTTTTTTTCTATGTAATAGAATCGACCACATAATTGAATATGTGTGAGAATTTCATGTAAGGGAATCGATATAAGGGATTCATGTTAAAATATTCACCATAGAGGATATTCACATTAGAAAATTGATCGTGTATCCAAAATTTATAATATATTCTTAATTTTGAAATCTTTAAAAATATTGGCATTTCAAATTTTAGAGGTACACATGCATCGATAAAAAAATATTCATCTTTTAGTACTAGTTAATTATATTTAGAAAAATCATTATCTTTAAAAATTATCAATATTAAATTTAATCATATTTATGAAAATCATGTTATTATTAAAAAAGATGAAAAGTAATTCTTGAATATAGTATAAAATAGACTGAAAAACATCAGTAACTTTTATCCATATCTCAAAAATTATAGAGATCAATTAAGAAGTTGATTTTTTATGATGAAATTTGAATATTACACTTATATTTTGAAAATAATCTCTCAATTTGGAGTTCAATATATCAATATATTGTAAAAATATAGAGGGTAACTAATTCTAGAAAATCAATTATTTGGGGAACAATAAATTTTCTACATGGTAGTTTTGGTTATGTGAATTGGCTATGTGGGAATAGTTAAAATCCTATAAATATGACATAGTAAGGTCCCAAATTATTTATTTATCATAATAAATCAATATAAATTATGTATAACATGTTATGATCAATCAAACTGGAAATCTAAAAATATTTTTAGAAAAGAAATAATATGATATACTCAATGTAAAATGTTTTTTAATCAATCAAAATTCCATATATTAAGTATTTTAAATGAATTCTAGAAAATTATTAATTAGAAATTGGATCAAAGATCCAAAAATAATTCTACCAAACTTTGATAATTATAAAATGAAGCATAATTTCAAAAAAATCTCCAAATTATTCAAAATATAAAAAAGTAATGTTTTTATATAATTTTTTTAAAAAAGAATATAAATACTGTGAGGATTTCCATTAAACACTCGTATGTTAAAAAATATTTTAAGGAGTATGTAAACTTTTATCAAGATACATGATAATGTCATTAATATGTAAAAATAAATAATTAATGTTTGTGAGAATAATTTTTAAATGTTGTTTGAGACATAATGAGAAATGTTTTATTACTATAGAAATTAATGAATTTTGAAGTTTTAAACATTAATTTTACATCATGTAAAATATATGATAAGAATTAGAACACGTATAGAGTAAATTAATATATATACATTAATTGAAAAAATTAAACAGAAAAGTTTATTCTTGATTTTATGATTTAATGTAAAACTTAATATTTTGGCTTTTAAACCTGCAAAAACTCCCCTAAACAAATAAAAATAGAAAAATTAAGAATCCCACATTCCAATCTCAAATGTAATATTTTCTAACAATTAAATCTCTAATGTTTTAGTATATATGATTTTATATTGATTTTTTGTGTGGATAAACTCTGGAAAAATAACTCCGTAATTCCAATTGTCTTAAATATAATGAAATATCAAATTGAAATGATTTTTATAAAATGTCTGGAAGGATTAACAGAATTAGAAAAGGAAGTGTTTTTATCACAATAAATATGAAATTTATAAAGATAACTATTTAAATCACAAAAGGTTTTATTAATCCATAAATATTGAGTGCAAAAACTAATAGTAGAAATATACATAGATACTTAAAATGGTAGAGTAACATATAATTTCTTCTTAGAAGACAAAAAAACTAAACATTTTCCAATAAAATGACACATATATAATGATATTTTTCATTCAATTCTAGTGCCTCCAACAATAGATTCAGAAGAGGATATTAAATAAAACCCATTACACCTAGGATAAAACAAACCAAATATAATAGTTCCTTTTACATATCAAATTATTCAATTAAGAAAAATTAAAATGACTATCATATTGATTAGATTGAAATATTAGACATATAAAAATAAACATGATTTTAGTTATAGATTTTATTTAATAAATTAGGCTACATATATGGTTTTATAAACATTTATATCACCATATTTACTATATGAATTAAAATCTAATATAAAACCAGTACTAATATGTTTTTTCATATATTTATATGAATTGATACTATAACTTTAAAAGAAATACTTATCATACTTAGATTGATTAATAAATATCCCATATTGTATTTATGAAATTTACTACTCAAGAAAGAATCTGTATTCTCCCATTAAGCTACTATCAAACATAGAACTCATCATATTAGAAAAATTATTATAAATATATTCTCTAGAGGAACAAAAACAATATCATCAACATAAATTTGTACAATTAAAAGATCAATGGAAATTATTTTAATACAATTAGTTGGAAAAACATTACATTTATTAAATCCAGTATTCAATATAAATAGAGAAATCCTTTCATTCCAAAAACATGGGTTTTTTTTTGAAACAATACGAAGATTTAGATTACATGAAGACATTAATAATAATGTTTAATTTTAAAAACCATGGGGTTAATTAACATAAACATCATTAGATATAAAACCAATTAATAATTAACTTTTAACATCAATTTGATACAAATTAAAACTAGGAAAATAATAAAAAACATACATTATTTTAATATTCTCTATCCTTACAACATGTGGAAATGAATCTGCAATGTCTATACCTTCTTCATGAGAGTATACTTGGTAAAATGTATAGATATATTTTTTACAAAATATCCTAATTCTTCTGACTTATTTCTAAAGATCCATTTAGTTCTGATTAACTTCGTATCCATATAGAGCTCAACTAAATGAATAGAATTATTTCTAAAAAATTGAAAAATCTGATAATTCATAGAAATAATCTAACAGGGATCATTTAAATCACCATCTATATTATTAGGGAAAAATTAGAAACAAAAGTATAATTTTCTAAAAAAAGTAAAACATAAATGAATGTTTAGTACCATAATAAATATTAACAATATCATTGAAAATTGTATATTAATTATAAATCATACATGATCTTGGATTTTTTAAAAAAGTAGTATTATCCCCCAAAATTGATTTACCCTTATACTAATGATTTTATTCACTAATATTAAAATATTTATATTCATCCTCTATAACATAATAATTGAAATACAATTTTAGATTATTTACATCAATTACATCATGAATATATTCTTTAATAACCATTTTTCATTTGTAATAAAAACATTATTATTTAATATTATTAGAACAAATAATAAAAATAACTTCATCAATTTTAACATAAATAATATCTAAATTAACCGTTGAATTCAACATAAAAATTTTACCACCAAAAACTATAAAATAAAAAACTATCATAATTTAACTCGTAAACAATTCATAATCCAATTTAATTAGAAATGGTGAAAAATGAATTATATTTGAAATATAAAAATCAATAAGAATGGATTCAGCCCAAATATATATAGTAATATTATATTCAATTAATAAAGTTATGGTCATTTGAATATGTGGTCCATTTTTTAGGTATACAAAACCATTTTTCGGTTCTGTTCTAGATGAAAATAAATTATTAAAATATTTATTCATCTAATCAAATATTTTCTACTCTAAAATATTAAATTCACCCTCTTTATCATTCAAAATTGAGATAATCATGCATCCTTTTTCTATTTGAAAGAAAATATAAAAATAAATAAATATTGATAAGGTATCATTTTTACATGTAAGATTGTAACCCCTTGTAAATATAGTAAAATTATCAAAAATATCCAAATTATACTTTTTTTCTCTATATTAGGATGTTAGTTTAAGGAATAAAATATCAGTATATATTAATAGTAATGTTATATTAGAAATTATCTAATTGTTGTGACTTAAATAAGCCTTTCATTTTTTCCCATTCATGCAAGCATCAGAAACCATGATGGTATTATTTCCTCAATGTAGGTAAATATAAAAAAAGTCCATTATTTAGAGAGAAAATATAAAATAGTGAAATTAACATGAAACAATCCTCGATGATAGTGAATTATATCAATCTTCACACCATTCAAACACATAACATGCAAAACAGTAATTTAATTAAATTCTATATTATAAATATTTTCCATTCGATAACCTTAAAATAATAATTAATCATACCTTAAAAGGAAAAACTTATCATTTTTAAATTTTACTTCTATTACATCATTAAATTATTGAGATAGTCAAATTAAATTTTTTAGACCATCAATATATATAACTATAGAAATATAAGTATAATTAGAAAAAAAATCTTTATAAAAACCATTAATATTTACATTTGAATTGTATACAAATGTCAAATTCCATCCATCATATTTTTTAAGTAATAAACATGGATATGCCTCCATTAATATGATTATATTATCCACTATCAATGTACTAGATGAATTTCTTGATACATCCAAGTCAATCATCATACAAAAAAATTTTTTTGAAAATTTTGGTACCCAATATGCATTTGGTCCAATCAGATTAAAAAATCAAATCTTATGTAACCAAATATAATTAAAATTTGTATTGAATTATACTCCAGATAAAATAATTTATAAATCCAAGTCTTTGAAAATCCAAAATGTTATATGATTCTTTTAGTGAAATTAATTTCATCGTGAAATGTCATTCCACATTAAAAACATGTAACAGTATAAGGGCATCTATTTTTTTAATTTAAATAAAATGATGTCGATACATATATGGTATTCTAATATCATATCCAAAAACATCAATTTTTTTGTTTATTTTATTCATTCATATAATTTTAAAATATTTTTTACAATTCTTAAAAAAAATTAGACAAACACTTCTCAAGACAGTCAATAACATTTATCATTTTTTCATTAAAATCATTAGTTTAATTAAAATTATCATAAAATATAGAGTGGAAATAAGAAAAAACACTCCTTATTTATAAATTCTTTTGTAAAATGTCTTTTTTCCAAAAACTAGTATCTCATTGTTTTTTATGTTATTTCTATAAATTTGAATCTTTGAAAACATATTTTTTCAGTATTTTAATTTCGTGATATGTCTTAGAATTATTTGTACTTTTAGAATCATAATAAATATTAGACCAACTAGAATAAAAACATGAAGTTCTAACCTTCTTCAGTGAAATCATGAAAAAAATTCTGTCAGATTGTTTGTAATTTCTATATTTTTCACTAGAATGAGATTATTTTGTATAACTCAACATAGTTGTCAATTATTTTTAATTATTGTTTTTTTATTTCCCTTTATTCATTAATTTTAGATAGTTGGACATGATATTCAGTTTCTTCTTTCACTCAAAAAAATTCACATCCAATGTTTGTTAGCACCAAAATTCCATCTTGATAAAAAAACATAAGTAAAAAACTCCATCCAAAGATGAAAAAAAGATGATTCACATAGTTTCATCATGATGCAATCCAGCACTACAGATGCCGAATTCTAGAAGAATTACATGTGCCTAAAAAAGTGCAGAGACCGTCTATGCACCCTCGCAGAAAAAACTAATGGATGAAGCCACAGTTGTGACCTAATTTACCAATACCTGAATTCCCTACGACCACCATAGAGGGAGTAACATAATCCTCCATGATTCTCAGAAACATAACCACATCTTCCTCCAGTTATGGATCATGAGTTGCTTTGTCCCGCATCCTCCACCATTTGTTCCCCCTATAGCCTATAAATACCCAGCTCCCCCCACTCGAAAAGGACCTATACCTTGACCTTTATCCTTCCGAACTCTCAAATCGTGAACCACCCCTTTCTCTGCGAACCATTAGAATAAAATGATTCATCTAAGGTATTTAAGCATTGAGAACCCCATTTTCCATTACTCAAAATTATCCCCTCTTCATAAATGGATGCCCTTCATGGTTCCCATGGGCCACCACAAAGGAAAGGGACCCCTTTGGGTACTCGAGACATCACGAAGCACCCAATATTTTTTAGGTACCCTCTAGATATATGTTTACACCGTGATTATGCTAGAACACAACGCTTTGAGAAGATATCTCATTTTAATAGCCCTGAGCTCTAATATCCCTGGTGCTCTCTGATCCCGTTTACTCTATGATCTATTGAGATCCACAAGCCCCAGTTCTTTGAAATTCTATAAGCATTGTGAGTCCCTGAGCTCTGCAATCCCTAGTTCTCTACGATCCCCATTGCTCTATAATTCCTTGAGCTCTTTGAGCCCCAATGCTCTACAAGTTGGTAAGATCTGTGATCCCATGAACTCTACAATACCTAGTTCTTTGTGACCCCCAATGCTCTGTGAGCCCTAGTGCTCGGTGAGCTCATGAGCTCTGTGATCCCCAGTACTCTGTAATCATGTAAGCTCTGTGAGACTCTGAGAATTGCGTGCCCCAGTGTTCTTTGATCCCTTAAGCTCTGCCAGCCTCTGAGCTCCATGATCCCTAATTCACTGCAAGCTCATGAGATCTGTGATCCCACATGCTCTATGAGATCATGCTCTTTGTGTCCCCTTAAGCTTTGAAAAGTCCCTCTCTTTGGTATTCTTTCTTTACAAACCCTTTATTCTGTTCAGCCCTCCATGCATGTATGAAGTAATTTCAAAATCCCTTGGTTAGTGCTCCATGTTATGTTACCCTAACTTATTTTTCTTTTCATCTGCATGATAATGACAATTTCTTATTCACATATCCATGCTAATGTAATCCACTCAATGGATCCCTCTAAAACCCTGTCACCTTATGACATTGCTGGTGTAACGTCCCAGTTCTGAGTGTCGCCCAAAGGTTCCCCATACCCATTTGGCCACATGGACTCAAGCTCATTTCCTGAACACTAGAGGCTGCCAACTAGCAGTAAGGGCCTTCATTGTGATAGTGGGGATATTATTCCCTCATTGTTCATATAATATAGTATAAAAAATAGTAAACAATAATATAAGTATTAATACCATTCAAAGAGTAAACGGAAGAAGAATTATTGTAAATAAATAACTATAGAACATATATAAATGATGCATGTCACATATTTCTAGGAATTTATCCAAACAAGAAACTATATTGGAAATAAAATAGTAAACCAATGTAAAAAATAAACAAGTAAACTCCATTAGCATCACAAGACTCATCATGTTCCTATTCTCTCATGATCCAATAGAAACCATGTACCTAATGAAGAAAGGTGTTTTCCCATATATATACTTGCAACCATATAACCAGTTTAGGTTGAAACTCATGACCCAAATAGGGTATGAGATGAATCCCAGTAGGAAACCACCATTAAATCTATGCCTAACTATCAGTGAATATATATAGCAGGTAATATGTATAAATGAATCAATAAACTAGGAAGTAATCATAAGTAAAAAATCCTACAGTTTTCAATTATATTCATTTACATTTAATAATTATTCAATCCATAGAATAGTGTAACCATGGGTTCTAGCATAAGGTTTGCATCCCCTATATAACAATTACAAATAGACATCTCAAAATACTATCTAAAAAATCAAGTAAGACAGAGTGAAATATTGTGCTTTGTCATGTTAGGCTTGTGACAATCAAACAATCATTCACAAGTAACCCTCTGGGATAGTTCACATAGTCTAATTCCCTCTGGTTTCACATATCATCCATTCAATAATAATAATTACCCTCTTTGAATTCTCACATAGTATAACCCATTTTGTCCCACATCAAACTAATCAAAAATTATTAACGACCACCTAGTTAGATCTCACAGTTAATACCCCCTTGGGCTACCTTATAATGACCCCCTAGAAGCACTCACTGTTAATACCCTGTGGTCCAACATTTATTTAATAATGACCCTCTAGGTATCTCTCATAGTCTAACCCATCTAGTCATGGACCCATGGCCGCTCTCACAGTCAATACCTCTGGTCAATCATAACAACAATTCATAGTTAAAAGACCCTACCTCGGGAATCTCTCATAGTAAATTCCTCTTGGTCATGCATTCACAATGATAAATACATGCATCTTTTTTTTATTAAAAGAAATTTTCATTAATGATGAAGATTAGCAGAAGTACATGTGCAAAGCTATGAAGGGAAATTGTTTAGCCATAATTGGTTGGTAACGAATGGGCCTGAGGCCGTAAGCTGATGGGACGCGTTGTTTCCTTCCCTTTTGTTGAAGGAGAATGTGCATACTGAGAATCTTTAGCGAAGTGAAAGAATTCTCCTAATGATGATGCCAAAAGACTGGAGTCCGCTGTCATTGTGATTAATAGCATCGATTACGGTAAGGCAGTCAGACTCCATGATGAAATCACCCCATCCACGTTCTAAAGAGAGCATCATACCAGCAAGGATGGTCGTGGCTTCAGCAACTGCTGGTTCCCAGAATGCCTGATGCGGTTCATATTTAGCAGCAATGATTTTCCCCAGATGATTTCGAGAAAGGAGGTTGAGTGCGACAAGCCCATTCTTTGGAAGAGATGCGTCCACGTTAATCTTAAGAATCCCTTTTGGTGGGGGATTCCAATGAATGGGATGGGAGGGGGGAACACCCAGCATAGAATTTCCATTGTGGCCTTTTCAACCCTCAATCCAAGAAGTGGCCCGATCAATCCAGAATTCAGGGGGTCTGTGGGCTTGGTGAAAAACAGCATCGTTATTCCAGACCCAAATAATACAGGCCAAAGTGCAAAGTGATCCAATATATTCCGAAGAGAGAGAGGAGCACCAACATGTCAGAAGATCAGGAAGGTTGGATGCCAATGCCAGTGAAGCAACTGAAGTCAGGCCCCATTTATTCCAAATTTCCTTAGCTCTCGGGCATTGAATGATAGCGTACAAAGAAGTTTCTGGAATGTTTGGGAACAAAGGGAAAAAACAGAACTGGCCATATGACAGTAAACGAGAAGGCTCATTGTTGGGAGAGTGCCCGAACAAACTTACCACCAGAATTGATGAATTTTTTGGGGGACGTTGAGCGTCCAAATCGATTTTCATGGTCCCTCATCCCAGCCGACTGAGTGGGTTCCAAGAGCAAGTATGTAGATGGATCTCACCGTGTAGCTGCCTGAGATGTCATTAATCTAGTAGATATGGTTAGGTCCTGCATCTGGTACCCAAGAAATGATGAGGATAATTCTTTGATCTCTTTCGTTAAACCAATCAAGGATCTTTTCAAAACACCACCCCTATTCCTGGTTGGAAAGGAGGAAGCTGATAGTGGCATCTTCAAGACCTGTTTGGGTAGGGGATGTAGCCCATAGACCATCCTTATCAATAAGCTAGGGATCAGTCCAGATTTTAATAGATGACCCAGTCCCAATCCTCCAGCCCAATCCTTTATCCAGGAGCTTCTGGGCCCCCCAAATGCTTCTCCAAAGGAAGCTAGGACGAGGACCAAGGGAGGAAGCATGAAATTCCGTGTGGGGAAAGTACTTATCTCGGAGAACTCGTGCACAAAGAGATGATGGGCGGTTAATAAGGCACCATCCTTGCTTGGCCAACAGTGCATCATTGATGAGATAGAGATTCCAGAACCCCATCCCACCCTCTGATTTGGGTTTTCAAAGATTCTCCCAAGCTATCTAGTGGGGTAGATTCCTACCATCATTCTTCCCCCACCAGAAATTGCAAGTACATGTGTGGATCTGGTCAACAATGGCTTCCGAGAGGTTAAACAGGGATATAAAGTAGCTGGGGATAGATTGGATGATAGCTTTGATGAGGGTCTCTTTTCCAACTTTAGAAATTCTTTTTGATGTCCATCCTTGAATTTTTTTCTCAATCCTATCCACAAGAGATGCGAAGATTTATTTTTTGGACCGGCCAATAACTGTGGGAAGACCGAGATAATTCTGATGTTTATCAACCATATGGATGCCAGCTGATACGCAAAGTTCATCCCTCTTAGAAAGAGGCACCCCTGCACTGAAGGATATTTCAGATTTTCCATGATTGATTGATTGGACATACGCCCTCTCATACTGTTGGATCACTTGACAGATCACCTCGCATTCATTAATTATTGCTTTGTAAAAAAGGAGGTAGTCATTAGTGAAGAAGAGATGCGACACTGGAGGGCTAACACGGTAGACCTTTGCCCCATGAATCGACTTAGAATATGTTGCCCTAAAAATAAGATTAGAAAACACATCAGCCACCAGAATGAAGAGAAAATGAGAGGGGGGTCTCCCTGGAGAAGGTCTCGGGATGGGGCGAATTCTCTGGTAATCTCCCCATTGACCTTGATTTTTAAAGAGACAGTCGAGACACAATTCATGAACAAATCTGTCCATTTAGCGCAAAAACCCATTTTCTTCATAACGACTCTTAAGAAGTGCCATTCAACTCTATCATTGGCCTTGGTCATGTCTAATTTCTAGGCCATGGTTCCTCTTTTCGCGGTGGAGCATGATTTAATAGAATGGAACACTTCATGGGCCACAATCGCATTAATTGTAATCAGTCTCTTGGCCACAAAGGTGCTCTGATTTTCAGAGATAATATCAGGTAGCCAAGGTCGCAGCCGATTGATAAGGATCTTTGAGAAGATCTTATAGGAGACATTGCAGAGGCTGATAGGTTAAAATTTAGGGATTTCCATAGGTTTCTTGATTTTAGGGATGAGGACGAGGATAGTTTCGTTGATGGTCACAATGTTGGTAGTCCCTGCCCAGATATTTTTAATTATATTGCAGATTTCAGGACCGATAATGTGCCAGTATTTCTGAAAAAATAGGGCATGGAACCCATCCAGACCTGGGGCCTTAGTGGAATGAAAATGCTTTAGATCCAGGCGTATCTCATCGTCTGTCACATCTTTGGTGAGCTGCATATTGATCCCTTCAGTGATCACAGGTCTGATACAGTCTTCCACCTCAACAGACATGAAAGGGGTTCCTATAGATAATATGTTTTGGAAATTTCATGTCAAGGCCTCATGGATACCATTGGTGTTAGGAACTATGCTTCAATCAGGTTTTGAGATGCAAGTAATAGATTTTTTCTAACGCCTATATGATGGTCTTTGGTGAAAATAACGGGTATTGGTATCCCCTTCTTTTATATGGTTATCCCACGCATGCATAGCCCAGTAGCTCTCCTTGATATGTAGGGCCATATCCAGCTCTCTTTGCGTGGCACCAATCTTAGAGATATTGCAATTGGATGTGGGTTGTTTGAGGATATTGTTTAGTCTCTTTTCAAGGACACCACAGTGTCAATCGGGGTGGCGGAATTTCTTATTGCTCCAAGTCCTCAGATCAGATGCGACCTGTTGGAGATTGATGCAAACATCCTCATTAGTACTTTTCCAGCTTGATTGGATCACCTCTTCGCATTCCTAATCTTTTGACCAGAAACTATCAAATCTGAAGGGTCTGGTAAATTGTCTATTTTGTTCACCTTGTGTACATTTAATGAGAATTGGACAGTGGTCCGAGTAGTTGAGGGCCATGTGGCTGATATGAAACATGCTAAACAGATTAGTCCAATCAGTAGAACCCAGAAATCTATCAAGATGCTCAATGATGTGGGTGCCTTCTGTGTTACCATGGAACCATGTAAAAGGATTACCTGTGTACCCCAGATCGACCAGGTCCTCCCTAGAAACCGCATCCTTGAATTATGACATCGAATCCAAGGTTCAGGTGATTCTTCCCCTCTTTTACTTATGTAACATAATCTCATTGAAGTCTCCTCCAAACAGAATAGGGCTCGGTAAGTCATGACTCAGCTTGCATAGAAGATCCCATGACTTCACCTTATCATCCTGGGATGGCCAGCCATAGAATCCCACAAAGGTCCAGGGTGGGTAATGGTCCGCCTGAATAATCGCTGCCACATGGTGCGAGGAGAAAGACAAAATCTTGACGTCGATACAATCCTTCCAAAGGAGACAGAGGCCCCCCGAGTGGCCTTGTCTGGAGACTAGGAGGCAGCCTTGGAAGCTGCATTTCAGGGCTATGCCATTGATGTCCTTGTTTTCCAGTATGGTTTTGGACAGGAAAACCATATTGGGGTGACTTTAAGCGCAGTTGCGCTAAAACATACGAACCGTTCGAGGGTTTACAATCCCATGATAGTTCCAACATAAAATAATCATTGGTCTAGGAAGGGCTGGGTCTTGCCCGCTGCCGCCTTTTATTCCTCTGGACTTGTTTCACCACTTGTCATTTTCCACCTTTTGGTGATATTCCTCCCTAACTGGAAAGTTTCATTTTGTCTTTTCCTAACCCCGGGTATAGGGTCTTTCATGTGATAATTACTTTTTCCACATAGAACCATTTTCCATGTTTGATGGGTATTTGGGACCAGTGATGGGGTTTCCATCAGTCCATGTTCCCCCAATGTTGGATAGCCCGATGTGGTCAATTGTGGGTCAGGGTCCGGATCTGGTGGTTCGATGTGGATCGACCTTGACTTTGAGAAATGTGTTGATGGTTCCTTTCTCTTCATCACTGTCTTTGTAGATGTTTGAGCATTGTTCTACAGGGGGTAAGGATGAAATTCATCTTTTGGATTGGGGTCGGAAACAGGTGGTTCAAAGTGCATCGGTGTTGGCTTCGGGATTTTTTATGGTGGGTATTTTAGTGTCTTTACCAGCTCTGTAAATGTTGACCCAGTTCCCTTTAGGGGGTTAGGATGTATTCCAGTTTCCTTCTGAGTGGTTGGGCCTTCTTTAGGGAATTCTGGTGGTCCAAGCATAAAGACTTTTTCATGAACAATTTCTGCCCGTCTGGTATGAGCCAATGTGAGACGGTTGCGGTCCTTTTGTTTATCCATCTCAGGGATGAAGGCATATCTGGTTGATTTAGCTCAGATCCAGGGGCCATATTTAAGGATGATATTACCAGAATCATTCCTTTTCTTTGAAACACACGCTCTTTCTAGATGGCCAAGCCGTCCACAAAAGAAACAGAAGATTGGGAGTTTCTCAAACTCAAATGATATCCAAGTGTTGGATCCATCAAATTTCAAAAACATTCCCATCATCAGCATCTCTGACACTTCTATAACGTCCTTAATTCGAACCTCAGACCCCCATTGGATAGGGTCTGAGCGGTTCCAATCAAGGAATTGGCCAATGCAGTCCCCAATTTCTCTCATAACACGTTCTATTCGTGTGTGAAATGGGATTCCTTTGATGCATATCTAGAAGGGGGACCGGGTGAGATTAATGTGTTGGATATCATCCACCCCCCTTTGTATTCTTCCATGAGGAGGAGTTTATTATCGAAGGACCATGTTCTACCTCTCAGGATTTTATCTCTATCTCCCTTGTTGAAGAACTCAAAAACAATGTGATTGTTCCCTGCTTCCCAAATAGCTACTCCATCTTCCAGTTTCCAAAGATTCTGGAGGGTGTTTTTGAGGTCCCCTTGGTTTACTGAGATATTTTCAACGAACTTTCCAACCACCAACAGAGACATGTATTTTTTCAAGAGTGAATCTTCATTTCTCCAGGCCTCAATTGTCGCCTTCTATTTGTCCATCAGGGACAACCAAATCCATTGGTTCACTAGATCCGTCTCCATGGATCAGTGATCGTGGGATGGGTTAGAGCTCCTAAAACATGCCCAGTGCTTTTTCCTTCTTGGGGAAACAGGCGGTGGTCAGGTTTCCACAGCTGGACTGGTTTCACAGCAGCGTCCACTCTCAATTCTGGGACATCAAAGACAGAGGAACACGAGTAGCTCAATGATTTTTGGTTGTACATTGCTCTCATGTACAAGACATGGGAAGAAGAAGATTCTTCTAGAGATTAGACGTGATCCTGGTCCCATTAATCAAATAAAAAGAAAATTACATTGTATGTTCATTTAATTTCCACACCATGTACTAACCAAAATAGGCTACCGCTTTAGGCGGTCTTCTAGGTCACACACATGACCAAGCACTCATCCATTACATGGCCAGTACACGGATACCCGCGTCAACCTGGTACATGGCGTGTACTTAGAAAATTTCCCTTTCATCATTTTTCCTAAAAAATAACCTGAAATAAAGATATATACCTGAAATGAATATACAACTTCTTACAAACTTCCTTATTTAAATTAATTCATCCCCAAATTTCATATCCAAGGGTTGTGAGAAAAAACAACCAACAATTCTGGCCACTAGGATCCTACGTCAGCCTCCCTCTCCCAAGTCATATCTTGTACATGTCTGTGAAACCACAGCACCCGTACCAGATGAACAGACTGGACACATAGAACTATTGTGCTATGATCCAAAATCCGAATAGGGTGCTCCTAAAAGGATGCATCCACCTCCAAACCAACCTCCTCTAGTTAAAAAAGGTTAGACTATTCTGAAAAGTAACTTCGTAGCTAAGAAACAAGAAATACATCATGCATAGTCTGGTAACTCTGAGAAAAATGCAACAGATAGGAAATCATCCCAACTGTCAAAAAAACCTCAAATGACCCAACTTATCTCGATGAAATATTTCCCTATCTCATAATCATCATGTATCCCAACCTCAGCGTGACACATAAGAAAGCCTGATCCCCAAACTCAAACTCTAGAGGTCATCTCTATTGATCAGCATAAGATTTCTACCGAAACTGTGCAGTAGGCATTCTCTTCTGAATCAACTCCACCTGCTCAGTGGTATCCTGGACAAGATGAGGTCCCATCATAGCTATCTATCTTGCCTCCATCCATCATAGGGGTGATCATCATGACCTACTATATAAATCCTTATAAGGTTCCATAGGAATCATCACCTGAAAAAAAATTATTATAGGAAAAACCACTAGGGATATATGTCTCTCCCAAGAACCCTAAAAATATAGGATGCATTCTCAAAGCATGTCCTCCAACACATGAATCATGTACTTGGAATGAAAATGGTAATATTTACTTAAAAGTACTTGTATACCTAAATTCCTCTATAATCCTTTCTAGACAAATAAATTAAAATGGTTGTCCCTGTCTGAAATGATAGAGTGTAGTACCCCATGAAAACATATAATCTCTCGCATGTACAAACTTCCCATCTCATCAACACTTATGGTTTCCTTGATCGACTAAAAATGTACAATCTTCATGTGTCTATTAACAACAACCCAACCCGCATCATTCCCTCAAGGTGACCTTGGTAAACCAATTACAAAATCCATTGTGACATTAATGCACTTCCACCCAATAATGGTTAACTACTCTAAAAGACTTTTTAGTCACTGATGCTCCACCTTCACCTACAGATAGGTGGAACATCTCATAATAAATGCGGTTACATCCCTCTCCATACCTATCCACCAATACTAACAATGTTGATATTGATACATCTTTGGGACACTAGGATGAATTTCTCAAACTGAGGAATGAATAACTCAAATAATCTTATCATGTATAAATGGTGACACCCATACGCTTCCGTGAAAATGAAAGATCTCATCATCACCTACGGTCCACCCAGGAGTAGGGTCCTTTCCTAGAACACCCTCTCGTAGGGCTAGACCTTAAAAATCTAATAGTTGCCTCATTTTCACTCGATCTTGTAGAGTATAGGTAACAACAATGGAAGAAATAAATATCTTCCCAGGTCTATCGTGCACATTCAAATGCATACCAAAGAACAGATCCGGAAGCTGCCACTCATTGATGGCCTCCTAAACAACCTATATTTGAGTCCTTTTACTCAACGCATCAGCAACTGCATTGCCTTTCCCAGGAATTTAGGCAAGCTCAATGTCAAAATTCTAAAGGTACTCAACCCTCATTCTCTATCTCAAATTCAGATCACGCTGAGTAAAGAAATACATGAGGATTTAGTTGTCAGTGAACACCACAAAATGTTCTCACAAAAGATAATGTCTCCAACAATACAAAGAATGCACAACTACAGCTAATTCGAGATCATGAATCTTATAGATCCTCTCAAGTTTCCTCAACTATTAAGACCCATACACAATGACTTAATCCCTTTACATAAGAACTGCTCCCTGCCTAATACCTTATGCATTGCAGTAAATGGTGTAACTCTTGCCTGATTATAGAAAAATTAGTATTGGTGCTGAATTCAACCTCCCTTTTAACTCTTGAACAGATGAATCATTATAATCTTTCCATAATTAATTTTCACCCTTCTTAGTCAGGCCATTCAGTGGCTCTGCTAAGTGTGAAAAGTTTTGAATAAATCATATGTAGTAACTAGCCAACCCCAAAAAGCTCCATACCTCAAAAACATTTTTCGACTGCTCCCAGGAAACTACAACTCTCACCTTCTCTAGGTCTACTAACAAACATATCTCTGAGATAACATGACCCATGTAGTGAATCTGTTCCATCCAGAAGTGGAATTTTGAGAGCTTAGCATATAAAAAATGCTTTCTCAGTGTACTCAAAATGATCTCAAGATGGATGGAATGGTCGTGTCGAGTGTGACAGTACACCAAGATATCTTCCACGAAGACTACGTTAAAAGAATCCAAGAAAGTATAGAACACTCCGTTCATCAGTGCCATAAAATCTATTGGCATGTTTGTGAGATCGAATAGAATAACCAAATACTCGTATAGACCATACCTACTCTAAAAGTTTGTAAGAGGTATATCTGATGGTATAACACGCAAATGATTATAACCAGATCTCAAGTCAATATCTGAGAACACTTGGGATCCTCAAATATTATCAAAGTGATCATCAAAACTCAGCAAGGGATATTAGTTCTTAAGTGTCAACAGGTTCAGCTTCTGATAATCCACACAAATTCTAAGGGTTCTGTCAGACTTCTTCCCACAAAAAATAGGTGAACCCCATGGAGAAGTACAGGGTTGGATTAAACCCTTTGCATGTAACACCTATAACTTCTTCTTGAGCTCTTGTAACTCTAGTGTATCCATACAATAAGGTGTAATGGACACTAGTGCCCCTCCAAGCAAAATCTCAAAAGGGAAATTTACCTCTCGCTCTAGAGGTAAACTAGAAAATTTATCAAGAAAGACATATATGAGATGATCCACCACTAGAGGAATGTACATATATGAAGTACCATTGTCATATAGATATAAACTAGAAATATAGTTTGTAATTCCTCCCAACCCATGATGCTCAGGTCTGGCCCTACTCGCTAGGAAATCCCATTCACCCTTGTGTAGAATAAATCAGCCTCTGGTGACGTGAAACTCACCCTACAATGATAGTAGTCAAAAAGGCCTAAAAGAATAATAACAAGTCCATTCTGAGAATGACATAAAATTCAGTCATCTCTAAGACCTAGATGTACAATATTAAGTGACACCCACCAACCTCAAGAGGGAACTCATTGCACTGATGTACACTAACCATCCTAATCCCCAATAGAGTGTCTAGTGTCATAACATCCTCAGAAGTAATGATACAGAGCCTAGGGATCTACACATTATAAACATATATAAAACTATGGGAAGCCTCTATATTGAAAAGTGTAGAAACTAAAACTGAGACAACTAGATTCATATCTCTAACCGTAGAGGGTTTGGGATCCTACTCCAGCTAGGAATTCTCTATTGCAAAAGTATGACCTGTACCGCTGCCCTATAACCCTTCCTGACTATCCTAAGCTGATCCACCATATAGTCACCAAAATCTTGAATCCAGAATACCACAACCATGATAACCTCCACTCTAGAGGTATCTCAATATACTCAATGATAGGAATCATGGCCTCCAACCATGACCTTACTTCCTGGGGTCCTCCATCACCTAAAAAAGTTGTAGTGTGTTGCTGCTGGAACACCCTTATCGACTCTTCCATAGATGGGATAGGATGTGGTGCTCCCTAAAAAGTTTTTAACATCATCAAAAGTCTTTGACAGAATTGTGCATCATCACCTGTGTTCAGTATAACAGTTGGTGCCAAGACAGGCACGATAGGAGGATGTGCTGGTAGTCACTGATCTAAAATCTCCCATGTATGATCATTTCCATGTATCTGGTGTACAACCGAATGAAGTATTAGTGGAATGAATATTAAATTTCAAGTGTAGACCTCAGTAAATATTATCAAGGACATTAACTTATTTTTTCAAGAAGGGACCAGAAGAAAAAAATATTTAAATTTTTCAAAACAGGGTCACACAGCATGTAGAATCACTGCACGACTTGTTCCTTTATGAATTAAATATGGAATGTACCTATGCAAAACATGGTCATGTATTACCCATACACACGGCATTTACCTCCTATGATATGGTGTGTATTTGAATTTTTCTCTCCTGCCCAAGTTTCTTCTACACGGCTAAACCACATAGTGATCTCCTGGGTAACACTACACAGCCTGTTCACCCAAGACACGACATGTACAACCAAATACATTACCACCCATGTCATTATTCACATGGTCAGAGACACGGTCGACTTATAAATGGCATTTTCAAGTTGGACATGGCATATACTACCTAGATATCATCCACCCATGTCATTAGTCACGCATTCAGATACATGGTCTATATAGCACAACGTCTACAATCCAGACACGGTGTGTTCTACCAATCGTTTTCCAACACCATGTATTTTCTCACACAGTCATTCACATGGTCAAGATCTACCTGGCATGTACATACAGTACCTGGCTTGCACTTATGATTTTTTTTTCTTCCAGAACATAAGAACACATGGCCTGTGTTCATAACCTCACATGTCGTGTTGTCTAGGTTTCCAGACAGTAAGCCTCTAAAACATCTCTGTAACCCCTTAAAACTTCAAATTGTGTGCAAGGAATGAACAATTGATACCCATGAGAGCCCATTCTCATGTAAATCACATTTTGGCATCCTATTCCACATTACAACATGAAAACATTCAACTAATGTTAAAACATGGTCGACCAAATTCCTATCCAAGTGGGCCCATAACACCTCAAAAACCAATGTTTGGAATCCATCCAAATGAAATGTTACATATTCTAATACCATATCAAAATAGAAGTTATTTTATCATGGAATATATTAAAACAACATGTATATCTAGAACAACATCTATCACAACAACATGAAATCAGTAATGTACCCTAAATGGCATGACATGAATGTCTGGCATGTGATATTTAACAAGTGTCTAGATGATGGATGGGATGGAATACCCTCATATCATTGGGTTGTAATAGAAATAGAACCTCAATTATATCAATTATAACAACACAAAACAAGTAAATCACATAATGGTGAAATCAAATCAACTATAATAATTGTAAAACCAAAAAAATTGCAATATTTGAGGCAACATGGATTTTCCCTATACATGAGGTAGCTACTCTTGGGAACTGATTATTACCCACTACCTATTCCTTCCTATCCCTATCTATAGGATCCAAACAGTAAGACAAATAAGAAAGGAAACTCCTTTGATACCTCATTGTGATGTCCCGGTTCTAGGTTCCACCCAATGGTGCCCCATATTCGGTTGGTAACATGGCCTTAAGGGCATTTACCAGAAGGCTAGAGGCTACCCACTAGTAGCGAGTTCTTGGGTGTGATAGTGGGGAGAATTATTTCATTGGAAAAGTAACACAGTGGGAATAAATAGTAAACCATAATAGAATCATTAATACAATACAATAAGTAAATAGTGGAAGACATCTGGTAAATAAACAACTAAGGAAAATATATAAATAATTCATGAAAAATATGTCTAGGAAATCATCCAAATATGTCAAAATGATATAAATACAATACTAAACCAATGAAAACAAGAAACAAGTAAAATCCAGCAGCATCTCAAGCCTCAACTTGGCCCCATGCTCTTCTGCTCCAACATTAATCAAGTACCTGATGATGAAAGGTGTGTGCCCTTATCAGTACCCGCAATCATAAAATCTATTTGGGTCAAAAATCATCACCCAAAATGGGTGTGAGATGTATCCTAGTAGGAAACCACCAAAAGATCTCTGCCAACAAGTCAGTGAATATATATAAAAGTTAATATGCGAAATGAAGTAATAAATTAAGAAGTACTGAGAAGTAAAAAATACTACAGATTTAAATTAAATTAATTTACATTTAATAATTATTCAATACCTTGAATAATGTGACCTTAGGATCTATCCTATTCTCTATATCCCCAATTATAACAACAAGAAACAGACGTCTAAAAAGTCTAATTAAACATTCAAGTAAGACCGAGTCCAATTTTGTGCTTTGGCTTGGAAGGCTCATCACAATCAAACAATCTTTTACTAGAAACCCTATGGGAATGTTTGCATGGAATAATACCCTCTGGTTTCACATATCATCCATTCAATAACAATAAAGACCCTTTGGGAAAGCTCACAAAGTCTAACCCCTTTGCTCCCGTGTGGAACTAATCAATAATTAGGAACGACCACCCAGGTATCTCTCATGGTCAATACCCCCTTGGTATGCATTATAATGACCATGTGGTAGCTCTCATAGACAATGCCCTATGGTCTAACATTTATTTTATGATGACCCTTTGGGTAGCTCTCATAATCTAACCCCTCAAGTCAATGACCCATGATAGCTCTCACAGTCAATACCTCTAGTCAATCATAACTACAATTCATAATTAAAATACCCTACTTCAAGAATCTCTCAAAGTCATTCCCCCTTGGTCATTCTTATATAATGTGAAACACATGCTTCTCATATTAACAACAAATCCTTTCTAAGAACACTAGTCATGGAAACAAAGCAGCATAAAATGATTTCTAGACCCAACGACCATAACCAAATCAAACATGGGTAACACATCCATAATTAAGTTAATAAACCTTATACATAGTCAATAACCCTTTTTTAAACCAACAGTCCATAGTAGGAATCAAATAGGGTTAAATTACCAAACACACAATACAATAAACAATGGTTTTATGCACATTGAGCATATATAATCCAAAGACAACTAAGGAAGGAGACAAACCACCTACCTCAATTTCATAATATGGTCACTCTTGAATGTCGGCCCTTGATTCGGCATAGAACGTCTTAGATATAAAAAAAATTTCAATATCGTTCAACCTTGTATAAATCTAGAGAGAGAGAAAAGAAATTAGGAAGATAGGATCTAGGTGAAGGGAAAACTCATCAGTGGGAATCCAACGTACCCGACAACATCTCAATCAGAACTCAGGTAGAGGAACAAGAAGATCTCTAAGATTTTTAGTCGTATGTCACTATCCTATACGAGACACGGGAGGAAGAAGACTCTTCTAGAGACTAGAAGTGACCCCAGCCCGATAAATCAAATAAAAAGAAAATTTTAGGGTGTGCTCATTTAATGTACACATTGTGTACTATCCTAAATCATCGCCCACTTTAGGTGGCCTGCTAGGTCACCTACACGACCATGTACTCTTCCGTTACACAACCAGTACATGGCTACCCATAGTAACCTAGTACACGGCATGTGCTCAAGAATAAATGGTGTGTACTTATATAATTCCCCTTCATACTTTTTTTTCCTAGAAAACAACATGAATTAAAGATCCATACTTGAAATGAAGATCTAGGTTCTTACAGCTGGTGCCTTCCCTTCGCCAAGGGTTAAAGCATGCCAATTATATACATCCAATGGGTGGGGAGTAATTCCTCATTGTCCGAGTAGAAGGATTTTAAATATCAAAGCACCATCATCCCTAGCACATGAAATTAAACTATGGACTCTCCCCACACAATATACACAGGGTGTAATGCCTGAGACATTTTCCATACTCACTGGTGTCCATGAGAGTGAGATATTCCTCACCTACAATGATATCCTCCTTGCATGGAACGACATATGTCCATGGGGGAGGAAAACTATCTTGGTAGAATCCAATATATATGGGTACATCGACCATTGATACACCATCCCACTCCCTTTGTAATTCATCTCTATAGGGCCTCCATCCTAGAGTAAATCCCAATCGCCATCTCCCTTGGCTGCTAACCACATGTAATGCCCCTTTATTCCTCTCAGACACACCTTTCACAACATGATCATTAGGTCTTTTCTTCCTCTTGTTTCTCACAATGAGCATGAATCACAAGGTCTTAGAATATGAACCGACCATGGCATCCTCCCTAGGCTTCCTTAGTGTGTAATCCCCATTCCCATACAATTGAACTATGTGGAATTTGATCCTTTCCCTTTCCGAGAAAGGTACATAGGAAGCCTCCAAGAGGTTCAAGCCTATCATCCATCGGTCCCGACCACCTCACGTCGGATCACCTTGTCCTACGTCATATTAAATTGTATTCCCCTTTTCATCCCACAAAATTATAAACTGTATTATTTTGAAATACATCAGTTTTGATCCCTGTCTCCTTGACAGGGTATAAGGGAAGCCTCCTTGAGGTTCAACCCCAAACACTGGTAAACTTTAGTGCCCCCTATGTTGGGTGTAACACCCCGATATTTTATGAGATATATTCTATTTAATTTCTTTGATTTATTCTATTGTACACTACAACAAGATAAGATTGTACTATATGCAACACCATATTAGCTTGCAGTATATGCAATACTATTCTTGGTTCGTGTTACACACAATTTCAAGTTCATTTTGTGGAAATCATTCTACGCAACATTAAGTTTAGATTTTGTTTAATGTATAAATGAATTAAGTTTTGATTATGTTATACACAACAACAAAGGGAGATTTCACCACACGCAGCCCTGACATGCCTTGCATTACACGCAATCAAGACCTTCTTTGATAGCGTGTGTAGTACGCAATACCGAGTTTCACTAAACAAGATATTATTATAATATTATTATGAACTAACCGTCATGAATAGTAATACCCACTTTTTAAAATTTTATAAATTTTATCTTTCAAAATGGACCTCATTTTTCGATTTGGAATATTGAAATTATCCTAGGGTGAACTTTTGGTATTTTTCTGAAAACTTTCAATTTTTGATGAATAGTGAAAACACAGGGTTACTATTTAAAAACCGAGTTTTTATTTAAATAATTATTTATTTTATTAATTTTAGGTCAAAATTGATACATAATACATATATAAGTTAAATGTAATTTATTGGAGTCATTTTATAATAATTTTAGACATATAAAAATTTTATTGAACTTTTCACCGTCTTTTACCCACCTCCTAGGAGAATTTGCAAATTTACATAAAATTTAATTTTACCGCTTCTGTGAGTGAAATTTCAAAAATCCAAGAGACACGGTTAATATAAAGGAGTAAAATGTAGTTTAATAAGATAAAAATAATTTTTGGTGAATAGTAACTTTTTACTTTTATTTACCACGGTTGAAAGTAAATATGGTAATTAAGGGTAAAAATGATATTATTATTACCCTAACACATGTCATAATTCTGTTGGATAAGTGTAATTTGACCAAAAACAACCTTAGGAATAAAATATTACCCTTTAGGTCCACTTGTATTAGATTAGAACATTTATTATTATTTTATTTAAAGAAGAGTTGAAATAGTTAAAATCAAAGTTTAATAACTAAAACATTTTTAATATAGGGTTATACATAAGATAAATTCGAATATAAATATTAATTATAAATATAAAAAATATTTCCTACCTAATTTTATTTTATTTATAATTTTTAAATGTTAAATAATTTAATTTATTTATGACACAATGGTGATGCAGTAATTACCTAATTAATGAAATATTAAAATAATTGATATTATAAATATCCAAATAAATGTAATTTGAGACTTTTTATGAATTACACAAATTTTATAGGTTAATATGACATGTTAGTATTGATCTAATTAACTTTTTATGAACTAATCGTGCTGCTATGATTTTCAAAAAAAATCAATTACCAAATAGTGTCAAAATTGACATAAAATAGTTTTTAAAACAAATATTATATTATTAATTGATATTATATTCCTAAAAATATAAGGTTCTGCCAAATGAATTAGATAAGGTTATATATATTAATAATGAACCACTTGTGGTTCGTTTGGCTTGTTATAGTAATTTTATTAACCATATAGTGTAAGAAAACAAGAAGACACGGTAAAGGTTAAATTATTTAACTTAGAGTTAAATCTAAATGATAAGGTTAAAATAGTAACATAAACTTGTCTAAAACATATTGGTTGAGAGTATTTCTAGCCATACCCACTTTAACTTCTAAATAAATCAATTTGGAGCTATTATAAACTGAATATGACTTTATTATAAAAACATATTTTGAGTTTTTCCTAAGGTGCCCCTCTCCTCCCTTATAAAAGGGCACCTCCTCCCTCTTCTCTTCACACAAATTTGAGCCTTCAAGATCGGCCAAACCCTGCCCATTTTCCTTCTCAACTTCACTAGAAACATTATAGAGGTTCTGGTATTCTTAAAAGACCAACTCTAGTGCCTTAAGAGGAAGCTTAAAAGAGGTGCTTCGAAGAAGAGGTAATCTCTTCTACCAATTCATTCGAGTTTTCTTTCTTCTTCAGCTTCTTCTTCTTTAGTTGTTTCATTATAAAGTAATAACATAAGTATAAATAATAAACTTATATGTTATTATAAATATTAAACAACCCCATTTCACCTTCTATCCATCATATGGAAAACAAAATCACCGCGCGTGCGTACGTACGGAATACCGTCTCCACGCCGTGGTGTAATCTGTTTTTCCACCACCACCTTACTTGGATGGGTATAATGGTGTAAATAATAACTATATATAGTTATTATAATATCATACTGATTCTAAGATATTATATCATCCGCTCCAATTCAATTCAATAAGTATGGGAATGATATCATCGCCCGTGCGTACATACGGATTACCGTCTCCACGACACGATGAGATTCATTCTCCATGTTAACCATTCAAGAATGATTATAAAGTATATATAATGAATAATAATGAAATATATGACATTATAAAGCTACTGGATTTATGTATATGTATATTTCATCTACTTACTTCCATTCAAGTCAATAAGGAAAGGAAAACAGTGTTCATGTGTACGTACGGCCTACCGTCTCCATGAACGGTGTATTTCATTTCATTTATATATCTATTATATATATATATATATAGAATATATATGATATATAAATCATGATTTAAATTATGGAAGTAATTAAATCATGATATAATTAATAATAATATCAAGAACAACAAGTCCAAACACGTACGATAAATAAAACGATTTTACCCAAAACGCTACTTTAACATGGAATTTACAAAAGAACGGGTAATATAAAGTCATAAATGAACCATATATGATATCATGACAATGAATATGATTCTTTAATAAGTCAATGACATTATTTAAATCGTTATACAGGAGGTTCAGATACGTACAAATCATATCAGACCTAAGGTAAGGGATAACTTTTCCAATCTCATTTTTATCTGAGATTGTTTATTCGTAAGTATTTACTAAGGTTATATTTATCATCCATGTATTTGTTTTCCAAAAATGGTTTCATGTGTGTTTAAATTCCTGTTTACCCATTTTTTACTTTTACTACATGGTGTGTAATGAATCTTTCTTTTTTTCACCATACGAGGAACTTTTTAACTTCTCCGGCAAAAGTACAAGAAGAATGTTTTTTTAACTTATACGGCATGAACGGATTTTTACGGTTTTATAACACCTTATTTTCATGAATCTTATTCTACAAGATTTCATGACTATTTTCAAAAAAAAATCTTTACATTTAAAATTTCATGACATTTTGTGAAAAGAAAATTATTTTGAAGAAGAAAGGATATTTTCCTCAAGAATTCATTTCAAGTGTTTTATCAAAACCATTTTCCATCTAAGATGAAATTATTTCATATGTGTATGTTTCAAGTATAAGTTATATATGATTTAAATGGTTTCAATTTTCTTATGATGAAATGATATCCATTTGTTCTATATGGATTATTTTATGATGGGATGATGTTTATGAAACTCATTTTACTCTTTAGGTTATGATGAATGATTTATGTTTATTTTGTGGCACAAGTAAGAATGATTTCATTATGAGATGGGTGGGACCTATATCACCCTCCAATTCATTGGGTAAATATTTATATCTCATGAGATAGACATGGCTGGAATGGTAAGTTAATCTGATTTAGTGATACAGGACTGGAACGAGGAGTGAACTCGATTCAGAAAGGGACTTTGTCCACTAAGATGGTCTTGGAAGCAATGCCTTGGCTACTATGGAAATCATATCATGTGCTTAATGCTTTTTCACAATTAAATGTTTTATTCCCATGCTATTTTATCATGATTGATGTTCCTTTATGACCTATGCCTTACGTACTGCCAATATTTATTTCACAACTCAAGATTTTGATGTGTAAACTTTATGTTCATGTTTTGAAGTTCAAATGTATATGGTTTATTTTATTTTCTCCATTATTAACCTTACTGAGCATTTGAGCTCACCCTTTATATTTTTTCTTTTCCCCAGGGTATAAAGAAAGGTTTTAGGTAAGAAAAAAAAGGGAAGATCGTTATGGGAGATGTTTAAGATCTTTCAAAAAGATTAGAATATTATATTTTGAGTTTCCAAAGACACTAAAGTATTACGGTCCTTTGGTGTATATTTTTGTTATGTATTAGGTATTCTGAAAAAGTAATGTAATTTCCATGTATGTCAATATTGGGTCTCTATAGTTGGTATCAGAGGAAAGGTTTAGTCATCCTTTGGAAACTAGGATGCAAAAACTTTAGTGAGATCCCTAGAGATATTTCTAAGGTATGTCTAGGGATGTCCCTAAGGTTAAGTATAAGTATAGGTTATATTCCTAGAATTACGGTAACGATAATAGAATTAAATCTAAGATGTTATAGATTAAAAGTACTCCCCCTTGATTATGTTGTTATTCTAGTACGAGTTTTTCCTCTCATACTATTATTTTTGTGTTTTAAGAAATGGCAGGAAACAAGAGGATTCATGTTAATGGAGAATATGATGGACAATGGAATGATATTCTTCATGAGAAACCAAATGAAATGGATTTGGATGTCCAAACATCATTGTTATTCCTAATCATCAATATCATAATATGATCAATAATATCAACTTTGGTAAGTAACCTGACTCGGATAATAAGAGAAAGATGGAGTTTCATGATGATCAAAGAGGAAAGAAAGTTAATTTTCCCTCATGTAAATCATGTGGGAAGAGGCATCAAGGATAATGTTTCAAAGGAACTGGAAGATGCTTTGGGTGTGGAAAATAAAGACACAAATCCAGTAATTGTAAAGGAAAAGGTTCAGTTAACACCATGGATAAGGATAATGGTATTGTTAAGACATCAACAATGGTTAAATGTTTTAAATGTGGAATGTACGGGCATTATGCAAACCAATTCCCTAAGGGAAAATCTCATGAAGAGAATCAGCATGGTCATATGGGTAGTATTTATGTGGATGATGATGAAGATACTACAAATGATATATGAGATGAAATAAATGATGAAGCTCATTCAGTGGTTTAAGAAGGTAGTGGAACGATTGTATTTTTATCAAGAATAATGTATGGTACTATGGAATAAAGAAAAATCTAAGGATTGTTACACTATTGTCTTTCCTTGAGTTTTTGAAAGTATATGATGAATGGTACCGGTAACCATGAAAGGTTATTCAAATATTTTTGGAAGGTAGATGATATGTGCATAATGAAAGGATAAGGAGATAATGAGATGTTTGATAGTATTAATGAGCTCATGACTGATATAAGGACAAAGTGATATCATAGTTTTAGTATATAGAAATTATGGGATTTTGGTATGTGGAAAGAGTTAACTTTTGACAGCAATCATGTATTCACTAAGGTTCTATAGTAATACATGATTAAGGTATTCACATGTTTGTAATGTGACCAACAAGATATATCTTCTGATATATGGGGGATAAATGATGGTATTCACGTGCTTGTTATGTGACCTTTCAAGTAATCGTTTTCTTTATACTATGAGATTGGACATATGTATTTTGGATAAGACTAAAGATTGGAATGGATTATGTTGGACATCAGATAGTATTGTTTAAGGATATAAATTTTTTTCGATATTATTTTTGGAATGTTATAATAGTGTAGTTTTAGAAAAAGGGACAACCTGCAGGACGGGCGACAACATGTCGCGTCAGACAAGGATGCGGGAATCGAATCCACAACCGAAGTGGGATAGGCCTTTATTGCCTACCACTGGCCTACAGGATGTCCCTGGTTAGTAGAAACTTGTTTCATTTTATTAATCACTCTTATAGATGAAGTATAAGTCCATTTTTTGAATCATATACGATTAACCTCTCCATAAATGGACTTATGTATATTTGATAACTTTTTCTAACCTTATGTTTGAGACAGATGGAATGACCTGTCATTCTATCGCATAATCTACTAACACTTTGCAAAAGACAAATTCAACTTCATTTCTTTAAGAGGTGAAGTGGAAATTGTTCAAGGAACGAACAACGGTAATATTGTACCAAAATCAAGTAAGTATTTCTTTTCATTCAAAAATTATTCAACATTTGGGAAATGATCTTGAAAACCAAAAATGTTTTCCTAGTTCTCTCATATCTGATGAATCAGATGGTACCTTAGATAATCACAAATTTTTGGCTTTGTGATTTTTGGCTTTTTCATAGCCATGTCCTCTACCACTCTTCATCAGAAGTTGATGGTTATATTTCTCTTCCATATCTATATTTTCACCTATATTCTCCTATGTGGAAACCCAGTGATGAGTGAATTTGGGTAACCATTACGTTTCATACATTAGTTTTTAAAATTATGTTTTAGTATTCCTTTTTATGATGTGGTTTTCTATGAATGAAACTTTCAAGTATCAAATGATTTATAACCCCGACGAATTTCGAGGGCGAAATTCATTTTAAGGGGGGTAGAATGTAACACCCCGAGATTTTATGAGATATATTCTATTTAATTTCTTTGATGTCTTCTATTGGACACTACACTAAGATTATCTTGTACTATATGCAACACCGTATTATCTTGCATATATGCAACACTATTCTTGGCTCGTGTTACATAAAATTTCAAGTTCGTTTTGTGGAAATCATTCTACACAACATTAAGTACAGATTTTGTTTAATGTATAAATGAATTAAGTTTTGATTATGTTATACACAACACCAAAGGGATCTTTCACTACACACAGCCCTAACTTGGCTTGCATTGCACGCAATCAATACCTTCTTCGATAGCGTGTGTAGTACGCAATACCGAGTTTCACTAAACGAGATATTATTATAATATTATTATGAACTGGCCATTATGAATAGTAATACCCACTTTTTGAAATTTTATAAATTTTATCTTTCAAAATGGACCTCATTTTTGGATTCGTAATATCAAAATTATCCTAGGGTGAATTTTTGGTATTTTTCTGAAAACTTTCAATTTTTGATGAATAGTGAAAACACTGGGTTACTATTTAAAAACCGAGTTTTTATTTAAATAATTATTTATTTTATTTATTTTAGGTAAAAATTGATACATAATACATATATAAGTTCAATTTAATTCATTGGAGTCATTTTATAATAATTTTAGATATATAAAAAATTTATTGAACTTTTCACCGTCTTTTACCCACCTCCTATGAGAATTTACAAATTTACATAAAACATAATTTTACCACTTCTGAGAGTTGAATTTCAAAAATATGATAGACACGGTTAATATCAAGGATTAAAATTTGGTTCAATAAGATAAAAATAATTTTTGGTGAATAGTATCTTTTTACTTTTATTTACCACGGTTAAAAGTAAATAAGGTAATTAAGGGTAAAAATGATATTATTATTACCCTAACACATGTCATAATTCTATTGGATAAGTGTAATTTGACCAAAAACAACCTTAGGAATAAAATATTACCATTTAGGTCCACTTGTATTAGATTAGAACATTTATTATTATTTTATTTAAAGAAGAGTTAAAATAGTTAAAATCAAAGTTTAATAAATAAAACATTTTTAATATCAGGTTATACATAAGATAAATTCTACTATAAATATTTATTAGAAATATATAAAATATTTCTTACCTAATGGTATTTTATTTATAATTTTTATACATTAAATAATTTAATTTATTTATGACACAATGGTGATGCAGTAATTACATAATTAATGAAATATTAAAATAATTGATATTATAAATACCCAAATAAATGTAATTTGAAACTTTTTATGAATTCCACTGATTTTATAGGTTAATATGACATGTTAGTATTGATTTAATTAAATTTTTTTGAACTAATCATGTTGTTATGATTTCACAAAAATCAATTACTAAATAGGGTCAAAATTGACATAAAATAGTTTTTTAAAAAAATATTATATTATTAATTGATATTCTATTTTTAAAAATCTAAGGTTCGGCCAAATGACTTATATAAGGTTATATATATTAATAATTAACCACTTGGTGTTCGTTTGTCTTATTATAGTAAGTTTATTAACCATATAGTGTAAGAAAATAAGAAGACACGGTAAAGGTTAAATTATTTAACTTCGAGTTAAATCTAAATTATAAGGTTAAAATAGTAACCTAAACTTGTCTAAAACCTATTGGTTGAGAGGATTTTGACCCATACTTACTTTATCTTCTAAATAAATCAATTTGGAGCTATTATAAACCGAATATGACTTTATTATAAAATAATATTTTAAGTTTTTTCTAAGGTGCCCCTCTCCTCCCTTATAAAAGGGCACCTCCTTCCACTTCTCTTTACAGAAATTTGAGCCTTCAAGCTCATACAAACCCTGCCCATTTACCTTTTCAACTTCCCTAGAAACATTATAGAGGTTCTGGTATTCTCAAAAGACCAACTCTAGTGCCTTAAGAGGAAGCTTAAAAGAGGTGCGTCGAATAAGAGGTAATCTCTTCTGTCAATTCATTCAAGTTTTCTTTCGTCTTAAACTTCTTCTTATTTAGTTGTTTCATTATAAAGTAATAACATAAGTATCAATAATATACTGATATGTTATTATAAATATGAAACAACCCCATTTCACCTTCTATCCATCCTACATAAAATGAAATCACCGCGCGTGCGTACGTACGGAATATCGTCTTCACGTCGTGGTGTAATCTATTTTTCCACCACCAACTTACTTGGATGGGTATAATGGTGTAAATAATAAATATATATAGTTATTATAACATCATACTGATTCTGAGATATTATATCATCCACTCTAATTCAATTCAATAAGTATGGGAATGATATCATCGCTCGTATGTACGTACGGATTACCGTCTCCACGACGCGATGAGATTCATTATCCATGTGAACCATTAAAGAATGATTATAAAGTATATATAATGATTAATAATGAAATATATGACATTATAAATCTACTGGATTTATGTATATATATATTTCATCTACTTACTTCCATTCAAGTCAATAAGGAAAGGAAAACAGGGTTCATGCGTACGTACGGCCTACCATCTCCATGAATGGTGTATTTCATTTCATTTATCTATCTATTATATATATATATATATACTAAATATATATGATATATAAATCATGATTTACATTATTAAAGTAAGTAAATCTTGATATATGTAATAATAATATCAAGAACAACAATTCCAAACACGTACGATAAATAAAACGATTTTACCCAAAACGCTACTTTAACATGGAATTTACAAAGGAACGGGTAATATAAATTCATAAGTGAACCATATATTATATCATAACAATGAATATGATTCTTTAATAATTCAATGACATTATTTAAATCATTAAACAGGAGGTTTGGATACATACGAAGCATATCGGACCTAAGGTAAGGGAAAAGTTTTCCAATCTCATTTTTATCTGAGATTGTTTATTTGTAAGTATTTATTAGGGTTATATTTATCATCCATGTCACTATTTTCTAAAAATGGTTTCATGTGTGTTTAAAGTCCTTTTTACCCATTTTTGACTTTTACTACATGGTGTGTAAGGAATCTTTCTTTTTTTCACCATATGAGGTACTTTTTGACTTCTCCAACAAAAGTACAAGAAGAATGTTTTTTTAACTTATACGACATGAACAGATTTTTACGGTTCATGAAGCTTAATCTACAATATTTCATGAATATTTTCAACAAAATCCTTTTCTTTTAAAATTTCATGACATTTTGTGAAAAGAAAATGTTTTTAAAGAATAAATGATATTTTCCTCAAGAATTAATTTCAAGTGTTTTATCAAATCCATTTTCCATATAAGATGACATTATTTCATATGTGAATGTTTCAAGTATAAGTTCTCTATGATTTAAATAGTTTAACTTTTATTGTGATGAAATTATATCCATTTTTTCTATATGGATTATGTTATGATGGGATGATGTTTATGAAAACTATTTTACTCTTTGGGTTATGATGAATGATTTATGTTTATTTTGTGGCACAAGTAATAATGAATTAATTATGAGATGGGTGGGACCTATATCTCCCTCCAATGAATTGGTTAAAGATTTATATCTCATGAGATAGACATGGCTGGAATGGTAAGTTAATCCGGTTTAGTGATACAGGACTGGAACGAGGAGTGAACTCGATTCAGAAAGGGACTTTGTCCACTAAGATGGTCTTGGAAGAAATGCCTTGGATACTATGGAAATCATATCATGTTCTTAATGCTTTTCCACAATTAAATGTTTTATTACCATGCTATTTTATCATGATTGATGTTCCTTTATGACCTATGCCTTACGTACTCCCAAGATTTATTTCAAAACTCAAGATTTTGATGTGTAAACTTTATGTTCATGTTTTGAAGTTAAAATGTATATGGTTTGTTTTATTTTCTCCATGCTTACCTTTACTAAGAATTTGAGCTCACCCTTTATATGTTTTCTTTTCTCCGAGGTATAAAGAAAGGTTTTATTTAAGAAAAAAAAGTTGAGATCTTTATGGGAGATGTTGAAGATCTTTCACCAAGATTAGAATATTATATTCCAAGTTTACGAAGACACTAAACTATTACGGTCCTTTGGTGTCTATTTTTGTTATGTATTAGGTATTCCTCAAAATTAATGTAATGTCCATGTATTTCAAGATTGTATCTCTGCACTGGGACCCACTTCCTTGGTCCTTCTATTAGAGGTTTCATACCAACTCTCGAGCCGCTAACCATGCGTAACACCCAACATGTTTGTCGGGTCACTATCCTTTGTGAACACCCTGATTCTATGCCCCAATCCTAAATTTTGTGGACATTTATTACCCATCACAAGGATACATAAGAGTCCTCCATGTGGTTCAATACCATCACCGATGTCCCATCCTGGTCTATCCCTCGAGACTTTGTGTTTCAAGATGGTCATGCACCAACCCCGAGGTTTTACTTCCTCCGGGTACCACCCATGCATCCATTCTCATGGGCCACCTCCTCAAGAGTCCCATCACCCACTGAACTACATGGAATTTGATTCCCTGTCACATGGATATGTAGGAATCCACTCTGGGGTTCAATCCCGACACTACTACCACCATCGCAACAGTTCCATATCATTCCCCATCCACTTCATTCAACCCCTCCATTATCCATCCTGATTCTTACATGATCCACCACATCTTGGGGAATTCATGCCATCCACCTCGGTAGTTAACCACAAATAAGCCCCACAAAATCCATAACCATACAACCATGAGTATCCCTCTTGTGATGGGCCGAAATCCATGAATAATCCATAGCATGTCCTGGGTTGTTGTCCTTTGTGTACACCACAATTCATCACCCCTTTGAACTATGTGGGTTTTGATCCCTCTATCCTAGAAATGGTATGTAGGATACCTCCCTAAGGTTCAATCCTTGCCAACGATAAACCCTGTCATCCCTTTTATAGGGACCCAATCATCATTGTATCCATCTTCATTGGACATTTTTATCCACTCATCTAGTAAACCTCTCAGGTGATCCCTCTTGGGGATGTACCCATCTAATTCACTCTTATCAGTTTTCTGATCTGTCTGATTTGTCTCCGCTAGAAGTTAAATTCATGGCATAGCCTGCGTTAATAAAGGAAGGTGAGGAAAACCTCAGGGACATGCCTATGGAATATAATTCCCTTCATTAGACATGGGTTTCTTCGGGATTCTGCACACTTGAGAAGCCCTATCATAATGGAATGAAACCTAGACATATCAGTGTATTAGCATCCAGACATGCCAGCGATATCAAATGTGACTACTCCCCCGATCTAAGGTTGTTGCCTTGACATGACCCCTTGGAATTTCCTGAAAGAAGCATTGTAGTTATCCAACATCCATGAATATATGGCACCTGGGAATATTTTCACAAAAAAACATCTAAATCTATGAGGGAGACCCGGACTAGGTGACGAATTTCGAGGAAGAATCCATGGAAGGAGGAACTGACATTCTTTCATCCTGTTTCAATCAAGGATAAAACTTCCATGAATAAGTGAAAAATTTCACCTACCTTTGGAAAGTAGGAATGCGGGGAAACAATCAGCACATCCCCACATATGGATGTGTGCCTCGACGAATGCATCAGAAACACAAATGGTGAACCCAACACGAATCTTCTACTCAGTGTGGAGATTAGTAGCATTCAAGGAATTAGGGGATAAGAGTTTCACTAAATACTTCTATCCAAAACCAAGTCCCACCAAGAAAATAGTGGGATTGGCATGAAACTCACAAAATATTAGGGAAGTTGAATGTTGGGCATCCCCGTCTGTGATGTTTTCTGCATGGATCCTTCTTACCAATCATGGGAGACGGAATGGTGCTAGGGACCTATTTGTTGCCTTCCTCTTTTCAGTTCTAATAATATAATCTTCTTTATTTTCAATACCCAAGCATTTATGTCAGAAAACCAATCACCACCCACCTACCAGTATAGGGGCTGGGGAAACCCCAACATGGAAATCCCACATGGATCCATCTATTCTATGACGACATCCACATCTATGGTTGCTGGGCACCCATGCTCCATATCACCATCTGAACTCATTCATAGGAGGTTGATCAATGACCTCATATAACGGTATGACGAAGAAGGGGTTATCTTGAGTGGGGATATGTACCAAAAGGACCAGGTGGATTTTGCACCTCACTGTCGGCGTCGCCCCCATGGGCCGCACATGAAGCCACTTCTCCCCACTTCAATCTAAAACAATTTTGAGAGCCTCTCCCATGAATTCTTTTATGACTCACTCCCATAAAATAATTTATTAAGGGATGTCTCATCTAGATTGAATATGATCCCATTTCAGTGGCCACCAAGGAGGGTTCCCACCATGCCACACTAGCACCACCACCCAGACTCACAGGCTGAGGAGAAAATGAGTTAAGCACCTACACCACTGGACCTAGTCTGGTTAACCAAATACCAACATCAGGTGAAACCTATAGATGTTCCCACAAGGGGGTGTCATCATCAACTACTATAGTGTGCCATGACATCGCTGACACATACTATCAATGCCCCATTTATATTGAACATGGGAACATATACGCCCAGAACGGATCAAGGCCCCAACCGTCCTAGGGGAAGGTTGGGACGACTCTCTTGGTTGCCAACATAGGTAGTGGCCATTACAGGCCAACCCACGATGATGATATCCAACACAGAGGTCCTCCCCATTCCACCATCAATGAGAGCACAAGTCCTCCCTACTCTCCATCTCATCATGGCAGTCCTCCCCATTCCACTATCTGTCAGAGTGAAGGTCCTTCCCACAACACTAACATCTAGAACAAAGGATTATTTTTCACCCGTGATCCTAGGTATAGAGTTGTTCCTCCTATCGTAAGTCAATGATGCAAATATCCTTCTTACCCGGTCAACCATAAGTGTGGGTGTCTTCCCCATGTTCTTACCGCAACTAACAAAGGTCCTCCTCTTACCAACAATCATAGAATCAGAGGTCTACCTCACATCATTGGCATCCAATGCAGAGGTATTACCCATGTCCATTTTGATTGGTATGAAGTCCCCCCCCCATCGTATCATCACTACTTTGAGAATAAAACATGGAAGCACTGCTAATGCTCCCACCAGCTCCAGCAGAGGTCCTACCCACTCCAACACTTCCCAAGAATATTCCACATTCATGCCAACTAGTGTACACAGAGGCCCTCTCTGTGTCTCTTTAGACATTTTTTCAGGTTCACCTCATACCTTGACTCACTGAGGCATAAGTCACCTCCACCCCAGTAACAGTTCATCAATAGTTCCTCCTCATATAGAAAACATACCCTATCCTGAATAACCTTCATGAGTATGGATGGCGGGTCAGCACTGCCAAAGGAAGAATAATGAGATGTTTTAGACCATGATTAAACATGTATGCTATTCAGACTTCAAGGTGTTGTGAATTTAAATAATGGAACCCTCACCTCGATCCTCTGTGTCGGAGGCTAGGGCAGGAACAAGGTATATAAGCCTCATCATTCTAGAATGTGAGGTCCACTGGATCCCTGCCTCCCACTGAAGATACATCTAAGAAGAGGAAGATTTTACCTATTTCCTGGGCCTAGCCATTAATCCACCCTATCGTCAACATGATAGTTCTCTACATCATCTAGATATCAAGGAGAGTCGTTTTGGGGAACAATAAAGGACGATAAACATCATGAACCACCGTTAGTAACTGTATCCCCTGCATGGGAAGGTGTGGTCACTAGTCTATCTTACTGAGATGTGGTGGTGTAGTTTTTTCATTTTTTGTAAGAAATACCATGATGAGGAGGCTTGTGAGCTCACTCTCCAAATTCTCCACCAGACATTTTACCATCTAAATGGTCCACTTCAGTTCTGTTATCGGTCCAACAGTCTCCCCCAATCAATGATTGGGGAAACCAAGGGCCAGATCCCAAGTCTAAGCCAACGAACTTGTGGTACATCGTTGCAGTGGACCATTTCCTAGAGATGTTATGGGTTGTTGCAACTAAGAACATCAGTACTCCGGAATCTCTTAACCAGTAAGAGGTCTCATTATTTATCCAAACCCTCTGGGTGATGCACCTTCGTCTCTGTCATTTGTGGGTGGCATACCCCAAGAGTGTGGAACACTATGAAGATATTAGCCAGCAATTTCACATGGTTTATTTGGATATGCTTCCTATGGACCAGTTCCATGAGTCACACCATCACCATCAGAACATCAAGAAACGATGCGTACAGATCTTGAAAGTGCTCTGTGGGATTATTAAGGATGCATCCCCTCCACCTTTAAATACATGGATGGGGAAAGTATATTTCCTTTCATTTCAGTTTTATCCTATGCCAGTCCGACATTCTAGACTATATTAAGGATATTATTTCTATTATAGGCACAGTTAACATAGATGACCTATCAGAGGAAGATATTGAGCTAGATCTCCTTGAAGAGAACTTACCCCTAGGGTGGTACCACACCTGTTGGATCATTTTGGATGGGTTACATGATATAAAATAAATTTATTGGGTCTTCCTCCACCCTTTGATTCATTATCTGTAACGACACAAAGTTTCATTAATGGAAATCCCTCTTGATGTAATTAAATGTCTCTGTATGTTTATATAAAATGTCAACTTATTTGGTTTTATGTTAATAATTTTTACCATTTCTAATATAGTCGTTGAACATTGATCACATGATTAGTATAAATATAGGACTTTAAAAAATCCAATTTACTCAGACAGAAGAAGCGATGAACTCATCCAGTAGAATTGCTCCATACGAAGCCCATTTGTCGAAGCTCAAAAAAGAGGTGGCATCCTTGGGCTTCGCTCTTGACCAAGCCCAAGCTGAGCTTCATCATGTCAAGCTCGAATGGGACCGTCTACGGGAAAAGTGGATGTTGATAGAAATTACCACTCAAGCGATGTTATCTGAGCCACCCCAAGAGTTTGTCATCATCGCACACCTTACCCTTAGGTCTTATGCGGCTGTTTTAAGAGTTTATGTAACAAATCGATAGTACTATGTTAATGTACATTATTTTTTGTATATAATAATTTATATACATTCTTGTCATCATTGATACATTGTAAATAGTTTTTAAAGTACACATAGTGTTTTTAGTTATTATTTAATTAAGAATTCTATTTAATTAAATTAAGGGATTTTTGAATTAAATAATATTTTAATAAAATATTATTATTAAATTAATTTTTATTAAATATAAATGATCTTATAATTTTATGAATGTAATTATAATTTTTATTAAGTTTTGAAATCCATTTTTGTCAAAACCCGTGAATTTTCAATAAATGTCAGTTTTTATTTTAAAAGTGAAAATTAATATATTTAGAAAATTATTTAGATAAAATAAATGTTATTTCTAGAATCAGGACGTCGAAATTATCCAACGCTGAATTTTTCATAATTTTCTGAGACATTCAAATTTTTGGATAAAAATTAAATACCGTTTAAATATATAATGTGTTTTATGACATCATAATGACCAAATCGTGATGTAATAAAATAATTTAATCTTTATTTTCGTCCAATATATTTTTTACCATTAAAATAATGTGATTTTGGGTTTGTTTTACTTACTTTTAAAAGCATTAATGGACCCCTCAATACTTATTAAACACCTTGTCTTTTTAAATTGTTTTTCATGGGAGTGTGACTCACCTCCACATAAGCAACCCTATTATTTTAAGAAGTTCGGAGTTTGGCCTTATAAAATATTGTTTTCCTCTTCCCTTTGACAAAAACCATGGTAAAAAACGATGAGATGGTTTGTGTTTTGGATTAATTTAATATAAGGGGTCCCAAACCTAAATAATAAAGAATTCCCTCACCTTTCCTACATAAACCCATGCAAGCTCCCACTTCCTCCTCACTCAAAGCCTTTTGAGTTCGTCCAACCTCTACCCTACTCTCTCTAGAATCCTCCCAAGGTTCCCCAATCTCCCAATAATCCTCTCACAAGCCTCTCTATAGCCTTTGGAAGGACACTTCCAAGTAAGGGTTTTTTCTTCCTTTCTCATTTTTGTCCAATTTTCTTTAAGTTGTTTTGCACTTTTAATTTCAATTATGAATGTTGGGGTATAGTTTATCACCTCCCTCATACTAACCTCTTTAAGTTTTAATGATGGGAGACCCCTTTCTCTCTCATTAAATGCCTCTCATGTACACCCGTTACTATGCCGAAATTCCGAAAGGAACTTCTCCCCCCTCATTTACATTCAAGCAATACTTTTGTATCATGAACCTAAATTCCATTACAATTGTTGGGACATGTATCTATATGACCTCCTTACTTTCCATTACATGTAAATATGATGAGCAACCCCTTTCTCTCTCATCAACCTTTTTTATGAATTCTTATGTCATGTCGTTACGCTGCCGAAATCGCACCGATTTTCTAAGCCAATGCCATTGTGTAGTGAATACCATGCCCATTTGTCCATCAAGGGTATTCACCTTTATAAATATTTACTTATTGATTATAAAGTTTCATGTATGAATTCCACATTCCTTTATCATGGAATAAATTATTATGTTTTATGAATCCATGTTTTATGATCCATGTGGCACACTTATGCATGAAATGAAATATTTAAGAAGGGTGTGCCCTTATAGTGCTACAATGCATTGGGTAAAGTATAATATCATGATACGTCATGTGAAATGAGTGTTTAATCATTCTAATTCATGTGAAATGAGGGTTTACTCATGATTCATGTTCAATAAGGGTTTACTCATGCTCCATGTGCAATGAGCCTTGGATCATGCTAATTCCATGTTAAGTGTTATTGTCACATTTCCATGTTATGATTATCATGCTTTATCATGCCTTTATGTTCATGTTTCTCCTGTTCTCTATTGATATGACTAATTTCTAACATGTATTTTACTCCTCATGTTATTCCATGTGTATTCCCTTACTAGGCTTTATAGCTCACCCCTTTTCTTATGCATGTCCTCAGATTATCCCATACAATGCTAAGTACGAGGGAATGTAGTGGTCATGTAAAGGAAGTTTTCAATAAAGATGTTGTACTTCATGTTTTAAGTTTTTATGTAATGATCCTAAGCCCCAAAGATATTAGACCTCTCAATCATCCATGTTGTATCAAGTGAATGGTTTATGTAATAAATCATGTTTAAGTTTGTATTAAAAAGCAGGGTTGTCACAGTTAGTATTAGAGGATAAGTTTAGTTATTTTTGGGATTAGGATTAAAAAACCCTAGTAAAGCCTTAGAGACAAGACTAAGTATAATAAAAACATCCCTAAGTTTTGGTAAGTACTGAGTAAGTGGTTTATCAAGAAAATACATCCCTGTCTGGATACAAGCAGGTAGAGGCGGCTCTGGCACAGATGTATCCTGGGGGTAAAACCCGAAAACACCGCTTTGAGCTAGACTCGAACGGGAACTGGTGCATGACAACGGGCCTTGCTGCACTCTTGGTTACGACACTCTCGGGGGATATGTTTTGATAAATTCACAAGCTTAGTATGAACCCTTATTAAGGGAATTAAAAAAAATCCCCTAAGAATTTATGTTAGAAAGTAGATCATGAAAAGCCTAGATTGAAGCCTATAGACTCATGAGTTAAGGAAATAAAAATTTTATTTATAAGTCATCAACTTTTGTCTTTGGATTACCCTTTATGTGTTACCCCTAAATTTCTTTTTATTCCAGCCAATGGCCGGTAATAGGAGGACTCGGGATAACAACCGATGTGAAGATCAGTGTGATGACTATACTAATGATATTCCCAATCCAATGGGAGCGGGAATCGTGAACTTTGTCACACTTCTCTCTCAGATAACTCAAGTTTTTAATAGAAACATGGGTCAAGAGGAACGTTTAACCCCCCTGATAAAGAACAAGTCGCTATCGAGAGCTTCATGAGACAAAGGACTCCTACTTTTAGTGGATCATCTGATCCCATGATCGCTGAACAATGGATCAACTCCATTGAAAAGATCTTATCCATCCTTCAATGTTCTAAACAAGAGAAGGTTCTCCTGGCAGCTTATTATATGGAGGGTAAAGCTGATCAATGGTGGACGTTGATTAAAAATACGAATCCTGAGGAGGAGATCGAGGTGTTGGAATGGAATGATTTCCAGAAGATGTTTTTCAATAAATATTTTTCGTGCACCCTCCGGTTTAAGATAGAAAGGGAATTTCTTTCCCTCAAGCAAAAAAGATGAAGAATCTATTGGAGCGTATGAGGAAAACTTCACAAGGATTTCACAATACGCTTCTGACTTTGTCGTTACCCCTGAATGCAAAGTTGACCACTTCTTTGGTGGGATGAAGCCTAGCTTGTAGAAATCATTGGTGATCCATGACTTCGACAACTATGAGGAAATTGTCCGATGTGCCCTCAAGGTCGAAATGGATATCGGAGAATCACAGGGGTATCATGGGGATAAGAAGAATAAGGTGTACTTCAATGTCGGTGGTCTGATGGATAAATCCAACGGTGCTAAGAAGATCCAGCACCCCACTTGCCAAAAGTGCAGAAAGAAGCACCCTGGAAATTGCCTTAAGGGGACGAGGAAATGCTTCAGGTGTGGAAGAGAAGGGCACCTAGATGTTAACTATCAGCAAGAAAGACCCGCAGCTACGACAGAGGAGAGGAACGCTCCGTTCGAACCTCAACATGTTGTTCAATGCTACAAATTCAAAGAACCGGGGCATTTTGAAAATCAGTGCCCTAATCCAAGGGTTTTCGGAGGCAACCAACAACCTCCAAGGCATCAAGGAAGAGCTTTTTCCATCACTTCTACTGAAGTGAACCCCGACAATGAAGTGGTGACAGGTACGCTAGTTATTCATTCAAGAATAGTGAATGTAATTTTTGATTCAGGTTCTATACATTCTTTTATATCTCGAAAGTTTA
This sequence comes from Viscum album, assembly GCA_963277665.1. Taxonomy (NCBI): domain Eukaryota; kingdom Viridiplantae; phylum Streptophyta; class Magnoliopsida; order Santalales; family Viscaceae; genus Viscum; species Viscum album. The sequence goes on from OY728158.1 coordinate 235,816,669, forward strand.
GTAGAACAATCCCAACACCACAACAAATCATAGAAGTGAAGATGTCAGTGAGTACGAAAAATGGGGCAATCATTGCATCCCATGAATATAAGTCCTCCCCTATTATAATATGTGGATTGAATTTCTCGGAGAACCTTGTCATACTCCCTCTGGTGTAATTTGATGCAATTCTTGGCATGGATTGGCTTTCCTTATATAGAGCCAACATAAATTGTCGGGAAAGGGAAATCACACTCTATATGGAGAATCGACCCCAGATTCTTTACAAGTGTAAGGAGGAAGATGAATCTATTTTAGATCCATCATCTCAAGAATAGGTATTATTGCCCTATGAGCACGCGTATCTGGCTCAGATGATTGAGTCCAAGGAAGAAACCATCCTTGAAGAAATGCCTATTGTGAGGGAATTCATTGAAGTGTTTCCCGAGGAACTGTCTGGTCTTCCTCCTAGAAGAGATATTGAATTCTCAATTGAACTTATACCCAGGGCATTACCAATATCCAAGACTCCATATAGAATGGTTGTTGTATATCTTGAAGATCTGAAGAAACAACTATAGGAGAATTTGGATAAAGGGTTTATACGCCCAAGTGCTTCACCATGGGGTGCACCAGTCCTCTTTGTCAAGAAGAAGGATGGGTCAATGCGGCTTTGCATCGATTATCATGAACTTAACAAAATCACGATAAAGAAAAAGTATCATCTCCCATGAATTGATGACTTGTTCGATCAGCTGCGTGGAGCACAATACTTCTCCAAGGTGGACTTGCAGTCGGGATATTATCAAGTAAGGGTGAAGAAGGAAGATATCCCCAAGACTGCTTTTCGCACAAGATACGGGCACTATGAATTCATAGTAATGCCTTTCGGACTCACTAATGCTCCATCAATCTTCATGGACTTAATGAATAGAGTCTTTAGAGATTACCTGGACAAATTTGTGACAGTCTTTATAGATGATATTCTAATATACTCCAAAAACAAGGAGGATCATGCGAAGCATTTAAGAACTATACTAGAGACTTTGCGCAAGTATAAGCTCTATGCTAAGTACAGAAAGTGTGAGTTCTGGTTGAAGTAGGTCTCATTATTGAGCCATATCATCACAAGCAATGGGATATCTGTGGATCCCTCCAAAACAGATGCAATTGAGGGATGACTGAGGCCAACATCGATAACAGATATCCGTAGCTTCTTGGGGTTAGCTGGATATTATCGATGATTTGTGAGAAATTTATCATGATTGTACAGCCCTCTTACCAAGATAACTCAAAAGGGAGTAAAGTTTTCGTGGAGTGATGAATGTGAAGAAATCTTCAAGGAGTTGAAAAGAAGACTTATCACTGCGCCCGTGCTCACTTTACCCACAAGTGGGGAACTTTTGTGGTATCTAGTGATGATTCAAAGAAGGGATTAGGTTGTGTGCTAATGAAGAATGATAAAGTGATATCCTATGCCTCAAGGAAGTTGAAAATCCATGAGCGAAACTATCCAACTCATGATCTGGAGTGAGTGGCGGTGATCTTTGCCTTGAAAATCTGGCAGCATTATCTCTATGGGGAGAAATGTGAGATATATACTGACCACAAGAGTCTTAAATATATATTCACACAGAAAGAGCTTAATATGCACCAGAGAAGATGGATAGAGCTCATCAAGGATTATGACTGTTCAATACATTACCACCCTGGGAAAGAAAACAAGGTGGAAGATGCCCTAAGTAGAAAGGACCCAGCAATTCTATCAATGATGAGAATTGAGAAGGATCCAATCTTCTTAGACTTGATGAAGATGTACATGGGAATCATAAAGAAGGTAACATCATCAATCCTTTCACAAATGATGGCTCAAACATCTCTTTTGGAAAGGTTAAAGGATGCTCAAAAGGATGATGTGGGAATTCAAGAAAAGGTGGAAGCTATCGAAAAATGGAAATCCTTAGAGTTTAATGTTAATGAAGAAGGAATTGTGCGGTTTGGGAAAAGACTATGTGTTCCATCAAGTCTGGAGCTGAAGAAGGAACTTTTGGATGACGCACATAGTTCAAATTTCTCTATTCACCCAGGGAGCACAAAGATGTATCGAGATCTCCGAGAAAACTTTTGGTGGGATAATATGAATAAGTAGATCACTGAATATACATAAAAGTGCCTAGTGTGTCAGCAAGTGAAGGCAGAGAGGCAGAAGTCTAAGGGGACGATGAAACCATTGCCCATACCATAATGGAAATGGGAGAACATCACCATGGACTTTGTCACCAGACTTCCAAGGACATCCAAAGGCAACAATGCAATCTGGGTTGTTGTGGATCGTCTTACAAAGACTGCACACTTCATTGCTATTTGGGAGGATTTCTCATTGGATCTACTAGCACGGATATATATCAGGGAAGTGGTAAGGTTTCATGGAGTACCACTATCTATTGTGTCTGACCGAGATCCAAGATTCACCTCTAAGTTTTGGAAGAGTCTTCAACATGCTCTGAATACTAAACTAAACTTCAGTACGGATTATCATCCTCAAACTGATGGCCAATCTGAGCTGACTATCCAAACACTTGAGGACATGTTGAGAGCATACTCAATGGACTTTAAAGGAGGATGGGATCAACATATTCCACTGGTTGAATTCTCCTACAACAATAGTTTCCACTCAAGCATCCAAATGGAACCATATGAAGCCCTGTATGGGAAAAGGTGCAGAACACCGGAATTTTGGGATGAGGTCGGTGAATGTAAGCTGCTTGGACCAGAACTGGTTGAAGAAATGGTGGAGAAGGTGAAAACCATTCAGCAGCATATCAAGGCATCCTAGAGTCGACAGAAGAGTTATGCAGATAACCATCGATGAGACCTTGAGTTTAAAGTTTGAGACATGGTTTTTCTACGCATATCTTCGTGGAAGAAGTTCATGAGGTTTGGAAAGAAAGGGAAGTTAATTCCAAGGTACATAGGCCCCTTTGAGATTCTTGATCGTGTCGGGGAAGTGGCCTATCGACTAGAACTTACACCTACCATGGCCAAAGTACATGATGTCTTTCATGTATCCCTCTTAAGGAAGTACATATCGGACCCTTCACATGTACTCTCTTCTGAGGTGGTACAATTGTAAGATGATCTTTCTTATGAGGAGCAACCAGTAAAGATCTTAGATCGTAGAGAAAAAGTTCTATGAAATAAGACAATTCCACTCATCAAGGTGTTGTGTAGAAACCACAAGTTTGAAGAAGCGACTTGGGAATCAGAGGAAATGATGAAGCTGAGTTATCCACATCTGTTTTAGTGTGGGAAAAGGAAAATTTCGAGGGTGAAATTTCTTAAGGGGGTAATATTGTAACAACCCAAAGTTTCATTGATGGAAATCCCTCTTGATCTAATTAAATGTCTCTGTATGTTTATATAAAATTTCAACTTCTTTGGTTTTATATTAAGAATTTTTACCATTGCTAATATAGTCGCTGAATAGTGATCACATTATTAGTATAAATATAGGACTTTAACAAGTCCAATTTACTCAGACAAAAGAAGCGATGGCCTCTTCTAGTAGAATTTCTCCATACAAAGCCCATTTGTCGGAGCTTGGAAAATAGGTGGCGTCCTTGGGCTTCGCTCTTGACCAAGACCAAGCTGATCTTCATCATGTCAAACTCGAACAGTACCGTCTATGGGAAAAGTGGAAGTTGATAGAAATTATCACTCGAGCGATGTTATCTGAGTCACCCCAAGAGTCTATCACCATTGCACACCTTACCCTTAGGTCTTATGCGGTTGTTTTAAGGGGTTATGTAACAAATCGATATTACTATGTTCATATACATTATTTTTTGTATATAATAATTTATATACATTCTTGTCATCATTGATACATTGTAAATAGTTTTTAAAGTACAAATAGTGTTTTTAGTTATTATTTAATTAAGAATTATATTTTATTAAATTAAGGGATTTTTTAATTAAATAATATTTTAACAAAAAATTATTATTAAATTAATTTTTATTAAATATAAATGACCTTATAATTTTATGAATGCAATTATAATTTTTTTTAAGTTTTGAAAGCCATTTCTGTCAAAACCCGTGAATTTTCGATAAATGTCGATTTTTATTTTAAAAGTGAAAATTAACATCTTTAGAAAATTGTTTAGATAAAATAAATGTTATTTCTAGAATCATGACATCGAAATTATCCGATGGTGAATTTTTCATAATTTTTTGAGACAGTCAAATTTTTGGATAAAAATTAAATACCGTTTAAATATAAAATGTGTTTTATGACATCATAATGACCCAATAGTGATGTAATAAAATACTATAATCTTTATGTTCGGCGAATATATGTTTTACCATTAAAATAATGTTATTTTGGGTTTGTTTTACTTACTTTTCAAAGCATTAATGGACCCCTCAAGACTTATTAAACACCTTGTCTTTTTAAATTGTTTTTCATGGGAATGTGACTCACCTCCACATAAGCAACCCTATTATTTTAAGAAGTTAGGACTTTGGACTTATAAAATATTGTTTTCCTCTTCCCTTTTCCAAAAACCATGGGAAAAAACCATGGTGTGTTTTATGGTTTGGATTAATTTAATATAAGGGGTCCCAAACCTAAATAATAAAGAATTCCCTCACCTTTCCTATATAAACCCACCCAAGCTCCCACTTCCTCCTCACTCAAAGCCTTTTTAGTTCATCCAAAATCTGCCCTACTCTCTCTATAATCCTCCCAAGGTTCCCCAAGCTCTCAAGAATCCTCTCACAAGCCTCTCTCTAGCCTTTGGAAGCACACTTCCAAGTAAGGGTTTTTTCTTCCTTTCTCATTTTTGTCTAATTTTCATTAAGTTGTTTTGACCTTTTAATTTCAATTATTAATGTTGGGGTATGGTTTTGAACCTCCCTAATACTGCCCTATTTATTTTTGAATGATGGTATACCCCTTTCTCTCTCATTAAATGCCTCACATGTACACCCATTACTATGCCGAAATTCTGAAAGGAACTTCTCCCTCCTCATTTACATTCAAGCAATACTTTTGTATCATGAACCTAAATTCCATTACAATTGTTGGGACATGTATCTATATGACCTACTTACTTTAAATTACATGTAAATATTATTAGGAATCCCTTTCTCTCTCATCAACCTTTTTTATGAATTCTTACGTCACGCTGTTACGCTGCCGAAATCGCACCGATTTTCTAAGCCAATGTCATTGTGTAGTGAATACCATGCCCATTTCTCCATCAAGGATATTCACCTTTATACACATTTACTTATTGATTATAAAGTTTCATGTATTAATTCCACATTCCTTTATCATGGAATAAATGATTATATTTTATGAATCCATGTTTTATGATCCATGTGGCACACTTATGCATGAAATGAAATGTTTAAGAAGGGTGCGCCCTTACAGTGCTCCAATGCATTGGGTAAAGTATAGTATTATGATACGTCATGTGCAATGAGTGTTGAATCATGATAATTCAAGTGAAACGAGGGTTTACTCATTCTTCATGTGCAATGAGGTTTTACTCATGCTCCATGTGCAATGAGACTTGGCTCTTGCTAATTCCATGTTAAGTGTTGTTGCCACATTTACATGTTATGATTATCATGCTTTATCATGCCTTTATGTTCATGTTTCTGTTGTGCTATATTTATATGCCTAATGTCTAACATGTATTTTACTCCTCATTTTATTCCATGTGTATTCCCTTACTAGGTTTTATAGCTCACCCCTTTTCTTATGTATGTCCTCAGGTTATCCCATGCAATGCTAAGTACGAGAGAATGTAGTGGTCATGTAAAAGAAGTTTTCAATAAAGATGTTGTACTTCATGTTTTATGTTTTTATGTAATGATCCTAAGCCCCAAAGACACTATACCTCTCGATCATCCATGTTGTATCAAGTGAATGATTTATGTAATAAATCATGTTTAAGTTTGTATTAAAAAGTAGGGTTGTCATATTATCCCTCAATCAGAACCCCAAAAGGGTAAATAGCATGATGGGGTTTTCAAACCCTCTAATCCATTAGGATCAATGCAAATAAATGATGATGACCCTGAAAAGTCTTGGTTGTGTGAAAAACTCTCAGATCATAAAAATATTTTTGATGACCTTCTATCTAAATGTGTTGCAGAACAATGACCATACTACTATAATCCTCGACCGTGGAAACACTCCCCCAGTGAGTTTCCACAGGGGGAAATTGACCATCCTTTTCATATAGATAGGGTAGAAGATAGAGTTTATAGAAATATGTCCCGATATTCATCACCAAATACACTCGAGTTTCATGATAAACCATAGGACCTAGCTCAGGTTCCCCCAGCCACTCTATAGGTTGTCCCCCCGACAGTCCCACAAGTCATCCCAAAAACTGCTCCATGAGCCACTAGGCCTTCTTATCATTTTGAATAACCTTATAACACATTATAATTTAGGGATCCTATTAATGATAGGAATACCTTCTCAGATTATCCAATTGAAACGCTTATTTCCTGCCTCAAGACACTAAAAACTCGACAAGTGGCAATCTCACGTGATGGAAAGCCATATCCTGTATGAGTGGATGATATGAATGCTCCCCCCGAATTTTATAAATCCTAACTTTTCCCCTTTTAATGGGACGTGTGATCCACTATAGCATCTGGCTCATTTTATTTCAAGGTGTGGACCTATGATGCGAACTCCAACGCAGTAGGAGGCCGCCAAGCTCCAGTGTTTCATAAAAAAATTGGAAGGGTCGTGTTCATCTGGTACAACCAGCCACCCATCATGTCAGTACCCGGTTGGTATGATCATAGTAGGTATTTTATTTACTAGTTCAATTACACCACCTAAGAGATAAGTATTTCTAACCTCTTTAAGTGAAAGAAGTGGTCAGACAAGTGTGTGGTAGTTTTTTTCTCCATGTGGAAAGGCCTCACCTACTCCCTTGATATGTTGTTGACATAGGAAAAGCTACTAAAAATGTGTATGGGTAATGTCAAGATCAAACTAGCCCACTCCTTCATCACTTAGAACCACCCAGGTTGATTTTATGATTTCTATGACAAATCCCAAAATCTAGAAGAAGATTTCCAACAAGCTAACCAGGCATGCCCATTACCTCCTATAGTTCCCATGAAAAGAGCTACTAAGGACGAGACCATTGTGGTAGCACAAATAGAGGCCCCCTGGAATCTATAGATATTACTAGTGGATGTACCTCTACAGCCTCTCTGAGGCCCACCACCTCAGGTGCAGCCTATGTCCCAATAACACCCACCTCATAATCGGCATGTACCCCCACATAACGCTCCACAACCACCTAGGTGAGATAATCAAGTTCCACCTCCTCGACAGGCTCCTCTAGGCCCTATTTAGGGCATGGATCCTAGAGACCACTTCCCAAATAGAATAAACTATACCTAATAATTTAATGATGTTCAGGTCCCCAGTTATTTATGAAGTTTCTTTGAATAGGGAATTATACGGTTGTCAAAATGCATGGGCCCCGAAGAGGTGGATCTCACTAATCTCCCCCAATTAATTCCCCTATCATCAGATCTTGGAGAAAACCCTCAAGTTGTGAAAGGTTTTTAAAGACTGGCTCTATGACTAGGTTGATAACAACATAGTTAGGTTTGGTCCTACCCTAACAAAGGTGGAATGTGTGTTCATAATGCCTGATGGCGACGGTGACAGTGAAGGTGAGTGGAAACATGCTCATAACCATGAGTCTAAAAAATATGATGACCAGAAGGCCCGTAGGGTAGTCGCCCATGCCCATGGTATTATCCATTCACATTTTAACCAACTCAAGCCTTCAAAAGTCATTGTGTTACCTATATCCACTACTTCTAAGTCAATATCTCAGTCTTCCTTTCCCTATAAGGGAATGCTTCGGCAGTGCAAGGGAAATAAAATCCCCCCACTGATGCCATCATCATCCAGTACTCTCGGAAATTTCAAGCCCCTGAAGTTTGTGAATGCCCCCAGGATCTTTCTAGTGATGGAGGATTCTTCAAGTGACGACCAAGGGTAATATTCATTTAATATTCTTGGATATGTAAATCCCTACATAGTTCTTGATGAAAAGGAACATTATATGGTTCTTCCAAACTTCCCCAGCCAACACCATCATTGACAGAGACACAATTATATGATTTTCTAGGATGCATTGTTTAGTGCTTCCAGCCAAGCTGTGGATTCCACTGAAACTAGAAAATAGGCCCAGCGTAGATCTCAACACACACAAATTTATCATCTTGTTTCACCAGATCTTCCTCAACTTTTATTTTTGCTACTTGATCAGGCAGGGCCACCACGATCGTGCTAAGATTAAACACTTTTTATTGAGGATCGACTGAAGTCATCTAGCCCTCATCCGGTGTTCGCTCCATGTGTTTCAACTAGTAAGCTTCAGAACATTTTCAGAACGAGCAAGAACCCGCCCGTTCAACCACCAAGGCCGATCAAACCTCCTGATGCAGAGTTTCCTCATGTTAGCAGAGGTTTATTCCTAGAATAGAAGCATAAAATTATCAATCATATTTCTTTATTTCCATCAAATACCCCTATCATTGAGGAACTTTTCTTGTCAGAGGATATGTGTGAATCCCTTTTTGAGGCATTAACAAGCCCCCTCTAGTTTGGGGCATAGGTAGTAGCCGTAGAAGGATTATATGTTGATGCAATTGAGAAAGTAGAATGTTAGGCCATTATCTCTTACTCTAGAGAGGATGGAGGATCTCCCATACATGGGAACATTCACCCACTGTAAATCACTATCCATTTCAATGGAATGGTTATTCTCTATTGTCTTGTTGACATAGGATATGGGATCAACCATATCCTGACACAAACACTCCGTAATATGGGGTTGTTCGCACAAGATCTGAGTCCCTATGACCTGAAAATTCAATTTTATGATAGAATGGAATAGAACCTAGTTGGTAATATCCACCTAATGTCCCATTTTGGTTCCCTAGTTTCTAGCACCGAGTTCGGGTTGTCTCACAAGTAACCACTTACAATGGGTTGACAGGTAGGCCATGGATCCACCTGCACGCAGCGGTCCCATATTCATATCATCAATGCCTTATGTTATCCCTTAGTGGTCGAATAGGAATGACCCATGGTGTTAAGTCCTCCTTTTCATTTCCTAAATCCCACTACCTGGAAGATGACTACTACAAGAAAAAGGACAAGATGATTCAGGGAAACAAGGTTGAACATGCTATGACTGTGATCGACCCATGGATATATCTAAATGATGTATACATTTTTCTGATCCACCGATTGGAGGCCACGACCACAAACTTAGGAAAATGATATTCTTTCACTAGAATGAGGGTAAAGAACATTACCAAGTCTAAGGGATTCTGAAATATCACCTCATATTCCTTTAAAAATTAGGCTTGGGAGATCCCAGAGCCCCCTACTCCCATACGGTATCGGGATGTCATCCCCATGGAAATGACAATACGTCCACCTTTCTTGATTCACCGAGATGGGATAAAATGACCTAAGTTGATGAGCCAATATTACTTTGATATTATAAAACATGGCCCCTTGGGTCCAATTCCAGATGGAATCGGGTTGACAACGTTCATCGTTATGGTTTCAGTAGTACAAGAGCTACCTGATGTAGTGTCCACCACCGCTCAAGCTGGCGCTAATGTCCCATTAGGATCTATCAACTCAAAATAATAGAATCATGTCAAGTATCCCCCCTACATTAATTAAGAAGAGGATTTGGAGGATGATTATCCTACATTCAAATAGGGTGTCTCCACCAGGGTAGATGAATTGGTATAGGCAAACCTCGATAAAGAGATGGATACGAAACCCACATTGATCAGTTCTGTTGTACCTATCAAAGAGAAACAACAATACATGGAGTTTTGGAAGCAGCATCATGTTGTATTTTCTTAGATTTATGATGAGATTCTAGGACTAGATCATCAGGTCATTGTCCACCGCCTCATTCTTCATGAAAATCATTGTGGGTTCAAAATGCCTCTGATAAAGATGAATCGTTATCATGATTACATGGTCGAGGCCAAGGTTGATAAGCTCAACAGAGCTGACCTCATCAATAAGGTCCAGTAGCCCATATTATTAGCTAACATTGTGCCCATTAGGAATAAGAACATATATATTATAGTCTGCATCAACTTCTAGGATATAAATTGTCACTTCCCCAAGGATGACTTTCCCCTTCCTATGATGGAACTATTGATTGATTCCATTGTTGGGTTACAGGCTCTATCCTTCAAGGATGGCTATTTAAGGTATAAAAAAATTTGAATAGACACCAAGGATAATGAGTCTATAGTCTTCAGGGAACCACATGGTACTTTCTGCTACAAGAAAATGCCTTTTGGTCAAAATAATGCGGGTTCCACTTACCAACATGTCTTGAATTACATATTTAAGACAATCCTCAAAAACAAATTGGATTTATACATGGATGATCTGATGGTCAAATATATCCATTGATATGACAATCTCAATGAACTGAAGAAAGTGTTCAGCTTCCTCTAATCCCACCATCTGAAGATAAACCCCTTGATGTGTGCCTTTGGGTTCACCTTTGGAGTTTTTCTCAAATTATTTGTTAAATATAGAGGCATCATGATCAATCCATATAAGATCAAGGGAATAAATCAGATTTATCCTCCTTGAAACATTTAGGAGATTTGAGGATTTCAAGGCCTCTTAGCTTATATATGATGATTCATCGCAAATCTAGATGGAATGTGTATGCCCTTTTTCTAGCTCATGAAGAAAGGTTCTAATTATTAGTGGGATGAGGAGTGTTAGAATTCATTTGATTATATCAAGTAGTACCTATTAAAACCTCTGATCCTGATGCGACCTCTTTTCGAAAAGTTGCTGGTCCTTTTGGTGTCAACTATGGAATGATCTCTCATCAACCTTCTTTCCCAGAATAACAACGAGGGAAGAGAGAATTTTTTATACTATCTCAACCATATTCTCCTCGATACAGATACTAGATATTCCTCTATCGAGATGAACTTCCTTGCATTGGTATTCACAATGTAGAAATTATGATATTACTTATAGCCAAATGAGACACAGCTAGTGTCTCGAGTGGATCTTGTAAAGTAAATTCTAAAACGCCCCATGTTGAATGGTTTTCTAGAATGATGGGAAGTGATCCTACAGTAGTGTGACATATTTTTTGTCCCCCAAAAGGCTATCAAGGGATAGACATTGGTAGAATCTCTTTCCACCCATCCAACTCTTGCAGACTAGTATCTGGATCTTGATTTTTTGGATAAGGAAATCCTCTAAATAGATTAATCCATTCCGTGTTGTTAAATGCATTTTGATGGCACTTCTCAGAGACCAGATGGAAGAAGTCTCTGTGATCACAGACTTAATAGAGTGGTCCTTTTTATCATCTTTATCACACTAGTGAAACCTATTCTTCCATATTCATTAATGATGTCAGAAGGTTGTACCAACAATGAGATAGAGTACCGAGCTCTCATTACTAGTCTCGAGATGGCCCTTGAGATTGACTTTACCTACTTACATGTGAATGAGAACTTCGAACTAGTCATCAAGAAGATCAACGGTGACTACATTAACAGGAAACCGGTGCTTGTACCACTATTAGAACATACCCACCATCTGATGGCCCAGTTCCAATCTTGGATCGAAGTTACCCATGTCCCTCGTTCACAGAATGGTCGAGCTGATCCCTTGTCCAGCTTGGTCGTATCTCTTGTAGAGCCTGATTGGGATGATTTGATTATCCATGGGGTGCATCGGAGATTCATCACTCTTGTTACTCTGGATGATGATGATATCCTGCAGGTAAGCTACTGTACTACTGGTGCCTCCACGTCAGGACCCCCAAGTCCCCCTGCCACAGCTTTGGAAGTGACTCATGTCTGGAGGACCCCCTTTATTGAGCAACTCCAGCATGGTAATATCCTAGAAAATCGAGCCAAGAGTGTACGAATCCAAAGGTGTGAAATTCAGTTCACCCTCCAGAGTGGTCACAGTCTTGAGAAGATCCTCTATTGACACAGGTTTTATGGGATTCTATACTATTGGATTCTAGGAGGTGAGATTTCTCAAGTCATGTAATAATTTCATGCCGGTTCCTGTGGGGATAATCAGATAGGTCCAAAACTCCCCCACCAGATCCATTGATTGGGGTATTTTTGGCCCGTCATTATCTATGATTGTATTGAGTTTTCCAAGTGCTTCCATGCATGCCAAAACAATGCTAATTTTGTGCATCAGCTTCTAGAACCTCTCCAAACTACCAAGTACTCTTGGACCTTTTCGGTCTGGGGACTCGATGTCATGGGACTTTATCTACTAGAGATAGCTCTCTAGTGTAGGTTCATCATGACCCCTACAGATTTATTCTCCTCCATGTGGGAAGAGGCAGTTCCACTCAAGGATGTCAAGGCCCATTATATCGTTGAGTTTTTGAGCTCCAATATCATCTATTGATTCATAGTCCCTCGCACCATCCTCCCCAATAACGACACCAAAATCCGAGTATCCAAACTAAATAAGTAGTATGTCATGTACAATATCAGTTTTAATCATACCTTCATCTATCATGCTCATGAAAATGGGATGATCGAGGCATTAAACAAACCCCTCTATAACATTCTGTAGAATATGGTCAGACAGAACAAGAAGATTTGGCCTAAAAAACTCCCCAATGCTCTCTGGGCTTATCAGACAATGACTCTTAATTCCTCTCAGTGACCTCATATTTCCTGGTTTATAGAATGGATGAAGTACTACCCATCGTGATTCAGTTTCCTTCATTACGAACAGATGTCTACCATCAGTAGACACCAGACAAAGTAGCTGAAATCTATCAGGCTAAACTTAAAGCGCTCGACGATAACAGGATATTTTCCCTGCACAATCTAGAGAGGCATCAAAACAATATTTTCAAGGAATTCAACAAGAATTTTTACCTCTTATATTTATTACAATTTGACATTATGTTGGCCCTGATAATGATAATGATACTTGGGAGGAAGCAACCGAAGATAGAGCCAAAATGGGAGAGACCTTATATCATTCACAAGGTCTACCCAAATAGTGCATACTCCCTAGTCACAATGGATGGAGAGCGTATTACTACTCCCACCAATGCTAAATTTCTTAAGCATTATTTTTATTGAATAGTACCACATGACTTTAAGTTTTCCCATCCACACCACATGACATTAAACTATGTGATCCATTTGGGCTGAAGAACACAAAACTAGTTATCACTCATCTCACATGATGATAAATAACAAACAGGATGGGACTTCTCATTCATGGCCAAACATTAGGTCCCTAAAATTTTTCATCATCATGGACTATGTTCTCACTTATGACTCTGCAGTGTGGTATGGACCTACGTCCTTTTTCACGTTAGGCTATTTTTTCCAAACTACGCACATCTCTTTAAGACACACCTTATTTATCTTTGTCCTTACCGCAAGACATTAAACTGAACAGGTACCACAATTCTTCATGTGTCTCTCCACTTGGGTTTCCATAATTTATTCAAATCCTAAAGGACTACCTCTAACATTCTAGTCTCAATCCACATTAGATCACCTACCATTTGGGTCTAAAGTCCCAGAGGATCCCGAACAACAATTTGACACAAGTTGTGCATTGTGAATATGGTCATCGGTCGATGCTCAGTTGTTTGTTCCTTTACCATGTCACACGAGAGGGATATTGTGTTCCTATCATGGTGCGTAGTTATCCTCAATCATTATTTTTGTTGTGTGATCTCCCAAATGACAGGAATAGGGATTCACCATTTCCACCCATATGTCCCACACACATGAATTAAACTATGCATCTACGGTCTGATCTCTATGACGATAAACTAAGATGTACCACATCCTTTTCACATGATGTTAAACTGCACAAAATGTTGATAACTATGTACGTCTTGATTCCCATCATCATGGGATATGTAGGAATGCCCGAAAATTTCATTTCTGGGTCCATCCCGGGTTCATCTATTCTTTCTATCGGTCACATGGCCTCATTTCTCTCCTGGAATTATGAACAGTGTGGCATATGTGGGATAATTTCTTCATTCACATCAGGTTATTCACCATGCTAGACAGATTCCTCTTCGATATACCCCCTCCTATCTTTATCCTTACCACATCACATTAAACTACACGACAAATCAAAACTATGTGTGGCTTGATTCCCATCCTCATGGGATATGTAGGAACACCCAAACATTTTGTCTTCGAGTCCATCCCTATTTCTTAGAAACCTTATTTTCTTTTTGGCCACTGGACCTAATTCCTCCAAGGGGGATAGGGGAGGTATTTGGTGTGGTGGGGAATCCATTTTTCCTCATTCACACTGGGTTTGTAATATTCATGTTATGTACTCCCCTCTTGAGAGATCTTCATCCCTCATTCCTCCACTCATATTTTTAAGTCATCTTCTCTCAAATTGGTCCAATCGACACTCTTTGGAAATTCCCCAACATGCCCCGGAGCACTCTAGTTTAGGACCTAGATTGTTGTATTCTACATAGACATGTTTTCATCCATTTCCATGATTCATGTTTCCCTTTATTTGGGATTTCATCATCTTTCATATTCGAAAGGGCCCCTGAATAAAAAGGATTATAGGCCTTAGTGATATCTTAACATCCTAGGCCAACATCCCCAAGTATTCCAAATGAAAATTTGATACATGTCCCCCATTGAGAATATGGTCAGCAGTCGACACTCAGTTGTTTGTTCCCATTTCATCTCACATGATATGGATGTTAAGTTTCGAACATGTTCAACATTTATCCACCATTGTTACCCCACCCCCATCAAGACTTAAATATTGGTTTCATGATTAAGATCCATTTCAACTCCATCATGTCCAAGTGGAATTTTGACACACTTAGTGCTATCCCTCAGTGCACGCTTGCACGTTAAGAGGATGAATCCATGGTGTGATGTCATTCGAGAATGTATACCATTTCCCCTTTCTTTGTATTCCACATGTTGAAAAGATTTATCCACCCTTGTTTTCCACATTTGGAATAGATCACGTGGTCATAGGGATTTGGTCATGGTTTATGCCAGCTTGGAATTATCTCACTTCATTCAGACTAAGCTTTATGACCATAAACTAAGATCTGACCACATCATTCCTCTGTAGGTATCTAAGCTATAGGATGTTAAAATACACTTCCTGGTCCCATAGGACTTTAAATTTTTGTGTCTTTGCTACACGATGTTAAAATTCATGGGTTGTTCCTATCGTACAACCCTAAACTATGACAATATCATTTTGGACACATGAAGAAAAAATGGAACCGTATTGTGGTGCCCTTGCTTGAGGGAACATGAGGTTTGGTATCAGTCAATCACCATTCCATTTTTCATTACCTACATGTGGCCTGATTCCTACAGCGATGCATGAACACTCTATCATAGATTTTTTGAAAAAAAAAACACAACTACCCTAACAAAAAAACAAGATCCCTCAAATTTTGCGTTTTTGGTGCATGGACCAGATGTTCACGATAGTATTTTCCATGGAATTGGTACCCTACCATTCTAATATTCAGAACAATGTGTGTCACGATTCCCATATTTATGGGATACGTAGGAACACCTAAACATTTTGTCTCCCGGTCCAGCCCTAGGTATCTCAAATCCTGCCCTTTTTTAGTCCCCCTTGGCCTGAACTCTATCATAAAAAATTGGTATGGTGAGGACCTTGTGGATTCTCATTCACGTCATGGTTTTTAACAACTGAACCATATGTATCCCTTGTATAATCCCACCCCGGACTAATCTCTATGATCCTAATCTAAGATCTTATAATAAGAACTATGTATGGATTGATTCACATCCTCATAGGATACATAGGAACACCTATACATTTAGTCATCAGGTCCAGCGCTGCGTACAATAAATCTTGCATTCTTCCATGCACATGACATTAAATTGCATACCCTAGTACAAGCATTATGAATTTAAACAATGTACGGGTTTTCATCATGAATGTGTCATAATAGGAAAGGCCTCTTTGGTCCCCATAAACATCATGTTTTTCTACTTCACCACCCTGTTCACATTCCATTAAACAAAGTCCCCTCTCAATGGTCCACTCTATAACCTTATACTAGGAGTTTTAATCCCCAGGACCCTTGTCCTTGGAAAGGGATTCGACTCCCTCTAACAGACATGTCTCGTCAGCCTATTCAAATGCCCTGTCATGTAGAGCCCAAAATGATGGATTCCACATTGGAAATTCTCTTATTTTGTGTCCACAATTCATGATCCCTTTATTTGGATCTCCATACTATTCCATGTATTAAGGGACACCCTTTACGGTCGGGTCTCATGAAACATTGTCTCACTTTTGTCTTGATCCAATGCCACAAAATACCTCAGGTGATATTTTGGAATTGGTCCCATGTTTCAAACATGGTCAGTGGTCAACCCTCATTTTTCTATCACCACTATAAGAGAATATGAAATTGATGCTATTTTTCAAACATGATAAACCATTATCCTCCATCGCCATGCCACTATAATTGTAATCCAGATCTCGAGTACAATGATTTTCAAATTTCATCTTTCGTACATTCAAATGGAAATCCAACACACTCGGTTTTACCCCTCCATAGATCTATGTGGGTTAAGTATGAGGGTCGATATTATTGGGACGTCATTCACCTAGAATTCCATTTGTACTAATGTGTCACTCCATGTACCAAGAAAATACCATCACAACTCCTTGTTTACCACATTGAGCAAGACACTAATGGGGTTAGTGGATTGGGTAGGATGTGTAATAGTGTAGTTAAACCACACATGCATTTTAGCCTGCATGAAATTAAACTACTCATTTAGAACTACGTGTGGATTGATTCTAATCTTAATGGGCTACGTAGGGATGTTTGAAAAAAATTTCTCATACCCTGGACAAATTTAACCATCTTCAGCCCCTTGGCATGATATCTATATTGGTGGAACAGGAAGAAGTGTAGACTTCCTTATGTCCTCATTCACATCAGGTTTATAGTTACCACATCACATACCACATCAGGTATCCCTTCCCCTGTTCATCTTTACCGCATGATGTTAAACTGCATGGCACTTTTAGAACTATGTATGGCTTGATTCCTTCCCTCGGAGGATATGTTGTGACATTTGGATATATAGTTCCAAAATCCATCCACATTCTTGTAAACCCTCTAGTACGGTTGTTCTGGCCTCGTCCCACCTTCTAGGACCATTCATTGCCTCCGTATTCACCGTACGATGTTAAACTACATGTCTATCATCCTCATTGACATGGCATAAAATTATGGTCCACTCTAGGTTCTCTCTAGATACATCCTCTCAAGAAATGAGTATTATCCCTTATCATACTGATTCACTCACCTAATGTGTTTTCATCATGGTAGCATAATTTAAAGAGTGTTGGACTCCATTCAAACAAACCATCACTCCGCCCTCCTTGATTTGTCATGCCTTAATTTGGTTCCTAGTCTCATTCACATCAAAAGAAACCCCATAACAGTATGGTTGCTTGGCCTATGGCTCACTTAAAATCTTGGTCCAACATTCAGGTTGACTATGGATGACATATCGAGTCAGGCCCATGGTTTCAAACACATTTAGTTGTTGGCCCTCATTTTTTTATCCCTATATGAGGGTGACGTGATACAGATGTTGTGTTTTTAATTACATAAACATCCGTCCTCGGTCATCATGACATCTTCACTATATCCCGAATTTGGGTTATCATAATTAAAATTCTCCATTCTCCATCATTGGGACTTATTATAACACCCGTAGCATCATCCATCTCATGCACTAGAGTATGTGGTAAAGAGAGTTTTGGTTATTTTGAGGCCCCTAATCACTATCCAAGACCCCTTTATTGTGTCAAGAACTCTGGGCGGCCATCCAAACCCCATGTTGTCAAATTTCTAGTCATCACACTCTTACATGAAGTGAATAATTATATAGTCATCCCTTGTTTCTCAAACCAAGTATGACATACGTAAGCTTAAGAATTGATTACTGGTTACTTCACAGTTATGATCGAGATTTACTAAATTAAACAAAAAAGCAGCAAAATTTTCAGGTATGTACTTAAAATAAATAAATAATCATGAAAATGTGTTTGTGAGTTCGTGTAGTTTAGAGCACCCATGTATTAGCCCCACCAATAGATGGATTAACCTCCTTGATAGAGCATTCCTGCTCCACAACCCTTTGGTGTGTGGACTCCATAATTTTTTCTCTTCTGTTGATCTCCCTATCCTCTTTGCTGGCTACGGGGTGTATTTTATCATCCCAATTTAGGGAATGATCTCTATTAGTGTGAATTTCATCCATTTCACAGGGTGCCTGCCCTAGTCTTTCCTTAGATTCATCTACCTGGGCCAACAGTAGTGCTATGAGCTCTATTTTGGTGTCGATGAAATAAGAGAACTCATCTAGTTGTTTCCCTAGGTGTTGGATCTCTAGTTCAACCTCTTGAATATTTTGGACGGTGGATTCCTTCCTTCACTACTATCCCACACTGAGGCCACGTGCATACTCTCATACCGTATCGCCGAGGTAATCTCAAATGAGAATTTGAGGACGTCGAGCATTTACTCCTCTAGTACACAGTTCATGTATCCTTGGGAAAAGTCTTCCAATCTGGCTAACCCACTCTAGTAACAAAGTGTTATCGATGATTCACATAACCAAATTCCACAATCAGTGATAGGCGACCTTTCTATCCTCTTCATCGTAATTAGTCTCATCCTCTTCCTCATGATTGGAAGATTCATAATCTGAGAACACCTCCAAGAATTTGGAAGAATGTTCTTGCTCTAGTGATTCATTAGGAAGGCTGGGTTCGACATCATCAAGGTGATCCTCACCACCAGATTCCACCTCGATGATCTTAGGTTTTGGGCCACTGGTGGTCCTTTCAGTAAACATGATCGATGTGGTCCGGTCAGCGTGGTTATCCAGTTCCACAACGATCAAAGTACCACTAGGAAAATGAGCTCCAGGATCCCCGACTATCCTTTCTAGTGCTTTCCATGCCATTTAAAGAACTATTCATTCAAGAATATTCAAATGTTAGTTGGACGTATTCGATAGACAATAGTTATGGATTCTGTAAATAATAGGACTTACAGATGTCGAACAGTTGATCATTTTCTTGTGTTACTGCTATTTGGATTCTAGGATGTGGCACCCCATATATATTCGGAAATTATAAAGACTCTGAGAGAACCACCATATATGTTTCTGCCCCTCTAGACATTACAATCACCATTTTCCCTGATGCAGATCTCGGAATTACAATCGCTATCATGAGGGAATTGGTTTTCCATACAAGGACCACCTTCACTATACAAGTGTCAGGCATACAAAACATTTGGGTAGCCTAGAATGTATCATAGAGAAACATTTTGGAGTTTACCTCAAGAGCATCTACAAGCTCTTCCTGCTGATAGGTTTCAACCCCACATTCCTCTAAAGGGCTTCCTCTGCCAGCATCTTCCCTCCAGGAGGACTCTTCTTACTCTTTGGGTAAGGGGAACGGATACCTCAACTCCATGGTTCAAAACTGTGGTGGGGTTGTTTGATTGAGCATAACATTCACCCAGTCTATCATTGGAAACATAGTTCCCCTAGAATGTACATAGTCCCCTAGATCAGCGACATATTGTGTCTCTTCTTCTAGAGATACCGAAAAGATGGCCTTAGGATGATCTTTCTATGGTAAATCCATCCTGAGTTGGTTGAGGTGATCCCATGTCTCCAAAATGTTGTGAAATTTCCTTTTGACGACCCAGGTATCCCATGACATGGGAAAGATGGCATCCAAAGGCAAATATATATGGTGCATCTGCTTCCGAGGGTCCTGGATGGGTATACTACAAAATCCTTGAGTCATAATTCTTCCCCAGTGACTCTATTCACCTTGGGCCATCATGTCCATTGTTAATACTTGACATTCACTGGTTTTAGGCCCTGAAATTTCCAGCCTGGTCATGGCCCCACCATTATGATGCACATCAATTTGTCTTGTGCGGCGTGTTCTTGATTCTTTCTAACCTCAGCTTAGAGATGAAGGAGTCACCCATTTTTCTGTACGAATGGGTTTTCACTTCAACATGTCCCCTAGGTAAGCTGAATCTCAGCTCGTAGCATATTCTTTCACCAGCCCAAAAGCATCATTTTGTGGGGGAAATTCATTCTGCATATTTCCATCCTCCCATGTAAACATGAGCCACATCTACTTCATCTCACTTGGGTGATCCTCATGGCATACCCCTAGGTAGACCCGCAGGGTTAGTGTCTACCTACACCGAAATTTCCTCCTGAAGCGGTGCAGGGCATATGACTCACAGATGGGCAAATGGACTACTCATGCTCTAAGAAATCCACCTCGAAAGTCCCGAAGATATGACGGTTGTTCTTCACTACACTGTCCGTCATCAGAGAATACACCCATGGGCAGCAAGAATAGATGGAAGTTGAATTCATCCCCCTTCCAAAACATATTCACTGTGATCAGTGAAGTGAGCTTGGCTGGAAAGATCTTCACTGCATTAAAAATGGTTGGTCAAAAGTTTGACCCAGGAGGGGAGATAGGGTTTGGATACTCGTAGATGTTAATGTGCACTACTATCCAGTCATATAAGAAGTGGATCAGTCACACACTCATAGAAGCTTCCTCCAATCACTAATTTTTTCCAACACCCTGTACAACTTGGAAAGAAATTGGATTCCGAGGTAGACATGCTCCCCTATCTTCAGCATGGACTCCATGATGAATGTGCTTGGTTGCAGACATGTGTTTGTATCTTGGACCAGCTACATCTGATTGCAGATGAGGGCTGAAATTAACCTAGCCATTCTAAACCACCATTGCTACTCGGACTTGATACTATACATCCAAATTCTTCCAATGTATGTCCTCCAGGATGCACCAATATGAATTCTCTTTTCTATGCTGAGTTCCCTCCATGATATAGGTAGTAGGACTTGTTGGTAGCTTCTTGGGTTTATCCTCCCCTTTGCTAGAATGCCTCGGTGGGAAAGTTATAAAATTCCCAAACCACCGCTTGAAGTGGACATCTGGAACTGACTGCTAGTCCTCGCCAGACACCAGGTTCATCAATGCCTTTTCCAACTGCGACATCTTCTCTGGATCCACCCATACATTTCCTGTTGGGAGGAATTTGTCATAAATCGTCCCCAAAATTGGGATACTAGAAATCCAGTGGAGATCCCAAAGGATAATACTGGATTCCCCATGGTAAAGGTGGAAAGATTTGGCTATTGATGAACACCTTCTCAGAAACTCAGGCACAATGATTTCCTGCTTAAAAATATAGAATTAGGAATCCCACATTGCTTCATACAGGAATACTCTCTATAGATTTGATCTGGACTCTTCACATGATGTGCAAACCCAATAGGCTGAGGCCCAGTCATTCGTGATATTTCCACCCTAGAGTAGATATGACTCATTGGTCCACCCCTTCTCTAAGTTCCCCAAAGCCACCTTCAAAATGGTATTGTATTATGGGGGAGAGACCTTAGGCTACAGTGACATCCTATTAATATTGTTAATGTGATAGTACAAACAATCAGCATTAATGGGCAAGCGATCTCGCCATGTATGGCCAACATCATCCCTGAACCACTGGTACTAACACAGAGTGCTCTTGAACCATTAAGTTGGCTCTTCCCTACTTTCTTCAGGGATGTGAACATCTTTACTCAGGATAATGCTGTAAACTGGAAGCCTTTTGCAAAGCGGATAGTTCTCTTGGCTCTACGATAGTTGATCTATCAGGGATTTGTGATCTGAGTGGCATTTTGATGTGGCCAGAGGTCGTCACGGCCCTCGAAATATCATTTATAACTCCTACACTAGCACAATGGTGAAGGTTCAATCCACAAGAAGGTAGGGGAGTGAATTCTAAGGTTTTAAAACTAAAAACCTCACTATTGTCAGCAATGAGGTAAACATCTTTATTGCTTTCTTTACTTTTCAATTTTTTTGTACTTTTCAATAAGCAAAGAGACTAAATCAATTTCTTTCATATTGATGAACTGAGAAATACAGTTAATCTAACATAAGAGAACAAAATACTCAAATAAAGCAGCAAGGTCGAAGGAGCAGATCAAATGTAATACTTGAGACTTACAAACTACTGGCTTAAAGGATAACTTCCCCACAACACTTTATTGAATCATACATGAAGAGAACATGTGAAAAGTCTCCCTTGCCGGGAAACTCAACACACAGTAAAATGTTTTTAGGAGTTCGCCACTCCAAATTTAGTTAAACTACTTGACAATTATAAAATGATAACATTCAAAAATAAACTCACCATAAATTACCAATGTTAAGACATTAATGCTTCGAAAATGTATTCAAGAACTACCTCACCATTTGGTCTTGAATTTATGAATTAAGAAAACAATTGAGGTGTGAATCAACTAAACAGAGAATCGTTAACCAATCTCACCAATTGATTACGATTCTGAAAAATGTAATGTGAATGAATAAGTTTTAAAGATTAATGAGCAAGATTGAATTCTCAAGATATGACAATTCATCCTTTGATCATCTTGTTTAAAGCAATGAAAACAACCAAAAACAGAGTACAAGAATTATGGACATAGGGAAGGAAAACTCCCCTAGCAATACTCTTCTTCCAGGATCCTTTGTCTCCTGCTCTGCTCATATGATGCTTCTGGAAGTTCGCTCTTGAAAAAATGTGTGCGTCAAATGGTAATGATCGTCCCTAGATCTGCTCTCGGTCAGATGTGGTCGTGGAATCAAAATGAGAGTGTCCCCTAAAATTCTACTACTAATCTGCTTTAAATATCACCGTCATTTGCTGTTTGTCACCGACCACTCCCACCAACTTCAAAAGTCCCTTAGTTGTGCACTGCAGACGTGTGCTTTTATGCGACTAGCACGTCGCGCTAGTTTTTTCTCATGTAAATAACTCTGGGTGATTTAGTTTTATGAATCTGGACATATACCTATCTGTTGAATGAACCTGCAAAGTTAGAAATAAATACTTCAACGTTAAAAGTTTACTGTTAAAAACAAATGTTAAATGTAAAACTAAATATTTATCAGTTATTATTTTAATTATTATTGTTAAGTAATTTTATGAGTTATTTATTATTTATTAATTTATTTAATTTTGAATGTGATTAATTAATAATTAGATTAAATTAAAAGTTAAGTTTTCATTAAATCATTAAATTAATAATATTAGTATTTAGTTTTTTTTTGAAGATTTAAGTTACTTAAGATTATTGTTTTTAGTTTATAAAAATAAAAAGTTTTTATTTTAATTAATTATATTGTATATTGTTGTTATATTTTATTGTTATTTCATTCAAAAAGAAAGTTAATTTATAATTATTATAATCATTAAATAATTTAATTTTTATTTTAATTTAATTAAATAGTCTAGTCCAATTTATTTATTTAATTAATTAGTTTTAGATTCTAATATATTATTATTAATTTATTATTATTAACATTATTATTATCTTTTATCATTATATATTTTTTATATTAATAAATTTTTTATATATTTTTTACTTCCCCTTGTATCTTCTTCTCCGTCGCACCGTAGGAGGGAGTATATTCTTATGTTTCTTCTCCGAGAGGGCGAAGCCTGCTCTTCTCCCTGCTTGGCTCCTCCCCACACGCTGCAACTCAAACCATGGACTCGGCTTGAGAAATGACGTTGGCGCAAAATAGGTTCCTCCAAGTAGCGGAGAGACTTCAATTGGCGCAGCTCGGCCACCATGGATTTCTGAAGGCTTTATGGTTTTTCTCCCTCATTATTCATCAAGATCAACGAACAGGTCTCGTAGTTCCCTTCGACAGCTCCAATAGAGTAACCTCAACCTAATAACTTCTGCAGCTAGCGAAGGACCCCCCCCCCCCAAAAAAAGAGGCTTCAGATCCTCCTCGATGTGGCAACAACAAACTCGTCTTACTCTTCCCCTTCCGGTGGTGGACTCAAGTAGGTGTTGCGACACGATCCAGCAACTTGTTGGGGCGCAGCGGAGGTGTGTGGTACCTCAAACACACAAAACAGGAGCAAGAACGGAGCAACACCGGAATTTTAACGTGGTTCGGCGAGTTGCCTACGTTCACGGGAGAATCAGCAGGGCGTCACTATATTTTTATCTTCTCCGAATCTTGTCAGAGGATTACACATCACACATATCTCATCCAAACAAAGGGATTCTCATCCCGTTTTATAGAGGAACCTGTTAGGTCGGAGAGTGATGGCAAGAGGGGGGTGAATTTCCTTTTAAAAAAATAATTAACAATTTAAAATCAAAGTTAAAAGTGCAGCGGAAATAAAAGAGGCAAGACACAAAACTTGATAACGGAGTTCGGCTTAAACCAAAGCCTACGTCTCCGCTCCCAACTCAACCGTTGAGAGATTTACTACCGCTTGCTTTTTAATGGTTTTAGAAAGAAACCCACTAGACTTTAAGGTAGTCTAGAACCTATTACAGCTTGCTTTTAATGGTTGAGCAAGAACCCACTTGCTTTTAATGGTTGAGCAAGAACCCACTAGCCTTCTTACAGGTGAAGGCTAGCTCACCTATGACTCAAGCCTTTTAAAGGGAAGGCTTGACTAACCTCTTCACACCTTGAAGGTGGTGTGGAAACCCAAACAAAGAGAGGATGAGAGAAAGAGGGGTTTGTAGGCACAAACCCAAATTGATGCTCAAAATAATTAAAATAAGAAAAACCGTAATGTAGAGAAGTCTTAGGCGCCAATGGATTGATTGGAGTTGATGAAGAGCGCTCCCAAGCTTCTATGGTGATGCTCCTTGGATGTGGAAATGGGTTGGAGCAATTGAGGTTCCTTGGAGGAATCCGCCGGTGGTTCTCCAAGTGATCGAAAAATGTTCTCGTGGGATACCGTTCGTTTCCGGGGCTTCCTAGTCCTTTATTTATAGAGGGGGAACCCTCAAATGGCCTTTGGGGGTCTTCGGAGCCGTTGGAGAGGCCTTCGGAGCCATTGGGAGTCAAGTGGACAAGTCTGGTCAAAGCCCAACGGCTAGTTTGACTGGCTCCACCGGCTGACCGGTGCTTGGCCACCGGTTGGCCGATGCTTGGAAAAATGAGAGGCCTTCTGCCCAGGCACCACCGGCTGGCCGGTGAAGAGGCCACCGGTTGGCCGGTGCTGAGACAGTAGGTGTCCCTTCTGTCTGGGTTCCACCGGCTGGCCGGTGATGGGACACCGGTTGGCCGGTGGTCTGGACAGAGGGGATGCCTTCTGTCAAGAGTCCACCGGCTGGCCGGTGGTCATCCACCGGTTGGTCGGTGGACTGAAATCAGTCCACTTTTGCCTTCTGGCTTTCTTGGACCAATTCCTTGGCAACCTGAAATCATGCCTATCATCCAAAAACACTTAAAACAAGATTAGATAAATAAGAGAGTGATTGTGATCATGAAAATTAAACCACGAGGGGTACGAGAGGTACAACAATCTCCCCCTATTTTGATGATCACAATCACCAAAACAAGCAATGTAAAAGACTGAAATGAAAGGCATGCTTTAAAGGATAACTTGAAAAAGTAAAGCAAAGCATGAGAGAAAGATTTATCCCCCAATCAACCAAGAATTTCTCCCCCTTTGTGATTATCAAAATAGCACGGGGCATAAAACTTGATTGAGGGAAAGGTTGAAAAAAAAGATAGAGTTTTTAAACCAATTGAAATTTTTGAAATTTGAATTGAAAGTTTTAAATTGAAAGTTTTGAATTGAAAGTTTTGAATTGAAAGTTTTGAATTTAAAGTTTTGAATTGAAAAAATGCAAAAAGGCTTAAACGATCCTAACTCCCCCTAAATAAAAACAACAAATCACCGGGGAGAGGATTTTAGAACCGAGACAAATTTTGGTCTGGTGAGACTCGCTAAAAGGGATTTTTCAATCCAAACTTGTCTAGTGTCGGGTCTTCTCTTATGAAATTCATCATTAAAGGAAATGGTTTTGGGCCTTCCATACTGGGCATTTTTTCAATCGCACTCATAAATTAAGTGCCCGGGTTTTTTACAATAGTTGCAAAATTTATATTGGGAGCTCCCCCTTACAAAAATAGTTGGAGCATGGGAAGAGGAAGCTTGCTTGGAATAGACAAGCCCTTGGGTGGTTCTAGATACGCATTGGGAACCAAGGAGCTTCGAGAGGTTATGTTCACCTTCGGTGAACTTAGCTAGGGATTTCCTTAAATCCTTGATTGTTGATTCCATAGAATCAACATCGGGAAGGTTTTGGATCTTGAGGGACAACTCCTCCTTTTCTTTGAGAAGTTGTTCCTTTTCGGAAGAAAGTTTTTTGAAATTATTTTTTAAAGCAATAAATTTGGAAGAAAGTTCGTGAAAGCCTTCTTCCAATTGATCTCTAGCATGTTGGAGATCCTCATAAGATAAATTATTGAAAGAATTTGAAGAACTAGAGGATGAGGAGTCGGAAGAGGTTACCTCATGAAATGCCATTAGACATTTTTTACCGTTGTCTTTTGAGGAGGAGGAGGATGAGGATGTGGGGCTATCACTCCATGTGGCCTTGAATTCCTTCTTCTTTTCCTTTTGCTTGGCCTTTTTCTTGTTGAGTGGACAATCGGGCTTGTAATGGCCTTTCTTGCCACACCCGTAACATGTTACCTCGGGCTCGGATTTTTCATTGGGTTGAGCCTTGCGGGATTTCTTCTTCTTGTGCTTCTTCATGAATTTGTGCATTTTGCGGGCAAGATTCTCCATTTCTGAATCGCCGCTTGAAGAGGAAGAAGATGAGGAGGAGGAGCTTTCTTCTTTTTGAACTTTGAAGGCGATGTTCTTTGGAGTTTTGATGAGGTTGCCTTCCTTTTCAGCTTGCCTCCTCATGGTGATCTCGTAGGTCATGAGGGATCCGATGAGCTCTTCGACCGGCATGTTCTTGATGTCTTTTGCTTCTTGGATTGCCGTCACCTTTGGAGCCCATGAGCTTGGTAAGATCCAAAGGATCTTCTTGACCATCATTTCTGCAGACACATCATCACCAAGGGACTTTCTCCCATTGCAAACATCAGTAAAACGTGTAAACATTTGAGTTATATTTTCAGATGGATGCATGGTAAAAGACTCAAAATCTTGACGGTACATATCCAATCGAGTATCCTTAACTTTGTTGGTCCCCTCATGGGTAACTTCCAATAGTTTCCAGATTTCATGAGATGAAGTGCATGTGGAAACTCGATTGAATTCATTACGATCAAGGTCGCAATGAAGAGCGTTCATGGCTTTGCCATCAAGCACGAAATTTTTAATATCGTCTTGAGTCCATTTGGATTCATTGGGAGAATAAAGAGAATAACCATGCATGAAAATTCTATAAATAGGATAACCTATACTTCTAAGAAAAGTGGTCATGTGGGTTTTCCAATAAGTATAGTCGGTTCCATCAAAGAATGGAGCACGACCCAAAGAATAGCCTTCGGGGGCGAAAGAAGTTGAAGCCATCACAAAGGATCTTGAATTTGAAACCGGTTAGGGTATTACTCAAATTTTGCCTTTGATACCAAATGTTAGGTCGGAGAGTGATGGCAAGAGGGGGGTGAATTGCCTTTTAAAAAAATAATTAACAATTTAAAATCAAAGTTAAAAGTGCAGCGGAAATAAAATAGGCAAGACACAAAACTTGATAACGGAGTTTGGCTTAAACCAAAGCCTACGTCTCCGCTCCCAACTCAGCCGTTGAGAGATTTACTACCGCTTTCTTTTTAATGGTTTTAGCAAGAAACCCACTAGACTTTAAGGTAGTCTAGAACCTATTACAACTTGCTTTTAATGGTTGAGCAAGAACCCACTTGATTTTAATGGTTGAGCAAGAACCCAGTAGCCTTCTTACAGGTGAAGGCTAGTTCACCTATGACTCAAGCCTTTTAAAGGGAAGGCTTGACTAACCTCTTCACACCTTGAAGGTGGTGTGAAAACCCAAACAAAGAGAGGATGAGAGAAAGAGGGGTTTGTAGGCACAAACCCAAATTGATGCTCAAAATAATTAAAACAAGAAAAACCATAATGTAGAGAAGTCTTGGGCGCCAATGGATTGATTGGAGTTGATGAAGAGCGCTCTCAAGCTTCTATGGTGATGCTCCTTGGATGTGGAAATGGGTTGGAGCAATTGAGGTTCCTTGGAGGAATGTGCCGGTGGTTCGCCAAGTGATCGAAAAATGTTCCTGTGAGCTACCGTTCGTTTCCGGGGCTTCCTAGTCATTTATTTATAGAGGGGGAACCCTCAAATGGCCTTTGGGGGTCTTCGGAGCCGTTGGAGAGGCCTTCGGAGCCGTTGGGAGTCAAGTGGACAAGTCTGGTCAAAGCCCAACGGCTAGTTTGACTGGCTCCACCGGCTGACCGGTGCTTGGCCACCGGTTGGCCGGTGCTTGGAAAAATGAGAGGCCTTCTGCCCAGGCACCACCGGCTGGCCGGTGAGGAGGCCACCGATTGGCCGGTGCTGAGACAGTAGGTGTCCCTTCTGTCTGGGTTCCACCGGCTGGCCGGTGATGGGACACCGGTTGGCCGGTGGTCTGGACAGAGGGGATGCCTTCTGTCAAGAGTCCACCGGCTGGCCGGTGGTCATCCACCGGTTGGCCGGTGGACTGAAATCAGTCCACTTTTGCCTTCTGTATTTCTTGGCCCAATTCCTTGGCAACCTGAAATCATGCCTATCATCCAAAAACACTTAAAACAAGATTAGATAAATAAGAGAGTGATTGTGATCATGAAAATTAAACCACGAGGGGTACGAGAGGTACAATAGAACCAAGTCCATCCCTCTCCTCCGACTGTTGGAGGGTAGCTCATCTACCCTTGAGAAGTCCTCCCGCCGCCTACTGTAGTCCACCGTGTCGGCTTCCAAACTTTGAACGAAGCCGTTGCCGATAGTTTCACCTCCTTTGAAAATGCCACCCCATATTGGGAGTGGCCCCCACAAATCTCCCCCTTGCAACCAATTTGGGGTAGAATCTTGACCTACAGTCTCCTTGTTGGTGTTGAAAACTTCATCAGAAAATCGAACACGTTTCTTCACGCCAGATGACATGGCACTTCCATCATCTTCACTCGATCTCGGGCTGACTGTGGTCTCCATAAAATAATACAACCCTTGAGACTCCTTCCCAGTAAGCTTCACTGCATCCCCGTGTGAGACTTCCAACACTCCACATGCTATGGAAATCTTGAACCATTTTGCATCGAGCCTACTTAATGATATCAAGTTCCATCTCATCCTCGGAATGAATTTCACGTCAGCCAGTTTACGGACTGCTCCATTGGGTGTCTTCAATTTCACTGTCCCGACTCCTCGAACCTCATATGTTTACCCATCACCAAGTCGCACCGAGTCTCGCACCTGATGAAAAGTATCAAATATACCTCTCATTGTACATATGTGTGCTGAGCTCCCTGAATCCATAACCCATCTGTATTCCTTTATATTTTGAGCCCGCTCATTCTTCCTCTTTAGAAATCGGCATTCCCGCTTCATATGCCCATATCGTTTGTAGTAATGACACTACACTTCTTCCCATTCAACTCTCTCATATGAGTGCATGCTTCTCGTTGTCACGCAGATTTCATCATCTGCATATAATCCTGTGATGTTCATATCCTCCTCTTCAACTTTCTTCTTCCCATCTACGTACCATTTGCGCTCTCCACAATCACTTTTATAGTGACCCTTCTTCTCGCACCAGAAACACGTGATATCGCTAGGATCACATCCTCTGGATTTTGGCCACCATTCTTTACCTCCTGACTTTCGATGTCAGCTCCTCCCACGCTGATCATCTCGCATCGCCATGATTTTCTCGCTTGAATGTGTCGCGGGACTTCGAAATGCTTCCGAATCTTGAAGCGACGCCATCACATCGTCCAGATTCAATGTCTCCTTCCCCACGAGAAATGCAGTCACATGCCCATCAAATGAGCTTGGTAGGGATGATAAAAGAAAAAGTGATTTTTCCTCCTTTCCAACCTTCACACCAAGCCCCAATAACTGTGTCAGGATCTTTTTGAATTCGTTGGTGTGATCCAACAAATTTGTTCCCTCGTCCATGCGCAACTGGTACAATTTCTTCTTCAGGAACAACTTGTTGGTGAGCGACTTCGCCATATACCGCTGCTGCAACTTCTTCCAGATCTCCTTAGGTGATGTCTCGTCCAACACCGAGTACTTTACCTCATTCGCCAGACATATCCGAATTGTGCTGACGACCCGCATCTCGAGCTCTTCCCAATCATCGACACTGGTTGTCTCGGGCTTTTCTCCGATCAACGGTCTGATCATGCCTTGCTGCACCAAAATATCCTTCACTGTGCTTTTCCACAAGCCGAAATTGTTTCGACCATTGAACTTCTCGATGTCAAATCTTAGAAGTGCTCTGCCACCCGTCATCGTCGTTGTCGCAAAACGTGATCACCACCGTCGATGTCACACCCTTTAATCACCACCTGAAAGAGTACTAATTTTCAAAAAATAACCATTTATATGTGTCCAAAACAGTCGGAATAGTCGGAATCGACTCCTAGATCGCCGAAATCGGACACCAATTGACCGAGATATGGTCAAAACACGTTCAACGGTCCAGATCACTCGCTGACGTGGCGCTGACGTGGCACGCCGGAGCTCTTGCCGGAATCTCGCCGAAATTGTCACTGGCGGCGTGAACAGTGCCTTCTTCTCCGGCACGGGGTTATAGTTCACCCGCGGGTTTGACCAAACTTTGACCGGCCATATCTCCTTCGTTTAAACTCCGTTTTCCTCGTCGTTTGCGCCGTTGGAATCGACTCGTCGTCCTCTTCCCGAATATGCCCTCGGAAAAAATTTCCGACCACTTTCAATTTTCCAACCACCGGAAAATTTGACGTCGCCTCACCGGTTCACCTCCGTTCACTTCCCCTCGGCTCTGATACCACTTGTTGGGGCGCAGCAGAGGTGCGTGGTACCTCCAACACACAAAACAGGAGCAAGAACGGAGCAACACCGAAATTTTAACGTGGTTCGGAGAATTGCCTACGTCCACGGGAGAATCAGCAGGGCGTCACTACATTTTTATCTTCTCCGAATCTCATCGGAGGATTACACATCACACACAACTCATCCAAACAAAGGGATTCTTATCCCATTTTATAGAGGAACCAAGTCCATCCCTCTCCTCAGGCAGTTGGAGGGTAGGTCATCTACACTTGAGAAGTCCTCCCGCCGCCTACTGTAGTCCACCACGTCGGCTGCCAAACTTTGAACGAAGCTGTTGCTGATAGTTTCACCTCCGTTGAAAATGCCACCCCATATTGGGAGTGGCCCCCACACAATTCAGCTTCAACTTCAACCTAGTAGAAACCTCCATTGGAGACACGCTCTGGCCTCCTCCTCAGATTCCCGTATAAGCAATGGATGGATTCTCCTTCAGTTGGAAGTGGCTCTGAGGTTCTTGGACGTACATGTTAATTTTTGGTTTGAGCGTGAATGGGAAGATAACAGTGTGAGGGTAGATGAGGATGAAGGTGGAAAAGTTACGGTGGAACTGAAATGGGTGAAGTTGTGAGGAAACGGTGCATAAAGAATTTGTGGAATAGGCAGAGGGATGTGTGAAGGATACAGTGGCAGAACCGAGACATAGTGAAGTGGAAAGGAAACGGTGAGACAAGAAAAAAAGACGATGACAGAAAGGAGGCACCGTAATGAAATGGTGAGATGTGAATGATATTTGTTGTGGAACCGTAAAGGAGATATGGTCGTAGGGGTTACAGTGAGATAGAAGAAGAGAAAAATTGGTGGCACCATGTGAAGGGCTGAGACCGTAAAGAGAGTCACGGTGGCACCAAAACACTGCAAAGCAAACAGAAAAGTAAAATAAATTAAAACTTAAATAAAATTTAAATAATAAATTAAAACTAAAAATTAATTAAAATAATTCATAATTTAGGTACTCAAAAACTTAAATAAACTTATAAAACCATTAAAACTATAGTAAAATTATTACTAGATTCAATTTATAAGATTTAAATAATTACTAAACTAAAAATAAAATTAAAAAGGAACTAACTTATTAAAATTTAATATAAAATTTAAACATTTAAAACCTAGTTTAATTACTTAAAATAGTTACTGTGTCAAATTAAATTAATTAAAGTAAAAAAGATGATTATTGTATTATTAAATAGTTTATGTTAATTAATGAAATTAAATTAAAGAGATGTAGAGAGTTTGTAAACTTAAATTTATAAAAAATTGAATTGTTAAAAAAACAAATAAAATGTAGATTATGTTATATTAAATTAATTAATATTTAATACATGAAATGTTAGATTAAGAATACATAATTTATGTTCTACACCAAACTAATTAATTAAATAATAAATGTTAAGTCATTAAATATGCAGACAATGATACCAAACTAAATAAAAAGTAATTATACTATAAAATTAAAGTAAGAAATAATTTAATTATTCTAATGCTTAAAATAAAAGTTTAATTATAAAAATTGATTATTTATTAAAATTAATAATAAAAATACAAAAGTGTCATTATTTATTAAAAATTGTTAAAATAAATAATTAAATTGATAAAAAATGATTAAAAAGATGTGGCCAAACATGTGTTTTAAAGGCCACATCAAATTCCCCCACACTTGAGCATTGTTTTTCATCGAACAATCCCATGATTTTTTATCATCAAGAAATAGAAAAAATGTTTTTATTAAATTTCTCAAAATGTAACATGTCCAGAACTTTCAATAGAGGACTTCAAGACTTTCATTAGGCTTTTAAAAAATAAATTTCTCATATGAATCTTGACTAGAACAAGTACTCAAAGGGTAATCAAGATAACTATGAACCATCAATCAATGAAGATGTCATGCCTCATATGTGATATTTCTTAGTGACTAACTTCAATCCAAGCTTAAGTCCATATTCTGAGAGTGACAAGAGGTTAAATTTCTGTGGAATTAAGAACTTAATATTAGGAACTTTTTACTTTGAATCATCACATAGTTTCCAATAATAAATATTTTTTTTGAATCATCCTAATGATACAACCTAAATGACTACCATAAAAACCAGTTGACCCCTTCTTCATTTGGCGTTCATCATTCCTCTCACCTTAATAAAATCATTTTTGACCCTAAACACTTTATTTAATTTTTACCAATCCATGTATCATTATGATGAGCAATGTGCAATGCACTTATTCAAAGTGTACAGAGGGCTTATAGTAAACAGAAACACACCCACCATCTAGGGTCTCAGAGACTCACCGTGGGATCCCAGATGTCCAAATTACTCCATTTTCAAAAGATTTATATGGAAACCATTTACATTGTCTCAATTAGATATTTACTTTAATAAATTAAAGAAAAATGAATCCCTTAGGATCAATTCAAACATCCAGTTCTAGGGGTTGTGATCATAACTCCACTAACAATTCACCCATATCACTCTCATAAGTAGTCCTAAACCAAGATCTTAATTAAATCACTAAATAAGATCACTCAGCAATTAAACAACCCCATTGATTTAAAATTCAAAACAGTAAATAACTACCATCATGGCACTATTCTTAGGCAAGACTCATTTGAATAATAGTATAAATCCTAAAATTATGAAAGAATGTGGAAAAAAATTACCCATTTTTTTACAAAAAGAATTATGTTGCAATGGGAATTGATGATCATATATTAAAGAATAGTTAACCACAGTAAAAAATTGACCCCCTCTCCCATACTTAAAACCCAACATTGTCCCCAAAGTTGAATTCTAAAGTGGAGAAGAAAAATTTGACATTTAAAGTTCAAAACAGACTTTCAATTAAGTAGATTTATGACATGTTTTAAGGGTCTCTTCGAAATTCAAAAATATTGTTTTCCACAATGAATAACTTATTAGCAGGTTTATTAGTAATTACATGCATTATCTTTAAAGCTCAGTGACTCAAAGTTTCCATTAAAGATCAAACCAAACATGTAACTTTTGGGTGCAGTGAGAGTTAGGTGTAAGGAATTTCAGAAAATATAATTCAAATAGATGTTCAATAACACATAAAGAAAGCACTCCTAACACCCCTTAGCAAAGCACCTTCAACAAAAAACACATCAACCAGTAATCATGTACCCCCCCCCCCCACAGACACACATAATTTCAAGAAATGAGAATATTTTAGACAATGAATTCCAGTTCACAGCAACAAGAACATGCCGATTTTTTTAATTTCAACTCAGTGACAAGCAGTAAAATTTCATTCCAATTCATGTAGAATTTTAAACATACGCAGAATTTTTATTTCAGTAGCAAGACAAGCAGCAGAATTTTTTAGAGCATTAAGGAGCAGAAAAATGAAATAAAATTTAACAAAAAGATACTTCCCTAACTAGATTTTTTTCCATTACTTCTTCATCATGGGAATTCCACTCCTTAGATGACAACAGTAGCAATATCCTAGAAACACAAAGCATATAAACCAGGATCAAATAACCAGCATAGAAAGTGCATACAGAAGGTAGAAAAGCAACACTTTATTAAACACAAAACATTACAAAAATGAATACAAAGAAAGATCATGGGCTTACTCCCATGAAGAAATGATTTTAAAGTCTTCGGTTAGACTTTATTTAGTCACAATTTTTTATTTATTAACAAAACAAAGACCATGGGTTACCTCCCATGAAGCCCTAGATTTAAAGTCCCCAGTCGGACTCACCTAGAACTAACCGAAGTCACTAAGTGGATGTGGTTTCCTTAATAGGAACCACCACATGTGTTTGGCCCAAATATTTTTAACAAAACAATGAAAATTTTGGGCTCCCAAGATAAACACAACAAAACTCTGATCGCTTATAAAAATCCCTAAAGAACACCCTTTAACAGTTTTGAGAAAAATGTTGTCCACTTCCAAAATTGTTTCAGATTTATCAATATTTGAGTTCACATGAAGGGGAAACATAGTACTAGATGCTTCAAAGGGTGTGGCATTGACCGCATAGCTATCTCTCTTAACCTCAACACTAACAAGTTCAAATTCAAGGGTGAAAATTGGTAAATTATGATTAGAATGTTCAAAAGAAGATTAAATAGAGTGTTGAAAATATTTATGAACATTGAAACTCAAGTATGATTCCCCCTTTGGAACATTATCAGCAACATAAGAAGGCTCAACACCCTTCACAGTTGGGGATGGAATTAACAGATAAGGAAGAGAATTTATTTTATCACAAATTGATTCAAGACTAAAAATGCTGAAAATCTCTTCCAAAAGATCCGCATTAGTTAACTCACACTCAACACTTACTGCTTCTAACAAACCAATTCTACAACCATCGTCTAGTGTGTGTTCAACCTCTACTTCATGTTCATGTTCAAAAGGCTCACATCCTAAAACAAGATCTGTAGTGTGTTCTAGAAAGTTATGTTCAGGGATAGAAATGTTCACTTCAGATTCAATAAAGTCATGTTCAAGATTGATCAAATTTAAACATTTACTCCCATGTATATCAACACTATTTTCAATTTCACTGCACAATGTATCAGAAAACTGATCAGTATGAGAATAGGGAAATGAGAACTCATCAGTTAGCCTTTCTTTAAATATTATTCCCTTTTGCTCATCATCCAAAAATATTTTAGAAATTATTGGGTTTACAGGTTCAAAACATGGAAGAGAAGTGTTCCATTCAAGTTCAATGATTTCAGATTCCATGTTATGAATCTTAAGGATCCCATCCAGATTA
Organism: Viscum album; assembly: GCA_963277665.1. NCBI lineage: Eukaryota > Viridiplantae > Streptophyta > Magnoliopsida > Santalales > Viscaceae > Viscum > Viscum album. Next base: position 235,852,508 of record OY728158.1, read on the forward strand.
TACCCAATATCATGTTCAGACCAATTGTTCACAATAACATAAAAGTTTGGTGAAGAGTTTTTAAAATTCAAATTTTCATTTTCAAGTATATCTTCAACCTGAGTAACTTCATTCTCAAAACTTCTAAAAAAGGGATTTTTCTCAAAAGAAGGAATGATGAAGAGAATTGGTCATTCTTTTTCAATCTATTTCAATTTAGTTTCAAAATTGACCAACTCAACTACATTAATGTTATTTATTGGATTTTCAATGTTGTGTTCTTTGTTTAATGAGTTGGTTTTTTCTAGATTTGGTTCAATAGTTTCAGATTCTTCAAAGTAAATGGTTTCTTTTCAAGTTTCACTATCACTTTACTCTTCCAATTGATTTTCAAATATATTGTAAACATTTTCTTTTTCTTTTTCTTCAAATTATTCTTGTTCTTTAACCCTTTTTGTAATTCCAATAGCATGTTTTTTAATCTTTTCATTATTTGATCTTGCTCTTGAGATTCTTTAATTTGAATTTCATGGGTTTGGTTAAACCATTTGTTCCATTTATTATCCCTAGCATCCAGTTTGGTTTCAATTAATTCAAGTTTATCTAGGAATTTACGATTAAATTCAAACTTTTCATATTCATCAATGTAAATATCCTGTTGTGGCTGGTTTTAAATACACTGCCTGGAAGTGTGTCCATAACTGTAACAACAAACACAATATGGTCCAGTGAAAAATTTTGATCCTTCAAAATATTCCATTTTTAAACTAAAAACAGGTGAGATTAAACACACAAATTTTCACAGTTGATGCGGAATTTTAATGAACAAAAAAATCAGCAGGATCCAGTTTACAATTTTTTTAAATAATTTTTTTTATATTTTTTTATTTTATTTTTTTACCTTAAGAACACTCAGTGTGTGCCTTCCCCGGCAACAGTTCCAAATTTTGATGTGGCTGGAGGTCGTCACGGCCCTCAAGATATCATTTATAACTCCTACACTAGCACAATAGTACATGGTCGATCCATAGAGAAGGCAGGTGAGTGAATTCTAAGGTTTTAAAACTAAAAACCTCACCATAGTGAGAAATGAGGTAAACATCTTTATATGTTTCTTTACTTTTCAATTTTTTTGTACTTTTATTTAAGAAAAGAGACTAAATAAATTACTAGTATACTGATGAACTAAGAACTACAGTTTAGATAACATAATAGAACAAAATACTAGAATAAATCAGCAAGATCGAAGGAGCATATCAAATGTAATACTTGAGAATTAAAAACTACTAGATTAAAGGATATCTTCCCCACTACACTTTATTGAATCATACCTAAAGAAAAAAGGTGAAAAGTCTCCCTTGCTAGGAAACTCAACACACAGTAAACTAATTTTAGGAGTTCGCCACTCCAAATTCAGTTAAACTGCTACACAATTATAAAATGATAACATTCGGAAATAAACTCATTGTAAATTACAAGTGTGAAGACATTAACGCTTTGAAAATGTATTCAAGAACTACCTCACCAATTGATCTTGAATTTATGAATTAAAAAACAATTGAGGTATGAAGCAACTAAACAGAGAATCGTTAATCAATCTCACCAATTGATTACGATTCTGAAAAATGTAAAGTGAATATAGAAGTTTAAAAGATTAACCAGCAAGATTTAATTCTCAAGCTAAGACAATTCATCAGTTGATCATCTTGTTTAAAGCAGTGAAAACAACCAAAAAAAGAGTACAAGAATTATGGACAGAGGAATGGAAAACTCCTATAGCAATACTCTACTTCCAGGCTCCTTCGTCTCCTACTCTGCTCACATGATGCTCCTGGAAGTTCGCTCTTGAAAAAATGTGTGCGTCAAATGTGAATTATTGTCCCTGGATCTGCTCTCGGTCGGATGTGATCATGGAATCAGAATGAGAGTGTCCCCTAAAATTCTACTACTTATATTCTTTGAATATCACTGTCATCTGCTGTTTTTCATCATCCACTCCCATCGACTTCAAAAGTCCCTCAGTTGTGCACCACCCATGTGTGCTTTTATGCGACTAGCACGTCACGCTAGTTTTTTCTCATGTAACTAACTTCGGGTGATTTAGTTGTATGAATCTGGAAGTATACCCATATATTAAATGAAACTACAAAGATAGAAATAAATACTTCAACGTTAAAAGTTTACTGTTAAAAACAAATGTTAAATGTAAAACTAAATATTTATCAGTTATTATTTTAATTGTTATTGTTAACTAATATTCTGAGTTATTTATTATATATTAATTTATTTAATTTTGAAAGTGATTAATTAATAATTAGATTAAATTAATAGTTATGTATTCACTAAATCATTAAATTAATAATATTAGTATTTAGTTTTTTTGAAGATTTAAGTTACTTAAGATTATTGCTTTAAGTGTATCAAAATAAAAAAAAATTATTTTAACTAATTCAATTGTATATTTTTCTTATATTTTATAATTATTTCGTTCAAAAAAAGTTACTTTATAATTATTATAATCAATAAAGAATTTAATTTACATTTTAATTTAATTAAAAAGTCTAATCCAATTTATTTATTTAATTAATTAGTTTTAAATTCTAATCTATTATTATTAATTTATTATTATTAACATTATTATTATTTTTTATCTTTATATATTTTTTATATTAATTAATTATTTATATATTTTTTACTTCCCCCCATATATTCTTCTCCATCACGCCACAGGAGGGAGTATATTCCTCTGTTTCTTCTCCGCGAGGGCGAAGCCTGCTCTTCTCCATGCTCTGCTCCTCCACACACACTGCAACTCACACCATGGCCTCGGCTTGAGAAATGACGATGGCACAAAACAGGTTCCTCCAAGCCGCGGTGAGACTTCAATCGGCACAACTCGACCTCCATGGATTTCTGAAGGCTTCATTGTTTTTCTCCCTCATTCTTCATCAAGATCGGCGAACAGGTCCAGCAGTTCCCTTCAACATCTCCACTAGAGTAACCTCAACCTAATAACTTCAGCAGCTAGCGGAGGACCCCCCCCCCTATAATGACCCACATTTTGAACTGGGTTAAAAAGTGGGGGAAATTGAACTTTTTCAGTTACTGAACCGGTCATTTTTAGAATCGGGCTTCGGAATGAGGTTCTGAAGGTTTGAACCCTTATTTTTAATGTTTTCGAGGTTGGGAAAAGGCCCGAGAAGTTTCCCGAGTGTCTCGAGGTGTTTCGGGTGCGTCGTACCCAAAGACGGCTGGTTTTTAAGCGACAACAGAAGGCGCACGGTTGGCGCACGGTTTCCCAAACCGTGCGGCCCAAACTGTGCGGCTTAAAATAGGGAGGCAGAGGAGTCTGCACGGCCTGCACATGGTTTCCCCAAACCGTGCGACTATCCTGTGCGGGGTGCCTGGGGTGTCCAGTGGGGGGCGCATGGTTGGCGCACAGTTTTCCAAACCGTGCGGCCCAAGCTGTACGCCGTGCCCTGTTTTGGGTTTTTAAAATATTAAAAAGGGTTTTAAAATAAAAAGAAATTAAAAATAAAACCTAAAATAAACACACCTCTCCCTCCCCTTTCACTCGGCCAGACCCGCACCCAGGGAGGGCTCCCCCTCAAGCCGCGCGCAAGCCTCCTCCACGGCCTCCCTCTCTTCCTCCAATTTCTCCCGATTTCTGGAGTTTTCTTCGTCGAATCTTCAAGGTAGTCCCTCTTCCCTAGTCTCCTCCCCTTCTTGGCCGATTTTAGGGCTTCCCTTTGCCCTAATCTTATTTGGTCGTACACCCTAGTTTTAGGGTTGTTGTTGTTTTCGTTTTTCCTTTAGTTCTTCCATGGTATGGTGATGTGGAAGGTCCCTCGGGGCCTTATGGGTGCGCGTATGATGTCTGCCGCTGAAGGCGAGGTGGTTTTCGGTCTTTTTGGTCCGTCGGTTTGATTTTGAGGTCGGGGTTTTGCCCATTTATGGTTTGCGCATTATCTAAGTTAATATATTTTGTTGATTTAAGGTTTATAGTGTTTATGCCTAGTGGGGGAGCAGCAGCGGCATCTTTAGTTAGAAAGCGCCAAGAGCCGGAGTGGACTGATGGATCCACCTTGAGGTAGGATCCCTATTCTTGCCCTTAAATTTAAAGTGAAGCATTTAAAGAGTTTAATACTGTAATGTTTTAGTATTTTAATTATGCAAGTTTAGTCGATTAAATGCTTCTGTGGAAATCGTGTGAATTGCAGGAATAAGATAAAAGAGGTTGTTTGGTCACTAAACTAACGATTTAATAATAAAACACCTCGATCAGAGGTGCGCTGTCTTCAAGACAAAAGTAGGAAGTAGACTTACATGCTTGCCTGCTCTATTTATCTTGGTTCCATGCTCATACTTCGACATCATGTTTGGTGCGTAGCTTTTCTTGATATGGCCATCAGGAATGTTCCTAAATGGCTTGCCCTTAGTGATTTGACACTTGTTGCTCTAAGCACCTAACTAGTTTCGGCATAACATGTAATTGTAATTGCCCTTAAGATAAGGGGGTTAAATGAATTTGATTAGAATGGATTAAATGAGATGGTGGTGAAATGACTATGACGCTTGTATTACTAATCGTCCTGCCAGGTTTCGGCAACTAGATGGAATGACCCTCATGTGGAACCTTTGCCCAATTTTCCATGCTTGGGAAAATTGGATCAAGTGACTTTGAATAGGGTTTGTGTACTAAAAGACAGGTCGTGTTGTAGGGGGGTTGGGTTGTGAATTTTTGATGTGGTTAATTGGAACACATAAGTGGTAATGGCTTATGTGTTGGTTGATAAGTATAAATAATGGTTAACTGAATGGCACACTAGAGAGGGTTAGAGCGTGCCCCTGGTATATATTGTTATGATTGTGAATGAGTACCATAATTGGTTATGGGTGTTGTGATTATGGAATGATTATTTGAAATGCATAGGAGGTACTGCCTTATGTATTGTGATATAAAACTGATGATGAATGTGTAGATTATGAATGTGGTATTTCTGTTTGAAATGCATAAGAGGTATTGCTTTATGCATTCTAATGCAACTGTGATAATGATTATGAGTGATTATGGATGGGAGGCATTCATACCTCATGCCATCTACTTTGAACGATTATGGATGGGAGACATGCATACCCCATGTCAGCTTATTTTGAGTATGGGTGGGAGGCATGTCTACCCCACACTAGATGTGATCTATATACGTGTATGGAAGGGAGACATTCTTACCCTTTGCCAGTTGACCTATAGGGACGAGAAGCATTCTTACATCGTGCCCGCTAATCTCGATTAATGGGTGGGAGACATTCTTACCCCACGCCATCTATGATCTAAATGCATTTGCATTTATATATATTTATGGTGACATAATCAGGTTACTTTACCGGCAACGAGACGAAGCTGGTATAACCGTCAGGTATCCCTTGGGAACCTGGATGGGTGTCATTTACTTATATAATTCTCCTTACTTATTTCTTCATACCTGCTCACTGTTTAATTATTATACACTGTCTGGATTGGGTTTGACATCGGTGGTGCCGGCCTAATGAGATTTTATATCTCACACCCTACTCGGTCCGTCATTGCACTGGGGTACCCGAGTAGACCTTCTTGCTTGTAGGATCTAGGTTGTGTGTCGTGTTGTTTGTACCTGAGGAGTTAGGAGCAGAGGACCAAGCGGGAGCTTGGGATGCTTAGGAGATCACCGTCGGGCATTGCTGTCTTTTCTTTATTCTTTTGCATTGTATTGTAAGCATGTTGTATTGTTTCCTGTTTTCACATTGTATCATTCATCATCCCTGTATCGTGTAAACTGGCTTTAGCCACCTTTTTTAAAAATGATCACTATTTGTCTTCTGTTGCTGTTTGTTCATTGTTTATCTATTACTGCATCTGCTACTAGTGTTATTTACTCTGAGATACTGTTGTGCAACTCTGATAAGAGGGTATAGTCTCCCCATTATCACCTCCCGAGACCCTCGCTGCTAGTCGGCAGCCTCTGCCGTGCGAGATGCGCTTGAGGCCATGTAACCTACCGGTCCGGCCACCGGTTCGATGGTAAGCCGGGCCGGGACGTTACACCCCCCCCTCCCAACATAGGCTTCAGAACCTCCTCGGTTCGGCAACAACAAACTCAGCCTACCCTTCTCCTTTCGGCGGTGGACTCCAGCAGGTGCGGTGACATGAACAAGCAATGCAGCTTCAACTTCCACCCGGCAGAAACCTCTAGCGGTGACACGCAATGGCCTCCTCCTCGGATTCCCATAGAAGCAATTGATGGATTCTCCTTCCACTGGCAGTGGCTTTGAGGATCTTGGACATACAGGTTAATTTGTGGTTTTGGCATGAATGGGTAGACAATAATGTGAGGGTAGATGAGGATGAAGGTGGAAAAGTTAGAGTGGAACCAGAATGGGTGAAGTTGTGAGGACACGGTGCATAAGAAATCAGTGGAATAGGCAGAGGATTGTGCGAAGGATACGGTGGCAGAACTGAGACACCGTGAAGTGGAAAGGAACCGGTGAGACAGGGAAAAAAATATAGTGACAGAAAGGAGGCACTGTAATGAAACGGTGGGACATGAATGATATTTTTTGTGGAACCGTAAAGGAGATACGGTCGCACAGGTTACGGTGAGACAACATAAGAGAAGAATCGGTGGCGCCGTGTGAAGGGCTGAGACTGTAAGGAGAGTCACGGTGGCACCAAAACACTGCGAGACAACCATAAGAGTAAAATAAAGTAAAACTTACAAAAATCTAAACAATAAATTAAAAAAAAAATTAATTAAAATAATTGATAATTTAGGTACTCAAAAACTTAAATAAACTTATAAAACCATTAAAACATAAGTTAAATTATTACTAGATTCAATTTATAAGACTTAAATGATTACTACACTAAAATTAAAATTAAAAAGCAGTTAACTTATTAAAAGTTAATATAAAATTTAAACATTTAAAACATAGTTTAATTACTTAAAATAGTTACCGTATCAAATTAAATTAATTAAAGTAAAAAAGATGATTATTGTATTATTAAACAATTTATGTTAATTAATGAAATTAAATTAAAGAGATGCAGAGAGTTTGTAAAGATAAATTTATAAAAAATTGAATTGTTAAAAAAACAACTAAAATTTAGATTATGTTATATTAAATTAATTAATATTTAATACATGCATTGTTAGATTAAGAATACACAATTTATGTGGTACACCAAACTAATTAATTAAATAATAAATGTTAAGTCATTAAATATGCAGACAAAGATACCAAACTAAATAAAAATTAATTATACTATAAAATTAAAGTAAGAAATAATTTAATTATTTTTAAGCATAAAATAATTATTCTCAACTTGCGTTGCCTCGAAAATCAAGAGATTAAGCATTGTGTGAAGTAAAATGTAGAAAAAGGAGAATTATTCCCCCTTTATTTGTAGGGAATGACCATCGGGCTTCGCGGCACGTCAAGATGCAGCGCGCTGCACAGCACACTCCGCAGATTTTCTAACCCGCGCTTTGCGCGCCATCACCGCAACTCCACTTTTTGATCTGCCTGAATATGGGAAATATTTCCCTCGGAATCCGACCCTCATATCTACTTATCTCCCATTCTGGGGGGGGGGGAGGGGGGTATTTTTAGGCGGAAAAATTCCTTGTATATAAAAAAACATAAGTAAAAACTCCATCCAAAGAGGCCCAAAAGGTTTATTCGCAAAGAAGCATCGTGAAGCACTCCAGCAACGCAGCCGCTGAAGAGAAGAAGAATTCTCTGCTCTCGCCACAGAGTAGAGACCGTATTTTCACCCCCATGAAGAAAACTGATAAACCAAGCCATAATTGTGACCCAATTGACTGAAACCCAAATTCTCTGTGACCGCCACAGAGGGAGTGACTGACTCCTCCACGATTCCAAGAATCTTGACAACATCTCCCTTCGGTAGCGGATCGCGATATTCTTCGCACTGCTTCCCCCACCCTTCACGCCCCGCTGGAGCCTATATATACCCAGCTCCCCCACTCAAAAAGAGCCAATACCCTTATCTTTTTCCTTCTGAACTCTTAAATCATGAAGCACCATTGGCTCTATGAACCATCGAAAGAAAATTAATAATCTGAGTTACTTGAGCATTGTAAAACCCCTTTTCCCTTACTAAAAATTATCCCCACTTAATAAAGGGATTTCCTTTGCAGATCCCATAGGACACCACAATGGAAGGAGACCCCTTTCGGTACGTTGAACATCAAGAAGCCCCTGAGCATTGCAAGGTACCCTCCAGACATATGTGTACCCCAGGCTAAAGCTGGAACAAAAAACATGTTGGGGCGCAGCGGAGATGCGTGGTACCTCAAACACACAGAACATGAGGAAAAACGGAGGAACACAAGATTTTTACGTGGTTCGGTGAGTTGCCTACATCCACAGGAGAAATATGAGCTCTTCCTCTATTCACGTCTCTCCGGATCTCATCGGAGGATTACCAACAATTACACCACACAACTTTCCTTACAAACAATGGGATTTTCATCCCGTTTAAATAGAGAAGGAAAACCAACAATTTCCTTCGGTTTGTTGGAGGGTAGCTCATCTACCCTTGAGAAGTCCTTCCACCACCTGCTGCAGGTCTATGAAGCCTGTTGTACCTGCTGGGTTGGCTGCCAACCAAGGAAGAAGCTGCTGCCGACCAAAGCCACACAAATTGGAGTGGCCCCCACAAATCTCCCCCTCACGACCAATTTGAGATAGAAGCTTGACCTGCGGTCTCCTTGCAGGTGTTGAAAACTTCATCAGCAAATCGAACACACTTCTTCACGCCAGATGACGTGGCACTTCCACCATCTTCACTCGAGCTCGGGCTGACTGTGGTCCCCATCAAATGATACAACCCTTGAGACTCCTTCCCAGTAAATATCGCTGCATCCCCACGTGAGACTTCCAACGCTCCACCTGCTATGGAAATCTTGAACTCTCTCGCATCGAGCCTACTCAATGATATCAAGTTCCGCCTCATCCTCGGAACAAATTTCACGTCAGCCAGTTTACGAACTCCTCCATCGGGTGTCTTCAATTTCACCGTCCCGACTCCTCGAACATCGCATGTTGACCCATCACCAAGTCGCACCGAGTCTCGCACCTGCTGAAAAGTATCAAATGTACCTCTCGTTGTACATATGTGTGCCGAGCTCCCCGAATCCAGAACCCATCCGTCTTCTTTTGGATTTTGAGCCCGCTTGTTCTTCCTCTTAAGAAATCGGCATTCTCGCTTCATGTGCCCGAATCTTTTGCAGTAATGACACTGCACTTCTCCCCGTTCAACTTGCTCATCTGAGTGCACGCTTCCCGTTGTCACGCAGATTTCATCATCTGCATATAACCCTGTGATGTTCACATCCTCCTCTTCAACTTTCTTCTTCCCAGCAACGTACCGTTTGCACTCTCTACAATCACTTTTATAGTGACCCTTCTTCTCGCACCAGAAACACGTGATTTCACTCGGATCACGTCCCCTGGATTTTGGCCGCCATTCTTTACCTCCTGACTGTCGATGTCGGCTCCTCCCACGCTGATCATATCGCATCGCCATGATTTGGTCGCCTGAATGCGTCGAAAGTCTTCGGAATGCCTCCAAATCTTGAAGTGACGCCATCACATCGTCCAGCTTCAATGTCTCTTTCCCCACGAGCAATGCAGTCACAAGCCCATCAAATGAGCTTGGTAGGGATGATAAAAGCAAAAGAGCTTTATCTTCCTTTCCAACCTTCACACCGAGCCCCAATAATTGCATCAGGTTCTTGTTGAATTCATTGGTATGATCCAACAAATTCGCTCCCTCGTCCATGCGCAATTGGTACAGTTTCTTCTTCAAGAACAACTTGTTGGTGAGCGACTTCGCCATATATCGCTGCTCCAACTTCTTCCAGATCTCTTTCGGTGATGTCTCATCCAACACCGAGTACTTTACCTCATTCGCCAAACACAGTCGAATTGTGCTGACGACCCGCATCTCGAGCTCTTCCCAATCATTGGCACTGGTTGTCTCGGGCTTTTCTCCGATCAACGGTTTGATCAGACCCTGCTGCACCAAAAGATCCTTCACCGTGCTTTGCCACAAGCCGAAATTATTTCGACCATCGAACTTCTCGATATCCAATCTTGGTAGTGCTCCACCACCCGTCATCGTCGTTGTCGCAAAACGCGATCACCACCGTCGATGTCACACCCTTTAATCACCACCTGAAAGAGTGTGAATTTTCAAAAAATAACCATACGTATGTGTCTGGAACGGTCGAAATAGTCGGAATCTTTAATCACCACCTGAAAGAGTGTGAATTTTCAAAAAATAACCATACGTATGTGTCTGGAACGGTCGAAATAGTCGGAATCGACTCCTGGATTGCCAAAATCGGACACCAATTGACCGAGATATGGTCAAAACACGTTCAACGGTCCAGATCGCTCGCTGACGTGGCGCTGACGTGTCGATGACGTGGCACGCCGGAATTCCTGCCGGAATATTGCCGGATTTTTTGCCGGCGGCGTGAACAGTACCGGCTTCTCCGACACGGGGTTACTGTTCACCCGCGGGTTTGACCGAACTTTGACCGGCCATATCTCCTTCGTTTCAACTCCGTTTTCCTCACCGTTTGCGCCGTTGGAATCGTCTCGCCGTCCTTTTCCCGAATCTGCCCTCAGAAAAATTTTCCGACCACTTTCAATTTTCCAGCCACCGGAAAATTTGACGTCGTCCTGTCGGTTCACCTCCATTCGCTCCGCCTCGCCTCTGATAACACTTTTTGGGGCGCAACGGAGGTGCGTGGTACCTCAAAAACACATAATAGGAGGAAAAACGGAGGAACACAAGATTTTTACGTGGTTCGGCGAGTTGCCTACATCCACGGGAGAAACAGGGGCTCTTCCTGTATTCACGTCTCTCCGGATCTCGTCGGAGGATTACCAACAATTACACAACACAACTTTCCTTACAAACAATGGGATTTTCATCCCGTTTAAATAGAGAAGGAAAACCAACAATTTCCTTCGGTTTGTTGGAGGGTAGCTCATCTACCCTTGAGAAGTCCTTCCGCTACCTACTGCAGGTCTATGAAGCCTGCTGTACCTGCTGGGTTGGCTGCCAACCAAGGAAGAAGCTGCTACCGACCAAAGCCACCCAAATTGGAGTGGCCCCCACAAAACATTATGAAGCTCTATCTTTTACGCATACGAGAGCTCTATGAGCCTTTGAGCTCTTCAATCCCTAGTACTCTGTGAGCCCGTATGCTCTGTGAGCCCTCAAGCTCAGCGAGCCCACGGGCTTTGTGAGCCCCAGTGCTCTGTGAGCCCATAAACTCAGCAATTCCCTAAGATATGTGTGCCCCAGTTCTCTGTGATCCCTAATGAATAGTGAGCCCCTACGCTCTACAAGCCCCAGTGCTCTGAGAGCCCGTAAGCTCTGTGAGCCACTGAGCTCTACAAGCCCTAGTTCTCTGCAAGCTTGTGAGGTCAACGATCACCTACGCTCTGTGGCCCCATGAGCTTTGCAAAGACCCTCTCTATGGAGATTCTTGCTTCGCAATCCCTCCTTCCATGCGGCCCACCAGGATTGTATGATGTAATTTTAAAATCCCATGGGCAGTGATTCATGTTATGTTACCCTGCATCATGCATCATCACATAGGCACGTTAATGACTATTGGTTCTTTGCACATCCATACTAAAATGAGCCCTTAAATGGTTCAATCAACAACCTCATCTCCATATGGCATTGTCGGTGCCTTCCCTTCCCCAAGGGTTAAAGTGCACCAGTTATGTATGACCTAAGGGTGGGGAGTAAATCCTATTCATCCAAGCTTCTTGAATTTAAACTACCAATCACCATCTTCCCCATCACATTACGTTAAACTATGGCCTCACCCAATGGAATATACATGGGGTGTTACATCTTGGACATAATCTATTCCCACAAGTCTCCACAGGAGTAATATATTTCTCACATGGAATGAGATCCTCCTTACATGGAATGAAATTTGTCCACGAGGGGTGAAAACCATTTTTGTATAATACCCTATCCTTTCTTACGAGAGGTAGAATCCTCTCTCTTCATCTCTTATTCCATGCACAACGGCTAGTGAAGAGATGGATATAGGGACCTTCTATACCAAGTCCCTCTCCCTTTGGTATTTATCGTCATCAGGCCTCCGTTCTAGAGTATGTCCCAATATCCATCTCCCTGGGCTGCTCACCACATGTAAGCCCCACTCTATTACTCTCAGACGCACCTTTTTCAATGTGATCGTCAAGCCTTTGCTTCCTCGTATTACACCCAGCATGACTCACATGGGCGTAGAGTATGCACTGACCATGGCATCCTCCCTTTGCCACCTTAGCGTGTAATCCCCATTCCTCCACAACCGAACTATATGGACTTGGATCCTTTCCCTTTCCGAGAAATGTACATAAGATGAATCCTTAAGGTTCAAGAAATTCATCCATCTCTCCCAACCGCTTCACGTCGGTTCACTTTTGTCCTGCATGACATTAAACTGTATGCCCCTTTTCATCTCGCATGCTGCTAAACTAATTGATTTTGAACTACTTGGTTTTTGATCCCTATCTCCTAGACAAGGTACATAGGAATCCTCCCCAAGGGTTCAACCCCCAACACTAGTAAACTCAGTTTCCCCTATCCAAGGACCCAAATCTCTGGTCCGTCCTTTAGTGGTGTCAGACCAACTCTCAGTCTTCTAACCACACTTAACCCCCAGCAAGTTATCAGGTCATTGTACTTTGTACACCTTGATTCAATGCCCCAATCCTATAATATGTGTACTTTGATTCCTCGTCAAAGAGATATGTTGGAAGCCTCCTCGATGTTCAATCCCCTCACCCATATCCCATCCGGGTCTCTCCCTAGAGTCATTGTGTTTCAGGAAGGTTATACCCCAACCCGAAGGTTCTACTTCCTTTGTATACCACCCATGTATCCATTCTAACGAGCTGTCTCCTTAGGTGTCCCATCACCCACCGATCTAGGTGGACATTGATTCCCCTCCATAGGGATACATAAAAATCCTCTATGGGGTTCAATACAAACACTACTGTCACCTTCACGACGGTTACATCTCATTCCCCATCCACTTCAATCAACCCTACATTATCTACCCTGATTCTTACACGGGCTGCCACATCCGGATGAATTCATGCCATCCACCCAGGTAGCTAACAATTAATAAGCCCTACATAGTCCATAACCATCCAACCATGAGTACCCTCTTGCAATGGGTCACTATCTATGTGTAATCCCCATCATGTCTCCAGGTCGTTTTCCATTGTGTATGCCCCCATTCATCACCCCTTCAAACAATGTGGGTTTTGATCCCTATCTCATAGAAAGGGTACGTAGGAAACCTCCCTATGGTTCAATGACAACTAATGTTAAACACTAGTGTAACCTTTATAGGGACCTAAGCATCCTTGGATATGTCTTTATTGGATTTTTTGATCCACTTATCCATTAAATTCCTTAGGTTCTCCCTCTTGGGGATGTACCCATCTGATCCAATCCAATCAGTGTTCTGATTAGTCCGATCCATCTCTGCTAGAAGATAAACTCGCAGAAAACCCTATGTTAAAATGGGAAGCTGAGGAAAACCTCAAGACATTCCTATAGAATATAATACCCTGCATTCGACGTGGGATGACTCATGATTATGTGTCCTCGAGAAGACATATCATAAGGGGAGTAAACATAGATGTATCAGTGTTTCATCATCCAGACATGCTGGGTATGTCCAACGTGACTACTCTGTCGATCAAAGGTTGCAGCTCTAACTTGACCCCTTGGAATTCCCTAACAGAAGCAATGTAATTAACTAGCATCCATGAAGATATGGCACTAGGGAAGAGTTTCACGAACAACATGTAAATCTATGAGGGAGACTTGGACTAGGCGATGATTTTCAAGGACGAATCCAATGATGGAGGAACTGACATCCCATCATCCCATTTTGATCAAAGAGAAAATTTCCCTGAATGAGAGATGGATGTCTCTCGCCTTTGGAAAGTGATAATACAGGGCAACAATCAGTGCATCCCCATAGATGGATTTGTGTCCCATCGAAAGCATCAGAAACAATGTTGTAGATGTTGTATTTCTTTTAATGTCCCTCTTATCGTTTTTCATTTTGATGGTTTATTCTAAATCATTTCATGAATCCTTTTTTTAAATCATTTATAGACTTTAGTAACAATTTTAGTCAAATATTTATTTTCAATAGACTATAGATAAAAATTACAGGTTTCAGTAGAAGCAATGCTCAAATATTTTAACTCTACACCTTTTCTTTATTTCGTCTCATCTTTAGTGATGTTCTTCATTTACAGTTCATAATGAAGTAGTAATCCAATAAATTAATCAAGAGTCCTCTCCTTGAATTTATTTCTTTTTTCAATGGAAAAATTCTTTTAAATTTATTTTTTTGGTATATATCTATAGACTCTTTCAACAAGTGTAAGTTTCTCCAATGATTCTCCAAGGGAATTCATTCCATTCCAAATGATTTTGAATCAGTGTAACATTTGGATTATGATTTCTTCTTCACCCATATTGAAGTCTTAGTAGATAGCTTGAATCATTCCATTTTTGGTTCATATCAATCTGTCTTGTCCATGGTGAGAAACAAGTATAATCTTCTAGATTTCATGTGTTGTCTTACATTCAAAAAAATGACTCAACACAATTCTATTAATAACACTATATAAAATATTTACAATATTGTAATTGAAATGATATTTAGTTGCATCGTTCCCTATAAGAGTATTGGTTTCAAAATCTAGTTGTTGGTATGGTTTTTTCATATAGATTGTTCTTTTTTAACTATTTTAGATATTCCGTTTTTTTTATTTCTAGTATCCACAATTATTTCCATAAATTTCTTGTGGATTTTGTGAAATCCAAGAATCTTGTAGAATTATTCCTACCACCTTAAGGATATTTTCCTTAAAATGTGAAGTATAGGTATAAGATATGACAACAAAATTTATAAAATAGTCTCTATAGAAGAATTGGATAATTTACAAAAGGAAAAAATTGATACTAAATTTTAGGTATTTGGAAAAATAATAATAGGGATAAACAATCCTTAATAAATTTACACCATTGATAATAATTGATAATTTGGATAAGGTAATGGAAGATGGTCAAAAAAATAGTTCAGAGTAAAAAAATTATTAACTTAATAGATTAATTATGTAAATTATTTATGAAACATAATTTTGGGTTAATAGGAGTATAATTAAAGAAAGAAAATAATAATTTTTTATTGTAACTTTGTCCAAATTTGAATGAGCCAACACTAATAAATCTCTACTTAGTGAGACATAAAATTTAAAGTAATATATTTTTTGAAGGAGAATAATAACCAAATAATAGAAACCTTATCCAAAATGTTGATGTAAAACCATGCTTACATACTAAATTTTTTATACGGACTAACAACCCAAATACACCACTGACTTTAGACTATGTGTGTTAGAACCTAAACATTCATAACATCAAAATACAAGAGTCACAACCTGATTTTATATGATTGTAATACTTTTTATGTAAAATTATAATCATAAATATGATTGTATGTGAATAATGGTAATAACTGTTACAGACAGAAGAAACAACAATGGATGATATAAAAAACAAGAGATGAATGGGTATTAGTACATGAGTATAAGATCGGTTCATCTCATTGAGGTACTAAATAAGTCATAGACATTTTAATTCATTAAATGATAGGTTTCTTTGAATTGTTGATAAATAATCATTATAGGAATAATGTAAATAAATTTATAGTAACAACACCACCAAACTCTTCATACCACATCACATGAAAACATGAATGCTCTCATTGAAGAAATATTGAATGAGTACTCTGTTACATTAAAAAAAATCATGGATTTTATTCTATTATAATAAAAATAACATTAATATTCCCAATAGGGGATATAAAATTAAAAAAATGATAAAATTGAATTACTGGAATGAGAGATAGATTAAGAGATAATATCATTTCATAATAATTACACAACTAAAGATCAATTATTCAAAAAAATAACGAATAATTTAGACTAGTTTTTATTCACTAGATATATTATTTAAATGATATCTATAAAAATAGGTCAATGAAAGATCCCAGGAAAATTTCAAGTTTGAATTGGAAATACAAAATTAAAAAAAATCCCTCTGAAACAAGCAGTAAATATTCATAGAAATTAAAAAAATTATAAGACTCCATTAAAAATATTAAAACATGTTTTAATGAGGTTAATATAAACTAATATTAATTTAAAAATAATAAAATCGATATAAATAAATATTTAATAAAAAATAATTTTTAGTTCAATATGTTTGTTTCATACGTGAAAATAAAACTACAATTGATCTTTATAAAAACATGTTCACAACAATAAAAAATATTTTCACAGGTTCTACATAATTAATATTGTTTTATAAAACAATTAAAACAATTTAAATATGTGAAATAAATCTATAGAAAATATTTATTTGAAAAAATATGTAAGACAAATTATTATTTATGATTTTAGAAAATCTTATAGAATTTCACTAATGTACTTATCCAAATTCACGTATTAAATTTTACTCTACAAAGGAATTTACCATGTAGGAGAATATATACAGGAATTTCATGTAATATAATATATTTAACGGATTAATCTACTTTAATTCATCACAAAGGGGATTCATGTAAGATAATTTCTCACATATATGAATTTATCACGTATTTGAAATTCTAAAATATTTAAATAGATTCACGTCTCAAATATTACAGATAAAAAATTCACTTATAATGGTAGAATATGCGTTTTTCCCTTTTTAAATTATATTTTTATACATTAATATACTCTCAAAATAATTGACAATAACTTTAATCATATTTATATAATGAATTTTATGATTAAAAACATGAACGAAAATAGTTTTTGAGAACTATAGAGAAGTGACATAATATATTTAGTAAATTGTAACTTAATTTATCAAATTATTTATCTCAATTTATATTTTTATTTATTCAAATGAAAATTGGATAATACAATTATCCTTATAATAAGAGTAGAATTACTATTTTTTTAGTTATCTATATTAATAAATTATCATAATATATAGGGTAACTAATTTTTTATAATCCGATATAAGGTGAATAGTATGTTGGATAAATGGAATATTTGGCAACATGAATTAGGCACATATTAATAGTGAGAAACCATAAAAAAATATTTTATAGCCACAAATTATTTATTTTTTCAATGAAATCAATAAAAAAACATGTATAATATGATAGTTACCAATAAAACCATGAAATATAAAAATATTTTAAGCAATAAAATATTATTATATACTTAAATTTTAACATATAGCACCCAATAAAAAATTCAATATATTAAATCAATCAAGGTAAATTAAACAAATTAATCATTGTATTTATTAAAACATGATGTGGTTCAAGGGGCCTATTAACATTCCTGAAAATCCATTTTCTCTTATTAGGGGTTTCAATAATGTCACACTTGATGTGGTTTTTAATCATAAAATTATATATTTGATGAGGAATAGTCATAATTATTCTCATTCCATCTCCCATTCCACTTGGATTATTGTAAGGAAAATCATTCCAATGTATTTCACATATTGTTTTAAAATAATTTCACATAGTTCCTATAATGGAATGGAACCAAAATGTATAGTGTAAGAAATAATAAACATAGAGGGAAAACAAATTATCATTAAAAATCATTTAGAGGATATTTAATTCTTGATTCCATATTTTAAATCTATTACAATATTGGATTAACCTAGGTCATCTATGGTCATCATATATTCAGATCTATCATGGTAAATTATATTGAAAATATAATGTTTCCCAAGAATATCCCTCTAGCATGTGAATGTATGTGTAATGTAATGTAACAAATACTAAGGAAGATAATAATAGTCTATATAGACTCAAAAACCTCTTTTCAAGGTTATTACCCCTAGATAAATTCTGGAAGAATCCACTTTCACATGTAATATCCTGATAGATATTCATTTATTGAAAAAACATAGTCTTTTTCTTTCCAACACATTGTAATCATTTTCTATAAACAGAATTATTCTTAAATTTAGTCACATGATTATTTTTCATAATATACTCTTTCCTAAACTTATTTACAAGGATTCTACTATAGATTCTCTAATACCAACTATAAACACCCTAAATTCAGAAGACTAGCTCTGATGGTTACATTATCACATTGGAACTAAATATGACCGATCACATCCTAATAAGTCAAATAGTTTACTAGTATTGTTAAACTAGATACGAACATGAACCCATTTCATAATGGAAATTAAATAAAAAAACATAGTGAATTTAATTATTCTTCATCATGGAACTTATTAAATGATTCAGTATTAATCTCATTGGGAATGTACACAAAATATATGTGAGATAAAATTATCTATAAAGATTATGTACAATGGACACTATTATGATTACATAAGGAATAATCAATACAGAAAGGTAACCAACAAAAACACATGCCATTTAATCAATAACTTGAGAATAATGTATAATAGGGTAGAAAAAATATGTTATGAAATTATGCCATATAAATAATCACATGGGCATGAAACATGTCCATGAATACTATAACTATTAAAATAATAACATTTACATCAATAATGATCTTTTTAATTAGGGAATTTATTATGATTGAAATCACAACTTATCATCCGGGACTCATTCCACAAAATCTACAAAAATGGGTAAGGCTTTATCCAAGCACAAAAACTATTTTTCTCATTATATATACCAATTGAATCGAGGGGATTTCTAGTTTTAGGCACCAACCATCACTAAATAATTCAAATTTATTCATCCTATGAGTAAACAACAACTCTTAATCAATATTCTTTAATAATTATAAAAATATATCCGTATTGGAATAATTACCATACATAATGTCAATAATTTAGATAGTAAAAACATACATTAACCATCAAAAATAATAATAAAGATAACATCACTATGAAATATCCCCAATGTAAAATAATCTATATAATGGTTTTTTTGACTTAAATGAATATAAATACCATAAATTTTTTACTAAATTATTTAGGAGGAAAATACAATTTCCACTTTTAAAATGTATTTTGAAAAAAATGTAAAATAGTAAGAAAAATATATTACTTGAAGAAGAACCACGAAAAATTGTGATAGAAGCATCAAATCTTATAGTGGTCATAATGGTGGTAAATTCTATTCATTCTATGTACTTTAAAATAATTATTTCATTCACATTTTTAATAAAACGTAAATAGTACAATGTTTAGATAAGGATAAGATGATTACTTTTAATTTTTTTTTTAAAAAATAAATCATAATATAAAATTACAATAAAAATCACAAGATAATATTAAAAATATGAATGAAAACATTTTTATAAAACAAGTATTTGGAAGAAAAAATATTTTTTTCATAAGAGAAAAATACATATGGGTTTCTTTAAAAAATTATTTTTGTTTCATGATTTCATAATGATAGGAATATGAAAAGAAAACATTAAATATCCAAAAATAATCATAGCTGATGAAAATTCACGAGTTTTTTGAGATTTAGATATGACAATTTCTTTATTATAATCATAATCCTAAAGAATCCTAATGAACAATGAGATTGTATCATAAATACTTTACTACATTGCTAACATTGGACTCAAAATCTCTATGAATGAATAAATTCAAATGAAATAATAAATATCATTAAAATAAATTATTATTTATACAATATGACAAAAGGGAACTATATATATATCACAATATAAATGAGTGGTGAATATGGAATATGCCTTCCAAAAATAAATGCGGGACAACAAATCCATAACAATGTTTATATTATTTAAGTGAGAATTAATCATGAAGTGATTATGTGAAAACATGTAAATAAAAAATCAATTGGAAATAAAACATAATATTTTAAAATTTTGTTTCACATATAATCATGGAATTATATAGTCAATCAAATATTTGTATAACCTAATGAATGGAAATTGAGTTAAGAACCCCATTACCAATGTTTTCCATGCATCAAATTAACTACAATGTTTTGGAAATTAAATACATTTTATAAATGTTTTGGAAATTAAATACAATAATTTCTCCCAAAAATAAATAAATACCATTTTATAATGAAATGTATTTTTAAGCATAATATAATATTACTAAAAATCTAATTCAATTATTCGCAAAATTTAATTAAAAGTTTGTAGAGTAGTACATTACCTATATATATATATATATAATAATACGATTATTATAATTTATACTATCTAATTCAACATCTATCTTGTAATGGTAATATTTCATTTAAAATATTTCATGGTTCATTTATAATCAGTGTTGTGTTTCTTATATTCTATCATACAAAATATTATTCTATCATAAACTATGGATGCTATAGTATGGAATTCAAGATCAATATGTTGTGTATCCACTGTGTAATCTTTGAGGCCGGTGCTCAATGACAAGTGTAATGAAATACTAATATTGGGGATAAAACCATAGAGTATTAGTGCATAAAACCTTCATTTGAAGAGGTATGTTGAGAATAGAAGATTATGTTCCATGTGAGTCAGGAAAGAGCAGTTGTTGATGTTTCATGTTGGATTTTCATTGTGAGTGAGTTTTCCATGTCTAGTTATTTCTTTCATTAAAGGATAAATAATGGATGTGGATAATGGTATTATTGAATGGGAAAATATAACAACACTACTATGGTGGGGTGTTTTAGATTGGTTGTGGTTGAATGTATCTTGTGATGGGAGAGTTGTGGAACCTATGAGACATATAAATTGATGGTTGAGTTATCATTTTGTAAACTAGTGGTTGGAGTGGATACATAGATTCTGGTATACTAGTGAGTCCTCTCAAGGGATAAAATCATTACACTATGTAGATTGTAATGACATGCATGATTATAGGTTGAGAAAATATATAGGAATTCTGTGACATTTTTCTAAGTTCTTTTTATGGGAAAATGATAATTACTCTTACTACATGGTATCAAATACAATTTTAAATCACTATAGAGGTCTCAGAATGAGGATTTTACAGTATGAAATAAACTTGGTGTATATCTAAGTTGTTAAAATTTTCATGAAGTATTTATATTACTTAACTAAAAATTAATTTATTTCAAACTTTTCATTTTTTTAAATCCTTATATTTAAGAATCTAATTTGATTTTTTTACTATGAACTTGAGAATGTAATGTGGGTTTTTCTTAGGTGTGGAATAAACATTCTATCAGTGTTGAGGGTGGGGTCAGCCCCCCTTTAATTATTCAATTAATTTTTCCATTTTCCATGTATTTTTTATTTTTCTTTACACATACTCAAGAATTTATTTATACAAATAAGATCCTCTTATATTGTTGTTTTTAACTGAGAGAGAAATTATAGAGACATAGGCTTTATATAAATGGACATTACATCATTTTTTATGAATATTCATCACATTACAAAATTATATACTTGGGAACATAATAGTTTAATGACTTTGGAAACATGGAACAAACTATTCTTACATGGTGAAAGGTCTTCAATGTTTACCATCAAGATATTTATCTCTAGTAATTCAACATAAATACTTTCTTATTAACATGGAGAAAGGAACCGTAATTAAGGGGTGATATTAGTTTCTTATTAAGGTATAAAAAGGGGATAAACTTGAGTATAAGTGTATTAGAACGTGATAAAAACATTAGAAAATCATACCATGTATAATAAATATCATAAACATGAATTATGGAATAATGATTGGAAGTTCATAAGAAATTAATAATAAGGTAATCATGATCACAATCCATGAAATTATATCAATGGTATAACATATAGAATTTTTTGGATACACAATGTAACACTCCAGGTAAATAAAGAATATTATATTTTCACATTTATCCATATTTGTGAATAAAATATTAATATAACTTTAAAGGGGACGCTATGCTCGATGACGTACCCAATATGCAACAACGAGTTTCTTGGGAATCTTACGTTGCACTCTAATAATAAGATAATATTATTTTAAATAGTAGTTAATGCCTAGCCGTTGTAATGGTGGGAATGAATAGAACTAACTACAAAATGATTATATATGTTTGTAAAATATTTTTAATCTTTACAATAAATGTTAGAGGATTAAAAATGTGAATGAATCCAATTTTAAGCGTAGACATTCTAATATTCTTTAAAAGGTCGATTAACCGCCTTTTGAAGATGAACATATTTTAAATCCACCTTTTGAAAATTTTATGTGTTATATTTGACAAAATAAAATTCTTATTTAGAATCGGGACATCAAAATTTAATTTGTGTAAATTTTTGGTATCTTTCCGATAAAGTTCATTTTTTAATGAATAGTGAAAAATGTTGTATTTTAATTCAAAACCTCTTTTTAATCTAATTTATTTATATGATTAGATTATCTTTTGAATTATTTTTAAAGTAAAATTAGAATATATTTTTACCATTTAATCCAATAGTGGTCATTGGAATTAATTTCACTTTGAAATTGGACTTAAACTAGTGTCAATCTTTTGATACTTATTGTTTCATCAAAACACGCTATTTGCTATGACAGCAGGAATTAATTATTAAATTAATTATTGAAACTTATATGTTTTGAATTTTGTAAAATATACATCATTTTTTAATTCGGAATATCAAATATAGCTTAGGGTGAAGTTTTGGTTTTTTTCTAGAAAACTTCAATTTTTGATGAATAGTGAAACCACTAAGTGGTACTTAAGAAACTGATTTTTCATTTAAATGAAATTTTACCACCTCTGTGTTTTGAATTTAAAAAATCTGACATACATGGTTTTCATTAAGAAGTAAAATTTGGTTCAATGGGATTAAAATAATTTTTTGGTGAATAGTAACTTTTATGTTTTTAATCGCGATTAGAGGTAATTAGTGTAGTTTAAGGTAAAAATAATGTTTTAATAATATGAGGTGAGATTGAAAAATGTCCTACCATCATTGGATGTGTCATGGTCGACCAATAAAATCCATGGGTCAACTTGGGGACCCCATGGAGCCACTTTGGTAGGAAAATGACATAAATAACTTTTTATTTAAAGTTAAAATAAAAATGTCACAAACATGAGTTGTTTAACTAAAAAAATTTTTACATGGGGTTATACAAGTCATATTTTTGACTATAAATATTCATTAGAAAGATAAAAATATTTAATAAATCATAGTATTTTTTATAATTTTTAGACATTATCTAAATTAAATTATTTATGACACCATGATGATGCAACGATTACCTCATTATTTAACGATTTAAATAAAATGGAAAGATAATGTAAATTATAAGACCTAAACATGTACAAAACCTATTGGATGGGTGGATTTAGAACCCTTATCACCTTATCCTAGAAACACATCAATGTGGGACCATTAAAATCCTAAACTCATTCTAAAATAAAGTAACATTTTCTTACTTTCCAAGAGTGCACCTCCTCTCCTCTTATAAAAGGCCCCCACCTCTACCTCCTTACCCACACTTCCAAAGCCTTTGGCTCAGCCAAAACCTGCCCATTTTGTCTCTCCAAATCCATCTATAACTCTTAGAAGCCTCAATTTGGTCATAAGTCTTCCCAAGGAAGCCTTTGATCTCAAACCAAAGGGAGTTACCCGATTTTAAGGTAATGTCTTCACTTGAGTCCTTTTGTTTTATTTTGCTTCTCCACCCCCATAAACTATTTTTATTCCTTTATTTTGTAATAACAACAGTATCTTAAATATACTAGGATGTTGTTATGTTAATTATTCGAGCTACACTTACACACACCTTCATCTAATGGTTAAAGAACATACTGTTTCTGTGGATGGCGAATTACTGCCTCACAAAATGATGATTGTTCAATCTTCTCTTAACAACTTTCATGGTGTCCATTATGATGTCACTAAATTTATATATGATATATAATATATTTATTTTTTACTTAATATTCTGTATTTTTCATTAATGGCATACCTTTATGGCTTCCATTATGGGTATACACGATATCTTCATTTTAGGAAGTGCAGACTACCGCCCCCTCAAAGTGATTTGATTCGTCAATACCATATGTGGTACGTATAAAGGATATATTTAATGATATTATATATGATAACATACTGGAATTAAAATACTATTATTTATCATTATGTTTTAATTCCATTAAATATGAAATAGAAATGGAAGTAGCGTTCATGCGTACGTACGGCTTACCGTCTCCATGAACGGTGCATTTCAATTCTTAACTCTAAATGTTATGTAATATTATAAATGTATGAATATACTAGATATATATTATATATATGACATCTACATAATGAATATAATTCTGGATATAATGTATATTTTACCACATGAACAACTTGTAATTATAAAGAGTTTATTTTTGACTCAAGTACCAATGATCGTTAAAACGACCGTTATTAACTTAAATAATAACAGTGTTCATGACATGGTAATAAGTGATATAAAAGGAATAATGAACTAGAAAAAGGTCCTTAAGGAAGTATAAATTAACTCAAGTTTATTATTCAGGAGATTAAAGAACGATCGAGTCAAGTCGGACCCGAGGTAAGAGATCCTACCCCTCTCTTTCTTTTTAAGTACACTCTTTTATGTCATTCCTTTTAAGCTCATATTTCTTATGATTGGGATGTTATTTTAAATTACTATTACTTCAATTTTTATGTTCATATGATGAGAGACCCTATTTTCTCTCATCAATCCATTTTGGAAGTTTTAAGTGGCGCCGTTAGGCTGCTGAGTTTTCGTAAGGGATTTTTCATCTCACTTTTAGTCCCGTGAGATTTATGCTACATTTGACACCATTTACTTTGAGTGGTGTATGTACTTCCCATTATTATAATATTTTTGTAATATAATTTCATTTATGGGTATTTACATATTCATTGTATGACCCTTATTCAATGGGGTGTACGTTTCAAAAGTTACCCAAGTCGGTAAGGGAACCTTTCACCCTCCTCTTTTTAAAAGACTTATTTTGTTATGTCTTTTTAATTCACATACTATTATGTTGGGATATGTTCTTATATATCCTTATTGATGTAAATTTTATGACCAAGTGATGAGATACCCTTTTTATCTCTCATCAACTCTTTTTCTGAATTTTGAAGTGACGCCGTTAGGTTGTCGAATTTTTGCAAGGGAACTTCTTAACCCAATTTTGATTCTTTGGGATAAACTTATGCACCTTGAATATGTCGTTATATGATTATGTGTGAATGTCCTTTGATTGTTTTACACTTAATAACCACTTATATTTCGTGTATTCATTTGTCACACATAATTATGTAACTGATTTATCCTTAATCCAAGGATACCGTCTTTGTATGGGACTTCGTCTCAATTTCCTTTCATTGAGGCATATTTTATTTTATACACAACCTTATTTTATACGGTGTATAAAACCCTTTGACTTTTAAGTTTATCAAAAAGGAATCTTTTTATACGAAGTGTTTTACAAAACGATAAAAGGGAATGTTTTTGTTATACGTATGCGGCGACAATGACTTCTCCGCCGCCGTGACCATTATTTGAGTTTCGGCTTCCTCTACAAGCCATACTTTTTTTTAAAAGAAAAATAAATACCATGTTTTACTTTTCTTTTATTTTGGTATTTAAAATGGTTTTGATAATGTTTATATTATATCACTGTGTTATTGAAATGTGGAAATGTTATGTTTACTTTATGTATGTTTTATGTGATACGATTATGTTATGGTTCTTGGGCATTATTATGAAGACGGGTGGTTCTGTGATAAACTAAGGGCGGGTGAGCCCGATATAGCTCTCCAATGCATTGGGTAACGTGAAGGAGTGAAACGTTAAGGTTTCTCCGAAGAGATTTAGGGAATATACTGTGGTGGGTATTCCAAACGTAACCAAGAGGGTTACTCCCTACGTAAGAATATTATGAATGCCTCAAGTTACCTTTTATGTCTTATGATTTCTATGATTTATTCATGATTTGATGAGGTATGTTAAAGTGCTTATGTTTTATGAGTAAAGTATGATTTCATTGATACTTATGTGTACATGTACTCATGTTTCCTTTCCATATTTTTTTATATCCCTTACTGATCTTTTTATGCTCATCCCAAGTTTTTTTTGAAATTTTTTTTCACAGGTCAAGGGAAAGGTACATGATATGATGATAGTGTCAAGGAAGTGTCAAGAAAGAATCCATGTTTTATTTTAAATATGTTTCCGTTGATGGGAAAAAATGAATACTATCTTTATGTAACCACTTTGTTTAAATGTGGAATGTAATGCAAGTTTTATGATCTAATTCTCTAAAACTCTAAACCTGAAAAGATCCTCAATGTGTAATCTTATATTAACTCAAGATTAAGTAAGGTTTAAGGCTGGGGACTTATACACAATGTCAAAGAAATTCATAATTGAAGTCCACCTACCAAGATCTTCACAACATGTTAGGCTTGGGATAATAACCCATGTACCAGATTTGGGCTTGAGATACCCTCCCATGTTCCCTCTAGTTCCAGTCTTGGTATGTCCACCCATGCACCCTCTAGTTTTGATCTTGAGATATCCACCCTTAAACCCTATTTTTTCTCCCTTAAGATGCCACCTTTTTCAGGCTTCATATGCCCTCTTATGTACCTTCTAGTTTATGGATTGGGATTCCATCTTGTGTACCCTCTTGTTTCAAGAATACGAGTATCGTACATCTAATATCCCAATCTTATAAAAAATTTATCGTTACCCAATTACTTTTAGGGAGATATATATCCCACCCATTACATAATAAAATCATGCACACTTTTACCATAAGATATAAAAACATTCATCATGTCGCAACCCATAAAAATAAATGGGATTCATAAAACTTATAAAATAAACAATGAAATTAAATTTGTATCAAAAAATTATATCATATAATTACCCATATAAAATATATATGTTTCATTATAAATTCATTAAATAATAACCCATGAAAATAATTGTGTTTAAAAAGAATATAACCCATGAATAAGAATGGGTGTCATAAACACTATTCCATCAAAACCTAAACCTTTAAAGAATGAATATGATTGGTTTCCCTAGATCATATCCCAACAAATGATTTACTATAAAAAAGTATTCCAACATATATTGTGAGGGATTTTTAATGGCAAGATGGAACATTTCTAAATGGAAAAATTGTTTCTTTGAAAATATTTTTTATAAAACCAATTGAAAAATCCTTTTTTATAAGGAATGATTTACTATTTCATTTAAAACATTTCTTGAGGTAAATATCATTTATAATTTGAGATATTATTTTTAAAACATTAAAAATTTAAGAAAATGGTTTTCTTTTAAAATACATTTAAAACATAAAAATAATTCTTGAAATCATTTTTAAAATTCCTTTTCCATGAAAACATACAAAATAAGAATCAAATCATTTCAAAAACAATTTTATTTGAAAAAATATTGAAAAAATATAATGAAATCTTGTAAAAATTAAGAAAACTATTTATTTTAAAATACATTGAAAAATTATAAATAAATCAAAAAAAAATGTTTTAAATAAATTCAAAAAATATAAATAATTCAGGAAAACATTTTGAAATCAATTTTAGAAAACATTTCTTTGAATGAACTAAGATTTCCAATAGAAGTGAGAGGTATAGTTGAACATAAAAAAACACATTATTAATCACATTAATAATGAGATATTAGAAAATAGTTCCAATAAATGAATATATAATGAATATATTTAGAAAAAATTCATGATTTCTCTTTAGATATGTATAATAGATATCATCAATAAATATATATTCATAAATAATCTCAATAAATAATGAGATTTTTTTCAATAAACTTGTATCACTTCGTAACATTGAATTATACATCACATGTAAGAAAATGAAATTTTATTAAGTTTAAAATATAATCAAAATAAATATATCCATTATTTTACATGTCAATTTATTTATATATACATCATAGAAAAATATTACTCTATAACATAAATACTTTCTCAAAGATGGAAAATTGATACAAAATTACTTAACCAATTTGGTAACTTTGGAAACCTAAACCCCATGAAATAAATATCATAAAAGCGATATTTAAATACCTAAAAATTTATGTATAAGAATAATATAATACATTTATGGGAATTTTACAAACCAGATATAAGAAATTTCAGGTGAAAAATATTTGTGTCTCATGGAAAATAAATGTAAGATGAGAAAACTCTTAATAATTGAGTAAATTTACAATTAGGATACCCATGAAACAATAAAATTAATTTAAATATTTTAATATCATAAAATAATGTAAATTAATGATATAAAATGTCATAGGGTAGTATAAATACACGACAAAAAATTAAACAAGTTGTGAATATGGCATGTATCTCAATGAAATAAAATGTGATATTAGAATTCCCTTACCATATGACTTGACTTTATTTGTACATATTGAAACCTCATGTATAATAAATATGAGTTTATTATAAATATACTACATAACCATATTTTTATATATAATACCATATATGATTTACTTACGACTTTACACTACCTTTTTATAAAAAATTTCATGTTAAAGTAATGTTTCTTGAAATAAATGCTTTGTTTATCATACATTTTTTGACTTGTTATTATTGATCCTATTATTTAAATTAAGATTTAATTATTTAATGAATTTAGAAAATAATTTATATATAATATATATTTAATATATAAATATTAATAGTGGTCTATAAAAGATACAAATATTAAATGAAATATGCCGTTCATGGAGATAGACTGATTGAAAATTACTTTTTTATTATTCAATCACTTTTAAGGGAAAAGTGAGAAACAATACATGACTTTAAAGGCAAAAAACATTCAAAGAACCATGGTACAAATTTTTAAGAACAAACAACTCATTCAATCCTACATAGAATATCTCCACCCAATATCATAAACATTAAATCAGTTTCGCATACTCATCGCTTCATGGTAAGTAGTCCAATGCATGACTACACGGGCATGGAACCGATGGAAAAGCCATACCCTCTCAAACATCCAAATCCAAAAGCAACAATCAGGAGAAAACCTCTTCCCTAAAACCAATTTGAATACATTCTTATAAGCGAATATAGTTGCATTGACTCTCAAACCTCAAACTGCATGCCACCAAAAATCCATCCTTGAACCGAAAAACTCCATCCATGCTCCAAATCACACCATACAAACCAACACACCCCATAACGAATAACTTCACCAAATTCAACAATATAATTCAGCATAAAATAAGAAACCATCAACATGAACAGAAATCTAAACCCATTTATATAGGTATAAAAAGATCCACCCAGCGAAGTTGACCCATAGAAAAATCAAAACCAAAAACTACAAGTGAGGAGTAATAATCATGAACGAGTACCAGATTGTGGGCATCTCAAATCGCACTGGAAGAAGACCTCACCAAATCCAGATCTACAGATCCCGCTGCCGTCTTCAAACCCACACACAGAGACCAGACCCTCTAGCACACCCACAACCGACCCTATGCGCGACAACAACCCACATGCCGTAGCAACTAAAGCACAGACTCTGGACCAACACCACTCCTCCAAGAAAACTCTAACCAGATCGAATGAAGGTATACAACACGCGCTCAGTAGAGGAGACGAAGAGAAATCTGATTCGTGACAGTGGAGATAAAGGCAGTGCAGGGAAAACCCTATCATTGAAAGAAACAATGTAAATGACATATATGTATATAAATATATAATATCACTAAATTTGATTTATTATTTCCTATATATCATATAAATTTACCTAACCAATATTTAATACATTCTATTTAAGTGTGTATGAATCAAATTGTTTTGAGGAGGCAGTTATGCAGACATCCACAAAAGAAGTTATCGTATTTACAAAAAATAAAAAGAAAGGATATGGGATTTATATAATTAATATATAAGTGTAAATAAATTATAAAAACCATATATATAATATAAAAATATATTTTTGATCATAATTCCTATGCATGAGATGTGATAAAGGTAAAACGAACAACATTTTTTCGTGAGTCTACTGTTCACCGTACATGAGAATGGTATGTTCGTTACCCATTAAATTAATGTGAGTGTATGTTCAATAATAACCATTATAATAAAAATATATTAGTATATTTAGGATAATGGTTTCATTATAAGAGAATTTAATAAGATTAATTTAGGTGGTTGAGAAATAAAATAAAGGAAAAGAGATTGAGGATGGATGTTACTTCTTCTTTGGGTAAATCCTTTTGGTTTTACCCAAAGGGCTTCTATGGATGGATTTCTTCCCAAAGGAAGGCTTCCAAAAGCAAGGGAAGAATTTTGGGAAGTGAATTGGAATGTTAGTTTATTAAAATAATTAGATTGAGTTGTGTGAATAATGGGGGGAGGTGGTGTCCTTTTATAACAGAGGAAGGGCACACACTTGGAATTTTTGAAAACATGTTAGGTGTACATAAGTTTTTACCTAAAAAAAGTCATACAAAAAACTCAAAAATATAATTATTAAATAACTTATATAGCCATAAAATGGGATTTTGACAATTTATAGTTCATTTTTCATTTATGTTTATGGTTTAGTCCCTTGTTATGAATAATTTTACCTTTATCGTTGTAATTAATTTTAATCACTTTAACAAATATTTTCTAGTAAAAAATTTATCTTTAGGTTATTAGAATATAAATAGCATACTTCTTACAAAAATTTAATTCAATATTTATAAATTAAATTCGCATAAGAGGTAAAATTAATATTAATACTAATCCCATAGACATGGTGGGAAAATAGGTTTTTAAAATGAGAATGTTCAAAATTTCATTAAGAATTCATATCTAAAATCAATATAAAAATGATTCCAATGACAAAAATTGGATTAATAAATTTATAATTGATCTACTATGTCATTGAAACCTATTAAAAATATAATTTAACTATATAAACAATTTATCTAAAAAACCGTTTTGAATTAAAATTCAATGTTTTTAATTATTCATCATAATATGAATTTTCTCTGAAAAATCCCTAAAATTCACCCTAATATAATTTTTATATTAGGAATTAAAAAATTAATATATTTTTATAATACTAAATCCCTAAAATTTTCTATTTTTTTTATTATTTTCACATTAGAAAATATATGCAGTTCATTTGAAAAATAGCATCTTCAAACATATTTAGTCGTTACCAATATTATATGTTTTATTATAAAACTATTTTATTTATATAAAACCATTAAAAAAATATTTCAAAAAATATTATTAATAATAATATATATATTTTTAATTGATATTTTATAACTATCTTGATTAAATAATTACGAAAATAATATGATGTTACTTAGATACCCAATGTTTCCTGTAACACATGCCAAGTTTTTGTTATGTGTAGTGCAAGATAATATAAGTCTTGAGTCAAGCGCACACATGAAAAAAGTGGTTCTTTTAAAAAAAAATACTATATTTAGTGTTGGATTTAATTTAGATTATCAAAAAGATTTAATTTATTTGAAACAAAATTAACAAAACCGTATGAGTTATATTCAACCACACTAAAACATAATTTCAACCTCATAATTCATCTAGATTATTAAAGGATTCATACATTAATGTTCCCTTAATAGAAACCCACATCATAAATTTTTTTACTATAATATCCTTTAAAAATGGAATGATGGTAACATAATGATTACACAAAGTAACATATAACTATGTTTCCACAAAAGAGAAAATAGTTTGGAATTGAATTCATAAACATGTTGGAAAGTGTAAATATTTATATGGAGTGATTGAGTACATCAGTCACAAAAAGATTAATGATCAATGGAAAGTTAAAGGAAAAAAATTTATATATATATGATTATTTAAGCAGAAATTGGTTTCTAGATTATTTTCCTAATGTTTAATAATTTCCATGAAATAATATACCTTCATGATTTTAGGGCATCCTTTCCCTTTGTTTTACCTTGATCAAATTCCACTTAAACTATCCTTCCATTAAATTAAGGTTAATTTTTCATTCATAGATCATTAAAAAAATGAGATCCATGAATATAATTATAGTTTATTCCATCTATTTTTATCAAAAAAATGATAGTACTAGTTATTCAATATGCATAAATCCTCATATGGTGAGATAATACATTAATCTCCAAAACCTAATCCAAAGTTTTCAGTAACTATTTTTCATCCATGTAACCCTTAAAATATATAATTAATCCTTAATTAATTATATAATATCATATCCTATTACAAAATATTTTCACTAGAAACATGGCTCCATCCATGTACCAATAGAAAATAAAATTTGATTTTACTAATACAAAATCCATATAGAGGTAAGTAATAACTTGAAACTTCACTAAATGATTAAAAATACTATTTTCATAGAGCATAACCAAAATAAAAACAACAAAAAGTTTTTAAATATGTAGGGTGGGATAAATTTACCCTAATTATCATGGCTCACCTCATCTATTTTGATTGATAAAGCTTTCACATTCCACTTTTTCATTAAAAGTTGTTGAAGGTTATCAAACACATTGGTACTTGGATTGGGGAACATGTTATCATAATGTCCACACTAAATTCAATTGAATCACTTAAGTAAGAGAGTTGAATATTTTGGGGATTTCTATTTATTAGAATCATTATATAACTTATTCCAAATACCTTTACATTCAACCACTTGATAACCATCCCTTCCATAATTAAAACATTTAGTATTCCTGTGAAGACATTTCCATTCATTTTTCCCACATTCCGTGAAACAGCTTGATATTTTGTGAATGGTGTTTTTGTAATTAACATAATTGTTTGATATTTTTCAATTCATAAAACACCAAAAATAGTTTTTTATCACTATTTCAATCATTTCATTCCCATGGAACTGACATGGATTGTGCTTCATGCAACATAAACTTGGCATATATTATACACAACAATGATGTTTCTATGAAACATCATTTTACCATCATAATTATCTAAATGAGATAATTATAACCTAGTAATAAAAAATTATTATAAGAATAAAAATAAATTTTTTTAAAATATTTGTTTTATTTTTTTTATATAAATAATACATATTTATAATTAAAGATATTTTTTTGGAAAAGTCCTTAAATGTTAAAAAATTCTATTTTTCTCAAATAAATTGCTTTTAATGTACTTATTTGAAAAATAATAAATTTAATTTTAGGAATAATTATAAATTTAATAGATAAATAAACTTTATTTTTTGAATTTATAATTTTGAAATTATTCTAAGGTGAATATTTTAGTTTTTCTAAGAAACTACATTTTTGGATGAAGACTGAAAAATACCAGACTTTAATTCAAATCTTCTTTTTTCATCTAATTTATTTAGAAGAAAAAATTATATTTTAAATTGTTTTCAATGATTAACTAGATAATTTTTTATCAATTAATAAAATTTAGGTCATTGAGATCAATTTATATTTAATCTTGGGTATAAAAACATATAAAACATATAAATATTTTAACTTCAAAAACAAGCATTATAGACCTGATTTTAGGACTATGTTTAAATTAATTTCAACCACTTACCTGATTAGAATTTGAGAAATACATTCATTTTTTGGAATATAAAAAATATCATCTAAAATAAGTTCAAATTAGTTTTTAACTAAAAAGGTAAGTGAATGAGATTAATATTAATTACAAATATTTAGAGGAAAATTATATTAACAATGTACTAAACTTTAATTTATGACTCCAAATGACCTAGAAACTTTTAAAAAACCCATTTAATATCCATTAATAAAAAATTTTCCTTCCATTATTTTTTTTGTTTTTTATGACTTATTCTAGGTAAAAATTTGGGTATACATAAGTTGTTTTCAAAAATGCCAAGTGTGCCCTTTCCCATCCATATAAAATCCCACCACATATTACTCTTTTCACACCTCTCGTACCACTTAGTTTTGTACATTATAAACCCAATACACTTATAAAAATAAATAACTTCCTCCTAAAGGAATCCCCTTGGACAAAAATAGACCCTATAATTCCTTTTGGAAAAAACCAAAAGAAGTTAATTGATTAAAAGGTATCATCTTCTCTCAAACTCCTTTATTTTATTTTCTCTCTCCACCCACCAATCTATTTAATACTTGATTTTATGACAATAAAAATATATTAAATTTAATAGTATGTTTTTATTCTATGGTTTTGACCTACACACACACACCACCATATAATGGGTAATGAACATACTGTTTATGTGTACATTGAACTACCACCACACTAAATGACGATTTTTCATTTTATGTTTTCTGCCTCACATGGTGGAAATTATGATGGAAAATATGTTCATATATGTCATATATTATATTTATTATTTGTTTTATTTTCTTTTATTAGTTTCAAAAAACTTATCTTTTTTACTTTCCATTTGGTGAAAATACAATAATTTCACTTGATAAGTTTGGACTACCTCCCTCTCTAAGTGATGTGATTCATTTGCACACCACATGGAATTTATTAAAGATGGTATTAATAAAAATATATGATATATATGATATAATTAAGATTCATTAATAATTATATATATATATATATAAATTCATTTCTTTTACATTCTTTCTTTCAACATGATAATTAATCAGAAATATCGTTCATGCGTATGTATGGATTACCATCTCATTGACAATGTATTCCGTTTGATACATATATATTATATAGATTATTATAAAACAAATATAATGAATATAAATTATATATAAATAATGGTTTAAATTATGGAAATCATGATACAATTATATTGACCAATGATATAACAAATTAAGATACATGTGAAAAACAAGGTTGATATTACCCGAAGTGAAACTATAACATGCAATTATTAACTAGTGGGTAATATAAATCCATAATAAAACACTGTATGGTATTAGATGTCAGAATATTGTTTTTGGTATATGTATAATAGATTTATATTTATTATAAATTAGGTTTTAATGTGTATGATGAGTGCCAATATATATGGTAAGGGGATTTAATCTAACTATTAATTTCAGTGAGATACATTCTTTCTTCACCACCCATTACATTTATGTGGTGTGTATAATTCCTAAGGATATATTCAATGATTATTATAATTAAAATTATCATCATTTTAAAATCCATCTATGATCTTAGTTTCTTGGGGTTTATGTTTCAAAGGTTACAAATTGGTAAGATATTTTTTTTAATTTACCTTCTTTGAGACACACACAATGTTATGCACCTATATTTTTTAATATGAGGTGTACATATGACCATTGAAATTTTATATCATGAATAGAATTAAATTCATGATATTTTATGATTCATTTAATTTCAATTTCTTACATCGGTATTATGGTTCAATGATACTAAGTGATAAGAGTTTATTAGAACAGTTTCAACACTTCTCGATATTGTTTATGATTTTCTTCAGTTGTTGAAATCAAAAAATCCAACTATCAAGAAAATTGATGAGATTTATTCTCCTCCTTTAATTCATGTTATATTAATGGATTGGTTCCATTTTTCTACACATTAGTAAATAATATTATTATGAATGTGTTTTAAAAAATTCCGACGTTACATCTCTCTTCAAATGAAAATCTATGTTCTTTGAAAACGATGTTTTCTAAAACGATATTCAAAATGAATTCGATAATTCCTTATAATTGTTCACATTATTTTAAAAGAAATGTTTTTAAAAACATTTTCTATATTTATTTATAATTTTTAAAATTATTTTTAATGAAATTAATTTCAAAATGTTTTCAATATTTCATTATAAGTATTAAAAGAGTTGAAAAAAATAGTTTTTAAAATGTGTTGAAGATTATTTTATATGTTTTCACAGAAAAAGGTTTTATAAGTTTTTTAAGATTCTAATTTATTTTTTCAATGGAAAGGGTTTTCAAAATTATTTTTAATCCTTCATTTTATGTTTTTAATTTATTTTAAAAAAAATTGGTTTTCTATGGTTTTATGACTTTAAAATCAATTTTTAATGAAGAGAGACTATTTTCCTCAAGAAAGTTTTTTGAATGATATTTCAAAATTATTTTCCATATATAATTACATTCATTGATGTTCATCATTCTATTTTTGGACTTGATATATGGTTCCATTAATATTATTTCTTAGAATGTGTTATGCTTGATGTGATGGTCTTTATGAATCCCATATCAATTTTATGGGTTATTTGTTTACGATACATGTTTACTTTCATGGGTTATATAATTATGATTGAAAATTATTTTTATTGCTTTTATGATTATGAAATTTGTTTCTCTTTCATGGGTTATTGTTTTGATGAGATGATAATGAAACCTGTAGATTTTTTTATAAGAAATGATATGACTACATTTTTATCATATCCATTTCAATTGATGTGTTAAGATACAATTGTTTATGATTTTGTGTCACATTATGTATGTATGATTTTCACTATGAGATAGGTGGGACCTATATCTCACTCCAATTAATTGGGTAATGATTTATATCTCATGATATATACTAAGATTATATTGGGAATGAACCTTTACTACTAATATGGACATGACAGTGATCCATGACTACCAAGATTTAATGGGGAGTGAACTTAGGATACTAAGATGTCCACAGGAGTGAACCATGACAACCAGGATGGTATGATGAGTGAAACAATACTACAATGTTGGTCTTGGAAGTGATTCCTCATCTATCGTGGAAATAAAATTATATTTGTATGTGTATTTCACAATTCAATGTGTTTTTCTATGTCATCCATTATTAAGATATGTTCTTTATTCACTTATGATTCATGTATTATGAACAATAATGGATTATTCCATGATTCTTGTATATGACATTTGATATGCAGGGTATGATATTATGTTTTCCGGATCATGATCTCATACCCTTATATACATAATTATTCTTACATGTATATCTTTTTTCCCTTACTGAGAATTTGATCTAATCGTTTTTTATGATTACTTCCCCGGATTTTGATGCTATATATTATGATTTATATTTAAAAGAAGGTTTCTAGTAAAGAAGAATATTGTGGGGGATAGTTTCAATGTTTCCAAGGGAACTAGACTAGTATGGTCTTTCTGCATCTATCTATATAATGTTATAAGTATTTTTCAAAATTAATGTAATGTCTATATATGAAAAAATATTTTTACTATTGTTGGTATTAGAGAAATGGTCTAGTTAAAATTTGTAACATCAGATGATAAAATCATAGTGGGAACCCTAAGGATAGGTCTATGGATATGTTTAAGGATATAAAAAGAAGAGAAAAATGTCCTGGAATATTGGTGAAGGATAGAGTGAGTGGTTTCCTAGAAATACATCCTTGTTTGTATAAAAAAAGATTACATACATTTTGAATAGATGTATCTAGGTGTAATAACATCAAAAAGATATTCCTGGACTGACTTGGGGTAATTTGTTACATGAAAATTTTCTTTTCTCCTAACCTAGTTTCAAATTACTATGAGATAAGATTTGGTAAATCAAAAAATCTTCACAAACCATCATGATGTATTTAAATATAAGTTGGTTATTAATAAACTATGATTAACCTATGATGTCATAGATTATGGATATTTAATGATTTAGACATCCTATATGTAATTATTTTCTTGACTATGGGGTTCTATGCTATGATAATTACTTCTTCCACTATAATTTTGGTTTATACCAATGGAGGGAACTAGAAGGATCTATAATAACATTTAATTTTATGGATGATTCGCTGATTGACATTAAAGTGGAATTATCAATGTAGTGAACGATGATGTAATCAAGTGAAATCAATTTTCATGAAACATTATTAACAATGTGTACCTTAACCCACTCTCAGAATACCCTGGGAAAAAAGGAAGGAATTCACTATGAATTTGGGTAATGGATACCATAGAGGAAAGAAAAATTTGTTTCCATAATGTTATAATTGTGGAATAAATCACCTAAATGAATGTATTAGAGGAATAAGGAGTTGTTTTGACTGTAGAAAATAACAACACATTGAAAGTGAATTCAAGGAAAAAATGAAGTTTTTTTGTTAACAAAATGGATGAAAATATTGGCCTCCCTATGTATTCATCAATGTTTATGTGTTTATAGTGTGGAATAAATTGTCATTATGAAACACAATTACCCAAATGGAATGCTCCTTAACTGAATCGACATGGTGGTGTGAGTAATGGTTACATTGCGGATGATGATGAGAATATAGAAAAAATGTGAAAGGAAAGAGTTATTGTATAATAGTATGAGGAATTATAGTTAATGGAATAAGGATGAAGTGAAATGATAAATTTTTTATGTATTCGGTATAAATAATTTTGCTATATAAAAGTTGAAATATATGATTATTTCCATGTTTTTTCACTATTGATTTAAAAAAATAGGTTGAATGGATTTTGTGGAATAACAAAGTGATTTAATGGAAAGGTTATGTCCTTGGAAAACATGGGATTAAGGGAAATATAACCATCAATATGTTCCTTATGTTATGATAATTTTGTTTGGATAACAATATTTTGGATATAAGTAAATTGGATGATATAGATTACATTGGAACTAATTAAGTACATGTTAACAAGTAGTTTATTCTAGCATGGAAGAAATTTTCAACATATTGTAATTATTGAATATATCCAGTAATATATGGAACAAAAAAGTGTGTTTATTTTTTATAATTATTTTTCATAATTTAGGTAATTACATTGTTTTGAAAGAATATATGAGGAGGGTATTCACATGATTGGAATGTGAAAATTGAGAGATACTTTATGATATATGGGTGAATAATTATTAAGCTAATTTCATAAAATTATTTCTAATGTGTTGTATTTTCATCTTTCGTAATGGTAATATGGTTAACCATTCATGAAAATTTTATATTAAACCTTGGAGGAAGTATTTATGAATAGAGTTTGTATTTAAAACGGGGTTAAAATGAAATTTAGTTATTAAACTTATTTCAAGGATGTCCATATTATTTATTTTTAAAATTATATTACTGTGATTTTAGAAATGGACATCATTTATATCGGGTGAAAACTAATCATGTCTTCAAAGGTCG
Organism: Viscum album; assembly: GCA_963277665.1. NCBI lineage: Eukaryota > Viridiplantae > Streptophyta > Magnoliopsida > Santalales > Viscaceae > Viscum > Viscum album. The sequence continues at coordinate 235,891,715 of OY728158.1, forward strand.
CAGTTCTTGATCCCATGACCGAACGATGATAAGGGTGTCATGCTTACTACAAGCCTACACAATGTCTTGGTTAAATTGTAATTATTTTTGTTGAATACTTATTAATGTTGAACCAGAAGAGTTAATTTTTATGTTTATATATTAGTGTATTAATAATATAGATAATTCAATAATATTTAGAGACAAATAGTTATATTTTCATTCTTTTATGGGCCTTACAATCTACTAAAAGTGTATTTTAGTAGTTGAGGCATAAAATTTAATTTATTTACATAAATTTATTGAACTAACTATTGAATTAGAAATATATAAAAACATAACTAAAGAATTAATTTTTTTTATTGGAATATATAAAGTAAGTATATTTTCTTATTTCATTATAAGTAAATTAATTACACACTGTTTGGATAATGATCATCATAAAATGTGTTATCCTAATACCTTAATTTTGTAAACTGATGGCCTTTTAAATAATCACTTATTTAAGAATTTTAGGACCTTAACTATTCTTTGATCATTCACATGTCTGTGACTGATGACCTCAATAACTACCTATAAATATTTATGCTTTTTTCCATGTCTAATCTTACCTCCCAACATATGTTCTCTTATGTGGAAACCAAATTATATGTTACATTGGGTAACCATTACAGTCCAATATTCCCTTTTTAAGTGATTTTTTTATTTTTATTTGTGATGTGGGTTTCTATGAAATTATCTTTTATGTATTATTCTTTGATAACCTAGAAAAATTATGATGGGGAATTTCATTTTTAGGGGGGGGGGGGTCAAATGTAACACCCTGAGATTTTGTCATTTTTTTGAATTAATTTAATATTTTTATATTTTTCATTTAAAATTACACTGAAAATAGTTTTTATCACTAATTCAAAAATTCATTTCAGATAGAATTGACTATTCTTGTTGTTCATGTGAGATCGACTTGGAATACGTTAAACATAACCCTAATGTTTCTATGAAACGTCATTTTACTATTATTGTTATTTTAATTAGATAATTAAATTTAAGTTATTAAGTATAGTTATAAAAATAGTAATAAATAATTTTTTTAAAAAAATTATAATTGTTTTATATAAATTAAATATATTTATGATTAAGGATATAATTTTTGGTAATGTTCATATATGATTATAACTACAATTTTCTCAAATGAAATGCTTTGAATCACATTTTAAGAAAAATAATAAAATTAATTTTTGAAACATTTATAAATTGAATTTGATAAAATAAAATCTATTTTTTTAATTTAGAATGTATAAATTATATTTCAGTGAATATATGGGTTTTTTTTAAGAAACATAAATTTTGATGAATAATGAAAAATGTAATATTTTAATTCCATACTTCTTTTTCATCTAATTTATTTATATGGTAATATTATATTTTATATTGGTTTCAAGATTAATTAGATAATTTTTTTATCAATTAATAAAATTTAGGTCATTGAGATCCATTTACCTTTATACATGGGTATAAAAACATAACAAACTTTTGATTTTTACTCCATAAAAAACAAGCATTGTCGACCCTACTATAACATTAATTTCAAATTAATTTATGAAAATTTTGTAATAATAATTTGGAAAATTTTATTAAATATCTAGAATATTAATAATTTATAATTTAAAATATTTTCAGATTATTTTTTGAACAAAATATTAGTGAAAGTGATTAAAATTAATTATAATTATTAAGAGAAAAATTAGGTTAACAAAGTACTAAACCAAAAATTTAAGACCCAATACAACCTAGAAACATGTCCATAACCAATTTTATGGCCATTATTCGGCCAATAATATTAAATTATTGAGTTTTTTGGTTAAATATTACTTTTATAGTTAAAAATTTGGGTACTTTTATCTTATTTTAAAAAATGGAAAGTGTGACATTTCCCTTCACAATAAAAGGACACCAATAATCCCTCTTCATCACACATCTGAAATCTCTTATGATCTAAAAATATCTACCCAATACACATAAAATAATACCTCACTTAAACTTATAATCCACCATTTTTACAAAAAGTAACCCAAGGGATCCTTTTGGAAGAATCCAAAAGTAGATACCCAATTAAGATTTAACATATTCCCTCAAACACCTTTCTGTTATTTTATTTCTCCACCACCTCCACTTTCTTTATTCCATTCATGAATAACAACACCAGTATCATAAATATATTGAGAATTTTTTCTAGATAAGGGTTTTACCTAGACATACACATGCCACTATCTAATTAGTAAAAAACGAATTGTTTACGTGTACAACAAACTATGGCCTCAAAAACAATTATTGTTTATCTTTCCCCTAACACCTCTAATGGTGGAAATTTTTAAAGAAATGTGTTTATATATTTAATTTATTATATTTATTATGAATTTAGTCTTATTTATTACATTTAAAATACATATCTTTTCACTTTACATTTGGTTCAAATATGATAATTTCGTTTGAGAATGTGTGGACTACCACCCCTCAAAGGGATGTGATTCATTCACACACTACATGGAATGTGATAAGGATGGTTTTAATGAAATTATAAGATGTATTTGATATAATAAATATACTCTAATAATGATATATATATATATATATTTCTTTTACATTCTCTCTTTCAACATGATAATTAAATGAAAATATCTTTCATGCGTACGTACAGCTTACCGTATCCATGAACGAAGTTTTCCACTTCATAATTATATATTATATGGATTATAATAATACATATATAATGAATATAAATTAAATTTAAATAATGGTTTAAATTATGGAAATCATGATGTAAGTATAAGGACTAAATATATAACAAATTAAGACACATGCAAAAAACAATGTAGATATTACCTAAAGTGAAACTTTAACATAGTTTTGTAAATAAGTGGGTGATGCAACACCATAATAGAAAACTATATGGTATTATAATTAATATTATTTTAATGTCATAGATTTATAATAAATTTATATTTGTCATATATGAGGAGGTTTTAATGAGGTCAATGAGAGTCAAGAAACAAGGTAAGAGGATTTAATCTCACTTTTAATTTTCTTGAAATACATGATTTATTCACCACCCATTCCTTTTGCATGGTGTGTATAATACCCATGAATGTATTCAATTATTATTATTCATAAAATTATTGATATTTACATATAAAATCTATGATATTCCTTTCATGGGGTTTATGTTTTAAAATTCACCAAATCGGTAAGTTAATTTTGTCTCAATTTTATTCCTTTGAGCAACATACAATGTTATGGACCTATATTTTTTATATGAAGTGTACATATTACCTTTCACATGTTATATAAAGAATATAATTAAATTAATTATATTTTAATATTCATTTAATTTCACTTTATTACATGGGGAGTATGTTTCAATGTTACTAAGTGATAATAGTTTATTAAATAAATCTCATAGCTTTTCAAAGTTGTATATAATTATGCTTCCATTGTTGAAATCCTGTAATACATATCTCCAAAACATTCATCAGTTCTATTATCCTCTGGTTATTTATTATATATTAATGTATTGGAAACATTTTTCTACTATTTGGTACATAATATTATTAAGAATTTCTTTTTAATAAAGCCTTATTAAACCTCTCTCTTCGATGGAAAATCAATGTTCTTTCAAAACCATGTTTTCTAAAAAGGGTTTCAAAATGTTTTAAAAAATTATTTACAATTTTTAAATGTATTTTAAATTAAATGGTATTAAAAATGTTTTCATGATTTATCTAAAATTTTTCAATGTATTTTCAATTAAATGGGTTTTAAAATGTTTTAAGGTTTATTTATATGTTTTCAGTGTATTTTCAATGAAATATATTTCAAAATGATTTCAATATTTCTTTCTATTTCTTAAAAGTGTTTTCAATAAAAAAAATTTATAAAATTTTATGAATCTAATTTTAAAATATTCCAAGGATAAAGGTTTTTAAAATATTTTGAAGATTTATTATTAACTTTTGAAGGGAAAATGTTTCCAAAATTATTTTTGATCACTATTTCTACTTTATAAATGCATTTTCCAAGAAATCAGTTTTCAAAAGGTTTTATGTTTTAAAAATACTTTTTTGAATAAAGAATTCATATTTTCCTCAATAACGTTTTGGAAAGATATTTACAAATTATTTTTCATCCTAAAAGACATATATTGATGTTACTCATTCCTTTATAAGAAATTATCTAATGGATCCATTAATATTATTTCATTAAATGGGTTGTGCTTAATGTCATGGTCTTTAGGAAACATGTTTCTCATTCACAGGTTATATATTTATGATACCCATCTTTTCATTGGATATATGTTTATGAAATCCATTTCCATTTCGTAGGGTTTGCTTTTGTTAAGATGATTATGAAACCACTATATTTTTCCATAGGTTATGATATGATTGCAAGTTTACTGTAACCATTTAATTTCAGGGGTTAAGATATGATTGTTTATGATTTTTAGAACATGTATATATGATTTCACTATGTTATTTTTGGGACCTATATTACCTTTTAGTGAATTGGGTAATGATTTATATCTCATAAGATAAAATATGATGGTCTTAGGATGAATTGTAACTTCTAATATGGATATGGGAGTGAACCATGACTAGCAAGATGCTATAAGGAGTGAACTCATGATACTAAGATAGAGATGGGAGTGATTGATGACTACCAAGATGGTATGGGGAGTGATTGTAAAGACCTGTAAAATTCAAGGAATTTTTTTCCTTATTTTTCTTTGGAATTTTACAAGAACGTAGTTTCTGACGGCACCTGATTCCGAGACCTGGTGTGCCCGGAATCATTTTCCGAAGTTTGGCTCGGGTACGTTTAGTGAACGAACAAGAGGATTTTTCTAACTTTTGAACCGGTGCTTGGAATCGAATTCCGAGGGCACCGATGGAATCACATCGCCGATCTTTGCTTAGAAACGCCTTTTCCGGAGTTGTGTTTGCTCGGGTGTGGTTTTTAATTTTTGGAGTTAAGTGAAGAAAATAAAAATAAAGTGATGCGACAACTTTATTTTATTTCTATTAAAGCCGCTTAAAAGCCACTTAAGCTTAGTTGAAGCGGATAGGGTGGAACCCAAAATATCCTACCCACCTGGTAGGATATTTTTGAGGTGGGGCCCACACAAGCCCCACCATTTCTTTACCCCTAAGTAACGCACCCGCGGAAACTCCTCTTTAATGAGAGTCAACTGGTGCATTTTCTAAACTCTTAACACTCCTATTAATTGGACAGTTAAGACGTTACCATTAATTCACCAAATTAATGGTTCGTTTCTTAACTTGTTTTCAAATTGTTGGCATATTAATAAAATAAGACCAACACACGTTTTTCTTGGGTGCGGATTGTTGAGAGGATTTGGAGAAACTCTATCTTCATCCTCCTTCGCGAAGAACGCGAAGAACGCGAAGAACGCATCATCACCGACGAAGAACGCCGACCTTCGACGGAAGGTGACAAAGAAGGCCAATGATTCTCTTTCCACGACGCTTCTTCCGCGACGACACTTCCCCCGTGAAAAATCTTCGATCAACTGCTTGAGGTAGGATATTACGGTTCTCTTTTTTTTTTCTTTGTGGATTTTTATCCTCAACATGGATTTAATTCATGAAATTAAATCTGTGTGTTTTCTTTAACCCTCGGAGATCGTCGACGCGACGCCGTGTACCGCGACGACGCGACACCCCCCTTCCGCGATGCGACGATCCGCTTCTTCCACGACGGTCAATCCCGTGAAGAGCACACGTTTGACGGCTACGACGAGGTATGGGTTTTATTTGAGAACAATATTTATTCCCATGGTTTTTCCTTCTAAAAAAAAGAACCCGGATCAACTAATCATCAAGTTGATCCGCGTTTGTTTTTATATACGAGACGAGAATTTTTATTTACGAGAGTTTTTTTTGGGATCTAGGTTCAATTTTAATTTATTAAAATTGTGCCTTGTTATATTTTCATGTGTTTATTTTTTTTCCCAATTGATATCACCTAACACGGAGGGTGCAGGCCAAACAAACACGGCCCGAAAACCCTCCGCAGATTTTTTGTTGATGTGTGGATTAACGGAGTTTACGAAATGGGAAAAAAATGGCGATTGGAGGCCTTCGCAGCAAAGTTCGGATCCCGGGAGAGCCGTAGGTGCAAACCGCAGGCAAAATGGACCACCGGAGCGCCTCCGGTGGTCTGTGGAAGTTCCCGCCGGAGCGCCACGCCGGCACAGCGGCCAGAGGCGGCGGCCGGCCGCCAGGAAGCGGCGACGCCCGGAGCACCGTCGGGAAAACCCACCACGGCTGAAGCCGCGGTGGCGAGCGCCGGTCCTGCGATCGCACGTGACCGCGGGGAAGGGACACGGCCTTACGCCGCGTCCGGTGACATGGAGCGGCCCCCGCGCGGGGGGGCCACGGCTCCTTCGGCGCGGCCGCTCGGCCAGCGCCGAGCCGCCCTGGCTGGGCCGGGCCGCGCCGGCCGGGCCGGGTCGCACCCATCCGGGTCGGACCCAGACCCGGGTCGAGTCGACCCAGTTCGGGCTGACCCAGGGGGGGTTGGGCTGGGTTGGTCCGGGCCTAGACCCCCCGTTTTCGAACCCTTTTTGTTATTTTGCTCATATATTGGGCTACGAGCCTCCGATCGGCGCACCGTCAGCGGAGATGCGATCCTTGGATCAAGACGGTCGTTTCGGTATATCGCACTCAAGGTTTAAAAGTACTTTGGGTTTATCCGGGTTGGTTCGTTCACGAAACCAACCGGGCCCTCGGAGCGGAAACGCCCATATCTTGAGCTCCGGACGTCCGATTGACGTACCATCGACTTTGTTGGATTCCTCTAAGTGAGATGGATCTTTTGGCTCACTCCGCCTGAGGTTTTGACGTAGGTGGAGTTCGGTCGGGTTGGTTTTGCCTTAAAAACCAACCGGGCCCCTGGGACGAAAAAGACAATAACTCTCAGACCAGGCGTCCGATTGACGCGCCGTCTGCGACGTTGAGTTCCTGTTGATGATACGGAACTTTTGGATACATCAACTCTGGACTATGTGTCATTTGATGTATCAGCCTCTTGTCTCGGGGAGCGGACCCTCCCGAACGAGCTTGCTGTGTGCGAGAACCCTAGAGCTGGCTGCGACTGCGACCGTGACGATGACGACTGTGCAGAGATCCTCAGTGGATTCGACGGCAACGACTACAACACTCAGCGATCCTACGTGGGTCTGTGATACGGATCCTGTGTGGGTCTGATCCTGTGTGGGTCAGCGCTCAGCGGTCCTGTGTGGGCCAGCGCCTACAGATCCTGTGTGGGTCCGATCCTGTGTGGGTCATTGCGGGGGTTAGTTACCTACTGATCCTGTGTGGGGCAGATCCTTTGTGGGCCATTGCGAGGGTTAGTTACCTATCGATCCTTTGTGGGTCATTGTGGGGGTTAGTACCTATCGATCCTTTGTGGGTCCGACGGCTTAGATGAATGAGAGGCAATATCTGATCATCTCTATCGTCATACAAAGAAGTATACCTGTGTGAGCTGAATCCTGTTTTGCTTTCCTATGTGGATTGTGTTGTGCTATCCTGTGTGGATTTATGTTTTTCTTTCCTATGTGGATTGTGTTGTGCTATCCTGTGTGGATTTACGTTTTGCTTTCCTGTGTGGACTGGGTTGTACTTGGGCTCAGATGTTGGAGCCGGACAAGAATAGATGACTTTGGTATATGTATGGGCATATACCTAAGCAGTGTCAGATGTTACTTCGTGATTACATCTTTCCTTTGTGTATTATCCTTTGTGGATTCTGGGAGACCGTCGGGGGTCTTGGGGTCCCTACTGAGTAGCTTATACTTACCCTTGCACGGGCTATGACCGCACTACGTTGTGTTGGTTGCAGACGACGGATAGCGCTGATCGTGGTTGAGGCTTGCGGAGCAGGACAATGCCTGGAGGTGGACCACTGGGCGGGATGTACTCGGAGCGGTCGGCTACACCCGAGGAGCAGTGGAGGCTATTTGTACCCACCCTTCAGGTGGGATTTCCAGTGGACAGCTCGACGTTGCAACTTTACTTTTCAGTTGCTGTTTTCCCTTCTAGTTGTACTTTACTTTCAGTTTGGGTTTGTATACTGACCCACTTACTTTTCCGCACTTACTGTTGTACTCAGTTTTTACTTAGTGTTTACTTCTACTACTTTCTTGCTCTGTGGTGTTTGTTTACTTTACAAAGGCAATGCCTTCCCTTTTTTTTACCGGGATTTACGCCTTGGTGCTAGTCGCCAGACCCTAGCCTATGGAAGGAGGGCTTGGGGTAGTCACGGCACGGGCCCCGAGGACGGGTCGTGACAGTGATCCCATAATACCAAGATGGCATTGGCAGTGATTCCTTGGATACTATGGAAATCATAATATATTCTTATGTGTCTTCCACAATTCCTGGATTTATTCCTATGTTATGCTTTCATGGATTATGATCCATACTTATTTATGATTTATGTCTTGTGAGCATCAAAGATTTATAGCATGATTCATGTATATGATATTTGATGTGCAGGGTATGGTCTTCTAATTTCATGATGATGTTCTAAAACCCTTATGCACATGAATATGGTTACATATATCCCTTTTTTACCATTTTAGAGCATTTTAGCTCTCCCATTTTTAGGTTTCCTTCCCTTGTTTATGAAGATATGTAATATGTTTGATGTTTATAAAAAGGTTTATAGTCAATAAGATCCTAGTGGGAGATAATTTATCTCACATGTATATCAGTGTTTAGGTGTCCATGTTTCCGATGGCACAGGAATAATATTGTCTTTGGGCATCTGTTTTTATAATGTTTTATAAATTTCAAAAAATTCATGTAATGTATCTATATAAAATGTAAGGGTTTATTTGCATTGTGTGTAATGGAAGGATCATTTTATATTCTCCATGGTTGTGAGATTTTTCTTTGAACTGCATATTAATTTTCACATCAAAACAATGATACTGATATGAAATTACTTCATACATTTACTCCTTGATATCACATTGAAAATTATTCTTCAAAGCTTATAGAGTATCTTATTGATGATTTCCTGATAATACAATGATTCGGGCCCCAAATATATATATATATATATATTACAAGTTGTATTATTATACTCAAAGAGTATCTTGAAAGACTCATAAAATTTGTTTCATAAGAACCAACTGGTTCATCATTCTTTTTCGTAATGTCTATTAGTTACTTTTTTCTTTGTTCTAAGAATAAGATTAATTTACTTATTAAAAAATATGTTCTTTAACTTGTTTCATTTTATAGATTAAATGTATTATTGTTGCTTCATATCAGTAATAAGATTCCACCATTGATCCGCTTCACCTTCTAGAGAGTATAAAACCATAGTGATTTTTCATGATCTGAACACTGGAGAATGAATAATATATTTTCATTTGTACTGATCCATTTGACAATAACAAATGGGTCAAAATAACCACTAAAATAAGGTTCTAATTACATCTTGAAGGACTCCGTATATCATTACTCCCTTTATTCCCATTTTTATGTTCACTGTAATTCATATCTTGAGAAATTTGTGTGAGCATAACAATGAGGTTTTCTATTCCATCTCCCATAATGTTCAGTTTAATTGGAAGAAAAAAAATTTCATTATCAATTGCATTCCCCATTAACACAATTCCTTTGGGTTCTATCCATTTTCTAAAAAAAATAGATTAAGAAAAAATCATCATAGTGGGGAACCACATAATCTTGAAAAAGTAGATATAGGATTTCTAAATCATGACACCTTCCATCATAATATATGACACCTTAGGATAATACCAAGCTATTAATAGTCATCCTCTATTTAAATCCTTCAATGTGGTTCATAAATATTTTGTGAATTCCTAAATCATATCCAACATTAGTGTCAAACTCAGTGCATAGTAATCCCCATTGCTGTGTGCCATGTTGCGGTTGATTCCAGCCCAACGTAGTATGTCTTATTTGTTACACCCAGGTACATCTATGCCAAAACCATTTCCACTTTTATCTAGATAGTGATTTATTGTAAGGAAACCAATATTTATATCCTTTACCAAATTTCCACTATATTTTCCTAAACAATAACTCATCCTTATACTTATCCTTAGGGACATCCATAGACAAATCCTTAGAAAATCCTTGGGGATCTCACTAAAGGTTTCTCATCCTAGTTTCAAAAGGGTGAATAAAAAATTTCTTTGATACCAACTATAGTGACTTGGGATTAACATACATGGATATGACATCATTTTAGATGAATATTCAACACATTACAAATGTAAATTCCTGAGGAACATAATTGTTTACTATCTTAGGAATCTTAGAACAAAATATTATATCTTGGAGAAATATATTCAATGTTTCCCACAATTATTATCCCCTCTAGTTATTCTACTTAAAAAAATTCTTCACAACCTAGGTAAAGGAAATCAGGAATGGGGTGATCTCAGATGCTCAAAAAGGGTAGAAAAATGGGATACACATTTGAATAATGGTATGATAATATGATAAAAAAATTATAAGATCATACCCACTTAACAAAGATCATAATCATTAATTATGGAGTAAATATTGGTAGTTAATAATACATGAATCATATGGTAATCAAAAGAATACGAAAAGAAATCATAACATTAGGATAAGTCAAGGAATTTGCGACATATACAAATTCATAGAAAATTATTTGTCAGGGATACATACTAGTAACATCACAAAATTTAAGGCTTGGGATAATAACCCATGTACCTAATTCAGTCTTAAGATGACTCCCCTGTATGCCCTTGTTTCAGGTTTATGATTTCCTCCCATGTACCCGCTTATTTATAGCAGGGATTTCCACCAGTTTATCATCCTATTTTGGGCTTAAGATACCCTCTTTTTTTTTTTCAGGATTTAGATGCCCTCCTCTGTACCCTCATGTTTTGGGCTACATATTCCCTTATTTATACCCTATTTTTTTGGGATTTGGATTCCCTCTTATGTACCAAATTGAGCCCGAAATACATTTTTTCATTACCCAATGAATTTAATGGATATCTAGGTCCTACATATCACATAATAAAATCATTCATACATGTGCCACAAGATAATAAAACATGCATCATATATTTATCCATCAAAAGTGATGGGTTTCATAACCATCACATCATAACCAATGAAATGAAATAAATATCATAACATTATACCATATAATTACCTATGGAAAATAGATACATTTCATATTCATTTCAATAAATATTAACCCATAAAAATAAATGGTTTTGAAAAGAATATAACATATGGAAGAAGAATGGTTGTCATAAATACCATTCCATCCAAACATAAACCATTCCAAAAATAATATGGATGGTGTTCCTATATCATATCCTAGTAATGAATAATCTATCAAAAAGTATGCCATTATAGATGGGGAAGTATTTGGAAAGATTATATAGATAATTTATAAATTAATATATAATTTTGTGGAATTTTTTTTTTCATTAAACCATTTTAGAAATATTTTTTTTTAAATAATTAATTACCAATTAATTTAAAACATTTCAGAGGATAAATATCCTTTATTTTTTGAGATATTCATTTTAATGCATTAATGAATTTGAAAATAATTTTCATTGAAAATAATTTTAAAAACTATAAATAAGTCTTCAAATCATTTTTAAATCCCCTTTTCCTTGAAAACTTATAAAATAATATTCAGAACATTTTGAAAAACTTTTTATTTGAAAAAACCTTGAAAAAATTAAACAAATCATGAAAATGTTTTGATAAACATTTAAATAAAAAATTGAAAAAATATAAATAATGCATAAAATAAAATTCAATATATTTAAAACTTATGAATATTTTATAACATCATTTTTAAAACTATTTTGAAAATATGTTTTTGAAAGAACACAGATTTCCAACTAAAGGGAGAGACCAAGATGAACTATCAAAAAAAAAAAAAATTCTTAATCACCATGTGTACTAGAAAGTAGAAAATGGTACTAATACATGAAGATATCATAAATATTTAGATAAGAATAAAATTTCCTAGTTCTCTTGAGATATGGATCACACTATTTCAACAATGAGTGAATAATCATAAACAATCTCGATAAATGATTTCATTGTTTCAATAATCATATACCATATGGTAACAATGAATTATATATCCATGTAAGACAATGAAATTTCACGACGATTAAAATATATTTAAAATAAATATATCCATGATTTCATATTGAATTGGATGTATATATGCCACATAAAAAAAGAGGTGCATATCATGGAATGTGTCTCCAAGAAGGAAAATATAGACCACAATTGCATTACCAATTTGGTAACTTTTGAAACCTAAACCCCATGAAATAAATATCAAAAAATGGAAAATTATATACCCATAAATATAGTTATAAGAATAATATAATAAATATATTGAAAGTATTCAAACCACATATTAGAAATATGAGGATAACATGGTTTTTGTCTCATGGAAAATAAAAGCAACGAGAGAAAACCCATACTACATAAGTAACATCAGAATCGGGATACCAAAAAAATAAAAACATAAATTTAAATATTTTAATATCATTAAATAAAGAAAATTAATAATATCATATGTTATAGGGAAGTATATATTAATCATATAAAATAATTTATTGGTGAATATGAAATGTATCTTTTGGAAATAAGAAGTGATATGAAATTTCATTACCATAAGTCTGATGTCCTTTATACACATTAAAACATCCTGTAAAATAAACATGTGTTTATCATAAATCAAAAACTAATCCATATTCTTATATATAATACCATATATGATTCACTTGTGTCTTTACATTACCCATTTATTAACAATTAAATTTTAAAACAATGTTTTGGGTAATAACTACTTTGATTATTGCACGTTTTGTGACTTTTTATTGTTGATCATGTTATTTAGATCAAGATATAATTATTTAAATAATGTAAAAATTATGTATGTATAATATATATTCAGTATATATATATATTTAGTAGTCAATAAATGATATAAATATTGAAGAAAAATACATCATTCAATGAGATATTAGGCCATATGTACGCATGAATGATGAATCCATTTTATTGTCATAATGAAAGAAATAAAGTAAATAACACATATATATATTATAATTCATGTAGAATTATTATTTCATATATATCATATAAATTTTGTAAACCCATACTTAACACATTCCATGTTAATTATAAACAAATCACATCTCCTTGAGGAGGCGATAGTTGTCACATCCACAAACGCAGTTATCATATTTAATCAAAATGGAATGCAAGATGGTAAGATTTATATAATAACAAAAAAGTATAAATAAATCGTATGTAAAATATATATGATATAAAAATGGAGTGTTCATCATAATTTCCAACCATGAGATGTGGTAATGTTAAAACAAATAACATCATTTCGTGACGTAGTAGTTCACCATACATAAGAATGGTATGTTTGTTCCTCATTAGATGGATGTTTTTTGTATATGTATAAGTATAAACCATAGAATAAAAACATATCAGTATATTGAGGATATTTTTGGTTATTATATGGTCATGGAATAAAAATAATTGAGGTTGTGGAGAACAAAAATAATGGAAATGAGCTTGATGATGATGTTACCTCTTCTTTGGGTAAATTATTTTTGTTTGCACAAAAGGGATTCCTTGGATGGATTTCTACCAAATGGAAGACTTGAAGGAGGAAGGGAGAGATGTTGGGTAGTTGATTTGTTAGATATTTTCTGATATTATATTTCATAATATGTGTGAATAATGGGGAGATATGGTGGCTTTTTATAAGTGAGGGATGGGACACACTTGGAATGTTTTTAAAAAAAGTTAGGTACTCCCACATTTTTACCTATCAAAAGTCATAAAATACAAAAACATATAAATAATGGAGGATTTATGGACTATTTAAGTCCATAAAATGGGGTTTGTATAAGTGTATAGATCATTTGTCTTTTATTTTTACAGTTTAGTCTCTTGTTAAGCTTAATTTTACCTTAATCTTTGTAATTAATTTTAATCACTTTCAATAATCATTTAGGTCAAGAATTCAGATGATAATATTGGACAATAAATTATATAATGGTTAAAATATTTTACGCTTATTTTTTTAAAATAAATTCACATAATATTAAAAATAATTCTTAATGATAATCACTTATACATGGTGATAATGTGGGGTTTTTGAAGGGAGAATGTTCAAAAGTTCATTAAGAATTTATATCTAAACTCAATAAAATAATTCAAACAACATTAATTGGATTAAAAAATTTATTATTGATCTATTATTATATTAAAACCAACCTAATATATAATTTAACTATATAAATAAATTAAATGGAAAATAAGTTTTGAATTAAAATTTTGTGTTTTTCACTATTCATCCAAAATAGATGTTTCTCAGAAAAATCAATAAAATTCACCCTAAGATAATTTTGAAATTTTAAATTAAAAAATGATGTTTTTTATCAAATTCAATTCCTAAAATTTTCTAAAATAAATTTCATTATTTTTCACATAAGGGTATAAAAGAAGTTAATTTGAGAAGATATTATTTTCAAATATATAATGAAATTACCTATATTTCATATTTTATTATCAATTTTTTTTATTTATGTAATAATAATATTAATAATATTTAATAATATGTTATTATAATTTAAATTACTATGTTTAATGTCTAGGATATAACTATATTGTCCAAATACTTATAACAATTAAATTATGTTACATAGAAACTCAGTGTTCTGTGTAATTAAATTTAAGGTGGTGTTGCGTGTAATGAAAGTTAATATAATTATTTAGGGTTGTGCATTCAAGAAAAAATTGTTATTTTTAAAAAACTATATATCTGGTATATTGAAATGAAGATTATAAAAAATATTAAACTAATTTTAAAAACAATATTTTACAAAATCTTGAGGTGCTATAGAAAAATTAGGATTAGGAGAGGGTATCATGCATGGGATCTATTGTAGAGATTGAATCATTGGAATTTTATGCTCATAAATATATTTTTTTTTGATATTTTTTCCTAATACATATAAAATTATTTTTTAGGATTTTAAATCCCTTTTATGGTTTTTGGGATCCATAGGGGGATAATATACGAATTTTATGGGATAACCATAGATTTTGAGAAGATTGAACATGACTAAAATTTGGGAAACCTATTTTAATGATGTGTAAATTAGAGATAATCAATCATTTGTTCATTATTTTGGGAGAGGTAACAAAGAAGGGGTTACATAGAAAGTGTGTGATTGTGAATTTTATTAGTGAACGACTCAGTGTGAGACGCGAGGCATGTCTAGAAACCCCATTTTGGGGAACAAATCTGTGTATGGTACACTACCAAACCCTATGTGATGGACATGGATTGAGACCTTGTGGGGTACTTGGAATATACTTGTGCAGGGTACTTATTGAAGTAACCTACGTGACTAACACACTATGTTTTTTCAATTCATCATATGTAGTCAAGAGTTTGATAGTAGAGTATTATGTGTAACTTGGAAGGGTAGAAAATTTTCTGGTACAGAAGGATTAAATGAGTTTCATTCCATGTACTCCCTCATTAAAGGATTATTGTATATTTTGACACTATAGGGTAATAATTTTAACCATGAGTAGTCCATTATAAATGTATTTATTCTTAGATAATTATTTTTTAATCCTTTTAGAATTTAGTGTCTTATAGGATTGGGTGTTAGTTTTAGATGTATTTATATGGTCGTTTTATTTGAGTTATGGATTAATAATCCTCATGCATATTGGGTTGTGAGAGGCAAGGATTGTGTGAAGGTGGTGAGTTTTGATCAATTATCTTGAGTTTTACAAGGTGACTTGTTTGTGTTTATTTTAGAAAATTACCTAATATAGTACATAGTTATTTTTGGAATGTTGAAATTTTTTCTAGTTTCTTGAGGTTTAATAGTTCATGGTTCTGGAGAAGTTGATTGAGGGTTTAGGATCAGTGTTTGAAGATATGTTTTTTAGAACATTCTGGATTTATTAACATCGTATCATGTAAGGTAATTCTAGGAGATGGTGAGGTGATAATTATATGGGTATTTGGTGTCCATTATGGATTGCCTTATGGGTGAAGAAATATCCAAGGATGGGTTGTATGTCATAATTTCTGGAAAACATTTTCATGTGATGTTTTTCCCCCAATTTTTTCTTTTTTTAGGAGCCCATACATTCTTTTCTACTCTTGAGACTGTCACGACGACTGTTGAGAAGTAGCTGGTGGGTATAGTGATGAATTTTTATTCCCTTGATGGTGAAATTTTTATTTAGGATTAGTGGTTGTGTAACAACTCAATATTCAATGATTATATGTCTCCTAAAGTACATTGATTTTTATGATCATGCATTACACACAAGACTGAGTTGAAATGAATCTCAGAACACTATTTACATATTATTATTTTTATTGATAGTTATTAAATAGGTGGGTTTAAATATGAATAAATAAATTATAAAAACTCTATGGTTTCCACATATATAAATAGATACATTTTTTATCCATTGATTAAATAGATAAGTAGAAATATTTTGAATGAAAAATAAATGTTCTTTTATGAAAACTATTTTTATGCGTGAAAAGTGTTTTCTATCTAAATAATGTTTATTTCTAAAAATTGGTGAATGATTTTAACAAAATTTATAAATTTTAAATTTAATTAAATTTTTAATCATATATCTATATTTTTTCAAATCATGATATAGTAATCAATCTAGTTTTATAATTAAAAGCTCTAATTTATTAAAAATGGGTTCATCGTGTTTTGTTCATTCAATTTAAAAAAATAATTCACCACTTATGAAACAGTTATTTTAAAAAATGTAAATAATTTATAAAATCATAATTTCAACATTACATAATAATGAATTTTTGATAGGTTTCTAAAAATATCAATTTTTTTGATGAATAGTGAATTATATGATTTGAATTGAAAACTACATTTTCATTTAAAGAAATTTAAAAATTAAAATTTATTATAAAATTATTCTAAAATTATATTTAATTATATTATATTTTTATTAATCCAATTTAGTTCATTACAATCAAATTTATTTGAATTTTTAAATAAAATGAGTTTTTACTAATGGAAACATTTACAATGGAAAAAAATTCATTTTGAGCATGCTTGTGGGTTTAAATTTAAATTAATTTATGAAACCTATGTGAATTATATTTGGTAAAATAGATTCCATATTTTTATCCATAATAATTAATATTAGTTAATATGGCCAATTTATTTTTTTGTTCATAATAATTATTAAAAAAGGAAAAACTTATTATCGCAGATATTATTAAAATACATGTTTTCTCATTAAATGGTCTTGTGTTGAGATTAATATTCCACACACTTAAGAAATATATTTCATAAATTTGATTTAAAATTTATAATCATTGGGTCCAAATTATTTTACGAGGATCATTTTTTTGGATTAAAGGATTAATTATCATGTTACTTAAAAAATAAACTGTTAGCAATGTTAAAACAAAATTGGGAAAACTAATTCATCATATTGGTTAAAGAAAAAAATGTTATAAAAATGTATATTGTTTAGGTTTGAGGGTTTTCAAAAACATATTATCCCTTAAATCCATTATTTATTAACTTCTAACCCATAAGTATTGAGTGTGCCATACCATTAATGAATATTTTTGGGTAATTAAAAAAATGCCACTACTCCTAAATTGTAAAAGAGGATATCCTCTAATATATTATTCACACCTATTAAGATAATTATCTATAAAAATCCTTATAAAAACTATCCTCAAAATCATTACACATTTTATAGATATTTTTATATTCTGATAAAAACCTTAGAGTCCTTAATAAGAGATCCAAATGAGGATTTTCTAAGAGAATATAATTTTCTTGACTAAGATCATTCTATTTTAAATCCTCTAAAACCACATTTATTCATGTATTAATAACTCAAATATGAAAATATTATTTTCTAAAATCTATGTATATGATGTTATTTGGATTTAATAATCAATATTCTTCTTTTAATATATCAAATGAGAAACACAATTGTCTATTATATAAATGGTGGGCTTCCATCTTGTGAACTGATGTAATTCATTCTATGTGGACACATATAATTATTTATATAAAGATTTTTTTATGTATTTTACTAATATTTATTACATAATTATACTCCTATAATTACATTATCACATATACCTTATTAACTTCATATCCTTTGGAATCTGATAAAGTTACTCATTCGTGGATTTGGACTACGAGCTCTATGAAGAGATGTAATTATATTTTAATGATACATTGAATTAGATGGTAATAAGGATATATTTTAAAAATATATATGAAATTTATTACATTAAATTTATTCTTTATTGGTGATATATTATTTAACATTCATTCATTCAATTTATCAAAAATTGGAAGCAATGTTAATGCATATGTACGACCTACTGTCTCCATAGAGGTTGTCATTAATATTTCCATTTTTAAAAATTATTAATGACTATAAATATGAATGTAATGAATTTATATGATAAATGTGTCATGATTAAAAAATCATATTTTATGTAACCATGATCAAATAACAAGGACCAAAACTATAAAATAAAACATACATGAACAATTAAGAAGTTATCACCTAGAATAAGGAATTTTACAAGGAATTGTCAATAAACACATGGTAATAGGTTATAATTAAATTGAAATTGTTATTATACATATATTATTAAGGATCTATAAATGTTTTATAAAAATAATGTATTTATATATTGGAGGGATGAATGTTTACAAAGGAAGTCGATACTTTTGGTAAGGTAATCTGGTCTTACATTAGTTTTCATGGAACACCTAGAATATTCAACGATTATTTAATTTTTGATGTATATATAATTCTAATTAATATATTATATTATGATTTATATTAATTTAATGGTTATTTACATGTCCATATAATTTTATTTATTTCATGAGTATTATGATTCAATAGTTACCAAAGGATTTTATATTATAATATCATTGTTTTTCAGAATTGTTTATGGTTATGATTATGATGATATAGTCATAAAATATTACTCTCAATAAATCATGAATTTTATTCTCCTATTGAAATTTATCTACAATTCATGTTTTCTTTTAATTTTACACTCTTAATGATGTAAATACACTGATAGCATTTTCATTATGAAAATTGCGTTATATCTATAATTAGTCATAAATCCTTTCTATCACTTGTACATGTGTTAAAAAAATTATCAAAAAATGTTATTACTAATAACCTAAAATTTTTAATGGTAATTTTTACCTTTTTTAGAAAAAAATTTGATGTGATATTCCTCCATATTTCTGATATGAGTTACATTTTATTTTTTACTCAAAATGTGAATGGAATGTTTTTTATTAACATGTACACCATGAACTGTATTTTTTATTTAATGAAATATAAATGATTTAAAGTGTACCATATGTGTTTATAATGGTATTTTAAATTAAAAATAATTATTTAATAGTTGGTAAACTTTTATATTTAACATACTTTACTCCAAAGTGGAAGTGATATTTTCCTCAATAAATATTCCAAGAGATCTTTAAAAATCTGTTTCCATTTAAGAGTAAATCCTTTGATTTTACTTAAGATTAACTAGGGATATGTTCCAAGGGTACCATTTTTTTCTATATTTTTGATTATTTATGATTATAATGATGAAGTTTTTATGAAACCAATTTTTTTTCATTGGTTATTCTATGATAAATAGTTGAAAATTTAAATAAAACCCATTTAGATTTCAGGGGTTGTTATATGATTATATGATTAATGTTTTATGATCTTTTAGAACCCATATATTTTATTTTAATTATTTTATGGGTGGGACCTTTTTAATTCATGTACATGTGGTTCTATTTAAATCAAATATGGTTGGTTCTGTTATAAACTAGCTATGGGATGTCCTGTTATAAACTGAGGACTAGTGAACATGATATATATCTCTAACACATTAGGTAATAATTGATAACTCAGGAGTTAATAATGTTATGTATTAACCTAATTTAATGTACAGAATGATATGTGTGGAACTAGTTTCATGTCTATAAGGTTAGGTCTGTAATGGGTTTCATCTTCCTAAGGTCATCTATGAACCTAGTGTAATGTTCATAGGGTGATTCATGGAACTGGATTAATGTCCATAAGATTAAGAGTAAACCTAGTTTTAGGTCAAAAGTCTAGTCATGGTCCTGGTTTTCATGTCCATAATATTATGTGTGGACTTAGATTGTGTGTCCATAATTTTATATGAGGGACTGATTCAATTTCTAAAACTTAATTGGTGATCATATTTCTATCTATTCATGTTCTTAATGTTATAATGTTATGATATTCCCATATTATTATGTCTATGTTTTGATCTAATGACCTATTTTCATTAATTGTCTTCATAATTCATAGCATATTAAATTACATGATTTATTCCATGACATGGGATTTTGATCTATGTTATGAAGGGTAAAATTTCTAAATGTTAATGTCATGTTCTTATACCCTTCTTGTCATGAAATCTTTACATGGTTATTGATATCCCCATTTCCTACTCTCTGTGGGTATCAGTTCTCAGCCATTATAAGGATTCCATTGAATAATTCATGAATTTTTTTTTTAATTAGGGTATTTCAATGAAGATTACTAAATTAGGAATTTGATTATGGAATATGTTGAATATCAATAATAAAATAAGTAGATTATAAACCTAGTGTCAAAAGAAACTTGAACTATATCATCTTAATAGGGGTATTTAGGGATGGCCTTGAATATTCATCTTAAATGATGAAATATTTATGTATGAGAAGCTTGGGTTGCAATAGGGTGGTTGTTGAGGGGATTTTCGAGAAGTTTCTCATATTGGGCTTGTCCCGTTATTTTTATATAATAGAGGAAATCCATGTAGGTTGTACAATTCTATATTCATAGATCCCCATGAGGGTGATTTATTGGTCATTTTTTGGTTGGGTGATGATTCACTATTTAGTTTTCTAATATTAGTTTCATCATGTGGTTTTTAATGGACATTGTCTATTAACAACCGGAGGCCCATTTTTTAGTATTAACTAGCTAGGGTAAGTGTTTGATCTGTGTTTGTGATATTGGGATTCCTCTTATGACCTAGATAATTGTTGTGTTATATCTTCAAGGTAGTTAGGATGAGGTGATATAGTGGACTAGGGTATCCCTAAAATTTGTTGACTGAGAGATGGTCGATGTTGATGTTTTTGTAGTTTGGATGATGTGTTTGAGAGTTGATTTACCCATGAATTCTTTTTCCT
This sequence comes from Viscum album, assembly GCA_963277665.1. Classification (NCBI taxonomy): domain Eukaryota; kingdom Viridiplantae; phylum Streptophyta; class Magnoliopsida; order Santalales; family Viscaceae; genus Viscum; species Viscum album. The sequence goes on from OY728158.1 coordinate 235,913,088, forward strand.
TGGCCAAGAACATTTTAGGAAAATTATGTTTAGGACATTTATATCGGAGGATTACTTTGGAACCTCTTTTAACTAGGTTTTGAACCTCATATTTACTTAATTATCTCCTCTATTTGATAAATTTTTGTGATTATGTAGGCATAGGGAGATAATGGAGGTTGTGGAAGATTATGATCATCTCCTAAGAAAGTGGAGTTTTACCGGGATAGAAGGTTGGTTTCTTTTTTTCATGTGTATTTTATAGGGTTAAAGATACAAGTTAACTCATTCACTAATATATAACTTTTTTATTTTGTGATATCAATAGGATAATCATGTTATTCAAAAGTTATATATGTGTTATTAGATTTCTGATAAAAAGATTGGATTATCACATTGGAGTTCTAGAGCCCAATAGAGTTTCATGCTGTTAACTTTGATGTATATAGACTTAATCGGCAGTACAAATTTAATATCTATTACATTTTATAAAAATATTATATTTTTAAGGATATGTAAAATTCACATGATGTCCTTTGGTTGGGTGATCCATGTGTTATAAATAGCATTGCATGCACTAGAGTGGAGGGAGATTTGTCTCAGGTGTCAAACTAGATCCTATAGTTGGATACATTAATTTTTTTATCTTTATCCCATATTTGTTGAGTTTAATATAGATTATTATTATAATACATTATTTATGATTTTAGGACAACTATAAATAGTTTTTGATTAGAATGGACATATCTCATGTGCCTTTTAAAGTTATGACCATAGATTTTAGGGTCACCATTAGGGGTGGCCTACTGAGATATATTTCTCACCCTCGGTTAATGCACCATATTATAAATGAATATTTTATATACAATTTTATTTTAGATCATATTTTTTATATTGGATTGGAAATAGAAATAGTTTCGATTTATTGAGAAAATTTTCTCTTCTGGAGTGTTAGGACCAAGATGGAGAAGTTATTATGTGGTATAAACAGAATATGTTGTTCTGATGAGAGTTGGAAGTTGACCTTGATATATTTTCTGTGATTTTAATTATTTTTAAATGTTTTTGTCCTAGAGGGTGATCAATTTTTTTTCACATGATTAAATTTGTAAGACTATATGTCACATATCAATTTATTATATCATGATTCTATTTCATTTTATTAATATTTTGTCCTGAGATCTTTATTAGTGTGTTTGAGTTTGGAGTGTGTTATTTTGTTAATACACTCTTACTAGAGGTTATAGTCTCCAAAATTTATATATTAGAACCTCACCACTAGTTAGTAGTATTTGATGTACGGGGAGGTGTGCTTGTGGCTGTGCGGTATGATATATTGTGTTATGTGTTAGGTATACCCAATGGGGTTTTTTACAAATCCCATAGTAAAAATATATAAAATGAACTAATATTATCTTAATATTTTTGATAATAATCCAAAATTCATTTTTTATTTGTATTAACCAGGAACACATCAATCAAACATGTGGTCTTCTTGATATGATTTATAGTGTTTTTTCATTTTTAATTTTATATTTTGGTTTACAACATGAATAAATGATTGAAGAAGAAATAAAAAATATAAATATATTTTCAATATAAGAAAATTATCCCAAATCCATTTTTAAATATATGAATCATCCACATATCCATGTAACAAATAGAGTAGCCACTCTGACTTGGAATATGCGTTTTCAATTTAAAAGTTACATTTTAGTTCAAAATGAATATCAATGACTTTAATGTAATATAATGAACTCTAATTTTCATTATAATATATTAAATAGATATATATGTAATTTATAACAGATAATAATTGACCACTCATTAATCTAACATGCAGTGTGGAAAGTATGACTAAAATTATAAATTTTAATGAAAAATGGACATTTTAGCACAAATAAAACTATGCATACTAAATACAATGAAGAAATTCATGGATAACCATGATTATTTTTTGAAAATTATCCATATGTCATTATTATGTGTACAAATTTTCCTCTCATAAATTCAATATGTGATATTCCAGTCATAACTCAAACTATGTGCTTTTAGTTTAATGTATCATTTTAGTTAAAAATGAGTTTTATTGAATGAAAATAAAAAAATAGACTCGATATTTTTTGATAATTTAGAAAAATTATCAATAATTCATTTTAAATATCTTGGAATGAAAATCACATAAACCTGACCCACTGTGTTTCTGGTATGACTGAATGTTCAAGTCTTTATTTTAAAAAATCATTTTATTAAAAAATGCACTTCACATACTCAAAACCGAGGAAACATGATTTGATTTTCTTATTTATTTATGTAAATTTTCATAAGTAATTTTTGGCATATAGGGATTTGAAACATACCAATATCACACACCGTGTACCCAATATTATTCAATGTGTTGGTTTACCCTTGGAAATGAACATTTTTGTTCAAAACCGTTTCCACTCTTTCCAAAACTATTAAAATCTACACATAATGTTTTTATAATTAATAAAAAATATCAATATGTAATTTTTATTTTTTGGAATCAATAACATATAAAGTTTATACATAGTGTGACTAATATGACTCAAGGTACATGATTCAATTTTACAAGTTATGTTTTAGGTATAAAATTTCATCACTCCGTGAAAATCATAAAAATAAAATCACATTGTTTTAAATTTTTTAGAATGATCAATAATTAATTTTTGATGTTTAAGAATTTTACACACATAAATCTGATACATTGTGTGACCTATATGACTCTATGTGAATTTTTTCATGTTAAAATAACATTTAAGTTAAAAAATAACTCACTAATTACGAAGAAAACCGCTCATTTATTCTTCACATTTTTGTAAAAATACCTATAATCCATATTTGATGATTAAAAATTAGGTTTAGATCAATCCAATATGTGTTATTATAAGAATGACTTAATGTGAGTGATTTCAGTTTAACATTGATATTTTAGTTTAAAATGTACTTCACTAACTATAAACTATGTAAACAATGAAATTATTTTTTAATAGTTTTGAAAAATGATTAATAAATAATTATTGATTTGTAAAATTCAACTACACATCAATATTACACATGTTGTTTCCAATATGTCTAAATATGTTTCATTTTATTTAAAATTGACATTTTCGTTCAAAATATACACTGCATACTCAAAATAAGGAAAAAAATTCATATTTTATTAATACATTTATATAATTATCCCAAATACATTATTGATGAGTAAGTATTAGTTTCATATCAATAAGATGCATGATGTGGCTTATAGAAATTTAATTTATTATATTATGTTTAAAAGATAGAGTTTTGTTAAAAAATATGTCACACACTTAAAAACAATAAAAAATCTTGAGATCATTTTTATATATCACCTAAAAAATCCATAAGTCATTTTTGACATTTAGGAATTTTTCATACATGAATGTGATACACAGTGTGACCAGTATAACCGAAACTGATCGTTTTAATTTGAAATAAATATTAGTAAAAAATGTTCTAATAATTGAATACTAAGAAAAAAAACAGTCATATTTTATTTATGTTTGAGGTAAAATATCTACAAATAATTTGTGATGATTAAAAATCATCTACACTTCAATCAGATATATGATGCGATAGAAATAACTCAAAGTGTGTGTTTTCATTTTCATATTTATTTTTTACATAAAAATGTGTGCCACTCCCTAAAACCCATAAATAAAATCAATATTTACATTATTATTTAATAAAATGTTAAATATTTCAACTTTCATATATAAAAATCAATCATGCATCAATCCAAAACACGGTGTGACCAGTATGACTCGAAAGTGTATGTTATTATTCAAATTGACATTTTAGTTAAAAATAAATGTAAAAAACTAAAAACCATAAAAACATATTTTTATTTTAATAAATTTCAATAAATATCCATAATCATTTTTTTGAGTGTAGGAATCATTCATACCTCAATCTAATACAGGGTGTGACTGGTATGACATGAAATATCTATTCCTAGTTTAAAAGATTCATTTTAGATAAAAATGTGTGTAACTAATTATAAAAATATAAAACACACTTTTATAGGCTTAATACTTCAGTAAAATGATCCATAAGTCATTTAGGATGTGCAAGAAAGAACCAAACATCAATTTAATACATAATGTGTTGAGTATAACTTCATATGTGTGATTTTAGTTAAAAAAACTTATTTAAAATGTGTTTCACTGAATAAAATTATGAATGAAAGTCTTGGTTGTAATGATATTTAAAAAAAACAATCCTTCAATCCTTATCGATGTGTATTTGTCACTCACACATCAATACAATGCGTTGTGTGTCTAGTATGACTAAAAGTGGATATTTTTATTTTAAAACGACATTTTAGATCAAAACATGTGTCATATAATCAAAAAATGATAATATGAGGATAGAATTATGAATGTGGTGATATAAAACATTACATTAATTTTGATTTAAATATGATTTTATAGTATACTAACAACCCTATGTCATTTATTAGGGTGAGTTGATGGGTTTAGAGTTTTAATTTTGAATACGTTTTTGAAAACCTGAATAGAAAATAGAGGGTATAAGATGATTTAAAAATAAAATAAATTAATTTAGAATGTTTAGTATTTGAAAAAACTAGTGGATTATAAATAATATATGATAAATATATGATCATTTATATATATTACTACACCAATAAAATTGTTCCTTGTTCTTAACTTATTATTAGGTCTTGGTGTACTCCTTCAATTGAGCATTACACAAGAACATGGATACCCACAAGCATCTAAAATGATACAAATAAGACTAAACCTTGACATAAAAATCATGTAGTAAAGTTACATAACATTATAATGCTTTAATGTTTTTCAACTAATATAGAAATATCAAATGTTTGGGATAGAATATGATTCTTATTTTTTCCAATCAGAACAATGGAAGTTTCATACTAAAAAATACACACTGATCAGTCTAGAAATAAAACGTGTTTCAATTAAATTAATCAATACATGTTAAGATTCATCTAAAATAAGAATTACAAACACAATATATACTTAAATATTAGATAATTATGTGTTTTAACTCCCTCTCAATGTGTGTAGCACCCTCACAATGATCACCCACTGTTTAGCCCTCCATCGAGAGGAGGAGGGAGCTCGTGTAGAACTCTGGCTTAATCTAAGCTATCTGTATGAGGATTAGGAGATAAATAAAATCCAAATGTATTTTATAACTTCATTGGGACTCCAAAATATAATCACTATTCTGCCTAGTTAAAAATCCAAATGATGATCCCAAGGTTTCATTTTATAGCCAAAATGTTTTGTGGCTTTAGATACCAAGATTTCATGATACCGATTGGGTCTTGAATTTCGGTTGGTAAATGGAATGATCCAGACTAGGACTATTTAAATGTGTATTTGGATTGAAACTTGAATATCCCCATGTAAAATTTTATAGACATTGTACATCTTTAAAGGGAGATATATTGAAAATACAGAACCAAAATTTTGAGTTTGTTCAGATTCGGTTCTCGAGAGAGATTAGTTCGATTGGTCCTCTAGATTTTTGAGTTGGGATTCAGTGTATTTAGATGAGTTTTACCCCACAATATTTTTAACTTCTCACAAAATATCATCCCATTTGGATGCATGAATTTTATATAACATATGAAAAATTGGAGAAGTGCTCATGGTATTGCATGGAGTTTTTCCCATTTGGTAACAACTTTATTTTGGATCTTCAAAATCACCTCCTATTAAAATGAAGAAATCAAAAAAAAGTAAAATTTTCATTTTTATCCGTGATAAAAATTAAATACTTTATTCAAATGTGTTGTTAAATTTGTTATTTTCTTAAATTTTATATAAAAAATATTTTAATGTAGTAGTTTATGGTTGAAATAAAATAGTGAATCTTAGTGCGATCACACCCCCACACCTAAACATATTCACTCCTGAGAAAATTCTATTTTTAGAAAATATGAAGCATTGAGATATTTCTAACTTCAAGATTATTTAATATTAAAAGTGAATTTAATTCAGGATAGAAATGTTATAAAATAAAAAACCACACCAAGGAGTTATTCTTATTTATTATAGAAATGGGTATCTCATAAATTGTATTAGAATGAAATTCAAGAAGATTAATAATAACATTGTGAGTAAATAATTACAATGTAAAAAATATCCACTAACTCTATAAATGTTTTTGTGATAACCATTTCATGGAATTCATTCCACATTCTATTCAGTAAATATTGGTTAATTTAAAAAGTTTCTTCATACTTGATTTTTTCCAATGAACATGACCTATATCATTTGTAATAATATATCAATACCCATTTACATAATCATTCTTAAAAGTAAAAAATCATAACATCCCAAGGTATATATCCCCATATGTTGTAAATTTCATCACTCCCATTATTTACTATTTCTATTGTTATTTTTTCTTTCAAAATTGTCACATGGAAAACCTGTCACACTCATCTCTCAACCCATGTTAGATCTCCTTATAAAATTAATTGTAAAATTTTAAATAGATAAAAGTTCATGGTAGATTGGTGTCTGAAATACCCAAGACACAACAAATATTTATTGGTATTTTTTTTGATTGATTTTCTCAGGTGATAAAACATTTGTATAATAGGTACACTCCCAGAGGTCAATCAGGTATAGTAATAAAAATGACCAGATAAAGACCAAAACATATGGAAAAAACATTTCAGAAAGATGATAAATATTGATTTATTCTATATTTACATTATATTGAGTATGAAAAAAATATCCTCTCAGTGTTTTTTAAAATGTTTAGAGATATTAAGTGAAAAATATTTCTTATAAACTACTCAAAGAAAGGGTATTAATATCTTAAAAGTTTTTAAATAGATAAAAAAGTTAATATCATCAGAAAACCAATCTATAAGATAAAATCACACATCAATGTTAAATTCATTCTAAAAACCAAATTTCATAAATTAAAAATAATTAAATTTAAAATAAAACACAAAAATTAAATAATTACACATGAAATTTCAATTTTTCCCATAATTAGGTGGGACTAAAATTTGAATATTAAGGAAAAATAAGTGATGGGAAAAGGGGAAGCGTAAAAATAGTATTTAAAAAAAATAGAAAAATAATAATGATGATAAAAATATGAAACTAACAAAGGAATGTGGGAAAATATACAAATACTACAAATTATGAAAAAAGAGAAAAAAAGAATAATGAAGATTAAAAATTCTAACTAATATATAAATATACAATTCCTTCCACGAATAAAGTGTGATGTTTCATCACTATAATAAAAGAGAATATTGGAATAAAGGTTAAAAACTGGTCAATGTTATTGGTAGGTTTCTTTATGGACATGGATTTCCTATATTGGGGACTCCTAAATGTATTTTTAAATGTTATTTAACATATTCCCATTGATAGTGGTGGTTTGTTTTGTTTAATTATTATGAACCTGAACTATGCAAAATAGAAAAAAATTTGCAACATTGAGTGGGAAAAAATAGTGGGAATGAATCATACCTTGATGAATCATTAGACCAATATTGAATAGGAAACAATTCTTCCTAATTTGGAATTGATGATGATGGATGAGGTGCTAATGGGAAGCCATGGATATCTTCTTATAAATGAGGGTGTTCAAATATGAGTCTCTTCTCATTTCCTCTAGCTATAGAATCTATAACATTATATGAGAACTAACACAAAAAATATTAGAATATAATTTTTAGTGGACACGTAGTCTATGTTCTATATTTAAATAGGGAGGTAAATAATCCTTCTAAAAATAATTGATAGGTTGACATTCCAATGGGAGTTTTTAAGGCACTATGGTGATCCCATAAAGAATCATTAGGTGTATGACTCCAATATTTTCTATTGGGTTGAACCATTTTTTCAAGAATCTATTTTACCTTTCTATTTGAAAACATGGATTAAAATTTGGTTTTTGAGTCATATGTAGTAGATAATTATTTCCTGACCCCATACTTATGAAAAGTGGTTTCTTTATTTGGTTGTAGCAATGAGATATCTGGAAACTAGTGATGAACCTAGGAAATACAGACCTACAGAAAATATAGGTCTTAAAAAATTCCACAAAATTACAAGAATCATTATTCCTTGTGTCTCATTCATCTATCCATTTTTGCACATACTAATATTTAAAAATAATAGATGTGTCTCCAAATGATTTGAGGAATATCCCCATAACACTAATTCCCCTAAACATAAAAAATATCATGAATACTGAGGGATTATTGTGAAATTTCATTCCTTTGATAGAAATTCACCACTAATTGGAATTGATAAATGGATTTACAGAAATCATGGAGATCCCAAAATAGTGTTGAACATAAGAGACTAGAATTAAGGTCCATGTGAGCAGTCCAATTGGGGAAACATGTCCCGTATAAGAAAGAGTGTGGTAAAACCTACTGAAATACTGAAAATCATAATCGATAATGGAACTCTTTTGGTCATGATCAATAAATGTGCGCCAATGTTATAGGTCATCTTATATGTACGAACAATACTCATGTTTTAGATGATCATCTAGATTTTAGTTAAAATCATCATGAATATACGATGCTGAATACTATTTTACAATTTCATCATACCAAGGAATTTCATCTTGAACTTGATACAATTTCTCATCGAGAAACATGTCATTTATTGGAATACAATATGATGAGTCAATTTTAGAGGATGGTATGATCCTACTAATATGAATAGTCTCGACATTTTCTCCTCTAATTTTATCCCTAATTTCAATATAAAATTTATGAAGGAGGGGTATCCATGGAATGAGACATGGTTTGGCTTTCAGTCTCACAAGGAGATACTAGAGGGTTCCTTGGTATGAGAAAATAATCAATTGGGACCCTTAAAGGTATGACCTAAATTTAACTAATGAAAACACCAAAAAATGAAATTAATGTTTAGTTTTGGTGTACTTTTATTGGGAAGGGTATAGTGTATTTGAGTCATAGGCAATGACATGTGTAGACCGATCAACCTATTGCTATAAGACTACCCCAACTTCATAGGTAGGTGTCACAGAAGAGCTTCGATGGTATATCCCACTAAGGTGGTTGGATTACTAAGGATGATGTGAGAATCCATTTTATTTTTTAAAAGAATTATCAAATTATTTATCAAAATAAATTCTTTTAATTTTTAGACTAATCCGGAGAGGGGTAATTAAATCATGGAAAAGTCACAAGTGGAAGGGTGGTAAAATCAAGAAAAAATTATAAAATACCTCACATGCTGCACATTGTTTTGGGAATGGTAGTGAATAAATGAAATACAGTTTTGATTTTTCTACTTGGATATCATCACTAAAAATAAAATGTCCATGAAGTACACCTTTTTTACCAAAAAATGGAATTTCTCATAATTTAATACAAAAGTATTTTCAGTAAAGAGACATTGCAATGAACCTAGAATACTCAATCATTCATCAAAAAGGGATCCATATACAATGAGATAAACCCTCAATACATCACTAAAATTCACTAGGTATTTAGAGAAAAATTATAACCATGCATTACTGAATGTACATGGAGCATGGAATAGTACAAATTGTTCCCTCCTATATGGAATTGTTTAAAAGAATCAAATAAAGTTTGTTATTTATAGATCCTTATGGGAAATATGGATCTGAATGTATCTAAAATACCCATCAAGGAAATAGTATTCGGTCTTTCCCTATACCCTCTCTAGCATCTGGTCAATGAACAAAAATTGTAAATTGTCCCTCCTAGTGTGTTGGTTTAGTCATTGATAATCTTTATAGACATTCCAACTATTCTACACACAACATAGAACCAATTCATTATTTTAATTATTAATTATAGTAAGACCCATTTTTTGGGAATTATATACACTGGACTAACTCATTGGATATTAGAGATAGATTATATGATTCCAGCAGCCAATAATTTTATTAGCGCCTTTTTACCAACATCAATGAGGTTTGTATTCAATCCGAATTTTTCATACCTAACTAGTTTATCCTAATAAATTAAAAATATATGATGCAATAAAATTTAATGGATAATACCAGTAATGTCAACATGTGTCCATTTCAATTCTTGTTTATACTCCCTCACAAGGTCAAGTAGTGTCAATTCATGTTTTGGATGGACTGAACTCGAAATTATGGTAGGTATCTTGTTTCCATTCTCATGATATGAATATATAAAATTTTAATTCAGTGGTTTATATTAAAATTCATGATGTTTTTTGGATTGGTTGGAGTGAATGTGAATCTGTGAGGTCAATGGTATCGTCTAACTTCTTAATTTTACCATCCACATATGAGAAATAATATTTTACAAGATGAGAAATATCATTGGATACCAAAGAATTCTCAATACTCAAGAAATAATCAATTAAAAACATGCATGAAATCTTTATATACCACTACAATGTTCAATGAATGATTAATTATGAATAATTTATAATAATGATGAAAATTAAAAAAGGAGATTAGGGGATATAAATAAGGTTTTTATAGAGTAAGGGAGTACATTAATTAAATTTACTCAAAGAAATGAATTTTATTCCAAGAGGTGATTCATGGCTATAGGAATGTTGAAGTGGAAACTTTCACCACCAAACTCCATAGATAATGTACAATTGTGGTCATTAATTATTGTTTTGTAAATTTCTAGGAATGTTCTCCCCAATATAATTTTGTTATACCCATTCATCTCATCATCATCCATTTTAAGCACATAAATTTCATGAAGAGAAATTAAAATTTTAACCTTAACATGAAAATATTCTATCCCACTAGCGAGGTTTGATTAACTACGATTTACTATATGAATGAATATTGCAGTGGGATAAATTTCTCCAAATGTTGGTGAGGATAAAATGGTTTTAGGGATAACAATTTTAAAGGAATCTTATCAGGAATAGTATTTGTAAAAGAAATACTCCCCTATTGTAACGTCCCAAACTTTTATTAATGTAAATCCCTTATTATAATAATTAATTAAAGTATAATAACATTAGGAAACACAATTAAATATAATGATACTAAATACCAAGTGACCATTAAACAAAACTTTTCTACTTCTATGCATTGAATTTCAAAAATTAGATACACGGTTACATCTGGGAAGATTTTGGGGGTCTGATGGAACATACATAATTTTTTAGTAAATATTAACCCACCTGTAGAAATATTAACATTTCCTTATGAATATTTACCTTACATTTGATAATATATATATATAATTTATGTGAATGTATGATATACCAATATCTTAGAGTATGTAAATAAATGATTTTAAATTGCAATTTTTTGAAAAATTTATTAATTTATTTAAAAATTTAATTTAACATAATTAAAAAATTATTTTTGAAAAATGGAATTCATTTTTGGATTCAACACATCAAAAAATTATTAGGGTGAATTTTTTGGATTTTTCTAAAAAACTTGAATATTTTATGAATAGTGAAATACGTCAATTTACAAAATAAGTTAAATTCATGAATTATAGACACATGGGTGTTGTTCTTCAGATGTGAGCACAATTGGATTGAATTCACATGATCAAATTATTTTATTTAGTCATGTAACACTCAATATTTATTTTCTTGATAGAAATTAATAAAATAATGATTAAAATATTTCAGAAACACCCCTCCCCTCCACTATAAATACCACCCTTCACACCCTCATTTCCTCACACCTCTCATACTTCATGAATTATCCTAAGTCTACCCAAATGTTTACCCATGAACCTCCCCCACATCTAGAAAACATTGGTCTCTTCAAAATACCAAACCCTCTCCCCTAAAGAGGCTCTCAAGGGAGATAAATTTAAGAGGTAATTCCCCTCTCCCCCTCTTTTCCTTTAATTTCATTTCAATTTTAAGTTCTTTTCATAATATATTCCCACATATCCTCATCCAAATTGTATGGTAACTCTATAATCATACATATACTATAATTTAATGATACAAATGGGATAATATATAATGCAACCTTTTTCTCCTCTTCTCTTTATTCTAGAAAGGAAAATGTTGTTCGTGAGGTGTCAATTTATAACCTTCAAGAAAATAATGTTTACATTTTACTGTACCACATTAAGATCTAGGAATTAAACCACTTTTATGGTTGATAAAAATTATATTATATGTATTATATTCTATTTAATTCTCTGAAAATATCTTATTTACATAATAATAAATGACTAAATGAAACAAGTACGTTGTGGTGGAAAAAACTCCCAAATTAATCCAAGTGCTTATCATCAAAATTTTATCAGATGATTCATCCTCATGGTACATAATAAAATAAATTATGAGATCATTTATAACTATTTAATATCACTAATATTATGTATTAATAATCCAGGTTATTATACACTCTTTATTCAAACTTCCTTTCATGAATACAAATGAACCGTTGATGAAAAATATGAAAACAAACATCCCTCAACAATGATTTTAAACTCTATAACTCATCCAAAATCCCATAAATTAACATAATAAAACCATAATTAACCCTATTAATGTATAAAATTTTATTTAAGTGTTAATAATGAATCTAATGTTGTTATATAGGAAATTAATGTGAAGAAATAATTCAGATACAAGGTAAGGGGAAATTATCGAACCCAACTCTCTTTCTTAGGGTTTTCCCTATTCAAACATTTTTCAGTATGGATACGCCTTAAAAACTATTTTTTCAAAATTATATTAGCTTTTTTGGTATATAAATGTTTTAAAATATATTTTATGTAAAAAAAATGTTTTCCAAAAGAACTCTTATTTCAAAACACAACTTTTACTTCTCACTCAAGGTTGATGGTTCTTATATCAAGTATGTCATTCCTTCTTTGTTTTGGGAACCCAATGTTTTTGAATGTTTTCTTATGAGATGAAAACCATTCTGTTAAAAGGGTTATTTATATTCATTATTGATATATTTTCTATTTGGAATTCATGATAATGAAAATGTTATGACGTGATGGGTGCACCTGAAATTATATAGTACAATATGAATGTTTGAATGTGACGGGTGCACCCAAAATTATACAGCACTCCAATGCATTGGGTAAAGTGATGAATATCATGAGCTAAAGTGAAATGATGTGTGAATATGATTATATATTTTTTCACAACTATGTGTGGTAGTTAACCACTAAGACATGATGTTTCTTTATTCATGCAGTTCCTCATTCCATGTATACATCTAATGATTCCTATCATGATTTTGATGATGATGATATTGTTATGATCACTCCAATCTATATGGTTCTTATCTATCCTCTTAATTGGAGTTTAGGTCACCCCTTTTTTATGTATTCTCTCAGGTGATTATGTGTACTAATGAGTTTTCAAGGGATAATAAGAAGCTGAAGAAAAATGAATTAAATAAATGTTTATGTCTGATGTTGTAAATGTTATGTTTGGTCTATGTTTTCCCGAGACACTAAACCTCTCGATACATATGGTGTAATAATATTATATTGTTTATATTTATAAATATGTAAAATTAATGTATGAAAATGAAGGTTATCTATACCTATGGTTCATGAAATGAATAATTTTATTGGATCATTACATTTTGTGGGAATTTATGGATCAATCAATGAAGATAAATTCTTCCCTAAGAGAACTTTTTAATCACCTTAATGTCCCCTTAGTATCATATAGATCACATTTATAAACAAGGAATGTAGTTTAATTTTCATTAGGGAATAAATCAAGGGGATGTTAAGGGACATTTTTTTTTGAAAATTTCCAATATATATTTTATCATGTTCAGTTTCCTTTTGTTTCCATTATTCGGATTCCCTTTAATAAAATTAAAGGGTAATGGTTTGGATTGGTGTTTCATCAAATGAAACTCTCTTTTCATTGAAAGGGAATCTCATAATACAACGTTTCTATTCATTTAGATCATTTTCAATGGTTGGGGTAGTTTTTTTAGAGAAAGGTATGACTCTAATAGATGTATTACTTTTCATATCAGCTATTTTCAACACTCTTGAGAAATTTCACTAACATTTAAATTGTCTTTAGTATTTAATAGTTTTTGGATTTCCTAAAATGAGTAAGAAATTTTACCTAATTGTGTATTCCTATCTTGTATGGGTAAATGGGTTGTTTTTGGAATATGTTATTATTTTAAACCATTTTTTTCATCATGCCTTCTAGGCTAGGATCTGGTTTTTGAGGGATTTGTTGGATTGGATTTTATGGTGGTTGAGGATTACTTTATGGTAGTGAAGGATTTCTAATTTACCTCAGAAAGTTCAAATACTGTTGTGGTTGATTAGAATACCTCATTCCAATAGGCTTGTTTTTGTTTCCACCTCTAGTTGGATGGATATTATGGTTCTTTCGAAATGGTTTGGTTATAGAGGAGGCTATGGAATATTATGTCAAAATTTTTAGAAGGTTCTCTGAGTTGATGGAATTTTTCAAAATAGTTAGTGTTGAAGGAAAAGATAACACAATGTATTGGGGGAGGATAATATGATTTTCCAGGGGAAGGTGGACGTTGTCAAAGTGGGGTATACACCTCTTCAAAAATCGGCCACACCTTCTTCTCAAACATAGAGTTCTCTAACTCATGGACACCCTGAATGGGTATATAGAACCTTGAATCAAATGGACAAGTATTTTGATCAATTTATCTCATTAGGGTTCTTATATAAATTTTTTTCATATCAACTTGTGAACCACCACTAGTAGAGTCAATCTTGTCTCGATCATTAGGAAGTAAAAATTTATAGAAAACTATATTAAATGTTGATCAACTATTTGTTAGTGTAGATACTATGAACATAACCATTCAAATCATTCCCAATATTCATGAATTTTCCCCCATTTTATTTCTTTCTTCCATATGTTTACCCCTTATAGTTATTATTTCAGATAATATGTATTCAATTTCAAGGAAAAAGTGTTGGATATCCACCCTACCTCTTATTTAGAAATTATCCTAATATAACCAGTATTTCATAGTGTATTATTTTTAGCTTGGTAATGCTCTATGGTTTACATTTTAATCATACAAATTTCATGATTTAATTTTGGAAACAAAATTTGAAATTAATTTATTTTCTTATGTGGGTATTCTCCATCTAGTCCATGACATTTTTCTAGCATGTGAATTAAACATGATTTTAGTACTATGTTTTTTACTGCACCTTATGCTTGAATACATTTATGTTGGATAACAATGTCAGGAGAGGATAGTACATGTAATTTATTATAATTTTAATAAATATTATTAAATTATTTTTTAGTATTGATATTGGTTTCATATGAATAAGAATGATTAGGAGGAGTTTTAATGTCTCATGTGTCATACTCTTAGGGAACATTCAATGTTTTTAGTGCTGATGGTGCATGATCTTCTCTAGTTAATGTTTAAAAGGAAGAAGATAATATAATGTAGATCATGTCATGAATAATTCATACAAAAAGAATATTTTAGAAGTCATATTTAAAAAATAATGTATGAAAATAAGAGAATAATTATTTTCAAAATGCACAGTGTTCTTATAAAAAATACATAAAAAATAGCTCCTCAGAAATAGTACCAAAATTGGGAAATGTTATAGTTATATACCAAATTGATTATAATTTAAAGATGATTTTATTGTATAGGTAAAACCTTAAGTCATCATTCATGTATCATTTATGGGTTTAGAGTGTTAATTTTTAACATGTTTTTAATTCTTGAATAGAAAGGGGGTTAAATGATGATTTAAATATAAAATAACTTAATTTAAATTGATTGATAGGTGAAAAACAAGGGGATTTAAAGTATATAGTATACTTGTAAAAATTTTTATGTTACTACACCTCTTTAAAATTTATTTATCATAAATTGATTATTATGTCTTCATGTAATTCTTTGGATGAGGGTAAACCAAGATCATGGGTACCTATATGCCTCTAAAATGATGAAAATAAGATATAACCATGACAATAAAATCATGTATTAAATTTATAGTCCCTAATAAGTCTATATTTTTTTGCAAGGAACACTGAAATATCAAATGTATTGGAAGTAAAATGCTTATTTTATTGTCCAATCAGAATAACACAAGTCGCATAGTTAACATTACACATCGATTGATTATGTAATAATAAGTGTTTCAATTCTTTTCATCTAAACAAGTTAACATACATATAAAAGGGTAATTGAAAACTAAAATATACACCAAAAAAATATATAATTATGTGATTAAACTCCTTCTTCACATTTTTATATACCTCACAATGATCACCCACCATCTATCCCACCATCAAGAGGAGGAGGAAGCTCAGGTGGAACTTCAACATCATTTTAGATCTCTAGATGAGGATTGGAATATAAAGAAACTATAAATGGATTATTGTACTAATTTTGGAATAAAAAATAGCAACCCGTTACCTCATTGTCAAACTTCCAAATGAGGTTCCCAGTGTTCCCTTTTATAGCCAAAATTTGAATTGAATTTAGAAAACTAGATTTAGAGATAGTAATTCTGCCTCAGTTTCGGGTTAGTAAATTGGCTTATATAAACATTGAATACGAAGAAGTGTTTTTTGGAGAAATATTTACTATACCCATGTAAAATTTTGTGTCCATTATAAATAATTAATTATAGATATTATCAAAATACAGAATGAAAAGTTTAACTTTATGTATATTCGGTTCCCAGAAATGATCAGTTCAGTTTCCCCACAGATTAAAAAAATTTTCTTGGGTTTCTTCAGATGGGTTGTATCCTACTGTGTTTTGTATAATCTCCCTCAATTTAAGATAATTTAGATGCATGAATGTTATATAATAAGAAAAAATATGGACAATTGTTCTAGGGAATCCATGTAGTTTGGATAATTTTGCTTCAACTTCATTTTGTATCCTTAAAATCTCCCCCTCCTACAATTCAATCATCAAAAAAAGTAAAATTTAAATTTTTAATAATGATAAAAATTAAATAATTCAATAAAATCTGTAGGGAATTTTTTTCATTTTTTTGTAATTTTAAATAAAAAAATAGCTTAACACATTGGTGTATGTGTAAAATAAAATAGTGAATCATGGTTCAATTAATAGTCTTTGTAATTTTGGACAATAATCCTTAAATAATTTGGGACATGTAGGAGTTCACCACTCATTAATTTGATACATGAAATTCTGTAAAATTATTCAATTTAAAAGTGACATTTTATCAATACATGCACCATATTTATATTTAATTAATTTATTTAAATTATTACTAACTGGACAAATATTTTTTATACAAGAACGATATTTTTTTAAGATAATGTGGTTTTTCTGGGACAATGATAACATTAGATGGATTTTTTTGAGAGGGATACCAATTGAAATAGAATAATTATTCTTATTTTTTTTATGTTTGATACAAATTATAAAAAAATGTAATTGTTCATAATAATTTTTGAAATCCTTGTAATATTTTTTCAATGTTTATTGTATTGTGATGTAAGTTTAATTCAAATTTAATTCAATGTTTTTTTTGTTTTAGTGTAATATAAATTTTAAAAACAGACTACTGTGGATAATCATTTATCATTACTAAAACAAAGCTGATAAAATTCCCCTTTATCGGTGAAAAAATCACAAATAAAGGGCACCATTTCTCATAGTTGAAAAATGATTTATTAAAGGGTCCACTTTATAATTAATTTTCTAGTGCCGATGAAGGGATATTTTATCAAATCTATTTTTAATATAGATAAAATTCACTATATTTTAACAATTAGAACTACATAAAAACCTATTTTTTGATGGTAATGGATCTTTTTATCAATCATAAATCATGTATTAGTAGAATTGTGTGTGTATTTATTTGTGTTTGTGTGTTTATACATTTAATTATACACACATGTATCTATGTCTATATATATATATATTAAAATATAATTTAAATTAGTATTAATTTTTATAATATTAAAATACATACATAAGTATATATGTGTCTATTTAAACTGACACACACACAAACATATATTTTTATATAAATATAACATGTAAATTTATATAGGCATATCCATATTAATAGAATTTATTTTTAATAAAATGGATAATAATTATTTCCATATTATTTATAAATATAATAAATATATTTTTAATATAAATATGTTAAAATATTATTTTTTATAAAATTATATTAGTATATGTATAGATATATAAATATTTATATATGTGAATATATTTAATTATAAATAACACTACAACATGAAAAATTATATAATTTGAACACCATAACATTCATATTAAATTAGTCAATATGAATGTATTTTGTCTCTATCAATTGCAACATGAAGACCATATTAAATAATCTAAATTTCATCGAGTATTCAATAATTAGGGGATCAAAACTAAAAACTATGATTTGGAGGCCTTATTTTTATTTTTTACTAGGAAAAAAAATGGATTTAGGTTACCTAATTAAATAGGTGAAAATGTATTTATAGGATTCAATTTGATATAATGTGGATCCTAAATGGACACATAAATCAAATGTTATGGATGTTCAAAATTCAGGTCATATTTTCAACATATCTTTAAGAGATTACATAATTTACTAAATTTTCTATAACAAATTTGCTCATAAATGCCTATTACATGATACATATTATTAAATTTTTAATTACATTTATTTTTATTGATTTTTAGACAATTTTTTAGAAAAAACCAATATATTAAGTGAACATAAATATTTAGTATTATATAAATAACATTCAAGAAAATATATTATATGTTAAAATGAATAAAAAAATTATATTAAAACATAATCATTATATATATATATATATTAAGGTAGCATTTTATTATCTATAATCATATCATTATCAAAACTACCCCTATATTAGTGATTTTAGGTAGTGCTACAAAATCAACCCCTTTATATTTGATTTATCCTCATGATAAAGGAAAATTTTGAATAATTTAGACTCTATAGTAGTGATTATTCAAGAGGAATTTTTTAAAATAGATTACTTCCAAAAATATTAATATGAGTCCCTGATAGATTAGGAGACTTGTTAAATATTGATTATTCCTTGTTGAGAATGATGAATTCTAATTATACAAATAATTATAATTTGATACATGTTTTTTATAGCCATGATTTCAATAAACATAATGCATGAAAGGGTATCAATAATTAAATTAGCATGGAGGAAGTATTATCATATTAATATTGATTATTATGACTATATGAATATTAATAATCCATGTGCACCTTCTAAGAAATATTATTTCTTTTGATAGTAAAATTTCATATGTTGATTCATTATTATGGCGATTGAATATTTTCAAGCCTTATTTAGGAAAAGATTCCATTAACACTCAATAAGGCTTCTGATTTACCATATTATATTAAATCATCGGGAAGTAAATCATTAAAAATTATTATTTATATCCTTTTTAGAAGTAGATATGATATTATGTGATTGTTGGGTTGAAATAAATTTAGTATGAGGAGATAGAAAATTTCTATAAGATAAATTTATAGTTTCTCCTTATTTATTATCACATGAAATTTATTTAGTTATTGTTTACTTGTTGGAAAACAATATTTTCCACTGTTTTCTATTGCTTAATTTCATAAAAACACAATTACATATTTTAATTTATTATGTTAAATTATGTTTCACTGCTAAACAGAAAATAAATAATAAATAGGATATGTTCACCAGTTCTAGCTAAAATTTATGATATTTCTGTCTTTCATCAATGCAAAAAAAGTATCGATAAAAGTATACCATGTGTGAACACTTTTTTACCACTGATAATGGTGATCCCATTATTAACTATAATGTTCATAATTTTAGCACTGATAAAAGACATCCTTCATAATGAATGTCTTATTAAAATATCATATTTTAATATAATTAAATGTTTCTATAAATATATATATGATATATTTTATAAAAATTGACAATGTACAAATAATTAAATATTTTATACTTAATATATAATAGTTTTAGTGAAAAATGATTAATAAAATAATTAAAAATAAATTTTAATTAATAATTTTCTAATTAGTTTTGAGTAGTATACATTTAAAAACAATTTTATGACATAAAAAATTAATAAATTAATTAATCTCTAAATATATGTCAAAATATGTTCTTTACCTTCAAATGGTCATAAAAGTTTATCCATGTGTCTATTCAGGATCTATGAGATATCAAATCGAAGCCTTATAATTGATATATTGAGCATTAACTATACATAACCCTAGGAAATATTTTTTATGTAAAAAATCCCAGAAAGAATACACAATTGAATTTTTATTTGGGATATCCGAATATGGTAATATTATGTGTAATTCCCGCTTTAATTATGAGGGTCTTCTTATTTTTTTTATTGAAAGCTGAATTTATTCATTGGACTTACACTAATAGAGATATTAAGGGGTTTAAATATTAATGTTTTTTATAGTATAGTATTATTTTAGAATAAGTATATATACAAACAC
Organism: Viscum album; assembly: GCA_963277665.1. Lineage (NCBI taxonomy): Eukaryota > Viridiplantae > Streptophyta > Magnoliopsida > Santalales > Viscaceae > Viscum > Viscum album. Next base: position 235,933,564 of record OY728158.1, read on the forward strand.
CAATATATATATATATATACATATTTTCTTATATTAAGATGTAAAATTATATTCTAATAATAAATATTTAAAAATATATAGATATATTTTAATTTTAAACATATAAAAAATTTAGAGATAAAAAATAATTATTAATTTTATTTACAATATAATATTTTATGAATATTTTTATAATAATAAAATTATATATAGAGATTATATTGAAATTTATTCCTATGTATATTGATAAAGGGATACATTTTTTATATATTTTTTGATATATATATATAAACAATATATATTTCTAAAAAATAACAATATATAAATATTTACTTTAATATATGACTTGTAAAATTTTTAATGCTAGTTATAAGGGTGAATGTTGAGATTGTGGTCAAAATGTGTTCAAATCTCACCAATAATAAAATTCAGTGGGTGGGGTCTGTTCTATGAATATCAATTATTTTGTAGCACTCATAAAGGACCTATTTATAAAAGTGATATTTTTGTTTTTTATACCCATTTTATACTAAATTTCTTGATATGATAGAGAACTACATTCTGTATATTTTTTGTATTTATTGTTTATATTAGTTTATATTATAATTTTATTTATCCATGTATGACATAATATTTTTTAAAGGATTTTATTTTAAAATGTAAACAATTTAAATGGTTTATAATTTATTTAAATTATTTTTTTAAATATAATATCCACATTGTGTTTTGTTTTACTCAGTGTGTAGGATTCTATTTGGGAGTTATCTCCTCATAGCCATAAATCTCAAGACCATTCTTATTAAATAATAATTGTTTTGGATTCTCAATAAGAATAATTTTTTACAGGGTACATAATGTGAATATGTGAGTTTTCATTCTTTATCTTGTGTTTTCCTCTAAATTTTTTGGTATCTATTTTGATTTGTGAGGATGAGAATTATTTGACAGTTATGTAATATAATCGCCTGGACCATTCAAGACCATTATAATGCGACTTTCAAGTAGAAAATGAATATCACTTTTCACATTTTATTGAGGTTTATTAAATATATTCAAATTAATTATTTAGTTAATATTTTAATATTTGGATTTAAATGGAATTTATATAATTTTTCTATGTCATAAATATCATGCCAGGATATTTTATTATGGGAAAATATTACATGTTTTTTTAAAAAATATGTAATATAGTGGTTTGGAAAAAATTCAAACATATTAAAAAATATTTTTTGTATATCAAAGTTTTCCCAAACTAATATTCCATTATATATTGGAAAATATCTCACACATGAAATATATAATACATATTGTAAAAATTTATACTAATTAAAACATTTATTAAATTTTAATTTATATGTAATAAGACAATATAACATTTATAATTTTATATTATTATTATGTTATTTATCATTTTAAAAATAAATTCTTATATTTTTTTTTACACTTATTTAATTATTACATAGATTATTTTTTATTAAATTTATATTTTATTATATTTTAGGGGGTGATTATTTAAAATAATGTGAACAAATTATTTTATATTTATAGAAATATTTATATTTACTTTGGTCATTTATTATAGTTTTTATATATATTTAGATTCAAATGGCTCCATATTTATGTATTTAAAAAAAATCATTCGGACATTATTTATTTTTCAAACCCTAGAGATTTTGGTCAAGTTGTATAATTGTAAAATGATGATTGTATCATGCATAATCATCGACTAAAATTTCATAATTCTTAGAAGTCTCATTTTTTAGATGTCTTCTAAAATAAAATATAAACTATTATAATATCATTTTTTACTTGAGTCCATGTGAAGAAAGAATGATTAAATGAACATGAATATTAAAAAAATCATGAATTTCACAACATGGAATTTAAAAAAATTAAAAATATTGGATGACATCTAAATACAAAAATATCTTCATAATTTGTGTTAGAGAACCTTAATTGGGATAATGTAAAAAAGTGGCCACCCACATTTTTTTTTATTTTTTAAAATTACTAGTCTAAAACAAGAATTTATTTTCTTCCTCTCAGAAATAAATCCCAATCCAATCACCCTATCCTGCTATCACCTTATATATTGTGCTTGTCTCACCATCAGTAGCCACCACCACATTGTCTCCATCCTATCCCTATCTCTCTTAAATGTCTCCCACATTTCCTATGTATTAATTATCAATGTCATCTCATAATTTCATCAATATCATCCAAAAGTTGGGTTCCATAAAAATATCTCTCATTCCACCATTGAATTCTTTAAGAAATATCGATTTCCTTTGAAATATCTTTGTCATGACTCCTAAATCACTGAGAGGGGAGTGGGGTGAATCTGTGATATATTTTTCTTTTCTGTTTCCTAACATTTGAAAAAACTGTCACCTCTTGTTAATTATTTATTTCCCTTCTGAAAATAATTCGAACACAATTCCATAGGAACATAAGAAATTACAAGGTTCAGTACTGAACAAGAGTATCTACATCCGGGGTATGGGTTGAAAACAATCTAATACCACACAATCCACTAGAAGAGAATCCATTTATATGGAATACAATGATTATAGTGTTCCCATATACTCATGTAAAAGATTTACAATGATCTAATAATGTGTGTACTCCCTATTAGCAAAAAATGATGCAATTAAATGTTTCAATTATTCTTGATCATATTTCACAAATTTAATATTTTAAAATAATTATTCTCATTTCTTCCCAAAAGTTGGTAGGAACTTCTTTGAGTCCTTACCAAGATGTATTACTCCCTCTGTGAATAGCATGTATCCTCTATGAACTTAGATTCACCATTTAGCATGAGTACTTCACAGACAACCACTTCTTTCGTGAACTATCGCTACTCCATAGATTGTCACTGCTCCATGTACTACCATCCAATACTGCCTCCGCGTACCACCTCATCATATCGCCTTCACATACTGATTCTATATCCCATCTCCACATAACTCTTCCTCATACAGCCTCCTCAAATCTCTCCCACATACCACCTCTACATCTATTAAATTCCTACTTTCGTGGACTACTTCTTCCTATACCATGTGTCGTTCCTTTTTCTGTGGACAACTTTATCCTTCACATAATCATTCCACTGCAAACACTTCTGAATGTATCCAAATACTTCCTTAGAAAAAATATTTTCTAATATAAAAGTCAATCACATTAATGATGGTATTAGGGTCCATTATATAGGGAAATAAATCTAAAAATATCATTAATCTGATATACCTAATTTTTTAGTGTCGTACAGTCTTCACCACATACTGTGTGCATCCTGCAAACCATTTACCCTTCACATTTCATGTACTATCATTATTCCTTTTTTATATCCAAAATCACCTCATTAATTATTTGAACAACACCCTTCTCCATGAAATATTGACCTCCCTTGAACAATAAGTCTCTCGCGATTCGTGATCTACTAGTGAACTATTTCTCCTACGTGGTCCATATACTACGCGTAATGGAATTCTTCTACTCCCAAATTTCATTTGCTGATCCGTATAACTCATATGCAGTATGGGAAATGTACTTCATGGTCAGTGAACTATTCTTATAGAACTAATTTTCAAAAACTCTTTCATTTCCTATAAACCAAACTCCTAATTTTTAGGCCTAAGATTTTAGAAAACACTAAGAAATGGTGACACCTAAAATATTTGCATCGGTAAGAATAATCACACTACTTTGATTTTATCTAGCTTATTCAAAAATCATATTATTTATTCATGAACCTTATTTTTCATAATATATACTCATTGATCGACCATCTTTAATATCATCATATATTCCATGAAAATTATTGAATATTTCTTATCTTCTATTAATATCTTTCATTTTAATGAAAACTGAATATGATTGGAAACATCTTAACACCCCATTACTTCATATGGATTTCATCACATGTTCCCCAAAAAACATATGACATTTTTGAAATAAAAATTATCAAATAATCATCATACATTCAATTAATTTTACAATGTGAATTGATTTATCATTTTTAATAACAAAAGAAAATACTCTTCTTACTTTATTATATATCTAAAATGGTCCCAACATTCACCTACAATCATGTTCCTTCTTCCATAATACATCCATGTCAGTAACCCATAGGTTTAATCTCTCCTATCATTGAAGAATGTTCCACCTTTGATATTTGAGCTTTTTTAGAGATATACCTTGTTTTGGTGTAGTATAATTCTACACCCTCAAATAAAAATATTATACAGTTTATCTAGTGATGTGTGTATGTTATAAATATATTATTTACTTATTCATATTAGTATTATAATATTTTTTTTGGAATTTTAAATTTATCCTATTTTAATATTGTTATATTTCAGACAACATAGTGAAAATAACATTAATAAATTATTCATAATTATTTTTCATTTCAATACTCATGTAAAAGAGATTCTAATAGGGATTATAATCTGGTTGGAATATATATATATATATATATATATTTCTATTTGTGAGATGTATTTATTTTATTTATGAAATATTGATATATTTAACATATGATATATTTTGTTTCTTTTTAATATTCAATTTTTTTTTATAAAAATCGTGTTGTATATAAAAATGATAGTGAATGTAATTGTATAATATTATATTCTTCATCAAAACTATAAAATATTTAAATGAAAAAAATACTATTTCATGTTAGTGACTGAAAGAGATGCATTAGTAGGTCAAATTGTTAAACCAAAAACTATTTTAAATCCATGATTTTTTTCTAAGTAATATAAAGACATTATTGATTACATTATTATGCATGATATGTTAGAGCCCTTCCTAGTGGGGCCCATGCTGTGACTCCCCAAGCTCGCCTTCAATAGGCCAGGGGCTGGTGACTAGCACTGAGTAAGAATATTATTAATATGGGAGGAAGTTCCTATATAACTATACACATGAACACATCTTTAAGCCCACAAATGTTGAAATGTAAAAACCATTAAGGAACAAAATGCATGCATACAAATAAACCCAACTGACAGATTACAACAGAAGTAAAGTTAAAGAAAGTAAAACTGGCCTAGAATACAAGCCCACAAACACACGAGTCTGTAAACTACAAGGTGCAACATGTAATCACAATGAGGTACTGTGACTGATGCTCATACTTGTAGCAACTACTCGAACTGAAGGGAACTCAGAATGCTCGGTTTGATCTTGGTCTACTCTGGACTCCGTCAAAAGGCCACTCATCTTCAAAATACATGACATGTGTGGGAAAATCCCGTACATGGGTGGGTATAAAAATACTCAGTAGAGGACCCCAAAAATCACAATGAAATAGAAAAATAAAGTTACAATCAACTATACCCCATATATGTCTACTGAACATATAACAAGAGAAACAAAATCCAGATATACACAAAACTTAGCCAAGTACTATTGAGAAAATCCACACAATCGTAGACCCCTACTAAGGATTTAGATTGAAGGTTTCATGAAGCACTTGTCTGGGAGAACTCACTCCACTGTTCTATTAGCTCGAATAATTGTCCGTTTGAGAAGTATCATTCGTCTGAAAGGTCACGAGAGATAGATACACGCTTTTTTGGAGAACACACTCTTGACTGGGAAAAGATCATGATACACAGATGAGTATCACTATCAGGGCCTTGGGGGATACTGCGACTCATCTGGAATCACCTACTAAGTAGAGGATCAGTGTCCTGTAAGAGTTGTCATGTCAATACCTGACTCTACCTAGGGTCAATAATGGATAGGGGATCTCACTCTGTGCCTCTCGGAGGGATACCTGACTCTATCTCAGAATGTCCTGCTAAAGGGATAATAATCTTTTGGATGGAAATAATGCCTTACCTTCAAGGGAATGAGAAAAAAAGGCAACTAACCCAAATGAAACTTGTCTATGGAATGGTGGACAAGAGGTTTAATCCATGTTCTAAGATATACATGATGTGTAGTATGAGTCATACACAGTGTCTCACCCATAAGGTAGTGATGCCTCATCTTTAATGCAAAGATTTCTGCCACAAGCTCAAGATCTTGGGTTGCATAGTTCTGGTCATGTAGCCATAGATGGATCAAACCATAAGAAATTGCTTCCTGTCTTTGCATCAGGACAGATCCATGTCCGAGCCCTGATGCATCGTAGAAAACTATGTACTCGACACCCTCCTCCAGAAATCTCAAAATCGGGGCGCTCGTCAAACTCTGTCTCAATGTCTTGAAAGACTACTGGCAGTTCCTCATCCACATGAAGTGTTGTCACTTCCCAGTCAAGGTAGTTATCAGTGCTGATATCCAAGAGAAATCAAGAATGAATCTCCAATAAATTTCTGCCATCCCAAGGAAGCATCGTACCTCCGTTACGCTCCGAGGTGGATCCCACACTAACACATCCCCCACCTAGGATGGGTCCATAGCTACTCCATTTTTTGAGATGACATGTACATGAAAGTGGACCTCCTAAATCCAAAAATAGAACATCGAGATCTTCCCATATAGTTGGTGCTCTCGGAGTACATCTAGAACCATCTGTGGGTGACTTTCATGTTCTCCCTCTGATGCCGAGTACACAAGGATGTCCTCGATGAAGACCACTATGAACCGTCCCACGTATGGCTAGAAGAGCCAATTCATAAGACCCATGAACACCGCGAGGGAATTCTTCACACCAAAAGGAATCACCAAGTACTCATATTGACCATAGAAGCATCTAAAAGCCATCTTCAATATATCCTCATCTCATACTCATAACTAGTGATAACCTGACAGAAGTTAAACCTTCGATAACCATTGTGACCTTCTCCACTAATCAAAGAGGACATTAATCCTTGGCAGCGGATACTTGTTCTTTATTGTTTTCTGATTTAGGCATAGATAATTCATGCACAGTTTCAGTATCCCAACTGCCTTCATGGAAAACAAAACTGGGGCCACCGAGGGTGAAATGTTGGGTCTTACAAACCCCTTCCTCTACAAATACTCCAACTGCACCCTCATCACCTGATGTTATGTGGGAGACATTCAATATGTGGGTGAGGATATTGGTGTCACCCTGTGGTGTAAGTTAATGCAGAAGTCAATCTCCCTATGGGGAGATAATTCTAGAACATCATCGAGAAAGATGTCCTCATACTCCACCACTACTACTGTGAACATGAAGCTCACAACATATACTACTATGAGGTTAAATCTAGTCAACTTATGAGTGATCGGCTGAAACCTCCTATGCATGATCCCTTGTTGTATTTCATGGGACTCAATTTCACCGAAAAAGGAAAACCTCATCCCATCAGTGCAGAAACATTGCAATCTTTGACTAAACAAGTCAATCTGGGCATGGACTGAAGATAACCAATCCATACCGAGAATGACGTCACAAATCTTGAACGCTAACACCAAGGGGTTCCAACTTAAAATATTTCTTCCAAGGGTAATATCACAGTTTCTAAAAAGGTTTGTGATCACCGAGTCTCCTCCTGTAGGTGTCTTCAAGCGTAAGGGTTGAGTCAACAACTCTACAAGAATCTCAAGGTCTCACACAAGACATGTGGTGAGGAAGGAATGAATGCCACATGTGTCTATAAGTAATGATTCTAAGGTAGAGAAGACATATTATTGTACCTCAGATCATCCCTGGAGTCCCTGGGTCATACGCATCGACCACATGCAGCTATCCCCGCCCCTATCCGTTGGCTCCCGAAGCCTGGTGCAGACCTCTTGGGGGTGGTGGAAGAAGTAGATTGAAGCATCTTTCACCACCTATAGCTCTCAATAATCCTTTTCCATGTTTTCCACCTAGTAGGTCTGTCTACTCCACTCTCTACCTCTACCTCGGTGGTCCATCCACCACCTACCTATCAGCAACTCAACAGGTCGGACAATCTCTAGCGAGATGTCCCCTTTCAACACATGAGTAGCATCACCTCTCCCTAGGCTGACTGGATCTAGCCTAAGAGACCTGGAATGTCGATCCCCTATCATGGGTCATCATGTGACGTCTCCCACTTTCTGATCCCTATGCCTGACATCAGCTCCGTACTACCAAGGTCTATGCACTTGTCAGCCTACTGCTGACTGCATTCGGCTGTCTCGGCTCAGTCAAAAATCTCTCGATCACCAAGGTCCACTCGATCACTCTAGAATAAGATGAAATACATAAGGGCATGAAACTAGCTCAGATGTACCTTCGTATACCTTTCTATAAGGTCCAAACTCTGAAGTACTAGTCCTGGACCATATCCATCGAGTGCCTGGAGAGGTTGGTGAACCTTGATGAATAGTCAACTACTGTCAAACTACCTTACTAGAGCCGAAGAAGCTCCTGGATATGCACTGCTCTTATTGTAACTGGAGATAACTCCTCCCTAATGAGTTTCTCAAACTCCATCCACAAAAGAGTCTCCTCATCATGAGTCTGCATGGTCAGACTCCACTATCGTCCTACAGAACCCAAAAGAAGGCTCGCTTCTAGGAACACCATCTGGTCCGCTGGTGTCCTCACTAGATGAAAAACTATTGTCACCACCTCAATCTAGTCCTCATCTACCTAAGGGTTGGGCACGTATCTAAACTTAAGTGGTATCTATCTCTCAAAATCATGGAGCATGCTCAGTATGCGCCCCTATTCTGTCAGTTCTGTAGGTACCACAGGCATCTACACTTGTCGTGGTATAGAAGGTGCACCAACTAGAGGTAACACCTGGAGAACTGGTCCCTATATCGAATCCTCATCACTGGGGGGTGGGGGGTCATCCTTGTGAACGTGCTGCTGAATCCTAGAAGTTATGCATCGCGGAGCATCCTGTAAGGAAACAAGATATATCATGGTCAATGAGTATATCTAGATAGCTGACACAAAGAACATGGAAAACACAACATATTAAAATATGATGCATGTACCATGATTTTACTTCCAAACAACTGGTGTTTTTATGTACCAAGTCAAAAATCAGTTTATCAATGTCTCAGTGTATGGATACGTCGGCTGCCCACACCAACAATGGAGTCTATTGCTTGAATGCTGAGCTTGAAACACTTAACACTATTTCCCCAATCCAATCTCATATACTCTTGGTCCTAAGGTAGAATAGACCAATATTTTATACAAATCTATCACAACCCACCCCAGTGGGGCCTGTGATCTGACTCCCCAAGCCCGCCTCCAATAGGGCAGGGGCTGGTGACTAGAACTGAGTAGGAATATAACTAACATGGGAGGTATTGCCTATGTATATGTAAAAACGCACACATCTCCAAGCCCACAAATTCTAAAATATAAAAACCACTAAGGGAAAAAATTCATGCATAAAACTAAACCCAACTGATAGAGTACAACGAAAGTAAAGTGCAGAAATTAAAACTGGGCTAGAATACAAGCCCATAAAAACAAGATTCAGTAAACTACAAGGTCCAAACTATAAGAATAAAGAGGTACTAAGACTATTTCTCATAGTCATAGGAACAACTCAGATTGAAGGGAACACAAAATGCTCGGTTTGGTCTGAGTTTTCCCTGGACTCCGTCAAAAGGAGGATCATCTGCACAAGATAAAACACATGTGGGAAAAGCCTGTGCATGGGTGAGTATAACAATACTCATTAGAAGATCCAAAAAAAAAAAGAAAAGTAAAGTCACATTCAGCTCTACCCCATATATATCTACTGAACATATATCAAGTGAAACAAAATCCAGATATACTCAATACTCGGTCCCATAGTCTAGAGACTTGTCACACAACTGCATACCCCTAGAAAAGTTCAGTTAGAAGGATTTGAGAAGCACTTGTCTGGGAGAACTCACTCCACGATTTTGTTAGCTCTGATAATCATCTGTCCGAGAAGTACTGTGTGTTGGGAAATGTCACGAGAGATAGATACACTCATTTCAAGATAATACAATCCTGATTGGAAAAAGATCACGATAAATAGATGTGGATCACTACCAGGTCCTTGGTGGATACCACGACTCATCCAAATTCACCTAATAAGTTGAGGATCAGTGTCTTGTAAGAGTAAACATGTCGATACATGACTATACCTTGGGACAATAATGGATAGAGGATCTCACTCCAGTCCTCTCGGAGGGACACCTGACTCCATATTTAAAATTCCAGTTAATTAAATCATACTCTTGTGGATGGAAATGATTCCTAACCTTTAGGGTAATGCAAAAAAGGGAACTAACCCAAACAAAACATGCCCAAGGAATGGTGGAAAAGAGGATAAAGCCATGTTTTTGGATATACACAGTGTGTAGTATGAGTCACACACCGTGTCTCACGACTCTGGGTACTGCCCATGTGAAACGGCCCGAGTCAGAAGGAACATTCTGTTTAAAATGTTAAGTACACGGTGTATAGTACGGACCACACACCGTGTCCATGTAACTGGGGTTACCTCCATGTATGCGGTCATGCGCACATACATAGTTTCAACCCATGTGTGCTATCCCATGTAATCAGTACATGGGGTAGCCCGTGTAGCTGGCGTGGTTTAGCTGTGTGGTGGAGTACATGACTGTGTACCCACCCCGTGTCCATGTATCAACCGAGATACACGTTGAATCTTATGATGCCGAAGCTGCCATGCTGCGTAGAGAGTATACGCCGTGTCGCGAGGCCGTGTAGTCCTTCTCGTGTCCGTGTATTTTTAAAAATACACACCGAACTTCAGGAAGGGCCCAAAATACATGTGACAGGGGTCACACGCCGGGTGGCACCTGTCTGAATCCCAACACCATAGCTGCCACAGAGCCATTCCAATACGGCGTGTTCTTCGGAATATATGCCGGGTTGATCAAAAATTTCAAAAAACGACATATGTCATTGACGCACCCTTGTTTCTCATCCAATATTTCATCCGAACGACATGAATCTCATGATCTGAGGTCTCCCTACCATGCCATCAAAGTTTCATAAGGTTTCGGGGGTTCGATCAGCCCTAGAAACTCGTTTCGATCATCCATACGAAGAGAGGTCTAAGAATGATTTCTCCGGAACCATGTTGTTTTGTATTCCTCCATCTTTGGCGCACCTCCAATATTTTTTCATGATGCCAGATCTCTAATTTGAGATCATTTCATTTCAAAAAAGATGTGCAACGATCTCTTTTTCATAACCCTGTGAAGAACGCGAAGAACACAGGGTTGAAAAGAAGGAAGAAATCAATAAACAAATGAGGAACACACCTTCACCATCATTCATAATGGCATAAATCCGCTCCCATTGATAGGTTTAACAAGTGAATCCAAATGATAAACAAAAGTTCATCATAAAATCAATTCTCGAATCAAAACCCCAAAAGAAACAGAAATTGACACCCTCCCGCAAGAACACCCAATCCACGGATCACCCTGTTTATGGGTTGATACGCTTTCATTCTTTAATCCAAGAACAAGGAAGAGTAGAATAGAAATAACAACCCATACATCAATTTAGTTGAATAATGATCACTTTAACACATTAGTTTGTGAGGTTCATCGAGTCTGAATTGCATCGATCGATTGCGTCGTCGTCATCTGCTAATGGGTTCTCCTCTAAAGCTCCAATGGAAATCCAAAATTCATAGGGTTATGCATATAAACATAAGAAAATGATATAAGAAGGTATTTCTAATGGAGGACTTGGTAATTATGTAAAAATAAAACATTTAAAATAAATAAATTGTCAATTTAGTTTATTACCTTTAAAAGGTTAAAAAAACCATCTTTTGCAGCCGACCTATGCCAGTCGATGTTAGGCCCTGCCTAATGTAAAGTTTCTTCTCTGAATGCAGTGGTGCCCTTGGATTTCTGATATGGGTACCCATTTCATTTTTTTCCAACTATTATTAGAAAACCACTCATGCATCCTGTTTAAAAGTTTAATTTATTTCAAACATTTATTTTGGGTACTCCAGGCCTCTGAATCACAAGTTGTTGAAAATAATGGTCTCAAAATATTTTCCTATAATATATAAAAATAATACACAAAAAAATGAGACATTACATGATATGTAAAAAAATTGATGAATGGGATGAGATTTATTATATTAGTGGAATTAAAATTTCAGTGCTTTCCAAAAGAGATTTGTTTTAATTTTTTAGACTCTATTGATCCTATACCCTATTCTATAATGCATTAATGAAAGGAAATGATTATTACTATTTCATATGTCAATTACATATTATGAATTCTTTCTAGATGAGTATTTTTATTTTCAAAATTAATAATGAAGAATCTGTAAATTTAATAACATTTTCATGTTAACTAAGTTAAATATACTAAAGGTAATGAAATTATGTTGATAGAAGTAATGGAATTTGGTATGAAATTTCTGATGTTTACATTTAGAACCTTGTTAAATCAATGTTATAGTTTTTTTTAAAATGATTGAAATGTTATTGAGTTGTGTGGTTATCTACCAAATATTGGATAATGGTATCAAGAATAGTTCATTTCATCGTATCATGTTCATGAGATGGATATTTACCAGAATCCAATCAAGAAAGGATAATAGAAAAATCATGTTGTTGGTTTCTTGGTTATACTATCATAATATTTTAGAAATGTTTTATTGTGTCGGGTGATTATGTTTAGTTAATAATTTTTTAACTAATGTGAATATGTTAAAACACCATTGTAGATATTTTTATTCATCCAATTCCAGAATTATGTGGTGGGGGTCATAATTATTATGGCCAAAATAACGTTCAATTTTGGGAAGAAAGAAACATTGACTGATGATTTAATTCAGAATAAATTAGTTCAAAATTCATCTTATATGCACCTATTACATCATAATAGTGTAATTTCCTTGACCCCTCTTTGTTATCTATCTAGTTCAAATGTTATATTAATATTACTAAAAGAACCATGTTAAAATTTCTATATTAAAATATTGAATTATATTGTAAAAATAAGGAATGTTAGTGTAAATTTTTGATGCAATGTACCAAAATGTGTAAAAGTAGTTTTAAAATAGGGTTGATTAATTTTAAAATCATCATGTTAGTATATATAATGTAAATTATAAAATATGATATTTTACTTTAAAATATGGAATTTGAGCATTAAAATTTTTATTATATGAGATAAAATTTGAAGTATTAGTGTTATAATATACATTTTTATTTTCAAATTTTATAATTATAGATAAAAAATTTAGATTTTTACTATTCAAATGTGTCATCATATTGTTAAATTACAGATGAAAAATTTTAAATTCTTCATGATAGAATGTGGATGTTGTGTTAAATGGTGGAACCTTGTTATTAAATTCATTATGGTTTATAAAAAAACTATAATTTTAAAATTTACAATTTGAGTGATAAAATATGGAATGATAGAGTTAAAATGTGGGTTCCCTTTGTTAAAAAGATAAATTGTTATGTTAAAATCATTATATTTAATGGAAAATAGATTCATGTTAAAATTTGGAATGTAAGTGTATAAATATGTCATTTTAGTGTAAAAATATAGAAATATACTATAACTATATATATTCAATTGAAAACATTCCAGAATATATCTATACTTTTAGGGTCAAGATCTGGATTCATGGTGTAAAATTGTTGATTCCCAATATAAATTTTTGAATATTGATGTAAAATACCATAATATCACCAATTGAAATTTTTGAATGTTAAAATGAGTATTTCTGATGTCTAAATAGGGATTTATAGTATTAAATAATGGTATTTAAGTTTTTACATCTAGATTGTTATATTAATTACAATATTTTTTATATTTATATTATTAGTCTTAATATAGAGATTCCCTATTTTCAAATATGGATTCATAGATAAAATTTTTAAAAACATAATGTAAATTAACTTAAAATATTTATTTTAGATGCCCATATGCTAAAATGTGTATTGATAGTGTTAAATTATGGATGATCAATGTTAATTTTTATATTATTAGTATAAGTTTCTATATGAAAAACGTTAAATACCATAAACATATTATTTGAATGTGAATATTTTAACATTTGTAATCTTGATATAAATACTTAGATTTATAGTGTCAATATTTTAGAATTTTAGTGTTACCGTATAGATTTTTTAATTGAGAAGTTTACATTTTATATATTTAATTTCAATGATAAAATATAGATTCTCAATATTAAAATCAAGATTCTTAGTGTTCAATTATAGATTCTCAATGTTAATTTTGTGAATCATGATGTTAAATACCATAAATGCCTAATTTTAGAAGCCCATATGATAAAACCTATATTTATAGTGTTTAATTTTGGATCCTCAGTGCTATATTGATTATCCGTAGTATTAACTTTAAAATACTAATGAAAAATAACATTAATGACTCAATTGAAATTCCCATAGGTCAAAATGTCTATTTACACTGTTAAAACATTTAATTATAGTGTTATATTGTTTAATTTTACCATTATCATATTTTTTTTAAAATTAAAAAGATTACTTCTTATATATACAATGTCAATTTAAAAATATGGATGATAATTGTGAATTTAGAGAAGTTTCATGTTAAATATATTGAAATCCACAGTTTAGATTACCATAATCTAAATTGTGCACTTTTAGCATTAAATTTTGGATGATCAGTGATAAAATATATATTTTCAGTAATACTTTCAATAATATTGATGTTAAATAACTTGAATGATTAATTATAAAGACACATTTATTAATATTATATTTCCTAGTGGTAAAATATAGAATAACAATGTTAAATTTTGGAATATTGGTGTCTCTAATTATATTTTCCTATTTAAAAGAATACATATTTATATCAGTAATTTCAATTCTAAAATATGGATTCTTAATGTTAAAATCCCAATGATGAGTGTTTATTTCTTTAATCATGATGATAAATACATATAAAGACACATTTTAAATTCCATATACTAAAATTTATATTCCCATTTTTATGTTGATGATGATTAATGTTAAATTATATATTCTTATTATTAATCCTGATAATCCAGAAGTTATATACCTTGAAATACATATTCAAAATTCCCAAATGTTAAAATACGTATGTCCAATGTTAAAACATTGAGTTAAATTAAAAAATATAGAGCTTAATTGTCATTATCTGCATTGTTTAAAATAAAAGAATTTTGTTTATATCTATAATTGTAATGTTAAAATCCAAAATCTCAATGTTAAAACATAGCTACCATGTTTTACTATATAGATACCCATGGTTAAATTGTGGATTCTTAGTGTTAATTTCTATTATATAGATGTTAACTACATTTAATGACTCCTTTGAAATGATGATATGTTTTTATGTGTCCTTATAAAGTTAAGAAATGGAATTTTAGTGTAAAATGGTCGAATTATAGTGTTAATGTCAAGATTGTTTAATTGATAAAATTAATTTTGATATCAAAATTTTTTGTGATATGATCTTGTTTTGTAGTGTAAAAATTCTGATGCTCAGTGTTATATTATGGTTGATCTATTTTAATTTCAACATGATTGATGATAAATAACATGAAATTCTAAATTTATATTCCTATATTAATAAATGTGTATTTATAGTGTCAAAACCTAAAATGATGGCGTTAAATTGTGTAATTTGAGTGTTACCAAATGGATTGGTGTTGTTGATTTTTGGATTTCTCAATTAAATAGAATTATTCTAGATTGAGGAACCCCATTATTAAAATATCTATAATCAATATATATTATATAACATTCAAGTTTTTTATGATGTATAATTGAACCGTGTCAATGGGAACCCGCTTCATATTTTCTATGTTCAAGGTATTTCATTAAAAAAATCTTTTACTGTTGAAATAAAAATATTTTATCATATTGTGAAGGTATAAATATAGGATTATTGAATTTCATAATATAATTTATAGGATTTAAAAGACAAATATGAGGTGATAGATTAAGTTGAGGATGACGAATATGAAGAAGAAGAGGTGGAATAAGTGGAAGTTATTGTGGAAGATAAAGTAGAGGTGGATAAAGCTATCATTGATACCAGAATGGGAGGTTCATATTTAGAATCTAATTTAATAAGGTCATAGGGATTAAAAAAACATTTGTCATGCTACATTAAAAATCCCAAAAAAAAGCTGAAATGACCATAAAATAATGGTTTATGAGTTTTTATCCATGAGAAGGAATCCTAGTACTAAAGAGCGGTCGACTAATATCATATCCATATTTTAGAAAAAAATTAAATGTTCACTAAAATTAATTTTATATAGTTATGGAAAATGGTTTCAATAAAATGTTATTCTCGTATTGTATAATTTCTAACTGAACAACAATGTCTTTCATTGGGCCTCATGGAAAGGGGAATCAAAAAGGGTTTCATATAAATCCATTATAATAAACTATTTTTCTGAAACTAATCATTAACATATGAATGAAAATATCACAATCCTATATGGTAACCATGATTAAATAAAATATTGATAATGATAAAATATTTTCTAGAGTACTGACTAAACACATATTTGATTCATTAATTGTGGTACTAATTTTATGCATATATTATTGTAAAAATATAATTTTTATTATTCTTTATATATTATAATAATATATTATTATTGGATAAAATTATATCATGCCGAGAAGAGTGAAAAGGGACTGATGTTTTTATTTAATTCATGTCTTATATTCATATATAAAATATTTAATTGTTTATATTTTTTTCACACTTTTGAAAATTCTAAATAGGTTTTATATTGTCCCAACATACACAAATGGAATAATATGTTCAAGAACCACATGGTAGTAATTCCCAAAAAAATTAAAAGAAAAAACTATCTAGTTTGATGGAAAATAAAATTACACTCCATTCCATTTTTTTGGTTACCAAAATACTTCTCAGAAAATAAGTCGTTGTGTTTTTTCGTTCTTGGTTTTAGAGATAGGAAAAATGATGCCTGTAATAATTAATTTATACTTATTATTACATGATATTACATTAGGTTCACTATATCATTTCTTGTTATTAGATTGAAAATTGTTGGTTAAAGTATGGTTTCCCATCCCAATTCTTCATTTCTTGTCTACGATTTACTTCATTCAATAAAAATACAAATGGTTCACACACTGATAACTAGTAATATACCTACTTTACAATGGCCAATGATCGATTGGGGGTTTAATCCCAATAACCAATAGGAACTCATATAAGTTGAGTTGATGGAAGGTTGACCCCATTGTACCCATTGGGGCAATTATTTCCTATTCATAGACACTCAATTATATTTATGATATGTTGGTGAATCTCTTAAAAATACTGATATAGAATACATAACCATAAAAAATGAACAGGTGTTGAATTTTTATATTTGTAATGGGTATTGTATTAATTTTACAATATGAATGTATTTGAGGTTCTTTATCTATTTCCCATTATTTATTATCATTGGGTATTAGTTAATTGTATGAAGTCATATAGCCAAGCCCTCTTGAGTATACTAGAATCTTGGGAGGTGATTGGAATTTTGAGGATGATATTGAGCCTTCATGACGAATCTTTTATACCTTGGTTATAATAGGAATAAAAAACCTTGAAGTTTTTTTTATTTTTTGATACATGTATACTAACATCATGTGAAAATGACATATTGAGGGAACCTAAGCACCATGTACATTACTCAAGATTTAGGAATAATTCCTACATATATTACTTATTATATGAAATATATTCATTAAATTTTGATCTATCCTCATCCCAATGATGGGTGGTGATAGGTTATTACTATACATTATGGTTATTTACCCTCATAATTACCAAAATGAGAATTCAATTTGGACATTCCTTATAAGGAAATAGCCTTATAAATTTCTCATTCTAGTTATTTTATACTATAATTCACATTATTACATTCCCAGGAATATTTTCATTTTAGATTTTTGAAAAATTATGAATAACTCTTATATAGTAAACATATAAATTTAAAGTGGATACTTATACCTAGTATCCATTTTTTTTCATAAACCTAACTTTATAAAAACATGCTTTCTTTTCATTATCAATCTTCAAAATTTTCACATTTTTCTCATACTTGTATAAATTATCCCTTAAAATATATAAAAACATTTGAAAACAAAGTATGATAAATAATTCATAGTAATAGAAATAAAATAAAGGATTTTTTTAGACTAGTGATTTCCCATAAAAAAATTTTCATAAAAATATACATTTTTACCCCAATGAAGGAATCATATTTTCAAAAAGATCATTATCTTATAATTTGAAAATATATAAACTTTCATGAAAAAACTTAAGTAAGAATATAATATATAAGTAGGTTTATTGGGATATCATTTTCCATATCACCCTGACAAATGGAGCAACCAATATGGCTAACTTCCAACTTAGGCGTACCCAATAAATTGAAGGTCATAACAAAACCACCATTATATGGGTTTGTCATGGAACCCCCATCACTGGATAATAATAGAACCACCAATCATTAGTTTATCACAAAATCTCCATTTATTGTTTTATAAAATAACCACCCATCATTATAAACAATTCCAAAGAACCATAAAATAATCATAAAACCTGATATTTTTCATCATTAAACACACTTTGAAGAAAATAATAATTCTATTTTGAAATCACTCATTTAGAAGAAGTGCACACATATAATGGAATTTTTTTTCATTAAATGTAACCATATAGAGATATAAATTAATGTTAAAAATAATAAGGTTACAAGAATGTGTAAATTTTTGTTCATTCCATATAAAATTGATATAATAACATAGAAGTGGATTGAAATGGTATTAAATAATATACATACATATAAATGATCCAATGCACCATTTTTTCTAACATTAGGTTTATTTAATTGATAAGAGGTTAATGATAATTGTTTATATTTTTTTATCAGTTTCTATGACTATCATTAAGTAGTCATATTTTATTAAATATTATGTCCATATGTTAGATACAGAAAATTAAAAAATATATAATATAACTATTAATGTATGATTTAACCATAAAAACATTTTTATGACTAGACTTGAAGGCAGTAAGGGAAAATAAATATTCATTATCCACAAACATGGTTAACTGCCATAATCTGGACCGTGGTTTTGTTTCCTTGAATATTAGGATGTAAGAAAAGGAATGGATATAATATATTTCATAAAAACATAAAATTAGAGTATATAAATTATATGAGAGTTGTTATTCTATTATGCTGGACGGAGGTGAGTAGAAAGAAGAAAAAGTAAAGAAATTAAGAGATGCAGTTTAAGAATGATGCCTCCAGATTATCACCTCTTTATTGGACCACATTAGGATCTCAGAATCCATCTTTCATTGAGAAAAGAAACAAATTGAAATGGGAGAAAGAGGGTAGGAGAGTAATTTTAAGATATTTTTAGATCTACATCCCTTTTGAGGAGAAATGGGTTGATGAGGATTGGTATTTATACTTGAGTAGGTGTTGTTTGAAATGATTAAATAATAATTATTTAATATTTAATTCCAAACACATTTTTATGTCATTAATTTCAAAAAAAAATAATAATAATGATAATTAATTTTTTAAAACGTTTTTATGGTTGAGAAACACATCAACCACCCATTTAATGCTTCAGTTATTAGGTATTTTACACCTTTTCCTTTAAACTTTAATCTATTTTATTATTTAACCTATATTGTGGTAATTTTTTTAACGAGTATACATTTTTATGCGTAAAAAACAAAATGACATTAAAATATAATATAAAAATTTTGATTCCCAATTTTTAATCATTTTTACCAAATTAAATTCATTTAATTGGAAAAATTAAGTTTAAAAAAAATACACATAGACGCGATGAAAAATATTGTTTTCTAAAAGTATATTTTTCATGATAAAGATGATTTTATATTAAATATTTGAATAGTAATAATCATAATATTAAACTAAATAAATATTTAATGGAATATAATCTATAATTATAATTTTTAATATTCCTAAATATGGATTATTTTAATTAATTAAAAATGAGAAACATTTTTTATTGTAAAATATTTTTTAGTAAAAAACTGTATTTAAGCACTAAGATAAATTTATTTGAAAATGAAATATTAATTTTATTAACATTAAATTATGTGTAAGAAATATAATTTAATAATTCTTATGTTACATGATTCCATATTCAAAAAATAATATAAAATTTATATTTTTTTATTTATTGAAATGACATGACATTTATACAAAAAAATCTTTATTTTTCACGATTCATTGAAAAATTATTCTTTTAAAAAATATTTCAAAAATTTTTCCATGGATAATTTTGAAATTATTAATCCAAAATTTAATATATATTTTTCAAATTAAAATTATTTTATTGAAAATTTAATCATTTAAATATAACCATTTAAGTAATTAGTTTAACAAAAAATTCCCTTTTTTAATTGAAGAGTTATTTAATATTGAATTTATCTATTTAATTGAATAGTATAAAAAATATATTCTAATGATTCAGGGGGTGTTACATTCTCCCCCTTATATAAATTATTTCATCACAATTTTATTCACTTGCAGCATAGTTGGGGATAGTTCTCCCTTATAGTATTTTCAGATTTCTATGTTTCTTCTTAAACCATATGGTTTCTCCACAAAAATGTAACCTGGTGAATTTACCTATACCACAATACATTTTCCCTTTAATTAACAGTTTGAATACTTTTTTTCTAATATTAACGGTTCATTTTCAACCAATCTACTTCAAGTAACATAACATGAGATGAATCTAGCACATATTTTCTTAACATCAAAACATTAGAGACTTTGTGTACCTAGGATAATCATGGAGGCAAAGACAGTTTGTAGAATCTGATCCAACATTCTCCAAGATTTCATATGGTCTATTGGACCTTGTATATAACATTCTCTTCTTTCAAAAATTCATAACACTTTTCCATTGAGATAATTTAACAAAGATATGATCAACTACAGTAAAATAAAGCCATTTCCTCCTACTAATTTCATAACATTTACTTCTTCTCTATGTTTTACTCTTTTGTTAATGAATAATGTTTCCCTTACCAGTCATTTTTTCTACTAATAATGGACCCATAAAATTTCATCCACCTACATTATCCCAAAATAATGGAGTTCAATAACGTATTCCATATATTTCCTCTCAAAGTACAATCTGTATACGAGAATGAATACTGTTATTATTAGAACAGAAAAATGAAATATGATGATCTTAAATTCACTTGAAATCCATATAACAATATAAAATCATGTCTTAAAATGTCTTAATTGTTCGTTCATACTATCCATTAAAATTAATATGAAAATCAATACTGAAATTAAATTTATTTATCTACATCTTCTGATGGAATTTCCAGAAATTGGATAATAATAATATAAAATGGCGAAATAAACTTTATGTAACTAGAATATCTTCTTAATATATATTTTATTAAAATGATATGAAGATATTATATCATTAATTGGATGTAAATGTGAAAAATTAGTTATTCGGTCAAAATTAATCCAAATTGCGTTATTCACTTGAGGAGTCTTTGGCAATCCCACTACAAAATCCAATGTTATATTTTCCGATTTCCACTCAAAAATTGGAAACAGATAAATCATCCCCTTAGTTAATTATTTATCTACATTTACCTATTTTCAATTCAAATATCTCATTTTAAATTCATCATTGTGTCTTTTTATTCTATCCCACCATTAAAAATATGGAAGGTCACTTTACATCAATATTATTCGAGGATAAATGGAAAAAAGGGAACTATGAAATTTATTTAAAAAATACTTATTAAATATGGAATCCCAGGTCACACAAAACTCATCGCAAATAATGAAACATAATATTTAAGAACATTATATTTAGGTGATCTTTCCTTTTCATTATTTCGGTATTTTTCTCTAACTCATGATCTTTCTTCTATTCTTGCATAATTCTAGTTGACATAGATGATTGCACTAAAACATGAAAAAAATAGAGTATGTTCCTAAACCTATAAATTATAGGCAAAAATTAATCAAATCATTAAACAAAGATTTATTTTCTAAATGTTACATGGATTTTGTAGCATCATTTTTGGATTCAACGTTTCATTCATTTTTTTTGTATTTTATAAGATTACACATGATTGTAAAATTATTATCCTATATATATTCAATACATATTCTATATATCAAAGTCAATTCATTCTATGTAAATATATAATTTAATCTTTTATGATCAATATATATTCCACACTTAGATCCATATAAATTCTGTATCCAAATTTTTAATGAATAAAACATTAGTAGCTAATTCTGATTCATGTGTAATATATTTTTTCTCATGAGGTTTTAATTAAAATGATGTTTAAGTAAATACCTAATCATTATATATTAGGAAATAACCAACCCCATTTAAATAATCATCACCTTATATGAAAAAATCACAATTTATTGAGGGACAAGGAAAAACTCTAAAATTTACTAATAATATTTTTAATTCATTAATGAAAATATTGAATTCTTTTGTATTGATTAATTCTACTCCCTTTTGAGTTAACATAGACAATGGGATAGTCAACCGAGAAATATTTTTAACAAACCATTGGTAAAATCCAACTAATCCAAGAAAACATTGAATATTAGTATAATTTTGGGGACATGGACAATAATCAACTACTTTTTTTGTGAGATCACCAATAATACCTAATTTAAATATAATGTTGCCATTGAAATAATTTTTTTTGAACAAAAAATAAGATTTTTCTAAAAAAATTAATAACTTATTGTTATTATGTGTTTGAAGTATATTCATTAAATGTTTTTCCTGATCCTAATAAATTTTTGAATAATTCAAAATATCATTAATAAAAACTACCACAAACTTATCCAAATATTTATGGAAGACATTATTAATATGATATATAAATATAGTAGGGTAATTTTTCAAACTAACTGGAATGACTACAAAGTCATAATGATCATATGTAGTATGAAATTCAATCTTCAAAATATCTTCATCCTTAACATTCAAAATATAGTTCCCTAGACTGATATTAATGTTTTAAAAGTTATGTACACCCTGTAGTTGATAAAAAATCACTTATAGAAGGAAAATGGTACTTTTTATTACCAGTGATGTTATTCAATTATCTTTAAAATAATTACTATAGAACCATATTTCATTAAAAAATAGATAACCCTGTGGTGATTTTCTATCCTAAATAAAATGATTATCTGGAAACTCATACAAGTGATATTTTAGATCCAAAAGTGTTTAATTTTCCATTTGATATGGGGGTTTTGAAATAAAATAATCAGCAGGGACTAATTAAACAATCAACTCAACCTATTGATTAAGACTAACCTCAGTCAATTCATCATAAAACATTAATGTATTCATTAACTACTAGAACATAACTAATATGATTAGTAATATTTTCCTCAATGATATATTCTATGTAATATTCAATTACATTTTAATTAAATTTCTCTACTTCTGGGTAGGTTATTAAAGGCATGATATCATTTAATTTTTTTTCTTATATCTACAATCTTTCTTATCATGATAAACAAAAAGACAATCCTTATTTAATAAAATATTTAACCTAACTATGGGTAGTCCAACAAGATTAGATGGGATGACCATTCAGTCAATTACAATTAAAATATTACTGTAAATAATATTTTCTTTATTACACCCACAAATAGTTTTCACCAAATGTTCTATCAATATTTCTTTATGTGATATTATAAGTAATATTGAAAATTTCAAAGAATTGAAATAATTTTAATTTCTTGATTCAATCAAGGTAATGGAATAATTTGTATTGAAAAGTAACATACCTATCTTCAATTAATTTGATGGCCCCAAATCTATCGTATTAGTATAAAATTAAATTTATGTACCATTCCATTACAAATAATGTTGATTCCCACCCCTCCCCCATGAGTGACTAAATTTTTACAAATAGAATATTAATGTCCAAAATCATTGCAATTGAAAAAAAATTAATAACATCTTTTCATTATTTTCCAGCTAACATTCCATGTAGTCATGAGACACATAACCAAAAATTCCATATCAAAATAATTTACCACATTAATATATACATTTCCCAGGGTGATTCTTAAAACAATTTTCACCAAAAAAAATATTATCAACTTACTTCCAAATTTCATGAATAATTCTTCTACAATGAATACCAACATAAATGCTTCATATTATTACCATGATGAGGAATATACATGAAATAAAACACCATAACAACTTTTTTTCATAAAAAAAATGTTCCTCATAACTTTTAAAATCACTTGTAAACAATTATCTTCATAAATTTTATTTCAAAATATAGTAATGTCTATAAATTTTACTATTAA
Source organism: Viscum album (assembly GCA_963277665.1). Lineage (NCBI taxonomy): Eukaryota > Viridiplantae > Streptophyta > Magnoliopsida > Santalales > Viscaceae > Viscum > Viscum album. The sequence continues at coordinate 235,957,851 of OY728158.1, forward strand.
TTACCTCAACAAGATCAAGAATGTACCTATCCAGTATTATAAAATTTTATTCATATGCTTCTATAGAATCTCCATCCTTTAATCATTATTTGATGATTTGTTTATCCATTTTTAGTTTTAAAATCATTGAAAAATATATTTTTTCAAAAAAAAAACTCTTAAAATAATCTCATTCAATAACATCAATATAATATTTTTATCTTGTATTCTTAATTAGAGGACACAATATATCAGCTTCACCTTTAATAAAATAAAAATATTGGGTTAATTTTTTGAGTCTAGTACATCCCATGAATTTGAATGTATTTTTTAGAGAATTTTCCATCCTTTGGATACCAATGGATCTATGGTTCCACTGAATACTGGATGATGATGCCTTATAAAATTCTCCACTACATAAATATTCCTATGTGGTATATTTTATACTCTTTTTCAATGACACATCTAATATTTATAGCTTGTTTCATCTAATCATTTACTATGAAAAATCATTTTGTTTCGATTCCAACCATACCAAGATTCTGATTTGTAAAGATGTTTTCCTCTCAATGCCTTCCAACCACAGCTACCATGTTTCCCCTTGGGAAATCTATTCCAAACAAACAAATACTAAGCAAAGAGAAATGGTAATAATAAAATTATATATCATTTCATGATGACTATAAATTAAAACACATTTATGGGTCGTATACTAACATTATCTAAGCCTATAATGTTATCTAAACAGTTATATAATACAAACTATACAGACCCAACCTTTAACATTTCATATTATACCGATTTTAAACTAGAATTCACATCACTACATTCAAAATAATATTATATAATTATATTATTATAGAATTAAAATTAAATATTACATTGGAAACCCACATATTACAAGTGAATACTTATACACTGTGTCAGTTTTTCCACCAAACAAATATTTTTTATAAAAACCATTGTTTATTTAAATGATTAATCATCAAAATTTCCCCCAAGATCTTATCATTATATCTAATATCCCTTAAATCCTATGGAAAACATTTTAAAACTTTTAAAGATCACTAGTTTTCACTAATGTAACACCCCAAGATTTCATAGTACATTATTTCTTCAAAATAATTCAATAACTTGCACCACACGCAACACCGAGTTCAAGCGCACCCCGAATTACCAAACTAGCTGTTCAAAAGAATTTATGAATAATATTAACTAAATTTTGAACTTTATATAATTATTATAATTTTATAATCCATATTATGAGTTTCTTAGACATAATGAAAAAAAATAAATTCATTTTTTTCAAATAAAAGAAGTATTATTTTAAAAATGCAATTTTACGACCTTTTAATGGCGAAACCTTTTTTAAATATAATATTTGAAACTTTTATATATTAAATTTGAAAAAATAATCTTCTTATTTAGAATAAGGATATAAGAATTTAGTTTCAATAAATTTTTGGTGTTTTTCTGATAACTTTCATATATGGGTGAATAGTAAAAAATACTATATTTTAACTGAAAACAACTTTTTTAATAAAAATAATTTGTAGTGTTAAATTATAAATTTTAATGGTTTGGAAGTACAAATAGATTATATTTTTACCATTTAATCCAATGTTATTCATTGGAAATAATTTCACTTTGAAATTTAAGATAAACAAGTATCAATCTTTTGTGAGTTATTATTTCTTAAAAACACACTTTTTGGTTTTGATAATGGGAATTAATTTTAAATTAAGAAACGAAACTTCTATGTTTTTAATTTTGTAAAATAGACATAATTTTTGAATTCAGAATATCAAAATTATCTTAGGGTGAAATTTTGGTATTTTTCTGAAAACTTACAATTTTTGATAAATAATGAAAAACATTGAGTTATTGTTTAAAACCAACTTTTTATTTAAATAATTATTTATTTTATTTAAATTTATTTTATGTTAAAATAGATATATAATACCTATATAAGTTTAATATAATTCATTTGATTCAGTTTATAAAAATTTTAGATATATAAAAATTTAATTGAACCTTTTACCGTCTTTTACCCACTCCTAGGAGCATTTGTAAATTTAAATAAAAATTAATTTTACCACTTCTGTGAGTTAAATTTCAAAAATACAAGAGACACAGTTGATATCAGTAATTAAAATTTGGTTCAATGAGATGAAAATAATTTTTTGGTGAATAGTAACTTTTAACTTTTATTTACCACAGTTAAAAATAAATAGGGAAATTAAAGGTAAAAATGATATTATTATTACCCTAAAACATGTCCTAATTCTATTAGATAAGGGTAATTAGACAAAAAAAAACCTTAGGAATAAAATATGATCCTTTAGGCCTACTTGTATTATATTAGGACATTTATTATTATTTAATTCAAAGGAGAGTTAAAAGTGTTAAATTCATGGTTTAATAATTAAACCCTTTTTAATATAGGGTTACACATAAGATAAATTCGACTATAAATATTCATTAGAAATATAAAACAATTTCCTATATAATGGTATTTTATTTATATTATTTAGACATTAAATAATTTAACTTAGTTATGACATAATGATGATGCAGTAATTACCTAATTAATGAAATATTAAAATATTTGATATTATAAATATCCAAATAAATGTAATTTGAGACTTTTTTATGAATTACACTAATTTTATAGGTTAAAATGACATTTTTGGGTTTATTATATAAATTTTTTTCGAAGTAATAATGTTGTAATGAATTTTCAAAAACAAAATACCAAATAGTGTCAAAATTGACATAAAAGAGTTTTTAAAAAAAATATTATATTATTAATTGGTATTCTATTCCAAAAAATGTAAGATTCGTCCAAAGGGATTAAATACTATTATATATGTCATTAATTAACCACTTGGTGTTCTCTTGGAAGTTTTTAGTATGTTTATTAACCATAAAATATAAAAATACAAAGAGACATGGTAAATGTAAAACTATTTAACTAAGAATTAAATATTCAAGATATGGTTAATATAGTGACCCAAACCGGTCTAAAACCTATTGGTTGAGTTATTTTAGACCCTTACCCACCTTATCCTTTGAATAATACATTTTTGAGCCATTAAAAACTGAAAATTATTTTATTATAGAATAATATTTTTAGTTTTTCTTAAGGTGCCTCTCACCCCTCTTATAAAAGGGCACTTATCCTTCTCTCAAATTCACATCTCCAAAGCCATTTGTCTCAGCCAAACCTGGCCCAAATATCCTCTCAACTATCCTAAATTTATCCTAGAGGCCTTCGTTTGATAAAAAAACCAACCTAAAGAGTTCTTTTGATCAAATCCAAAGGAATAACCCGAAGAAGAGGTAATGATTTCACCACCCTCTTTCAAGTTCTTTTCTTCTTCCACTTACTCTTTCTTTGTTATTACCATACCAAAATAATAACTCCAGTACCTTATGTATACTATGATGTTATTATAAATATTTCACAAACATATTCATTATTTTATCAATCCTATGAATGATAATTTCATCATGCATGAGTACGTACGCTTTACCGTCTCCACGCCATGGTGTAATTTGTTATTCAACACTATTTTATTTGGATGGATATAATGATGAATAATATGTATATAAATAATGAAAATAACATGATAATGTCTCTATAAAATTAATATACCATCCAATTCTACACCTTTAAGGAAATTATATTATCGCTCGTGGGTACGTACGGATTACCGTCTCCACGACGCGATGAGATTCATTTCCAGGTTCACTATTCATCGATGCTTATAAAAATATATATTACTAATAAGTTTTTAATATAGGAAATAATAATGTTACTATAGATATATAAATAAATAAATAAATAAATAAATAAATAAATAAATAAATAAATAAATAAATAAATATATATGTATTTATGTACTTACACATATCTTATTCACTTACTTCCGTTCAATACGATATGAAAACAGAAACAATGTTTATGTGTACGTATGGCCTACCGTCTCCATAAACGGTGTTTTCAATTATATATATATATATATCTATTATAAATATTTATATTTTAAATATTTATGATTTATAAATCAAGGTTTATTTTCTAGAAGTATTCAAATCATCATCTAAATGATACGATGAAGAATAACAAGTTAAAATATGTTTTCGATAAAGAAAGAGATTATTACCTGAAGTGTTAATATAACATGAAAATAATTATTAAATGGGTAGTATAAAGTCATAAATGAATCATGTATGATATAATAAATATGAATATGGTTCTAGAATAATCTAATAACATACAATGGTCATTATAAAGAAGGTTAAACATACCCTCGACCAAAAGAAAGTGCAAGGTAAGGGTTAATTTCAAAATCTCTTTATTATCCGAGGTTATTTTTATGTAAGTATCTACTGGGAGATATTTATTATCAATTTCCATGTTTCATGAAAGAGTTTTTAAAGGGATTCTTTTAAGGGAATTTTTTTACTAAAACATCATCTCAAATGTTTTAAATATTTATTCTTCTAAATCATTCTCATTAATGTCAAAGTTTTCAAAAAGGTTTTAAGGATTTATTTATATAGACCTGAATATTTTTAAAATGTTAATTCCTTTCAAATGTTTCAAAGTCGTATGGGAAACTTTGATTCAAAAAATGTCTTAAAATGTATTCCTTTCTAAATTTTGTGACTTTTAAATGTTTTCATGGAAAAGGGATATTTCTCTCAATGAGTTCTACAAATCATTTTCATCTATGTCAACATCATTTGATTGATTTTAAACTTGTTTGAAGTTAATTTATTATGATACAAATCATCCATATTGTATTGAAGGTTTTTGTTATTTGTTTAATAGTGGATGTGTTATTTTTACACCTTTCATGGTTTATGGATAAAGTGTTAACAAATCATATGATAGTTTTAATACGAATGTTTATGTTATGTTTAAACCTTTTCATATGATGAATACATTGGACTTAGTAAGTTACTGGTGGATCCCACTATAGCTCCTCAATGCATTGGTAGGTCTCATGAGTGAAACTAGTGTCTTGGCCCAAGGCCTTGACAAAATCTTATTTGTAGTCTTGGCACAAGGCCTTGACTATGTGGTTATGAAAGTCTGGCATTGTGCATTCCATCATTATGAAAGTGTCTATTGATATTGCATGTGATTATTAGACTAGTAGAATATCTATATGAATAAGTAAATGAAATTATTTGATTTTATCTTTACCATATTATTCTATAGTTCAAGTTTAAAAGGCTTTTGTTTTTGTCGTATTCATTTCCTTAAATGTTTATGCTTATTTAGGAAAGTTTCCGCTATATCGTTATCCTTACTGAGCATCTGATCTCACCCCATTCTATGTTTTATTTTTCCCAGGATGTGAAGAAATATATTATGATTGACCTACAGGGATAGTCTATGGGATCTCAGTGTTGTCCATGGAAACGATGTTGTTGTAGTTTTCTATTTTATGATGTAATGTAAACCTTATGAATGTATCTAGTAATTCCAAGGCTACTAAACTAATCGGTCTTTTAAGACTTGAGCTTTTGTGATCATTCCAATGATACGTAATAATGCACCGAATCTGGGCTTCTAGGGTCGGGGCGTTACAACTAAGGTACATAATATAAGATAAAGTGTTAGTATAATGAAGAAATAATTATTAAAGACATGCATTTTTACACTAAAATGGATCCATAGATCAAAAAAGATAATTATCTTATATTTTGAAGATAAGGTGATTTTCATGAAAACTAATTTGAAAATATATATGATTTATGTTATTATCTTGGGACATAATTTTCTATAACACTCTTACAAATGGAGTTACCAATATGGAGAACATCCAACTATAGAGTACCGACTACATTAGAGGTTATAACCTAACCAAACATCATCGGTTTATCATGAAACCAACCAAAATTGGTTTATAATAGAACCATACATCATTATAAATAATTCCCATAAACTAATATATAATCAGAAACCAAGAATTATTTCTTAATTAAACACTTTTTGAAGAAAATAATAATTCCATTGTGATATAAAAAAATGTTAAAAACTACACACGTATATTAGAAAACTTTTTCCTTAAAAGTAACCATATAAACATTTAATGTAATCCTAAAAATAATATGTTTACATAAATGAAATAAATTCACATCATTTCATATATTTAGAAAACATTCCTTTTGAATTTTATAAAAATAAAATCTAAAAGAAATCTTTTAAAGGAATGTCACTTAAGAATAACATTTCATTGAAGTTGGAATTAATAATTTGTATAAAATATGTGTATCCTATATAAATCAACATAAAATAAGTGGAAATATAACATAATATATTAAAATTTCAGTTCACACATAATCATACCACGATATAATTAATTAAGTAGATGATTTACCAAAAAATATAAATTGTATTAAGAAATCCCATAACTTATGCTTGACTTCCTTAAAACATGTCCAAGAATCCTTTATAATAGTTTAAATAAATATATTAAATAATTTCAGAATTATATTCATATTTACAATACCTTATATGATCATTTTATAACATCATTCCTCTCGTTCATTAATAGTATTTTTTTCATTGTTTCATGTGTGTTTGTTTCATTGTTTCATGGTCAGTTTATTTTCTTATAATTATGTTTTATATTATAAAATGGAAATAATAGTCTAAAAGTTGGATTTAAGAGTATTAGTCAAATTAAATAATTATAAATTCTCCCATATATAATTTTTTCTAATCATGATGCTTATTAATTTGATAAAATGTTAATTATAAATGTTTAGTTTATTTTGGTGGTTTTTATGACCATCACAAACTAGTCATTATTTATATAATATTATAACTATTTATCATCTATATAAAAAAATTATAATATAACAATTAAACTCTTATATAACTATAATAATTTATTTATGACCTTCCTTGTAGGCAGTAATGGAAAATTAATAATCATTATCCATTGAGAAACATAACTTCCATAATGTGGAAAATAGATTATTTTATTTGAGATAGAGAAGATGAGAAAAGAAATGGATAAAATATATTCCATTGGAAACATATATTTATAGTATATACCTGATACTATATAAATTATTTCTTTATGGATGAAGGATGTGAGGAGAAGTTTGAAAAAGAAAAGAAATTTAGAGTGGTGGTTTGAGAAAGTGGACTCTTGAATATAACCTCCTTAAAGGACCCTATAACAATAAGAGAATTTTTCATTTGATGAGATGAAGGTAATTTTATGGGGGAGTTTTATGAGGTGTGTTTCTAGTAGATATTTGAAGAGATTCAAGGCTTTTTAGGAGAATGGATCTAGTGAGGAGTGGTATTTAACTTGATGAGGGGTGGTAATAAGTGATTTAATAAAAACTATTTTATATTCAATGCCAACCACATTTTATGTTTCATTAATTCCAAAGAAATTTATTTAGAATTTATGTTTTAAATGATTTTAAGGTATAAAAACACATAAATACCCCATTTAATATTGTAGTTTACAGTTATTTTAATTTATTACCTTTAAAATTTAAAACGTATCATTTTTTTAATAATGTTATGTTAAATATTTTTTTACAAGGGATATTTTTCATGACTAAAAATGATGGAGAACTTACTACCTAAATTGTTTCATTGGATTGAAAATTTGACTCAATTTTACTAAATTAAATAATCATAATTTTCAAAATTAAATTTAAATTAAAACCCAAAAAATTTGATGAAAAATTCAGTTTTGAAGATGTATATTTTTTATGAAAAATATGAATTTATATTAAATATTTTAATAATAATAACCATTTTATGAAAAAAAATTAATATTTAGTGATATACAATCTATAAATTTAATATAAAACATTCCCCAATAGGAAATATTTTTGTTAATTATAAAGGAAAAAATTATTTTTTAGTAATGTTTTAATAAAAATACTAATTTTAACCCAAAAATAATCTATTTCTAAAATAAAATACAAATTTTATTAGAAATAATTTACGTGTTTTAAATATAACTATATATTTATTATGTTACATGAAATAATATTCAAAACATAATTAGAATTTAAAATTTATTAATTTATCAATAACATATGAAATTTTTATAGAAATCGGTACTTTTCACTATTTTTTGAAAAAATTATTCTTATCATTGAATACTAAATTATTTATATAAAGATAATTTTGACACATTAAATCCAAAAATGAATTTAATTTTTCAAATAAAAATTCTAAAATTTGTGAAATTATTCTTTAAATATAACCATATAAATTTTTTTTCTACAAAATTAATTCTTTTTTAATTTGAAAAATTATATTATAATGACATAAAATATTTAATTATAGAATGATAAAAGAATATTCTATTTGATCATGGTTTGTTACATATACTGAGGTCAATTCTCTTGTATGTGGGAAAACAAATCATTTCAAAAAACAGATCTTAAACACTAAGGATTCCCTAGATGGGGAAAATTTATGTTGTGAGTGATATGCTCGTTGTAAATCCCAAAGCCCACAAAAGTCATGGTCAATGTGTGAAACATGGGATAACAAGTGACCATTATCATCAAAAATGGTTGTGGAATTTATATAGTAGGTCAGTTATTATATGTTGTTCAATGGGGAATTTCAATGTGTGACTATTATACAATGTTATTGTATTTGGAGTTGTCTTCCTAAAATGATTTAAATAATGGGGGATCAATTCCTGAAAATGTTCAGATTTTGGGGCTTTATAAATGTCATTTATAAGGATTTATGGACATGTCCTGGTCATATGCCTAACATATCTGAAGATATCTAGACATGTCCTGCTGTATGTCATAGGATCTAGTTGACCTATCCAGTGGCCACAACCTGACATGGATGAAATTTTCAAGGAGATTATCATTATTGAATAAGATAAATTATAGAATTATCACATGATTCTTTTTTTTACTTGTCTAGGTTACGTTACTTGATCGATTCAAATACATCCAAGGGAATTGCATGATTAAGTCTAACATGACAAATGGTGGTCGCATGATATGGATGTAATGTATGGGGGAATTTGTATGAATTGTACAAAAATTACTTATGAATTTTCTTAGTCGATGAATAAATATCCAATCATGTAACATGATAAATTATGAAATGTTTGAAGGACTATCACATGAATTATATGAAATGTTCAAGGATATTCACATGATCAACAAAAACACATCCAAGGTTGTCATGTGATAAAGAAATAAATACCAGAAGGCTTTTGCATGATCTTTCCAGAATGTATAGAATAATTCACTTTAATTTGTTGATATTTATGGGGTTCTGTGCATGACTCAACGTTCATGTATGGATAACTAAGGTCTGATATGGATGACATGTTCAGGTGCAGTCTCAGGATCTTGTTGACGTGTCTAGGTGTTGTTGAATGATCCGGATGACCAATCCTAATGTTTTTTCATGATATTAAAAGGTCATGATATTTTTGTAAAGGATAAATGTGAGAAAACGAATAACCATCATTGTATAATTATTCCATTTTTTAACCATTATTGGATTTATCCCACAATTTTTTTCAATAATTAGCTTGTTAAGGCTTCATGCGACAAATTTGTCAAGTAGAAATTTTTTTTCCTAATAAAGATAGTCGCTAAAAATACCATCATGAGGTCAATTGGGTGGTAAATATCTGTGTATAAATATGCTTTATAATCCCTTAAAACATTTTATTGGTTTTACATGGTTAAATACACTTGTGATTGTGTGAATTTCCACAATGATATGTCCCCTCTAGCTTATCTAATCCTATGTGGGTTCCTTGCATATGTTTTTATTCCAAGGTGGATGAATTTGGTGGCCTTGCCCCACCAGTTTTATTATACCTTACACGACATTTATATTAATGATATATGCTTTATTTAGTTGAGGGGTTATCGCATTATGCACTTTTCATGATCCTAGTTTTGGTTATTCAAGGCATCACATGATAAATAAAAACTAAAAGAATACTCCATCATCACCATATCTATGGGACCAATGGATTTCCTTATGGATTTATTATAATAATGTTGAAATTTCCATGATACTTAGAATGATTATGCTGAAATGTATCAGAGTTTCCTTGAGACCAAGACACTATTCAAATAAGCTATATTTTGGTCAAGGTGAAATTTTCGGGGACATTTCATGAGATCATTATAGCATGTCAAAGGGACTTTGAGAGATTAAGAAACCATTTCTTGGAGTAATTTCAAGACCAATTAGCTACTCTAAGAGACATTCACATTATCAAGAGAGACTAATTTGGGGCCCTTTTGTGTGATCAAGCTGGTACATCAAAGGGAATTCATGCGATCATACATACGTGTCTATGAGTCATAACGAGACAATTATTTATATCAGAGAATCAATGAAATACTCAAGGGATATAAGATTTATTCCCATATAGAGATCAATCAATCACGTTAGAGGTACTCTGTGAGAACAAGCTAGCATTTCAATGGTCCTTTTAATGATCAATGGTGATCAGATGATGTACATTACCCATTTTCATGATAATCATCAATAATTCATTTTATAAGAGGAATATCCCATTTATTGTTTTGTTCATTATTTTTCATAAAATCAAGTCTTTATCAATTTATTTTACATTAAGGAATCACATGATAAAAAATGGATTTGGTGATGGCGTGCAAGTATTGTCACGAATGGTAATTGTTCATTTCAATGGTGCATCACATGATCTGTGAAAGGTCATGTAAAATCATAGTAATAATGTCATAGGAAGTCAATATAATTGACTATGGATACTTAGGGTCATAAAATGATTCAATATACATGCCTAAAGACTTTTTTCATGATCACATAGACATTTTGCAGGGATTTTTCATGATATTAAGAACTTAATTTATAGGAATTCTATTATCCTTAACACTTGTATAGACTCATTCACTTAACCAGGTTGGATTTTCTGAGGGGATTTTCATGATCATCCAAAGACTACGCAAAGCGCATGAGTCATCTATGGGACCATTCACAAGTCATAAGATCACATCAATTCATGAGTATCACATGATCCACATGAAATAGCTACTTGGTCTCTATGTTTCTATGATCCTCCTTCATTCTATTTCCTAATAAAATAATATCCCTGATTATAGTACTTCATAAATTCTAAACATTGTATATGTTCATTTAGAGTTTATTAATAAATGAACCACCCACCTTAGAAGTGAGTTATACATGGAATGGGTCTTAGTTATGAGGAATTTAAATGCACTCTTGAGTCTTGCAGGCCTACAATACTCAATGTCCCATTTGGTGTTTGTACATCCAGGTGACACTCATTATTCCACAGGGTACCTTATAAATAAGGGAGTGAGGGAGATGCTCATTCCACCAGAAAATAATACAACATAGATATTTTAACATATAATTTTCATATTCATATTATGGAAGACCTTTTTCCATGAATCAAATTAAATTACCACCTCTTGATATTCACTCGTGTGATCTAACCATGTGACATCCTCACATGTCCAATTTTTCTAAACACATTATCAATTGATCTATGACATAATTAGTGTTAATTTGTATGATCTGTGTTGCTTGTTGTTGACCTTAGGGTATATTTTCAAGAATCATGATACCAATAGGGTTTTTAGATGATCGCTTGATGATTACATAGTTCACATGGCCATATTTGGGACACATGATAAAAAATCATATAACAGATCATTTGATCTTGAGAATCATCATTTTTCAGGAGATTAATGAGGCTTATATTGGGTCATGAAATCACAAACTGTTATGTGGTTCATGAAATTTTCAGGATTCTGTCTTAGTTTTTCATCTATTTAAGAAAGGAACCTTCCAAATATGACATACACCTTATTCTCTATACAGTTGGACATGAGTTCATGTAATCCATCAGAGAAAGAGGTCAAAGTGTGAGTGACTTCATGGAATTCCTCACTCACAAGTTTGGATTCTGACTATCACTCCTTCATCAAGTAATACCTGTAATAAATGATAGAACTAATGTTTATAATTCTTATGGATTATCCCTTATCAGAATTACTACAACTTTATGCCAACATTTATTGGTGGTATCCACACTAAATCTGATTCGTTCATCTATATAAAGTGATCAATAATTTCAAAATATGCCATGAACCAAAATTTTGAATGGATACTTAGATCGTACTTTCTATCTGGAGGGAGTTTCAGGAAGAACTAGGGATAATACTTCTACGATAATCTGTATTTTTCAATATTTTCCATGAATCTAAACAATATATTTATTTCTAAGTCCATCTTGATCTCATACTAATTATTCTATTTTCATATAGCATTGTTGGTTTATTTTATCATTTTATGGATTTCAAATAAAAATACATTCCATATGACACATGGTGTTGTGGGTATCAGTATCTCTGATGTTGGTTAGATTAAAGGCGCACCAATTTTGGTATACATGAATGAAGAGTTTTTACCTACATCTTTTGAGTGGGATAATGTAGTGTGGACCCATCCCATCTCTAGGTTGATTATCCAGATAGTCGAAACAGACCTCAATAATTCTATACATTTGGAGGATGAAGTCCCATTTATATAAATGGAAAGAATATTTTTTCATGAATGTATGTTTTGAATGAAAATCCATGAAGTTGAAAGATTCTACCAAAAAATATTCCAATGATGATAATAATGACTCATAACCTATTGTTAAAGAGTAATAATTCACCATGTGGGGAGGGTGGTTATTCCTGACATTGAATGATCCATTAAGTTTGCTAGATTTCATGATATGTACCTGAATGGGTACCTTCTCCTGAACTAGAGAAGGGTTGATTGAGGGTTTCCACATTTATTATGGTGGAATTAATTATATCTGAGAGGCTCATTGTTTAAAATATTATTATGTCAGACATGATATTCCTCCTCCTGAAATATATTTATAGGGGAAGAACTCCACACAAAATTTATAATCCCATCAAGGTTCTATAGGGAAGGAGGTGGGATATCCTAGTCGGATATGAAAAACTAATCATCTATAATATACTTGGAATATTGTTCATATGTTTTCTGTAGTGTTTCCATGGGGTGATTCCAATAAAATTAAAGGACCACGAGACTAGGGCTTGCATGGACCGTGATGAAATCTGGTCCATTAAACTATATGAGATTCCCACTATTAGTATAACTATAAATATTGGGATTAGATATGAGGCATGTACAAATAATACATAAATATATGATGAAATAATAAATGATGGTGGTATTATCTATTAATGGAAGGTTATTTTTTAGTTCAGTCATTAGTTTCAGTGAATTCAGATAATACTCCCTACCTCTCATAACCTTTAGTTCAAAAAACATCAAATTTGGTCATTCTAGTTCTAGATGATGTTTTAATTAGAGGAAGATCATGTTCAAATAGAATTCCATCCAAAATATTATAATAATAGTTTTCCTTAGCATTATTATTATATTTGTATTAACTCATATATGAATGAAAAAATATCCAAATCAGTACCCAAGGATGACAATTTTCTATATACCAATGATGAAAATCAGACGTCTAGAGAGTAGCTCACTTTGAGAAGAAAGAAAATGTTAGATATGAATTTCATGGAGGTTTTATATATTTCATCATTTTAGTTTATAGTTTAAGTTTCAAATGTAATAGATTCAATTAGTGTGTCTTATATGATCAATGCCACAACTTCTCTGACATTTTTCCATATATTTCATCAATGATGAAAATGGAGGGTATTGTACTCAGATGTGGAACTCTATGGGATAATCTTCATAGACGAGTTTGTATTGTAAGGATTGGTATGTTTTAGTTTCCCCTCATGTGTATCTTTCAAAAAAATCCCAATTAGTTTGAGGATTTCCTTCAAGGCATGGATTCGATGATGGGATGCATGATGTTAGATATCCACAACTGACCATTGGTGCAACAGATTTGTGGTTTATGGCGTGATGAAGGTTTATATGGATGAAATTCTACATAATATCATCAAGGGGTGGTAATAATAGAAATTATACCATATTAAAATAAAAATGGTGTCATTGTGACTACACTGATGTATTTTTAAGGACTGTTGGTATAGAGGGGTGTAGAAGGAGACAAGTCACTCCCACCATCAAAAATATATTACATCAGGGTATAACTTCCGATTATGAATTGGGAGGTTCCCATGGAACCATTTATGAGTGTTCCATAGGTTAAATAGATCTAATTATGGTAGAGACTACCATATTCGAGGAGTCACAAAATAAACTTCCATTAGTTCCCTACTAAATTCATTTAGCAACAACCCCTAACTCGGGCCATTCCTCAGATAGGAATGGATAAAAAGAAATCTATCTACACTATTAGATCCATACAACCCATAATCCTTAGGTGAGAATCATAATTTACTTATGTTACTATTATAGAATATTTCAGTAGCTTATATTTGTTTGTTATAAATTTATATGTCCCCACTGATCCTGCTTGGTTGAATATGAACATGCTCTTGAGGATATGGTGGGAATATTTTAACTCCAGTAGAACCCTCAATACTAAGATTGAAACATCAAAAAGTTTATTTAGTGGAGTTTTCATCATGATTAGGTATTTCAAAACGTCTGATGTTCAACTGGTTATTCCAACCCTTCATAGGAAAACACACTTCTGGAGGAGGATGATGATGATAGTAATTCCATTATAGATTTATCCTTTACCAAGGAATCCCTGGGAAATGATTGAATGTCCAGCAAAAACTTATCACAAGGTCATCTTTATGTCATTCCATTTAACAAATCTTTCTCTCTTTCATCCCTTATAGGATGAAAATTATGTATGAATAAAGAGAATACTTTGATGATTCCTCAAAGTCTATAATTGTAAGTGGTTATCTCCTATTCAAACAAATTTGGGGTTATGTCAAAACATGTTTCTAGTAATGAAAGCAAGAAATTTTTATATCCAATATTGATCACATCCATTTGATATCTGATAACGTCATATCATCTACCTTATTAATGATAACCCTCTTTACAACTTACTTAATTACCTTCATAATGGATAATGTAAGTTTTGGTCCTTTTACCTTTTGAAATTAACCCACCCATGTTGACTAATGTGGAGAATGACTCTACATGAACTTCATTTAAAGACTATAGTATGCATTCCTTATTCCTTAACATAATACGGGATTATATTCTTATTATTGGATTTGGAATGGGTGATGTCTTGGAGTCATTGAATCTCTATCAATAAATGAAGCAGAATGTGTGTGAGGAAATTTGTACCAAAATATTAGAGACCCATTTTTCAGAGTTGATGGACCGAATGGTTCATCTCATGTTTATTTTTACTACACCTGACTATGGGTGATTTGAATATGCATCTCTTTATTGTTGTGTAAATTAAATGATTACCCTAAGAGGGGAAAATGAATCTTTAATTGATAATAATAGCAATAGTGGATACATCATCAGTAAAACAATTTTGGGATGAGGCCTTAAATGAGATTTCCCAAAGCACGATTGAGGAAACGAATCAATAAAATGCGATTAATGCTGGGAAAGATGAAATTGGACAGTTGTACTCTCAAATAAGTTATCTTCATAAGAAGATATTGCAATTTTAGAATTCCCTATAGGCCTATGAGATAAACATTTTAGAGAAACATGGGCTCTTTGACATGGTGAAGAAGTCCAGAAATGATGTTTTTACTAGAGTTGAAGAATTTCAGTGGATTTCATAGGTAAAAGTTAAATCCATTAATCAATTACACCAATATATGGAAACATGGAGCAAAGGTATTCATAGATCAAATAATCCACTGAAAAATGTTGTAACTTTCATCTAGTTTCACAAACCTTCATTTGTTAGTAGAATCCTGGGAGAGATACTGGATTGTAAATATCCCTCACTATTTTTTTAAATTATCAATAAAAATAAATTTTCAATATTTCACATCACTATAATGATATCTGTAACTAATAATGTGGACCTCATTTCACTGAATTTATATCACATGGATCATCTGAGACACTCATCCTTTATATAATACTAATTAAACCCAAACATATGGATTTGTATGCATCAATCATGATATATATCTCATGGATATTTCTCATGAATTCCTACTGACATGTGATTTGTTATTAATAAATAAACTTCATTTTTCTTGGGATCACCAGGGTTAAAAGGATACTTTGGGTGATATATATGTCCCAGTGGAAGATCACTATAATTTCAACCAATGTCAGTGGACATATAAAGGATAGAATAATTTTTTAGGTCCAAATTATGATCCCTAAAATCATTGTATAATTTTTTTATATTTCCCTAAAATTTTCTTAAGAATATCCTAGGGAATGATTAGAAGGAATAGATATGAATTTTTCTAAGGCCTCCCACTTATGGGTTTTCATTCCTATATGTTATATGTATTTTCAATTTTATATGTTTATATATTTTCCAGATCACACAAATGAAATGAACATCACGCAGAGAATTTACTTTTTCCAAGTATTCTATTTCCGGTTTTCAATCAATATATCATTATGTCTCTTTAAATTCGGTTTTTAGTTTTTTAAAACTAGGCCATTAATGTTTTGTTTTTTATGATCTTCTTGTTCATACTATCTACTACTGTAGTGTTAGACCTTTTTTCTCATCCCACATAGCTTTTGCAAGGATAACTATCTATGACGTAACATTCTCCATATATATTAACATCATGAAGTAAGGACGTATTATATGTAGTTTAACCTCATGAAGAAAGACTTTCGTCAAAATATTTTAATTTAATTAGTCATGGATATACAATTCTATGTTGTTTAAGGTCCATATCCCATGACATTAGTTTATTTATATTTTAGAGTCATGCTTATCAGACATAGGGTGACATGCAAGTTAATGTATTATTCCCAGGACTTGATATCAAAGGAGAGTAGTTGATCTCATTTGGATAGTTTGAATATGGTTTTTATAAATCACAACTAAAAAGATTTAATTGAGGATTATGTAATGGTGAGGACATATTAGGGATGCCCCAAAATACCATAAAGTGATGAGTTCAACTGTGGTGTTTCCTAGGCTCAAGATGATTATAGTTTATTTCATGCACAAAGGAGAATCGACTAGTCAGTGGGATATAGGATGTTATACATGGGTATATAGGTATTAGTTTCATGGCCGACTAAAGGGATTCCCACTCTTTTCCAAAGGCTATATAATATTTTTTGTGATGTTATTTTGTGGATTGAAAAATATTATGGGGGTTGAGTCAAAATTGTTAGTTGGAATATGGATCATGTAAATTATAACCTAAAAGAATAAATTGATGAATATGGAATGGGTAAGGAATGTAGAGATTGAACCAAAAAATCCTATGGTGTTGTGTTCTAGAAATATGTTTCTACGGATCATGAGGAATGTAATTTACATACTCAAAAGAGGAAATTTATAGATTGGATGAGTCAAATTACCTTATGCATGATCCCTTATGGAATACATGCTTGGTAATTAATATAGGATCACCTATCTTATCAATGGGCCATGAAAAATTTATTAATACATGAATGTCTTTAAACTAAAGCTGTAAGTGGGTAAAAGGATATCCAATGAATATTCGAGCACCCAAACGTTGTTTAACATTTTTTTGGGATGCTCGGACATTATGAATTTTTTTGAGTCATGTGTTGTGGGGAATAAAAATTATGAGGAATGAAATATCACATAACTTAATTGAGAAATAGTATAATATAAGGTGTTTTAGAGTGGAGGATATCAAATCATACTAAATTGTACGGTTACGGGGATCAAAAATCACGGTCTTGGAAAAAATGAGACAACTAGAGGTGGAAACCAAAGGGTACGGGTCAACCACTAATAATAGAAGGATCTCATATTCTATAAAGTCTAGAAAAAAACTATGGGATATAGGGGGGCCACTCTAAAGTTAAACATATTCTATCAAAATTCTCTCTGGTAGGATAAAATTATCCAATTAATATTAGTGGGTTATTTTTTGGTTATCCATTCCATGTTATAAATTTTTTATAAGGAAGAACTATAAAGAATGGAGTATAAGGTCCATGGGGTTATAATTTAAGGATACCAATATGAGGAATTGGTTAAGTAAACTCATACTTCTAGTATATTAATATTGATTATGTAAAATGTAATATTAATGATTTTTTCAAGTTCCCCAAAGATTTGTCAAAATCTGGTGAACATATTATCACAATGAGGAGATGTGAAAAATTATTTCTCCATGTTCTGATAGAATTATTGGGTCTAGAGAGAATAACATGGATTTTACTAGGGACAAAAATTGAACCCTATGAGATTTATTCCTTATTTATTTTCACTTTAACTTTTACCTAAACCCTAGAGATGAAGGGTTTAGTCATGAGGGACATCACTTTTCCTTAGAAAACCCTATGTAGGATTTTAGCCTGAAATGTTTTATGTATATTTCAATATAATTTTAGTTTCATATGATTTTTACTATCAAAGGATAATTATTATGGTTATATATATTATCAATGTCTATCAAGTTTAACGTCATCATGCACCTGGATCAGGTATAAGGGTAATATTATAAATTTTCCAAATTTAGGATACCCTGGGTCAAGAGTACTTAAACATCCTATTGAGAAGGAGAGGGGAAAGTTTTAAATCATGGATCAAGGATCTCAGGTCATGAGTAATTGTATAAGAAACTAATACCAAATATGACCATGAATCACTCGAAATGTTACGAGGTCCACTATGATGATGTTAAAAATCACAATGATCAGAAATCCATTTTGAAGGGCCATGATTCCTCTAGTTTATAGTTCTAATGTCCTTATGTAGATCCACATCTATCATGGTAAAATATGAATAAATTTTCTCCTTTCTATGGTCTATGAATACTTTGTGAAAATTTGTGGTGCTCATGATTTGATGTGGGATTTATGGGTCGAGGTTCATAGAAGAGGATGGAAGCATCCCATACTCTGGTTGACTAGGGTGAGGCTATTTTAGCCTGTTGATAAGGAATGGTGTGGGTAATGATCTATAAATTTTAATCTCATGTAGTTTTGATGTATCCATATTGCAATTTTAAATTCATCTGAAAAATACATTTTCCCTTGTAGTATAATGTCATGTTGTAAGGATTTAGGAACTGACATGAAATTATGAAAGATACACTTTAGGATAATTTTCACTAGTCGGTGTCAATTAGATGCATGAATCAAATTTTATATATTCCCAGGATTATTGAAGGGTTTATATTTTCTGGAATTTTATTTCAAATAACTACCTGATGTGAAAGAAATTCATATTTTGATTTGGATCATAGGTATGAAAAATGTGTGTATATAACATCACCCTCTTTAAAAGGAGGTATATTAAATTATTATGGCTCATATTCCATTTTATTCCACATACTTATTTTAAGGGAAGTAGTCATTCTATTATTCTATCATTTAATGTTATCCATATTCATATATAAGACTCATATAGAATTGAAACTATTGGGAGTGGTGGAACCCCATTGCAGGCCCCAACATGGGGGACCTGGGTGTTACTTCGTCTATAGTGATGGAAGTATTGAAGTAACATGATGCTATAAAATATATCCATGCATAAGTCCATCCCATATGTTTATGGGGTGTATTTTAATCATTCTATATGTTGTGAAAGGACCTTGTATTGGAGTTGTGTGTGTTACTACAAATCATGTGATGGCTGGAATCAAGCCACACATAGTTCTTGTATGGAAAACACTCTACAAAGGACTGAACAATATGACAAGGGGATCATTTTTTTATTTTTATTATGGATAGTCCCAGTATTGGAGAATTTCTGGTCACTATGTATCCTAGAGTAACAGGTATCATTCTACACATGGTTATTAAATGGAATAATATCAAATATGGTTGACGTATACATAGAGGGGGTGGTTTTTTTCAATGATTATATGGAAAGTAAAATGATTTTTGAATTGTGTGTCGTTCTATATCCTGTGATGAAATGAATCAAGCGAATTTTAGTTCTTAAATTGTAAAATCTATATGCATGTCAGATCTATACATAGAGTGGGGAATTTTTCCTATTTACATATAAATTGGAACTAAATTTTTGGATCTGGGTGTCAAAATATATATACTTTTATGATATAAATCAATACAAAATTAGTTCATGAATGGAATACTCTCCACACATATCTAACCAATCCATTGAGAGGGAACATTTCCCATTGATTTTGTAGCAAAACCAATCCAGGTGTCAATTCATATCATGTGATGACAGGAATCAAGCCACATGTAGTTTAAGTATAGAGGTGTGGTGGGAGACCAACACTAAGGATTATGGGAAACTCATGAGAGGGATAATGTAAGGTTCATTCTTACATCATCAAATATAATTCAATCATGATGTTTAATCTCTTGGGTTAAAGACATATTGTTTGAATTTTAAGGACATATATCTTAGACCAGTCACCAGGCATAGGCGATTAAAAGAATGGTCAGGGGAGTTTTTATTATTTAGTGTCTAGGAAATGATATTGGATATTATATCCCTACGTATCTCATTGGAATGAGAATTAATTCATTTATAATTATGGGATCATTCTAAAAATGAATGATATGGATCTCAACCTAGTATTTTAACATTATATGTTAGGGATGATGGTTACCTATTGTTAAAAACATGTCATGAAGCCCCATAAAATCATTATGGGAGTTTGAGAGATCATATAATCATATGAATCATATATTTATGAAATGATGATTCTTGGTATGGTATCACATGTAATCCAATGATTGGTACATAGGGCAATAATAAATTTTAACATCATTCACTGAAGATGATTTTGGGTAGTTTAATTTTTTTGAGTGAGAAAAAATTATTCATTCCTTTTCGGGTCCTACATTAAGCACTTATATGTGAAATTTACAATCATACGGTAATGAAAAATGGTTTCTTAGTTTTATTTAAGAGTAATTGGACCATATTTACTTAATAATATTAAATATTTCATTATAAATTATTCATTGGTAGGGGGATTGGTATGTACATTATCCTTTGTGATAAAAAAATGTTCCCCATTGGAATAGACCTTATAGATAAAAAAGGACTTCCCATTCTAAACCCAAATTTGGAGGATTATTTTCTTATATAATTGTGGTTCTAAGATCCAATATAGGTTCTCCACATATAAATTAGTGGAGGTGAAACTATTTATTGATGGATTCCATGATATGATTCCGATGAACTTCAAGGTTGTGCAGTGTATGAAACCTTTTTTCATTGTTCAAATATATATTATATTGACTCTTTTGTGATTTCCTGACATATGGGAGTTTCCATTTAATAGCTATTCAGAGTGGGGGGAATTGGGATTATATGGGAAACACTAACTCAGTTCCATACATCATAAAACATGGGGTAACTTGTGAGGTCATGTGCATGGTTGTATAGTAGGCCCATAAATTATGAAGGAGCTTGTCTGATTAGGATTTATTTTCCGTGCTCACTATATTTTTAGGAATATTGGAAATAACCATATTGAATGCCTATATTATTCCATTTTCTAGTTCAATAATGTAGGATGAATTATTTTATTTCATTTTGTACTCTTGGTACGATTTCATCACTTCAGTTGAATAAATGATTGTTTCATTATCCATCAATATTTTGTGAGGGACACTAAATTTGGTAATGATATTGGACAATATAATGATAATGATATTCTTTACCCAGAATTCCTAGAGGGGAATTTCCACATCCAACTTGAAAAAAAATTTATATGTATGTACTTAAACTACATATGTATGGATGGGGGATATGGACCAACAACGACTATTCACCATATGATAAATGTCGTGGAGTATTTATCTGAAGGTGGAAACTTTTTGGGTTGATGGATAAAGTTATCATGAATCTAGTATGAATGGAATTTCTCATTTAATAACACATATTCCAATATCATTATTTTCTAGTCATAACCAAGACTCCAAATTTGATGGGAGAGTCTACTCTTAGACTGTTGACTGTCACATGAGCCTATATGGACTTCTTCCATGATGGCGGGAATTTATAATTATGCTATGCATCTAAGGAGGATTCCATAGAATACAAAATTATATAGGGATATTTACTCATTTTTCATATCCTAAATGATATTATTTTATTCTCATATTTGGATCAGTTCCATTTCAGCTTGATCTGATAGGAGGGTTCCATTTTGCGGATAATCAAATATGGCCTCCATCCATACAATGATGGATATTAGTTCATATAATGTTTCAGAAGTGTTGACATTATTGATTTTTTCTATTTCATATACAATGAATTATGAGGGAATCATTTAGTACATTATGTGGATAATGAAAATTAATAGATCTTGGTCGGTTATGAATATGGATGCATTATCCTGCGCATTGTCATGAGCATATTGTGATCTAGGTACATGATGAAATGTTTTTTCAATAGGGAACTCATCCTTAAAACTATGAGATATCCTATTAAAGGGTAAAATCATTCCTAAATTATATTTCTAAAGGATTATATCCATTTTGAATAATGACATAACTGATTATAACATGACAAAGAGTATAAAATAACTTATTTGAATTCTAACAAATCCGTTAAAACTATTACATAACTGGTTAGAGGTTAAAATTATTAATTCATTATAGAATTGTAACCATTTATTTTCTTGATCATTATCTATGAAACAAATTTTATGCTTATGTAGGGTATAAAAAAATATTGGGCTTCTTCCAATCTAATAACGAGGGATATGTATTCTGCCTCATTATTAGTGCTTCCTTTAGAAAGGGACAGAGTATATAAAATTCATTTTCTAGGTAATAAAATATAATCCCTAGACCAACCCAGTTGAAATTTTAATTTTACATCTTATTTCCTCTAAAAATTGGGAGGTTCTATACAAATAAATTTCAAATGTTCATAGAGTGTTATATGTATAGAATAACACATCATATGGAAGTTCAGTTCCCACTAATTTTATTATTATGGTGGGATGATTGATAACTAAATCAATATGGGCCTAAACATTGAATTATTTTGTAATAAAAACTATATTTAATTTGGATATAGAATAACTTCACATCATGCCAAATTCCTGGTCAATATTGGGAGACCAAGTCTATAGTAGAGGGGATCAATATAAGGGACCCTTTGAACTTTGTGATAATTAAAGTAATTAATTAGATTATTCACTACAATGTTACGTATAAAAATATCTTTTTAATATTTTAATATCATGTCTCAGTAAAAATAATAATTTTATATACTTAATAGAGACTCTTTTCATTTCCAACATATTTTTGGTGTGTGAGGATAGAATTGACTAATCATTCCACAAAATCCACATATATAATAAGTGGCATTCCTTACACATGTGGCATAATGACTAGTGGGTATAGACATTTATTCTCAATAAATTAAAAGGATTATAGGAATTCTATATCCCATCATTAGGTGACTCAATTCTTCATTTACTTGTTCATGTGGAGATATTAACCAGAAAGGATAGCTATGTAACAAAGAATTTAAGAGATGTGTCCTTGGATCCCCCTCGATTCATTGAGATTATGAGGATTTGAGATTTAATGTATTTTACAAGTATTTTTGAATTTCCCTAATGTTACCCCAAAATCCCACATTAGAGGATAAATCTTCAAATCCTACTTCTACAACTCATTGATGACTTATTAATGATCCCTATGGTGATCGCATCATTGTTGATATTTCACTACCAATTTTTAAACATAACATTATGAAATTTTTCTTAATATGGGATTAAGGATATGATTCATGGATCATTAGTAAGTAGTTCCCACATTCATTAATAAAAATGTCATGACCTGTTATAAAAATTTCCCATGATGTGTTCTGATGGTGGTATATTCATTTTTATTAGGGTTCATCATTATCAAATTATACATCAGATACCAAACCCTAAAAGAAGGGTCTTGGAAGGAAACAATTGCCTTGATCAAATGTTTTTTTATCATAAATCATAAATAAACCTTCATGTAGTGTCAATTAAGGTCCCAAAATTTTATGAAGACTATAATTTTCTTGTAATTTTTCATGGAAAATGGTGGTGATCCATTTTTTGTATTTCACTTATAGGAAAAACATGGACCTATTTTTTTTAAATTGTGACTCTACATTAGTAGCATGATATGGGTGAATCCTCATAGATGCCTTCTTGAAATCTCCCTGGCAATCATGTGGGCCTAGGTGATGTGTAGCCAATTTAAGGTTCATAACGGACATATCTGTCTAGGTCCATGTGAACACATTTATGTTATTATTTGTAAATTATAAATACTTCCCTAAGTATCTAATATCCATGGATGAACTAACCATTGTATATTGTGGGTATTCATCTATTCCAAGATTATCCTTCCCGAGATCATCGATGGTCGTGGATAAAAAATTCTGAAATCTGGGAAGGGATTTATTGAGGCCATCATCATCTTCATCCATCATTCACTCTGTGAAGTCATTTTAAGACATGGTTGGTAATATTAGGGACTCTCTTTCAATGTCGCGGAAATAGAGGCCCTGGAAAGAAAATTGTCACCTCTAATTCTAATATTAATTGTAGAGAGATTATTGGGGTGCATATTTTTTTATTCTTCCACCATGGAATTAGGATCCATGGAATTTGGGATTGAGTATTTTTACTCAATCAAGTTTATGGGTAGCACATAATCTCTATCAAAAATAATCCAGGGAATCAAAGGGGAGGTCCCTAAGCTATTGGGGGATAAAACCTCTATATAATCATTAGCTATGGGGTTTACTCATTTTTTTATTTGAAAAATGACTCAACATGTATGGAATCTCAAGACATAAAGGGGAACTATCACCATGTATTATTCTAAGCATCCCATCAATGGGGTACATAAAACATTGGTGAAGTATGAAAGGTACCACAATGTTGATATTAAGACAAGGTATCCTAAAAATTACATTATATTTTATTTCATATAAGAAAAAAATATTTTAGTTATGACAACCCTGCTTTTTATTACAACTTAAACATGCTTTATTACATAAAACTTCACTTGATACAACAAAGAAGATCGAGAGGTTTAGTGTCTTTGGGGCTTAGGATCATTACATAAAAACTTTAAACATGAAACACAACATCCTTATTGAAAACTTCCTTTACATGACCACTACAATCCTTCGTACTTAGCATTGCATGGGATAACCTGAGGACATGCATAAGAAAAGGGTGAGCTATAAAGCCCAGTAAGGGAGTACACAATGAATAACATGAGGAGTACAATACATGTTAGGAAATAGGCATATCAATAGAGCATAAGAGAGACATGAACATAAAGGCATGATAAAGCATGATAATCATAACATGGAAATGTGGCAACAACACTTAACATTGAATTAGCATGAGCCAAGGCTCATTGCACATGGAGCATGAGTAAACCCTCATTGCACTTGAAGCACGAGTAAACCCTCGTTGCACTTGAAGCACGAGTAAACCCTCGTTGCACTTGAATTAGCATGAGTCAACACTCATTGCACATGACGTATCATGATACTATACTTTACCCAATGCATTGGAGCGCTATCAGGGCGCACCCTTCTTAAACATTTCATTTCATGCATAAGTGTGCCACATGGATCATAAAACATGGATTCATAAAACATAATCATTTCTTCCACGATAAAGGAATGTGGAATTCATACATGAAACTTTACAATCAATACGTATATGTGAATAAAGGTGAATACCCTTGATGGAGAAATGGGCATGGTATTCACTACACAAAGACATTGGCTTAGAAAATTGGTGCGATTTCGGCAGCGTAACGGCGTGACATAAGAATTCATAAAAAAGGTTGATGAGAGAGAAAGGGGTTCCTCATCATATTTACATGAAATGGACAGTAAGGAGATCATATATATACATGTCCCAACAACAGAAATGGAATTTAGATTCATGATACAAAAGTATTGCTTGAATATAAAAGAAGAGAGAGAAGTTCCTTTCGGAATTTCGGCATAGTAACGGGTGTACATGGGAGGCACTTAATGAGAGATAAAGGGTTCTCCCATCATTCAAACAATAAGAGGGCAGTATGGGGGAGGTGCGAAACCATACCCCAACATTCATAATTGAAATAAAAAGGGCAATACAACTTAAAGAAAATTGACAAAAATGAGAAAGGAAGAAAAACCCTTACTTGGAAGTGTGCTTCCAAAGGCTAGAGAGAGTCTTGTGAGAGGCTTCTTGGGAGCTTGGGGCACCTTGAGAGGATTCTAGAGAGAGTAGGGCAGAGGTTGGACGAACTTCAAGGGCTTTGAGTGAGGAGGAAGTGGGAGCTTGGGTGGGTTTATATAGGAAAGGTGAGAGAATTCTTTATTATTTAGGTTTGGGACCCCTTATATTAAAATAATCCAAACCACAAACCATCCCATGGTATTTGCCCATGGTTTCTGGAAAAGGAAAGAGGAAAAAAATATTTTACAAGTCCAAGGTCCGAACTTATTAAAAAATTAGGGTTGCTTATGTGGAGGTGAGTCACACTCCCATGGAAATTAATTTAAAAAGGCAAAGTGTTGAATAAGTCTTGAGGGCTCCATTAATGCTTTGAAAAGTGAGTCAAACAAACCCAAAACCTAATTATTTTAATGATAAAACATATATTGGCCGAACATATGTATTATGGTATTTTATTACATCACCATTGGGTCATTATGATGTCATAAAACACATTATATATATAAATGGTATTTAATTTTTACCCAAAAATTTGACTGTCTCAGAAAATTATGAAAAATTCACCGTTGGATAATTTCGACGTCCTGATTCCAAAAATAATATTTATTTTATCTAAATAATTTTCTAAATATGTGAATTTTCACTTTTAAAATAAAAACCGACATTTATAAAGAAATTCACGGGTTTTGACAGAAATGGCTTTCAAACCTTAATAAACATTTTAATTGCATTCATAAAATTATAAGATCATTTATATTTAACGACAATTAATTTAATATTAATAATAATATTTTATTAAAATATTATTTAATTCAAAAATCCTCTAATTTAATAAAATATAATTCTTAATTAAATAATAACTAAAAACACCATTTGTACTTTAAAAACTAATTACAATGTATCAAAAATGACTAGAAATTATATTCATTATTATATATATAAAAAAAATGTACATGAACATGGTTCTACTTATTTGTTACATAACCCCTTAAAATAGCCGCATAAGACCTAAGGGTAAGGTGCGCGATGGTGACAGACTCTTGGGGCTGCTCGGATAACATCGCTCGAGTGGTAATCTCTATCAACTTCCATTTTTCCCGTAGACGATCACGTTCGAGCTTGACTTGATGAAGCTCAGCTTGGGCTTGGTCAAGGGCAAAGCCCAAAGACGCCACCTCTTTACCGAGCTCCGACAAATGGGCTTCGTAAGGGGCAATTCTACTGGATGAGGCCATCGCTTCCTTTGTCTGAGTAGAAAAATTGGTTCGTTAAAGACTTATATTTAAACTACCCAGATGATCACTGTTCAACGGCTATAAAAGTAACGGTCACAAATCTTAACGTAAAACTTAAAGAAGTTGACATCTTATAAAAACATTTTTCATAAAGAAACATTTAACTGGATCACGAGGGATTTTCCATTAATGAAACTTTGGGTGGTTACAACATTCCCCCCTTAAGAAATTTCGCCCTCGAAATTTTCCTTTTCCCACACTAAAACAAATGTGGGTAACTTAGCTTCATCATATCCTCCGACTCCCAAGTTGCTTCTTCAAACTTGTGGTTTCTCCACAACACCTTGACGAGGGGCATTGTCTTATTTCGTAGAACATTTTCTCTACGATCTAAGATCTTCACTGGTTGCTCCTCATAAGAAAGATCGTCTTCTAATTGTACCACCTCGGAAGAGAGTACATGTGAAGGGTCTGGTATGTACTTCCTTAAGAGGGATACATGGAAGACATCATACACCTTGGCCATAGTAGGTGGAAGTGCTAGTCGATAGGCCACAGCCCCAACACGATCAAGAATCTCGAAGGGGCCGATGTACCTTGGACTTAACTTCCCTTTCTTTCCAAACCTCATGACCTTCTTCCACGGAGATATGCGTAAAAACACCATGTCTCCGACTTTAAACTCAAGGTCTCATCGACGATTATCTGCATAACTCTTCTGTCGACTTTGGGCTACCTTGATATGCTGCTGAATGGTTTTCACCTTCTCCACCATTTCTTCGACCATTTCTGGTCCAAGCATCTTACGTTCACCGACCTCATCCCAACATGCCGGTGTTCTGCACCTTTTCCCATATAGGGCTTCATATGGTGCCATTTGGATGCTCGAGTGGAAACTATTATTATAAGAGAACTCAACTAGAGGAAGATGTTGATCCCATCCTCCTTTAAAGTCCATTGAGCACGCTCTCAACATATCCTCAAGTGTTTGGATAGTCCGCTCGGATTGGCCATCAGTTTGAGGATGATAGGCCGTACTGAAGTTCAGTTCAGTATTCAGAGCATGTTGAAGACTCTTCCAAAACTTAGAGGTAAATCTTGGATCTCGGTCAGACACAATAGATAGTGTTACTCCATGCAACCGTACCACTTCCCTGATATATATCCGTGCCAGTTGATCCAAAGAGAAGTCCTCTCGAATAGCAATGAAGTGTGCAGTCTTTGTAAGACGATCCGCAATAACCCAGATTGCATTGTTGCTTTTGGATGTCCTTGGAAGTCCAGTGACGAAGTCCATGGTGATGTTCTCCCATTTCCATTCTGGTATGGGCAATGGTTGCATCATCCCCTTAGACTTCTGCCTCTCTTCCTTCACTTGCTGACACACCAGGCACTTTGATGTATATTCGGCGATCTCCTTCTTCATATTATCCCACCAAAAGTTTTCTCGGAGATCTCGATACATCTTTGTGCTCCCTGGGTGAATAGAGAAATTTGAACTATGTGCATCATCCAAAAGTTCCTTCTTCAGCTCCGAACTTGATGGGACACATAGTCTTTTCCCAAACCGCACAATTCCTTCTTCATTAACATTAAACTCTGAGGATTTTCCCTTTTTGATAGCTTCCACTTTTTCTTGGATTCTCGCATCATCCTTTTGAGCATCCTTTAACCCTTCCAAAAGAGATGGTTGAGCAATCATTTGTGAAAGGATTGATGATGTTCCCTTCTTTATGATTCCCATGTCCATCTTCATCAAGTCTAAGAAGATTGGATCCTTCTCAATTCTCATCATTGATAGAATTGCTGGATCCTTTCTACTTAGGGCATCCGCCACCTTGTTCGCCTTCCCAGGGTGGTAATGTATTGAACAGTCATAATCCTTGATGAGCTCTATCCATCTTCTCTGGCGCATATTAAGCTCTTTCTGTGTGAATATATATTTAAGACTCTTGTGGTCAGTATATATCTCACATTTCTCCCCATAGAGATAATGCCGCCAGATTTTCAAGGCAAAGATCACCGCCGCCAACTCCAGATCATGCGTTGGATAGTTTCGCTCATGGATTTTCAACTTTCTTGAGGCATAGGATATCACTTTATCATTCTGCATCAGCACACATCCTAAGCCCTTCTTCGAAGCATCACTGAATACCACAAAAAGCTCTCCACTTGTGGGTAAAGTGAGCACAGGTGCAGTGATAAGCCTCCTTTTCAACTCCTTGAAGCTTTCTTCGCATTCATCACTCCAAGCAAACTTTACTCCCTTTCGAGTTAGCTTGGTAAGAGGGTTGGACAATCGTGAGAAGTTTCTCACAAATCGTCGATAATATCCAGCTAACCCCAAGAAGCTACGGATATCAGTTACCGATGTTGGCCTCGGCCATCCCTCAATTGCATCTGTTTTGGAGGGGTCCACAGATATCCCATTGCTTGTGATGATATGGCCCAAGAATGAGACCTCCTTCAACCAGAACTCACACTTGCTGTACTTGGCATAGAGCTTCTCCTTGCGCAAAGTCTCCAGTACAGTTCTTAAATGCTCCTCATGGTCCTCCTTGGTTTTGGAGTATATTAGAATATCATCTATAAAGACTACCACAAATTTATCTAGGTAATCTCTAAAGACTCTATTCATCAAGTCCATGAATATTGCTGGAGCATTGGTGAGTCCAAAAGGCATTACTATGAATTCATAGTGCCCGTACCTTGTACGAAAAGCAGTCTTGGGGATATCTTCCTTCTTCACCCTTACTTGATAATATCCCGACCGCAAGTCGACCTTGGAGAAGTATTGAGCTCCACGCAGCTGATCAAACAAGTCATCGATTCTTGGGAGAGGATACTTGTTCTTTATCGTGATTTTGTTAAGTTCACGATAATCGATGCAAAGCCGCATTGACCCATCCTTCTTCTTGACGAAGAGGACTGGTTCACCCCATGGTGATGCACTTGGGCGTATAAACCCTTTATCCAGATTCTCCTGTAGTTGTTTCTTCAGTTCTTCAAGCTCAACCACAGCCATTCTATATGGAGTCTTGGATATTGGTAGCGCCCCAGGTATAAGTTCAATTGAGAACTCAACATCTCTTCTTGGAGGAAGACCAGGAAGTTCCTCTGGAAATACTTCAGCGAATTCCCTCACAATAGGAATTTCTTCAAGGGTGGTTTCTTCCTTGGACTCAATCATCTGAGCCAGATATGCGTGCTCATAAGGCAGTAATATCCATGCTTGAGATGATGGAGCTAAAGGAGATTCATCTTCCTCCTGACACTTGTAAAGAATCGGGGGTCGATTCTCCATATGGAGTGTGATTTCCCTCTCCCGACAATTTATGTTGGCTCTATATAAGGAAAGCCAATCCATGCCAAGAATTGCATCAAATTCCACCAAAGGGAGTATGACGAGGTTCGCCGGGAAATTCAATCCACAGATTATAACAGGGGAGGACTTATACTCATGGGATGCAATGATTGCCCCATTTGCCGTACTCACCGACATCTTTACTTCCATGATTTGTGGTGGTGCAGGGATTATTCTACTAAACTTTTGAGATATAAAAGAATGCGTAGAACCTGAATCAAAAAGTACGTTCGCTATTCTTGAATGAATAACTAGCGTACCTGTCACCACTTCGTTGTCGGGGTTCACTTCGGCAGAAGTGATGGCAAAAGCTCTTCCTTGCTGTCTTGGAGGTTGTTGATTGCCTCCGATAACCCTTGGATTAGGGCACTGATTCGCAAAATGACCCGGTTCTTTGCATTTGAAGCATTGAACAACGCGTTGAGGTTCGAACGGAGCGTTCCTCCCCTCCGTCGCAGCCGCGGGTCCTTCTTGCTGACAGTTAATAGCTAGGTGCCCTTCTCTTCCACACTTGAAGCATTTTCTTGTCCCCCTAAGGCAATTCCCAGGGTGCTTCTTTCCACACTTTTGGCAAGTGGGGTGCTGGAATTTCTTAGCGCCGTTGGATTTATCCATCGGACCACCAGCATTGAAGTCCACCTTCCGCTTCTTGTCCCCATGATACCCCTGTGATTCTCCGATCTCCATTTCAACCTTAAGGGCACATCGGACAATCTCCTCATAGCTGTCAAAGTCACGGATCGCTAATGCTTTCCGCAAGCTAGGCTTCAGCCCACCAAAGAAGCGGTCAACTTTGCATTCGGGGGTAACGACAAAGCCGGAAGCGTATCGTGCAAGCCTTGTGAAGTTTGCCTCGTATGCTCCCACAGATTCTTCATCTTTCTGCTTGAGGGAAAGGAAGTCCCTTTCCATCTTAAGACGGAGGGTGCGTGGAAAATATTTATCGAAAAACATCTTCCGGAATACCTTCCATTCCAAAGCCTCGATCTCCTCCTCAGGCTTCGTATTTTTGATCAATGTCCACCATTGATCAGCTTCACCCTCCATACGATAAGCCGCCAGGAGAACCTTCTCTTTTTCAGAGCATTGGAGGATGGAGAATATCTTCTCAATGGAGTTGATCCATTGTTCAGCGATCGTGGGATCAGATGATCCACTAAAAGTAGGAGGCCTTTGTCTCATGAAGCTTTCAATAGCGACTTGTTCTTTCTTAGGGGGGGTTGAACGTTCCTCTTGACCAGTGTTTCTATTCAAAACTTGAGTTAGCTGAGAGAGAAGCGTGACAAAGTTCACGATTCCCGCTCCCATCGGATTGGGCATCTCATTAGTACAATCATCACACTGATCTTCACAACGTTTGTTAGCCCGAGTTCTCCTATTACCGGCCATTGGCTGGAATAAAAGGAAAGTTAGGGGTAACACATAGAGGGTAATCCAAAGACAAAAGTTGATGACTTATAAATAAACTTTGATCTCTTTAACTCATGAGTCTATAGGATTCAATCCAGGCTTTTCAGGATCTTCCTTCTAACATATATTCTTAGGGGAATTTTTCCCTTAATAAGGGTTCATACTAAGATTGTGAATTTATCAAAACATATCCCCCGGGAGTGTCGTAACCAAGAGTGCAGCAAGGCCCGTTGTCGTGCACCAGTTCCCGTTCGAGTCTAGCTCAAAGCGGTGTTTTCGGGTTTTACCCCTAGGATACATCTGTGCCAGAGCCGCCTCTACCTGCTCGTATCCAGACAGGGATGTATTTGTTTGATAAAACACTTACTTAGTATTTACCAAAACTTAGGGATGTTTTTATTATGCTTAGTCTTGTATCTAAGGCTTTACTAGGGTTTCCTAATCCCAAAAATAACTAAACCTATCCTCTGATACCAACTATGACAACCCTGCTTTTTATTACAACTTAAACATGCTTTATTACATAAAACTTCACTTGATACAACAAAGAAGATCGAGAGGTTTAGTGTCTTTGGGGCTTAGGATCATTACATAAAAACTTTAAACATGAAACACAACATCCTTATTGAAAACTTCCTTTACATGACCACTACAATCCTTCGTACTTAGCATTGCATGGGATAACCTGAGGACATGCATAAGAAAAGGGTGAGCTATAAAGCCCAGTAAGGGAGTACACAATGAATAACATGAGGAGTACAATACATGTTAGGAAATAGGCATATCAATAGAGCATAAGAGAGACATGAACATAAAGGCATGATAAAGCATGATAATCATAACATGGAAATGTGGCAACAACACTTAACATTGAATTATCATGAGCCAAGGCTCATTGCACATGGAGCATGAGTAAACCCTCATTGCACTTGAAGCACGAGTAAACCCTCGTTGCACTTGAAGCACGAGTAAACCCTCGTTGCAATTGAATTAGCATGAGTCAACACTCATTGCACATGACGTATCATGATACTATACTTTACCCAATGCATTGGAGCGCTATCAGGGCGCACCCTTCTTAAACATTTCATTTCATGCATAAGTGTGCCACATGGATCATAAAACATGGATTCATAAAACATAATCATTTCTTCCACGATAAAGGAATGTGGAATTCATACATGAAACTTTACAATCAATACGTATATGTGAATAAAGGTGAATACCCTTGATGGAGAAATGGGCATGGTATTCACTACACAAAGACATTGGCTTAGAAAATTGGTGCGATTTCGGCAGCGTAACGGCGTGACATAAGAATTCATAAAAAAGGTTGATGAGAGATAAAGGGGTTCCTCATCATATTTACATGAAATGGACAGTAAGGAGATCATATATATACATGTCCCAACAACAGAAATGGAATTTAGATTCATGATACAAAAGTATTGCTTGAATATAAAAGAAGAGAGAGAAGTTCCTTTCGGAATTTCGGCATAGTAACGGGTGTACATGGGAGGCACTTAATGAGAGAGAAAGGGTTCTCCCATCATTCAAACAATAAGAGGGAAGTATGGGGGAGGTGCGAAACCATACCCCAACATTCATAATTGAAATAAAAAGGGCAATACAACTTAAAGAAAATTGACAAAAATGAGAAAGGAAGAAAAACCCTTACTTGGAAGTGTGCTTCCAAAGGCTAGAGAGAGGCTTGTGAGAGGCTTCTTGGGAGCTTGGGGCACCTTGAGA
This sequence comes from Viscum album, assembly GCA_963277665.1. Lineage (NCBI taxonomy): Eukaryota > Viridiplantae > Streptophyta > Magnoliopsida > Santalales > Viscaceae > Viscum > Viscum album. The sequence goes on from OY728158.1 coordinate 235,991,868, forward strand.
GGATTCTAGAGAGAGTAGGGCAGAGGTTGGACGAACTTCAAGGGCTTTGAGTGAGGAGGAAGTGGGAGCTTGGGTGGGTTTATATAGGAAAGGTGAGAGAATTCTTTAGTATTTAGGTTTGGGACCCCTTATATTAAAATAATCCAAACCACAAACCATCCCATGGTATTTGCCCATGGTTTCTGGAAAAGGAAAGAGGAAAAAAATATTTTACAAGTCCAAGGTCCGAACTTATTAAAAAATTAGGGTTGCTTATGTGGAGGTGAGTCACACTCCCATGGAAATTAATTTAAAAAGGCAAAGTGTTGAATAAGTCTTGAGGGCTCCATTAATGCTTTGAAAAGTGAGTCAAACAAACCCAAAACCTAATTATTTTAATGATAAAACATATATTGGCCGAACATATGGATTATGGTATTTTATTACATCACCATTGGGTCATTATGATGTCATAAAACACATTATATATATAAATGGTATTTAATTTTTACCCAAAAATTTGACTGTCTCAGAAAATTATGAAAAATTCACCATTGGATAATTTCGACGTCCTGATTCCAAAAATAATATTTATTTTATCTAAATAATTTTCTAAATATGTGAATTTTCACTTTTAAAATAAAAACCGACATTTATAAAGAAATTCACGGGTTTTGACAGAAATGGCTTTCAAACCTTAATAAACATTTTAATTGCATTCATAAAATTATAAGATCATTTATATTTAACGACAATTAATTTAATATTAATAATAATATTTTATTAAAATATTATTTAATTCAAAAATCCTCTAATTTAATAAAATATAATTCTTAATTAAATAATAACTAAAAACACCATTTGTACTTTAAAAACTAATTACAATGTATCAAAAATGACTAGAAATTATATTCATTATTATATATATAAAAAAAATGTACATGAACATGGTTCTACTTATTTGTTACATAACCCCTTAAAATAGCCGCATAAGACCTAAGGGTAAGGTGCGCGATGGTGACAGACTCTTGGGGATGCTCGGATAACATCGCTCGAGTGGTAATCTCTATCAACTTCCATTTTTCCCGTAGACGATCACGTTCGAGCTTGACTTGATGAAGCTCAGCTTGGGCTTGGTCAAGGGCAAAGCCCAAAGACGCCACCTCTTTACCGAGCTCCGACAAATGGGCTTCGTAAGGGGCAATTCTACTGGATGAGGCCATCGCTTCCTTTGTCTGAGTAGAAAAATTGGTTCGTTAAAGACTTATATTTAAACTACCCAGATGATCACTGTTCAACGGCTATAAAAGTAACGGTCACAAATCTTAACGTAAAACTTAAAGAAGTTGACATCTTATAAAAACATTTTTCATAAAGAAACATTTAACTGGATCACGAGGGATTTTCCATTAATGAAACTTTGGGTCGTTACATTAGTAATTTAATTTATCCATTATTATAGTAATTTTATAATAAATTATATTCACTTATGTAACAAAATAAAGACTTTATTAATAAATAATTATCTAAATATGAAGTATTTATATAAGTTAAAGAACCAATACCAAGGAAATTGTAACTTGAGATTTGGTATAGTAATATAACCCCTATGAATTATAAAGTGGAAAAAAGAATAATATCCTTACCCATGAAAGTATAAATAATATTTAGGGATCTTTTAACTGAAAATATGATATAAATATATCATTGTATAAGTAAGTAAAAATTTTAAAATTATTAATTGAGTGTTGGCATTTTTATACCTCAAAAATATTTTAATTCAATTTTATGATCAATTTAATAATTTAAAATAAAATTAATTTTAATAAAATGTATTCATAAATTAATATTTTTATGTCTTGTTATTTTATGAAAATTTTATGAGACCTTAAATATTTCTTCAATGTGTTATAAATTGGGTTGTAATTTTAAAATCTATATTTTCTAAGTTAATGATTATTTTAATTAAAAAATAAATTACCCATATTTAGAAAACTATTTTCATATAATGGAGTTCATTTTTAAATAATAAATTTAAAAAAAAATTTAGGATGAGTTTTTCAGTTTTTTCTAAATTACTTGAATTTCTTCTGAATAGTGAAATACGATAATTTTCAATATATATTCATTATAATCTAAATAAACTATTCATTGAGTCATCATTGATTTAATAACCATTTTTTAGGAATCTCATGGTCTAATTACTATATTTATTCTCAATAATTAACACTATTTGTTGTCTTTAACAAAATAATTGACTAATGAATTGAATAATGTGAAAAACCCATCTCCTATACTATAAATACCACCCCTCACACCCTCTTCTCCTCAGAACTCTGAACCATTGATCCTTGCCTCAATTATGCCCAATAATGTTCCATATCTACTTCCCCATGTTTAGGAGCTCTTGGTCTCATCAAAATACCAAGCCTAAGTGCCTTAAGGAGGATCTGAAGAGGAGAATTCATGTGGTAAATCCTCTCTCTTTTTTTATTGTTTTATTTCATTTCTTATATTCTACACACTTTCTATTATCAAAATGGTATGATAAATCAAGTATGTTTAATATACTATTATATCATGTTAATGGAATATTTATAATTCAAACCCTACCTCTCCCTCTTTTATTCTAATAATGAAATCTTATCCCATGGTGTTTTAATTTTCCGACATCATGGGACATGCACGTTAATTTTAATTTAACTACACTATGGATATTAAAAAAACATTATAATGGTTTAAACATATTTTTTTACATCCATCATTATGTTTTGGAACTAACTTATATAAAAAATACTAGCTGATAAAAAAAGCGAGTTTGTTCTAATTGAAAAACCACCAAAATTAACCTAAAATGATCATCATTAATGTTTTGATTAATTCTAACTCCTTATCGAAAATTATTTATAAGAACATTAAAAATTATTTAATATCATTAATAACATATAATAACAATTCTATATATTTATCCTCATTTTACAAAAACTTCCATTCATATATACAAGTGAATTGATCAAGAAAACCATGACTCCTAAATGATGAAAATAAAAAATAAAACCTTTACTAAATCCTATTAATGAACATAATAAAACCATAATTAATCCAAATGATGTATGAAAGGTTATTTATTTCTTAATTAATGAATCTAATGTGATTATACAAGATATTACAGTGAAAGAATTATTCAGACTCAAGGTAATGGAAATCCTCAAACCCAACTCTCTTTCTTTGTGTTTCCATCTTTCACCCAATTTTTAGTATTATATTACTTAAATATCATTAATTTTTCATTATATTACCTTTTCGGAGATATACATGTTTTCTACTTGAGTTTATGAAAAACACAATGTTTTCCAAAGGAAAATTCTTTCAAAAAAACACACCTATTACATCTCGAGATTATTTCTTCTTCACTAAATGTTTATGATTACTATATCAAGTTAATTAGGAATCCCATTTTATGAATTTATGCTTTATGAAATGAAACCCATTTCTTTCCATGGTTTATTTTATGTTCAATGTTGATGTACATTCTATGATTCATGCATGATAATGTAATGGTTATGATGGGATGGGTGCACCTAGAAGTATATAACAGAAAGTAAATGTTATGTTGTGATGGGTGTTCACATAATTATATAGCACTCCAATTAATTGGTTAATGTTTTATTTCTTATGGTAAATGTGAAATACGCATGAGCATTATTTTATATTTGTTCACAACCACGTGTGGTAGTTGACTACTAAGACCTGATGTTTTATTTTTATCCATTACCACATTCCATGCCTTTTACTAATACATCTTATCATTATTATGATCATATACCTATATATATATGATAGTGATTATGCTAAATCCATGTTATATTGTTTCATATTCTTATCTATCCTCTTACTGTGATTTTACCTCACACATTTATTGATGTATATTCCCAGGTGATTACATATTCTAAGAAGAATTCAAAGGAAAATAAGAATCTAGAGAAGAATGAATTAGACAAATGTTTTTGTATTATTTTTTAAATGTTATATATAATTATAATTTAACCAAGACACTAAACCATTTTATGTTGATCATCTAATTATTTTATGTTTGTTATCATTAAAATGAAGTAATAATTATTTATTAAAAGGTAGGGTCCCTATAGTTTGTATCTGATCATGGTTTAGTTAATTTGGGAATTGGGATTAGAGAACCTTAGTGAAAACCCTTAGTATGAGACTAAGTTTAATTATGTACCAGGAAGTTTTTTGAAAAAATGATAAACATAGGGATCACCAAATATATGAATTAAAACTTATTTTTACAAGGGAATAAATTATTTATTCATCAATTATTGACTAATGTTTTATTTAAAACATTTTTATTTTTGAAAATGTTGGGAACAAGGATAAATCACGCTAAGAACCTATGAGTGGGACAATGTAGTGGTTTCCCAAATGACATCCCAAATCTTTTGGGAGGTGGAGTTCAAACTATCATGGTGATGCTTACCTAGCTGTCTCAGGTTATGAACAACATCCTAAATAATGTGGAACATCTACCTTCACATAAGAGGTAAAAACTGGATATCGATTATTTTATGAGGCAATTACCACTGTCATTTAGTGGATCTTATAATACAATAGTTGCAAAAAAATTGGGTCAACTCAAGGGAGAACATATTTTTTGTTATTCCATGTTCCAAGATAGAGAAGGTGAATCTTATTGTATATCATCTATATAGAGAAGTCGATATGTGGGGGGGATTTGATTAAGAACACCAAGTTGAGGGATCAATACGAAGGTATGGAGTGGGAATACATTTAGATATTGTTTCTTAATAAGTATTTCCCATGAACTTTATGACCAAATATGGAGAGATAATTCATAAATATAACGAAATGGAAAGTGAATCTGTCATGGCCTACGAAGAAAATTTTACTGGGCTTTCAATGTATGCTACATGTTTTTTGTTCAAAAATGATATAAAAATTGATATATTACTTAATGGTTTAAAACCACAAACTCAAAAATATATATAATTTTGGGACTTTGGGAGTTATGAAGAAGCTATTCAATGTGCTCTCAATGTTGATATATAGTTTGGAGAATGGTCACATTTCTATGGTGTTATGAAATGAAAGATGGAGTTCCAAATCATAGGATCTAATGAGAATGATGGAAAGAAAACCCAACCACCCACATGTCAAAAATGTGGGAAGATACATCATGGGAACTCCTTCAAAGGGATAGAGAAATTATTCAACTATTGGAGAGAAGGGAACCAAGATGATGAATATCGAAAAATTGTGAGGAAGAAGGAAAATGTAGTAGAGGAAAGGAGAGCACCACACATGGTCCAATGCTTTAACTGTAGGGTGAAATGGAACTTGGAAATACATTACACTAAACATCATGTTATTAAGGGTAATCAACATCATCATCCACCAAATCCAAAATATCATGGGAAGACCTATTACATCACTACTACAGAAGTGGAGTAAGAAAATGAATTCCTTCATAGTACACTTCCTGTTCACTCAAGTCTAGAAAAAGACTTATTTGATTATGGTTCTACAAATTCCTATATATCTTGAATGTTTTATAGAGCTATTGAATTGAATAACTAAATCATTGAAGAAGAAATATCCATAAAAACACCTAGTGATGCAATAACTGCAACCCAAGAGTTGGATTGTTCTACTATTGTCACATGTGGTATGATTCATCCAATGAATATTGTAATACATCCCTCGGTGGAATTAAAATCTATACTATGGATGGATTGTTTCTCATTATATTTAGCACATATCAACTATAAATAAGTGAAAATATCTTTTCGTATTCTGAACCATCCCATTATCCTCTACAAATTCAAGGAATATCATGAATCTACTTTGTAAAATCACTCAGTGGTGTGGGTGTTGATTCCCTGTGAAGAGTCATACCTCACTCAAATGGTTGAGTAAAATGAAGTCATTAACCTAGGGTAAATGGCCATTATGAGGGAATACAGTGATGCATTTACTAAAGAGTAACCCAGACTCCCCTCAAATCATGAGGTAAAGTTCTCAGTATAACTCATACCTTGATGTACTCCTATGTAAAAGGATCCCTATAGAATGGAGCCTATCGAACTGGTGGAGTTAAAGAAGTGTCTTCATGATAATTTGGACAAAGGGTTTATACACACTAGTTCATCACTTTGGAGTGTGCCGGTTCTCCTTGTCAAGAAGGATGGATAAATGCTACTGTGTATCGATTATTGGGAACACAACAAGATCACTATAAAGAACAAGAATACTATTCCAAGGATCTATGACTTGTTCAATAAGATATTAGGAGCTTAGTACTTCTCAAAGGTGGATCATCATTATACAATTAATCATCAAAAGGTAAATAAAGATGTTATTCAGAAGACTAACTTATGTACAATAAATGGGAGCTGCATGTTTTTGGTTATTCCCTCCAAACATTCTAATGTACCTGTAATATTCATGGATTTGATTATTAGAGCCTTTATAAATTAACTAGGAAATTTTTTGGAAGTTCTTATTGATGATATTATAATATACTCAAAGTGAAAGGAGGAACATTATGAACATATAAGGAATTTGTTGGTGACATTAGGAAGGGAGACATTATACTAAAATTTTAGAAAGTGTGACTTTTGGATGCAAGAAGTCATATTATTAGAACAATTTATCATAATTGAGGGAATTTCTAAGCATCATTAAACAAAATGTAAATGAGGAATTTCCCAAACCCTCAAATGTCATAGAAATCAGAAGTCTTCATGGCTTAGTAGGGTAATATCGATGTTTTGTGAGAAATTATTCATGATTGTTAGGTCTTATGAATATGTTAACAAGGAAATGGGTAACATATGTCTAGATATAAGAATGGGAGGAAATATTCAAGGTAATAATGAATACGCTGATCACTACACCTATACTCACATTATAAAAAATATTAGATTGTTTTATGATATTTAGTAATGATTCAATGAATGTCTTGTGTTGTGTACTCATGTAAAACGATAATGTGATGGCCAACACCTTATAGTAGTTGTATATCCTTGATCTAAACTACTCGATGCATGATTTGGAGCTAGCTGCATTGATTTTTCCATGAAAATAATTGCAACTATCTCTCTAGTGATATGGGAGACATATATACCAATCACATGAGACTAAATTATGTAATCACACAAAAGGAGCACAACATGAATCAAAGGATATGGTAAGAGCGAATCAAATACTACGATTTATCAAATCACTATCATCATGGAATGGAAAACATAGTAGATAATGCTCTTAGTAGAAAATAATTGGAAACTCTATCCATGTTTCGGATTGAGAATGACCATATATTAATGTATATGAAATGGATTGATTTGGAAATCATAATGATGGGGAATACATCCAACCTTCCCCTAATTATTTCCCACCCATATATCCAAGAGAAGATTAAGTAGGCATAAATGTTTGATCTGGAGTTACAAAAGATGGTGAAAAAAGTAAAGGAAGGGAAGCTACAAGAGTTACATATCGATGATGATAGTGTGATTCATTTTATAATGAGTATTTTTGTGCCTTTATCAACTGGGAAAAGGAAGGATATATTGGAAAATACACATTGCAATACATTCTCTATCCATCAAGGGAGTACCATGATTTATAGTGATAAATGAGAACACTACCGGTGAGACAACATGTAGGAGGATATTTTGGAGTGTATATCAAGGTATTTGATATTCCTAAATGTTAAAGATGAGTGACATAAGTCCAAAGTGCTGATGTAAACATTGTCTATAACCATGTCAAAATGGAAGAATGTCACTTAGGACTTTTTCATGGGTCTCCCAAATACATCTAAATGAAATAATGTGATATGGGTTATGGTGGGTTGAATCACTAATGATTCACACATTATCACTTTTTGAGAATATCTATGGCTTGAAAATCTTTCTATGATATATGATGGAAGTGGTTAGACTACATGGAGATCCACTCTCAATTGTCTCTAATAATTATCCCAAATTCACATCTATATTCTGGATGAGACTTGAATATGATTTGAGTAATGAATTAAATTTCAGCATGGATTATCACCCTAATCTAATGGCCAATCTAAAAGGACTATTCAGAAACTCGATGATATTATAAGAGCCTTCTCTTTAGAATTCAGCAGTGGATGGGATCAGCACATCCATTTGGTTGAGTTCTCATACAAAAATTGTTTACACATGAGTATTCATATGGATCCATATGAATATTTGTAAGGAAATCAATTTAAACCTCTAACAACATAGGATGATGTTGGAAAAAGGAAGCTACAAAGACTTGATCCTATGTAAAAAATGACAAAAAAGGTATAAGTCATCTAGAAACATATCAAATATGCTTAGAGTTTGAAAAATAGTTATACTAAAAACCATCGAAGGGACTTGGAGTTCAATGTTGGAGATAAAATATTTCTTCGAATATCAGCATGGAAAAGAGTCATGTGGCTTAGAAAGAAAGGGAATTTTATCCCAAGGTACATTAACCCCTTTGAGATCCTTGATCACATAATAGTGGTGGCCTATCATCTTGCACTTCCATCAAATATGGATCATGTTCGTGATGTGTTCCATGTATCACTCATGAGGATGTAAATACCAGATCTGTCACATGTACAAATCTTAAAGGTGGGACTAATGGAAGATGCTCCCTTTTATGAGGAGAAGTTAGTAATGATTGTATATAGGAGAGATAAGGTTCTATGAAAAAAATACAACTCACCTTGTCAAAGTGTTATTAAGGAACCATAAGTATGAAGAAGAAACTAAGGAACCGGAGTAGGAGATGAAAGAGATGAACCCTCACCAATTTATGTAAATAGAAATTTTGAGGGATAAATTTCAAAAGGGGAAGAATATAATAACCCAATTTTTTATCAATAGAATTTATGAATTCTCATAGTAATGTTATAATCACATACAATCACTTATGGACTATAACAAAAACATTATAAATGATGAATTAGTAAGAAAATGTGTTTTTCTAGATGATAAGGAACCAATACCAATGAATTAGTAACATGACCATAGGAATAAGAATTTGAACATTATTAAGAGTAAACTTGAAAAATGATTCGTATCATCACCCATGAAAGTATAAATAATATTTAAGGATCCTATAAGTTAAAATATTATAAAAATATATCATAGTATAGGTAAGTAAATATTATAAAAGTTATTAATTATGTTTGGGTATTTTTATAAGTCATAAATGTATAATTAAAATTTTATGAATAATTTAATAATTTAAAAGAAAATTCATTTTCATAATATTTAATCATTGACTAATATTTTTATGCCTTATGATTTTAAGATAATTTTATGATACATTAAGTAATTTTTTAAAGTGTCATAAATTCAGTTTTTATTTTAATATCCACATTTTCTTAGTAAATGATGATTTAAATTAAAAATTAATTTCACATATATAGATAATTAGTTCATAAAATGTAGTTATTTTTTGACTTATACATTTTTTAAATTGGTGAGGGTAAAATTTTGATATTTTGACGAATTACATTATTTTTTTATGAATTGTGAAATACGATATTTTACAGTAAGTATACATTATAAGTTTAATACACTATTTATTGATTAATGATTTTTTTAAAAGGTTGGGGCTGAATCCTCATTTTATTATTTAAAGCAAAGACCTCTTTAGAATGGGTAGAGGGAGACCCATTACATAGCCCGAAGTCCCATGGCCAAGTGGCTTGAATAATAGGCTTGAAATCCGATTTTTTTGGCCCAAAGAGCCCCTCAGTGAATAATACTTCTACAGTACCCACGCTGTTACAGTACCTGCTACAGTACCGCCAACGCTACAGTTCCTGCTACAGTGCCTCTGCTACTATAGTGTCGCTACTGCTACAGTGCCTCTGCCACTATAGTACTGCTACAGTGCCATGCTACAGTGTTGCTATAGTACCAAAAATTTGTCTCATGATTGATCAATATTTATTTTCTTGAGAAAAATATTAATCTAATGAATTAAATATTGAAACACCCCTTTCCTCCACTATAAATACCATCCCCCATAACCTCTTCTCCTCACACTCCAAAAGCTTTTAGAAATTCTTAAATTCAGACCAATAATCTTCCTTAGACCCTTAATTAGGCCTATGAGGTCTGTTTCTCATTAAAATACCATTCTTAGGTGCATTAAGAAGGTTCTCAATAGGAAAATTCCACAGATAAGTCCTCTTCTTTTTTCTTTTAATTTCCTTTCAGTTTCATTTATTTTATCTTATTCTCTTTACCTTCACTTATCCAAATTGAATTATAACTCCATTATGTTTGATATACTAGAATAATATCATGTAAATTGAATATTCATCTTTAAAATCCTCCCAATATCTCTTTTATTCTTAAAATGAAATCGTCGTCTTTGATGTGTCAATTTATCGACTTCATGGGGGATGCACATTCATTTTCCTTTAGAAACTTCATTTATGTTAATAAAACCATTATATTTATTTAAATTTTTTAATGTTTATATTACAAATATCTTTATATATTAGAACAAACTTATATGCATAATAATTAATGATGAAACAAAATGAATTCATTGTGATCAAATAACTGTAAAATATTAACCTAAAACAATCAGCATTAAAGTTTTTGTTCATCATTATTACATATAACATTATTATTTATAAGTACTTTAAATATTCTGGAAATCATTAATAACATATAATAACAATTCTATATATTTATTTTCATTTTACATGAACTTCCATTCATGTATACAAGGGAACTGATCATGAACTACATGAAAACAAATTCTTCTAAATGATGAAATTGAAAAATATAACTAATAAAAAAGCCCATAAATGAACTAAATAAAATCATAATGAATAAAATTTAGGTATAAAAGGTTCTATATTTGTTAGTTAATTAATCTAATGTTATTATATAGTATTTTTATGTGATGTAAGAATTCAGACTCAAAGAAAGGGAAATTCTCAAACCCAACTCTCTTTCCTTAGGTTTTCCCACTTTAACCTTATTTATATTATTTATATTAATTAGATAACATTTATTTATAATAATAATACATTTTTAGTTATATACATGTTTTCTACTTGATATTATGACAAATACCATGTTTTCCAAAAAAACACTTCTTAAAAAAACATACCTTTTACTTCTCGAGATTGTTTCTTGTTCACTCAATGTAGATGATTCTTGTAAAAAGTTTGTTATTACCTCTTTAATTTTGAAACCCATGTCTAGAATTTTTCTTTATTAAATGAACCCCATTTTATTCCATGAGTAATTTAGTGTTCAATATTGACATATGTTCTATGTGTCATGCATGATAATGTAAATGTTATGATGTAACAGATGCGTTTGAATATTTATAGAGAAAATTAAATGTCATAATGTGAATGGTGCACTATGAATTATATAGATGTCCAATTAATTGGGTAATGTGATGTATCTCTTGAGAAAAGTGAAATATTCATGAACATGATGCAATATTTTTTCACAACTATGTTTGGTAGTTGACAACTTAGACAATGTGTTTTATATTTATGCATTGCCACATTCTACGTCTTTTCTTAATGCATCCTCTCATGACTAGGATCATATACCTATGTAATCATGGTAATGATGATGCTATCCCCATGTTATATTCTTTCATGTTCTTATCTATCATCATACTAGGCTATTGGATCACCCTTTTTAATGTATATCTGTATGTGATTACATGTACTAAAGAGAATTAATTGTCCAATAAGAAACTAGAGAATAATGAATTAAATATATGTTTTTGTTTTATTTTGTAAATGTTGTGTAGGGTCCTAATTTTCCCAAGACACGAAACCTTTGGAACATTTTCATGTAATGATTTTATGTTTTTTATCATTAAAATTATGTAATAGTAATGTAAGAAAATGCAGGGTCACTATATTTATTTCTAGATAGCCATGATGTCATGAATAGATGGGAGATCTCAAAACCAATCCTCGTTATTGATCATTCCAAGTTGTTTTTTCTATATTCTTCATGAATTTATTCTATAAATTATATAGTGGAACTAAATAATGATCGAATAGTCTTTAATCAATAACACACAATTGTAGTGACTTTGGTTGTGAACAACTATGGTTTCTAAAGAGCATCGATGAGTTCCTATCTATATTCTTTTTAAATATGGACAGAATCCTATATTGAATGTTAGGATGGTACATCTGATAACTATTTCCGAATGTCTTTATTTTTTTCCTATGGTATGCACCTCTTAATGTTTGGTTTCTCCCTTTTATGTGCCTTATGATTCAAATTGTTTGAGGTTGATAGTTAAGGTTCTCGACCAGAGTATGAAGTATAATCTGTAAAAAAGTGATGCATTCCAATATAAACATACAATTCTTGTAAGATGATCATATAATCACACCTCTTCCTATTGGTCATTTAAATTGTGCAGAATTAAACCTCAATATGAAGGGTTTGAGGAATTTCAATGATTCTGTTACACTTTCTAGTTTTCATTCCCATTTTTCTCTGTAGTATATATTTATTTCTTAGAGAAATGTCCAATATATTATCTAAAACCATGATTTCATTGTCCCTTGGAGCCTTATCTTTTTTCTTCTTGGCCTCCATTTCCTCAATCAGGTAAGCAGAGCTCATACTCAAAGGCATATTCATCAATGAATAAGGGATCTATTGTGTGAAATATATTAATATAACCAAAATTGAGCACATTATCCAATGATGGTTTTATTGGGTGGGGAGATTCTAGTTCTATTAATGTTATTAGAAAGAAGTCAGCCATAGTCATAGATTGTACAATAGTTGGATATGACTCTTACACTATTATTTTTTATGGTTTATAATGAATAAATAATCGTTTGAGAGGTGTATTTTTTAATCATCACAACATTCATGATCAATGTTTTTTTGACAAAATATTCTTCCTAGGTGGTAGGGGATTGGCTAAATACCATTAGAGTCATCCAATTATCAAAATTATATCCATGCCTGGAGAAGTCTCTTTCTAACCACCCTCTTCTTCTAATTTGGAAAAATTTTACACAAGACACCTATGTAGGGGAATTCTCTATTTTAACTTATCAATAGTCAATCATGATTTTGTGTACATATTTTAAGACAAAAATATATTGTATGGTGTGACCTAGCCTACTATAGAAAGGTTAGTAGATAGGGTGGTCAGTGAGATTGACCTCATTGTGTTGACTAATCTATGGATGGTTTAGTTTGTTATTTTATATGGTTGTAAGGAAATAAATAGAGTCCTAATAATTTCACAATGAATATACATTATTCATCCATTCCTCAAATCATGGAATATGATAATATATTTTTACTTTCGGTTGAGGGAGATTTTGTGGCTATTACCACTCGACGGGTGTTGATAGATGATTCAAGGCATGCTTGGTTTAGAGAATAGAAAATGATACTAGTTTGAGATTAATAGAAGTAGTTTCTACCATACCATGGATTTCTCACTATTTTTTGGGAATTAGATAATATTTATATTGGAACAGCTGGATAGAATCTTCTATGTTTTTTTGTTTTAGTAAACTCTTCACATCCTTCTTGATAGTTCAAAACAATCAAAGGTGTTTAAGCTCTTTCCATATATTTTTAGCACCAAGATAAAATATTATATCATGAAAGAGAGGTATGCTATGTAAATTATTTAATCCTTTCCCTCTTGTGATAATATCATACACAATCTCATTTTCATTTTTTTTACAGTTTTATAGGTTTAAACTTGTTTTTTAATATCACAGAGATTAAATGATAATTGAATTGAAAAATAAGGTATTTCCGTTATGCAATGAATCATACTTAAAGGTTTTTGTATGAAAAAATTATATCCCGATCAGAGTATGTCTAAATGATATCAGTTTGGTTGGATCCTACTTTTCTCTAGGGACTATCATCATGCCACATTGGCACACAATATGCATGAGAAGTTGTTCTATATCTATTGTGCTCTAAAAGGTTGAGATAATATGATTTATGAAATTTGTTGGAGGAAAATAATTGTCCATGCATTTGGGATATGGATTATTTTCAGGATGAATGAGTGCATTCCTCCCTTCAATGGACTCTATTTGAGCAGTTAGGGATTCAATGACATTTTCGATTTCTAGGTGTACAACTATTTGAAATCTCTATTATCTATAGGGAGTATGAATGTCTTGATGATATGACCCTATTTTCATACCATGTAAAGTCATGATCCATTCTAAGGCTAAATGATCACCCTGTCCTAGGAGAGTATTTTGTTGAAATGGAAGGAAGTCAAAATCTTACTCAAATTTCTCATTTATATAGACTGGTTTCCTAGATCAAGATCTAGTTTGATGCTCCGATTCCAATATTTTAGGTGCCTTATCTCTATTATATTGTGTGTTTGTAGGAATATTTATCATTTTCTAAAGACAACAACTTTTAGGGAATTTTTCCCTATGTAGATCCTCATTGGCCTGTCTCATATTTTTTTATCTCATTCTCATATTGTTACAACCATTCTTACATGGAGATAATTTCAGCTCTTATGTCAAATAGAGTGGGATGTATATACACCATTGTTGTTATCACTAGATTTATTTTTCCATACAAGTGTAAATTTAACTTTCATTGGTGATATGTTATGGATCCTTCTTTTATTTTGTGTATGCAAAGCCTTAGTTGGTGCATCCGGACTAACTTCCTCTCTAGTTATGGTCTCTACATTGTGTCCCTCTATGTTTTCATCATGGTCCACATCATTTGTTGTGTGTATGGGGATGAAATTCACTGGAGTGTATTATAAAATGGATGTTATCTAATTACTCTCAAAACAATAGGGAGATTCTGAATTTCTTATTCTTATTTTGAGAGTAGTATACTGATTATTTCATTAACCCATGAACAATTTTGTACATTTCAGAATATGGACCGTATGGTTTTTTATTTCCTTTTTGGATGTGTATCTGGTCTTGGTCTAGGTAGGGTGATCATAATAGGGTCTTTATTTGTGTTTTATGAATAAACCCAAAATCAAAATGGTATGTCTTACAATGAGAGGAATAGATGGGATATTAACCATCGATATTTACATTCGAACCTGGAGAACAATAATTCCTTTTTAGGTTATTATAATGATGAAATTTCTTTTAGACCAATGCGATAGTGGACATTTGGGGGTAGTACTAAAAAATTATTCTAATTTTGATGAGGATTTTATTATTCCAGTTGAAGATATGGTTGGTCCAAAGATATAAATTGAGATATATATTCCCCTATCATTATGGAATACAATTGATCTAGAATCGATGCTGATATCCCTAGGACCCTATTTGGGTATTATGAACCTGGTGAAGTACATTGAGTTAAAAATTCCCCCTTCCCTATATTTCAGGGTTGGTTTTAGCCACTTTTAAAATTTCCTAGATCCTATCATGGTTTGATGACAATAGGTGCAGATGTGGTGGTGAAAATTCACACATCCATGTAAGATGGGTTCACTCTCAGATGATTTCTATTATGGTTTCTATTTTGATCTATTTTTTTGGGCACAATTGTTCTTGTGATTGAGAATGGTGAAATGACACCCAATGATTGGATTCATTTTCTATGGGAAGTTATCTGGTACTCCCCAACCATAAATTCTATGTGTGATAATAATCTCTATTATTTTGAGGGGAAATATTGAGAGTCAGTTGGTATCCCACTCCCTTTATACACAATGTATTTTCACCTTCAAAGAAATGATATTTTTCTATATTGTCCAATACATTTACTGATCCTATAATTTCTCCTAAATAATTGAAATTAATGCATGTTGTATCAGGGGGGTTATACTATTATAGGGATTCAATGATGTAAAACACCACATACTCTCCCCATAGTATGATATAGATATCTGACTAGCCTTCATTGATATACTGTTGAAGAGTTGTTGTTCAATGGAAGCAAGCGTGCTGTATAATTTCACTTTTCTTTTCTGGTTTTATGCCCTAGTCTATGGAGATATTTTCCATGTCCATTTGATAATAGATTACATGTATGGTCTGAATGATAAACCCATATGACAAACAAGGGAGGTGTATGACTATTAAAATTTGATGAGATGACCAAATATTTTTGTGTAGTTAATGAAATAAATCCTTTTATAGCTCATTTAGGATCTCACATTAAGATGTGGAAATGGTCCAAAACATTATTGGGAGGACTTTTCACATTTTTTCTCTCTATATATTCATTTTATACTCTTATATATGAGATTTATATGTGTCCACATTATCAGACCACATAGGTTGCTTGTCTGGATTGTTTGTTGGTCGTGGAAACATGCTAATGATAGGTAATAAGGATTACTATATGGGTAAAACATGTGTTTTGTAAAACTCTCTATATGGTGTTTTTTTGATCTTTTTTAACCTCTCAATACAAAGAGTTCTGTTAAAGGGGAGTATTTACTTGTTCAATAGATATATTACCTTGGGGAGGCTGACAATAGTGGTTGTCCGTAGTAGAGTTTGTACCATCCATCTTTTCAATAAAGTGTGTAGGAAAATAGATTTTATGATCACTTAATATATCAGTTGAAGAGTGGTAATATCGTTTAGGTGTTTTATATATGATTAAAATGACATCAAGGATACTCTCATTAAGTATATTAGGGATATAACACTCATTTAGCAACAAATATAAAATATAGTGACCATCATTTTGGGTTTGTGTAGCAATATGAACATGTTGCATGTTGATTGATGAAATATATTGATAAACATATAGTGATGTGGGGATATGATCCCACTACTGAGAAGTTTTTTGTGTTTATAAGTGAGATTCTACATTACTGGATGGAATATTGTCATGTATGTGAATGGCTTCATGAATATGAAAGTCTATAACATCTGATGTGGTTGTAAGATCCTAATTCATAAATTCATTCGCTATAAAAAATATTTTGGGGCACCTCTTGAATTTGAGAAGGGGTATGTGCCTCCTCCATTATAGCATCTAAATGATGATGGTTCAATTGTTCATTTTCAGATGTAGGTGTATGAGCATCACTACCTTAAGATATTATAATACATAGAGTGTCTTTATTTTCAAGGATATGATCCTGGTGTGAGGCGATATCTATATTTTAATGACAAACCTTGGATGGATTAAAGATACATTACGAGTAATGTGATTTGGATAATTTCTATGGTCATTTTGGATAGAAATATGTACCTTTCCTGAGGCATGTGGAGAACTGTGCTGGTGGGCCCTAGTGGGAATAGAGATATGAGAACAGTCTTCTTTATTTGGAGTATTTCATTGGAAATTTTTTATAGGAATGTATGCCTATCAAGAGGAAGGTTCCAAACTGAGTTGGTTGTCCCCATTTGGAACATGAATATGAGGCTAGTGTTGTTCCTCATCTTTTATCATAATATAATCAAAAACCCCATATATGGGAGAATAAAAGTGAGATTACTCTAGAGTAACCACCAGTTCATATTAATCATGGTGATGTGTTTCTTGGGATGTTTAAATGGGAATATGTTCTTGTTCCAATATAGGTATCACTGATTAATATACCAGAGGAGATCTTCAAGTGTTTCTAGAATGTAGTGACACTTTATCAATGTGTGTAAGAAAATAGGCCTATATTTTTTTTGGTCCACAAGATAAATTGTTGTATGTCTTCTATTAATGGGGAAATATAATTCTACTCATTTCATCCTTATTCCATCTAAATATGCTAACGATCCTCATGCATTGGGGAAGGGAAATATTCCTTCCATGTTGTTGTAGTAGGAATATGTAAGTAGAACTAATCTGATTGAGAAGGTATATGATTCGTCATTCTAGATAATTATGGAATAAGATGATAGTATTATAATGGAAATGTGTTCATATAAACCCTATCCAAGTTATCCACAAACTTTCACACATGAGGATACCTCCTTGGCACCCATGTATGAGTATCAAGGGTGGAGATTTCTCTATAGGTTCCCTCAAAAGGTTGTTAAGGGTCCTTGGTGGGATTAATATAGTGATAAAATTTGATATGATCTCTTATAGTAATCTCCTAATCTATGATGGATCTATAATTTAATCCTCTATCCACATTCCTATGGTATGGACGTTTCTGATTTTCTCCCTATGAGGATAAGCATCCAATATTTCTTCTAGTGGAGAAATGTGGCACTAGATTCATTACAACTTTCCCTAAATGAGACAAACTTTTCAAATTCAGTATCTAGAGACTTATATGTGATTCCTATAGGGCCAGGATAGCACCATGGTGATGGTATTACTTATCCATTATGTTTTCCACCCTAAGATAAGGGAATTGTGCGAGTGAGGTTTTTTTATCCCAAGAGGATACTACTGTAATTGTGGTCTCAGAACACTCTATTGATAAATAAATATTCTCAGGTCAAGATGACTATGAGAGCATCATCTGTAGTCTCAAAGGAAATAAGGGACAAGTTCATCAATCATTTCATCATCATAATTATGAAACAAGATCAATTAGACACCAACATGTAACACAAATTTCCATTCTTGGTCCATGTTCGACCATTCTTTTCACATGTAATTTTAACAATGTTAATGATATTATTTGATGTATATCCTAATTAAAAATGGTTTCACATTAGGCGTAACATTTTAATTTGTGTAAGAAACAAAAAACTAAATGTTATAATAAATGGTCATAAAATCAGTTTTATTATTTGAGATATTCACATTGGGTTCTCCATTTTCATTTCCCTCAAAAGATTACTATATGATCTTGCTTCACATGTTTATAATTCATGATTCCTAATTCATATAATAATTTATTTATTTATTTCATTCAATGATTTTAGACAGGGGTAATCATTTTTGTTTCCTAACCAAGGATTGATTATGGGGGTACAAGTATGGTTTCGTTATTATTCATATTAGGTTTACCTTTTCTTTATTTCATTGAATATTCCAATAGTTGTCACATCCCTAACTATGTACAAAACTACTTCCCAAAGTTATGTGGTCAATTGGGTTTTCAAACCCAATGACTCTTATGAACTATCGTTGGTCAAGATAATTAGAGGTTATTCCCATTTGACTCATTGGGGGGGGATTATTACCTATTTCAGGACTCTCTTATAGGTTTATGATATACTCATTAATTTATTCCAAATACCAGTACCATATTTGTTACCCTAACAAAACGATCATGTTATAAATTATTCTATGTAAGATTGATCTATGTAGATTAACATTGAGCGGAAAGGAAATATTTTAGGGAACATAGGCAACATGTGTAAATATTATCAATTAGAAATCCTATGTATCTATCTTATCTCATGAAATTGATTCATCATTGTTTGATCTTTCCACAACCCATTGATGGGTGGTGACAGGTGATTAATTATTATGAGTTCTACTACCCCTAGTGATTACCAATATGAGAATGAATTCAATATTTATCTTGATGTGGATTCTATTGTGTATGGGAAATCATATCTTATCACTAATTGGGGATTACACACTAAGGATTCCCTAGTAGTAAGAAGTTAATGTTTTAAGTGATATGATCATTTCAAATCTATGACCCCTGACTTTTTCTTGGTTTTTTATACAAGTTATGGTAAGTGTTCCGACATATTACATAATTTGATGTAAATTTTTAGCTAGAGAGGCTATAATGGGGTTTTTAATTTTAATCTCGGACGCTAAGATGGTGTCTTATTTTCCCTATTTGAAATGGCATCATAGTCATCATAATTTAATGGTATATGTCCATGTGTTTCCATTAGACAATGTTATTGTCTTTATAAGTGTCTCCCTAACATACACAACATATTGGGGGATTTTTTCCTGACATAATTGATATGTTAGGGATGTTTCCATGACATGTGTGAGGATTTATAGAAAATTACTTATAGTATACCTAACTTGTATAAGGATGTTTGAACATTTCCTCTGGTATTCTACATGATCCAACTGACTTTCTAGAGGGACATCACATGATGGGGATGGAATGTCCAAGCAGCTTCTCATGATCTATGTAGACATATCAAAGGGCTATCTCATGATTAATTTGACTTGTATAGTGTCTTTAAAGTAATAGATTCCTATACATAAGGGTGTTGTGTGATCAAGGATTCCATATCATAAGGCCACCTCATGATCTGGATGGCATGTTTGTAGGACTTATCATGACCTGGCCAATATATCCCACTGAACATCCATGATCGACACTAAAACTTCCAAGGGATTCAAATGATCAAGGACGACATGTCTATAGGTCTATCACATGGCATGGATGACACATCCAAGGGTCTTCACATGATCAATACAGATATGTACAAGGGAGGCACATGATCAAGGAAGACATGTAATATGCATATTTCATGATCTGTACGGAATTCCTATAGTACATTTCATTAAATGGATTATATGTATGGGGGATTAATGTGCCTTAAAAAACATGCCTGAATTACTATCACTTGAGATGGATGATGTTTATGGTTGCTCTCTCTTGAGTTTTATTGAATGTTTGGCTGTTGTCACATGATCTGAATGACATATACAGGTTCTATTTCATGATATAGATAATTCAATTGAATTATGTGACACCTTCACATGAAAATTAGTATACCCATCATTGATTAAGGCTACCATAATTTTAAACTTTTATTTCATATAGGCCTCAAAGTTTGTGAATAATTATCTTGTTAACATTTCATGTGACTAAGTTGACTCATAGAAACTCCTTCTGATAATCAGGATAGTGCACAAGAAGTCCTTTGTGTGATCAATAAGATGAGAAGGAGAAGAATATAAACTTTATACATAATTCCTTCAGTCATTACTTAGTTTTTACACAGTGGATGTACCTTTAAATTTTGTGGATTTCCACTCTAGGAAGCATTATTAAGATTATTCGATCCCATGGGTGTTACTTGACTCTGTTTTTCTATAAGGGTGGGATTTATAGTTACTATCTCCCCTGATATACAAATAATTTCATGAAATTTATATCAAAGATATGCAATAAATTCATGTGAGGGATTATATCATCATGCACATCCCAGGATCATGCTATCATTCATCCATGGTGTGTCATGATAATCATCCACTACAAGAACACTCTGTCGTCACATTATTTATTGAACAAAAATCAGGACAAAGGTATTTTTTATAATAATATCGACATGTCAAGGATGATTATCAATGATAAAGATAACATATATAAGAGTCATCCTAATACCAAGATGAATTTCTAAGAGGATTTCACTTGATAAAGGTCGTCTTTTCTAGATCCCATCATGAGATTAGGCTGTAACATCAATGGGAATTCGCAAGATCACGCTGACATGCCTGGGAGTCCTTATGTGAATAGGATTATTGTAAAAGAGTATTTGACATTACTAATGGATACATTTAGGGGGGACTTTATAATATCATTTATTAACATCATAGTGACTTCTCAATATTATACTGACATTCCATGGTGTCTTCGCTAGACTGTGACACCTGTCGAAGAGTGCACCACATGATCAATGGATACTTGTATAAGGCCCTTCGTGATATCATCCTAAAATATAAGAGGGCCTCCCTGAGATAATTATATATTATTTAAGGTCCTTGATGTCTAAAATTTTGGTATCATGAGGTGAATACCACCATCACATGATAATTTTCATAACTTTATTATGCAATAAACCTCCACATTTTCGATATTTTATTCTTTATTTTACAAGATTTACTAGTTTTACCTTACATTTTATGATTAGGGGTCATATGAAAAATATTCTATCTAGATAAGGAATGTGATCATTATCATGGATTTTCACTATACTTGTCTATAGGAAGTTGTACACATAGTGATCGATCTTATGACGATGTATGTAATTTTCAAAAGAATTCATTCTAGTGGTTTTTGGATCTGGATAGTCATCTTATGATCGAATTGATAGTTACAAGGGACATAATATGATGATGGTGAAATGTGTGACCACTGCATCCTCATCTGAGGAACTCTACCATAATCATTTTTTGATCATCAATACATTTATGGATTCCTTCATATGAAAATTATGTTTTTTCAGACGGGCATCATGTCATCATCCATACATCACATGAAGTACATAACTATTACTTGTGACCATTATAGGGTCATGATATCACAATTAATTATGGGGGTTACATGATCTGAATTACCTAGAAACTTAGTCTCTATGTATCCATACTCTTCCTTCATTAATTTTATGAATAAAATAATAACCATTTTTTAGATGACTCTATGCTTCTAAAAATTAACAATGATCATTTAGATGGAATCAGAAAAAAAATATTCTATTTTATAAAGTTGTAGTTTGATATGTATTTTAAAATTCATATAGGGTGACTAATTTTTTACCATATTGCAAAACCATTCACATTAATACATTTCATGTCCACCTAAATTTCATGTCTTGTATGAACTAGTTCGGCTATAATTTTATTGGGAGACTAAATTACCCTCTACCTAATTTTATAAATTAATTTTAGTTATCTAATAGAGTTGATTATTTCTATTTTTTAGTAATTTATATGTAATTAACTTGATAAAATACCTATAAGAATATGACAAAATGATGGAGAAGAATAACCATACTTATGTAATTATTTTACAATTGTTTAAATATTTATAGTTCTATCTAATATTTAGAAATTTTTTCATTATATGTTTTTAGATTCATTTTATAAGGAAAATGGTTGACATACTATGGTGGTTTTTGATCTATGACAACAATGTAAGGATGAAAGTTTTTTAGAGGTGTTGTATATATAATGAATTAAATTGATGGGGATATGGTTTTATTGGAAATTGTGGATGATTTATGGAGTGTTTACTAATATTATAGGGGTTTTGGGTGTATTGAAACTTTTTAATTGTTTTTTTTAAATAATTGAATACTAAAACCTACCGGGACTGGATATTTTTTAAACTTAATACTTAATATGGATCGATAATTTTACATTGTGTTCTTGATTGATAATTTTTTTTCACCAAAATCCAAAAAGAAAATATGGGGTTGGTGTTTTAAAATATAGATTTGTGGTTTTGAAAACATGAATTTTATAGTTAAAATCTATAGATTATTCCATCTGACAATGTTGACATGGTTTAAATGTTAAAATGTAATAAATCTATCTAACTATATCAGTTAATTTATACATAGAAATTATTATTCATACCTCATCATCATTATAATAAACAAAAAACAAATAAGAATAATTTGATTTAAATAGATAAACTACAAAATTTTATTAATATATTGGGTTCTTTGTTTTTATATAATAACATGATATAATGACCCGAACAATCATTTAGGAAAATAAATATAATTATAGATTAAAAAAAGGATCCATGAAAACAAAACTTGATTCTAAATTGTACACTCATGGAATATGGATTTCAAAAAAGAAGGGAATGATTAATTGTATTTTTAAATAAAAATAAAAAATATATATATGTAGTAGGTGAGATAATAATTAGAGGCTGATTGTTGAATCCAAGATGGATAATGGTAAAATTTATAAATTATTCTATTTAAAATGTCGAAATAATATATATATATATATATATTAATTTCATGCATCTTCCTAAATTAATTAATTTATTTATAATCCAGAATGATTATTTCTATCTCATTATTAATTTAATTAACATATAACTATAAACAACCAGAATTAATAAAACTTAAATAGAACAACTCCCAATTTTAGTATCTAATTGGGTTCTTAACTGTATATAATAACATTATACAATGAAATACTAAATCCTATATGAAAATAATTATACTAACCATTTATAAAAAAGGATCCCATTAAAATCAACATAGTTATACAATGTATGATCATGGAATATAAAATTCTAAAATAAGATGACATGTTTCAATGAATTTTCATAAAACCTGAAACAGAATGACCCATAGAATGACTGTTAAAATATGGAATCTTGGTGTTAAAACATAATTGATAGTGTAAATTTTTGTAAACATTTTCATCAAAAAATATTATAGTGTTTAAATACTATAATTCATACATGTACCTAAATATATCAATTAATTTATAAACACTGGTGATTATTTAAACCTCATAATAATTTCATGAAACACAGAAAGAATATTATACAATAAATAATAGTATTTAAATAGAATAAATATTCAATTTTATTCATTATTTGGATACCCAGTGGTATATAATTACATGATCTAATGGCATACTCAATCCTTCATGAGAAAATATACTGATCATTTAAAATAATATCGAATTAAATTAAACTGAAGTCTACATTATATGTTCAAGGAATATAAAATTTTAAATAAGATGACCTATATAATTAAATTAAAAAAAATGGATTATGAGTGTTCAGATATAGAGGTTAAGTGTTAAAACCTAGAAGGTTTGTGTTAAAATATATAAAACAAGTCATCAAAAATGATGAAATGTTTTAAAATTCAAATTTTAATACATAATTTAGAAAACATTAATTTGATTATATACACCAATGAGTATTCATCCAACATCATCATTTTATCAAAAACACCAAAAAACGACAATTAATAGGATTTAAATAGAAGAACTCCACATTTCTGTCTCAAAGAATAAAAATAAAATTCATTATTACAACATATTTGAATTTTTTCCATATTTACATCATAGTCTACTCTAAAATTCCCTTCTTTAGAAAAATATTAGACATCATACATAGAAATTACACCCTCTCATTATTGTCATATAAACAAGGTTTGAGATTTCATCTCCTTTTCACGTGTACCATATTATTTAAATTGACCAAAATTATAGATCATATAATTTTAAAAATGATAGAAAATAATATTATAATATGGTCTACTATGAGGTATTAAAATTATCGATGGATATAATTTTTTTTATCTCTTTTATTAATATATGTCAACACATTAAATTATAAATAGGTATTATAATATAAATATTTTATTATGTAAAATTCATACAATTATTTAAATGTTATAATTTTTTTTAGAATTCTATAAAATAATCTAATTATTGTATAACCACATGAAAACAATAGTAAAAGCATGTTAATAGAATTACCACATTTTTTATTCATGATAAACAAAATAGAGCACCATATCATTGTTGACACAAAAATTTGTAATGGGATTTATACATTGTCTCTATTTGTTACATCAATATATAAAATCATGAACAAAATTCTAGAATATAATAACACATGTTAATTTCATGGAATATGAAATTATAAAAAAAAATTTCTTGATTAATAGATTTTTTACCAAAATAACAATAAAATATAATATTGAATCACAATGTTGAAATATTAAAGGCTAGTTTTATAATAGGGAACATGAGTGTTAAAATATTGGAATCATCTTATCTAAAATTCATGAAATAGATTAATGTGTTGAAATCCATACATATTCTATAAATAATCATAATTAATGAAAAACTAGAGGAATCTAAAAATAAAAGGATTTCAAAAATTATTTCCATAATTTAGCCACCCAACAAAAATAGAGAGCCCTTTCATGGATGGATCATTAACATGTATTGGTAATTTTCCATCATTGGTGCATGTTCTTAAATTTAAATGTAACCATCTCATAAATAGAATATGATCAATGCATTTTTATAAAAGCAATTGAAATAAAAAAAATATGGTATATCCGTATTATATTTCAAGAAACGTGATAAAATATTGACGAGTAGTGTAATCATATGGAATAAAAATGTTTGAATATTGAAAATTGATTTTAAAATATGTAAAATATGGTAGGTATAATTTCTCAAATGATTAAAATATTGTAATTACATTAATATTTCATAAATCATTGTAAATAATGGGAATTAACCAAAAACTAAAATTATTAGAATTTCAATAATATTTTTCATGGTTTTGTCACATGAAATAGAAAATTGAACCATCCCATGGATTCCACCTCAACTATTATTGGGGCATATAAAATATTTTCACATGTGTTCATATTTAAATATTACTATTTATGAAATATTACACGACCATTTACTTTTTAGAAAAAATAATCAAATGACATTTGGAACAACCATCACAAATTTTTTGATGAGTAGAGTTAAAATATGGAAAATAAATGTTAATAAGTGAAAGATCGATGTTCAAATCCTGTAATGTATTGTTATAATATAAAAAATAAGTTATCAAAATTTAATTAAATGGTTTAAATTTTATAGTTTTTTACAACATTCCTAAATCACTATAATTTATGAATAACCACAAGAAACAAACATTAATAACATTTAAATAGTAAAATAACTCATTATCCAATAATTTTATACCAAAAAATTTATTTAAGGATAAAAATAAATACCCACATATAAAAATATTAATATTTAATGAAACAAAACATAAATTTAAAATTAATATGATTTTAATAATAACATGTCACATTTTAATCACCCAATACTGGGGCCTTCTCAATGATTCCAAATCATCATGGATTGTGATTTCATCGCCATTCACAGGTTTGAATAAGTTATTTACAATTATAAAAATGATAAAACTTATTATATTGAAAATGAGACTAAATAAAATTATGTTATGGTCCACCAAGAGGATGATAAGTAAATGATTATTGAAAAAATATTTGATCTATATTAACATTATGTAAGAACCTAGGTTTTTAAAAACGGGTCAAATTCCGACCCTGTTTAAATTTTTGACTGATTTTTGAAAAGTCTGGAAAATCTGAGCAGTTTCTGGAAATTCCAAACTACACGCCGTGTACTTTAAGTACACGCCATGTATGAGTTACCTTAGTGACCAGCCGTGTGCTCACCTAGCACATGCCATGTGAAGACCGTGTAGAAGTTTCTTACTACACGACGTGTATTTATAGACACTTCATGTAATCTTTACCCGTGCATGGACAAGTGCATGCTGTGTGGTGACCAATTATAAATTTCAATCTACACGGCGTGTGCCTTCCTTGACATGTCGTGTACCCTTGTCCCATGTAGCGGCTGAGACCCTGGCCGTGTGTTGACCGTGTACACGGTCCAACCCGTGTGCTGGACTCCACTTAAGTCAGAGTACGGAAACACATCTGCATGGCGTGTACTTTAGAAATACACACCGTGTACTTTTATATTTATTTGAGAGATCGAGACGCCATCACATCTCATTCCCAGAAGTTCCTTCTTCTTCCCCTTTTGATGAACAGTTCATCCAAGAACCTCCGAAAAACTCAAACCCTCCCAGAATCTCCATATGACCTCTATTTTTCAATCCGTCAGTGGAAGCGGGACTGCATCAGAAAGGCTAACCCCACAAACCCTTCTTCGTCCTTGATCCCTCACCTCTTCCTCCATAGATTCCATCCGAACAGAATTTCCATATTTGACAGAAACGCAGATCTTCTGTGATTCAGACCGATTCAGAGGATAATATCAAAAGAGTGTCATCGTACGAGTACGAGGTGGGTGGTGCATACCTTTGTTCATGTTTTCGTAGAAAAATTAGGTTTGTGACCTCCGGGAGCGACGTCGGGTGTTGAGAAAAACCATTTTTACTTATTGTTAATTAATTATCTTCATTGTGGAATGCCTCTGGGTGTTCCCTGACCCTTTCTGTGCTAGAGCAAGGCCATGTGAGAGGTCATGGCTCGTTTGGGGAAATTCGGCCAAGGGTGCCGAAATGCATATGATTTGGACCAATATTTAAACTGTTGATTTTAGATTGCTATTGTTGCTATTGGATTAAACTTCAGAGTTTAATTTGTTATTGCATGCTAGTAATTGTTTAAGGAATTTAAGACCTTAAGTATTGGTTTTTTTTGGCGTAAGTTAGTGCAATTAATTGTTTAGTAATTGCCTGTTTCAAGTAATGCTTGAGAATAGTTATGTAATGTGTGATATTATTTGTGTTGAACTGCTCGTTGTGTTGGGCATGGCCTGGATATTTATTGAGTGATGAGGATCATAGGTTGGGGCTTTGGCTTGGCTTAATTTGGGTGGTTGCTACCATGGGATTGGGCGTCATAGATGTTGGTTGAGGTAGTCAGACTGTCAGGGTTGGCTTGGCCCGGGTTACTTGGATGGTGAGGCCATCAGACTTAAGCAACAGGTTCGTAGGGACACGAGGTGTCAAAAGTGTTGTGTCTTGGGACATACTAAGGTTATTACCGATCACTGGGTACTTTTGAGTAGTGTGCATACAGATAGACTCAGAGATGAGGTGGTATGACCACTCGCTGGGTAGAGGTCCCCGGTAGATGCGGTTAGGTACATTTGGTTTGGGGGAGATTTCCATAGGAAGCCACTTGGAAGGTGAGGATCCTTCGGGAGATAGCTTTGAGGCGGTCAGTTTGGGGGCGGAGACTCGCCGTGTTTTGGGGGCAGACATCGCTGTCCCTCGAGTTATCTTTTGAGGATAGGTATTGTTGTTCCTTTGGATGTTGTGCCATGGGTAGGTGGAGCTTCTGAGCTGGGTTATGATGGTTGGGCGTGTCTTTGGGATGTTGGTACTTGAGACACATGGTGTCAGGTGGCATGAGGTGTTGGGCTATAGACCAGAGATTCTGTCGTTGGCCGACACAGGTGACACTTCCTGGTGGCTGCTGAGCGCCAGTGAAGTCTTTGGTTACTTTTGGGGCATTGTACTGTTTACTATTTTTCTAATATTATCATGTCTGCCTAAACAATTATATTAGGTACACACCTATGGGTGGTATCCTACTGAGACTTGTCTCACACCCTACACGGGCCCTTCGGGACGCGTGTAGACTTTATGAAATTGTGTGCAGTTAGAGGGTCAACCTCAGGAGATGGACTTTAGTGCTATTGACATGGAGACTAGCATGGACCTTGAGGTCGTTCCATACTGGAGTTACTTGTTCAGTATTATTTTTCTCTGTTTTTCTGATATCAGCATGTATGCCTAAACACTTATATTAGGTATGCACCTCTGGGTGGTATCCTACTGAGACTTATCTCACACCCTACATTGGCCCTTTGGGATGCGTGTAGACTTTATGAAATTGCATGTAGGTAGAGGGTCAGCCTCCGGAGCTGGAATTTAGTGCTGTTGACATGGATACTAGCATGGACCTTGAGGTCGTGCCATATTGGAGTTACTTGTTTAGTACTCTTTTTCTTGCATCAGCATGTTTACTTTATATTGTAGCTACTGCTGGATATCCATTGGCGCCATTACTTATATATTGGTTTGTATGACTTACTTGGATGCATGCTTGGTTATTTTAGCAGTTATTACAGCTGATTGCCGACGTGATGTTCTCTTCACTTTCTACTGCTGTTGTTTCTATATTGATTCCACTGTTTATTTTTATTTAATGTGCTTCCGCTCTGTGGGTCTGGTTCGAGTCTGCTAAGTCTTTTATTTCCACTGCATATTTTAGTTTAATACTTGGACCAGTACCTTTAATTCCTCTGAGAGGGTATAGCCTCCCCACTATACCTATTTAGAACTACGCTGCTAGTTGGTAGCCTTTAGCATTCAGGGGAGGTGCGCCTAAGGTAGTAACACCCGACCCGTTCGACACTATTCAGGTGGTAGGATGGGTCCGAGTCATTACAAAGTGGTATCAAATTGTTTCTTGATAGGGATTTAGTAGTAGTGTTTTCTGGATACTAATGAGTTAGAGACTTCTCTTTTTATTTTTATTGGTTTTACTATTTGGGATATGGTAGACTGGAGATAGGTGTTTGTTGGAACTGAATTTTGAACTCGTGCTTGGGTGCCTATAGCCCCATATACGAGGGATGGATTGAGTTACCGTGGGTGAGAATTGCTATTTTTTTTATCAGATTACGGTTTATATGATTTCCACCTCGGTGGCTCACTTGTTGTGTGAGGCAGTGTAACTATCAAAATTGGGCGACTCAGTCGTCGGGTTTGAGGAAACATTGGTTGTCAGGATGGGCTTGGCCTGAGGTTATATTAATACTTGGCTCTATTGAGGGTGGGTAAGGAGGCCGCGAGGTTGGGATGCCGAGGGCATGGGTTGCGATAGGGGAGAGCAAGGGTAGTTGTTATACACTGCCTCTTTACTACTTTCTTTATCTGCGTAGAATATATTGTTATATATATATGGGATGTCTGACAATTTATGGTATTCAGCGGGTTACTCCTTCACGACACGATGGAGCGTCAGGAAGGAGAGGATACGGTACCACAGGATCAGGTTTAGAATCCAGTGCAGGCAGAGCATGAGCCGTAGGTACAGGCTCAGGGACAGGATCAAGTTTAGGATCCAGTGTAGGTAGGACCGCAGTCGGGTTTGGCATCGTTCGGGCCATGGCTCGATGAGAAACTCCGAGCGAGCCTGGTATGCATCTTGCAGGGGATTGATAGAGGCGCGCAGGGTACAGAGCCTTCTATGGCGTATCTGACGTGGGAGTTCCAGTCGTAGCACCCACCGCTTTGTAAGGGTGAGGGTGGTCCATAGGAGGCAGAGAACTAGATAGAGAGCATGCAGATGATCTTCGAGCAGCTGTAGATGCCACCAGGGTGGAGGTTCAAGTTCGCGATGTATATGCTGAGAGGACCGGTGAAGTGTTGTTGGGACGTACAGGTACATGCTCGTAGGCATGAGGGACTCGATTGAAAGGAATTTGAGTACAGATTCTTTGAGCACTTTTATCCGGAGATGCTGAGGGCGGAGAGAGATCGAGAGTTCTTGAGTCTTCATCATGGAGATATGTCCGTCATGGACTACGTAGATACTTTCACAGAGTTATCTCGTTTTGCACCTAGTATGGTGAGTGATCACACAGCCAGGGTGAGGCGCTTCGAGGAGGGCTTACGACACACCATTCAGGTTCAGGTAAACATATTCAGGCTGGGTTCTATCTCTGAGGCGGTGAACCAGGTGCTTATAGCCGAGGGAAACGAGAGAGAGAAATCTCGTTTTGGCAGGGTGACAGTTTTAGGTGATGGTCCAGACAACTGGAAGTGAGGGAGAGATGAGTCCCAGTAGGGCGGGTAGGCCAAAGACTCAGCTAGACCACATCATGGTAGTTCAGTGGTGGTTTTCTTTCAGTGTGGACAACTGGGACATGTTTGAGCTCAGTGCGATAGGTCCCCGAAGGAGTGTCGGGTCTGTGGATAGATCAGGCATCTAGAGAGGTTTTGCAGGTAGCCTTCTCAGACAGCCGGAAGGCAGGGAATAGGACAGACTATGGCATCAGGTACTGGTTCAGGTTCCGTACCAGGAGAGGGTAGTGGAGGTTCAGCTGCACGCGGAGGACGTGATAGGGATAGCGGGATCCAGCTGAGGGGCCAGTGGCCGGTGATTGGAGCAGAACCGCAGGGAGGTTAGGCATCAGGCAGTCGAGCATCAGGCCAGGTGCACGCTGTGGAGCTTCCAGTAATTGAGCAGGCTGGAGAGCCAATGACGGTGGCAGGTACACTGTGGGTGTGTCCATGAGTTTCTTTTCTTTCTTTTGGCATGTCCTCTTAAGGCGTGTCTGGTTGAGTTCAAGAGTTGCACAAGTTACTTGTGGAATGACTAGAGACTAGTTAGTGGGATTGGCATCATATCGAATGTGTTATATATTTTATTATATATTTGAGATGCGTGACATCAGGAGCATCAAGGATGTAGGTTACTTGAGGTGATGTGGGCATCAGAGCATCGTGGATGCGGGTTACGTGAGATTCATGGCACCAGGTTTTATTTGAGCATCTATTAGATGCATGACCTCAGGGAGGCGGACACTGATGTGATGAGGGTTACGTTGGGTTTCAGAAGTGACAAGTGAGCACCAAGAGGTGTAGGGGTGATGATGCATCACGAAAAGACCATGGGTCCAGGAAATAGGTTGTTGGTCCTTGCTTGTTTATTTGATTTGCTTTGAACTTTGTTTGGGTTGAGACCGAGTAGAAAATTCCTAAGGTGGGGAGCCCTTTTAGGAATTCAGCCAGAACCTTAAGACTGGGGTAGTCCGAGTTGTTTAACCGGGATGGGTGTGTTCGGTGCCATCTCCTAGTTTCCTTCGGTAGCTCAGGGACGAGCTACATTAATGTGGGGAGTTTCTAAGAACCTGGGTGTTTAGAAACAGGTCAAATTACGACCCTGTTTAAACTTTTTGACTGGTTTTTGAGAAGTCTGGAAAATCTGGGTAGTTTCTGGAAATTCCAGACTACACGCTGTGTACTTTAAGTACACGCCGTGTATGAGTTACCTGAGTGACCGACCACGTGCTCGCCGAGTACATGCCGTGTGAAGGCCATGTCTAAGTTTCCTACTACACGACGTGTATTTATAGACACGCCGTGTAATCCTTACCCGTGCATGGACAAGTGAATTCCATGTGGTGCCCAAGTATAAATTTCAATCTACACAGCGTGTAGCCTTCCTTGACATGCCATGTACCCTTGTCCCGTGTAGCAGCTGAGACCCTAGCTGTGTATTGATCGTGTACACGGTCCAACCCGTGTGATGGACTCTGCTTACATCAGAGTACAGAAACACATCTACACGGCGTGTACTATGGAAATACACGCTGTGTACTTTTATTTTTATTTGAGCGATCAAGACGCCGTCACGTCTCATTCCTAGAAGTTCCTTCTTCTTCCCCTTTTGATGAACAGTTCATCTGAGAACCTCTAAAAAACTCAAACCCTCCCAGAATCTCCATACGACCTCCGTTTTTTGATCCGTCAGTGGCAGTGGGACTGCATCAGAAAGGATAACCCCACACACCCTTCTTGGTCCTTGATCCATCACCTGTTCCTCCACAGATTCCATCGGAACATAATTTCTGGATTTGACGGAAATACAGATCTACCACGATTCAGACTGATTCAGAGGCTAATATCAAAGGAGTGTCATCGTACGAGTAAGAGATGGATGGTGCATACCTTCTTTCGTGTTTTCATAGAAAAATTGGGGTTGCGACCTCCGGGCGCGACGTCAGGTGTTTAGAAAAATCCCGTTTACTTGTTTTTAATTAATTATCTGCATTGTGGGATGCCTCTAGTTGTTCCCTGACCGTTTCTATCCTAGATCAAGGCCGGGTGAGAGGTCATGGATCGTTTGGGGCAATTCGGATGGGGGTGCCGAAATGCGTATGATTTGGACCAATATTTAAACTCCTGATTTTAGACTGCTCTTGTTGCTGTTGGATTAAACTACGAAGTTTGATTTGTTATAGCATGATAGTAATTGTTTAAGGAATTTAAGACCTTAGGTATTGGTTTGGTTTGGCGTAAGTTAGTGCAATTAATTGTTTAGTAATTTCCTGTTTCAAGTAATGCTTGTGAATAGTTATGCAATGTGTGATATTATTTGTGTTGAACTGCTCGCTGTGTTCAGCGTGGCCCAGATATTTTTGAGTGATGTGGATCACAGGTTGGGGCTTTGGATCGTGTTACTTTGGGTGGATTTTACCACGGGATTGGGCGTCATAGACGTCGGTTGAGGCAGTCAGACTGTCAGGTTGGTCTTGGCCCGAGTTACTTGGATGACGAGGCCATCAGACTTGAGTGACAGGTTCTCAGGGAAATGAGGTGTCAGACGTGTTGTGTCTTGGGACATAATGAGGTGATTACTGCTCACTGGGTACTTTTGAGTAGTCTGCACACAGATAGACTCTGAGATGAGGTGGTACGACCACTCGCTGGGTAGAGGCCCCCGATAGATGCAGTTAGGTACATTTGGTTTGGGGGTGCTTGCCATAGGAAGACACTTGGAAGGCGAGGATCCTTCAGGAGACAACTTTGAGGTGGTCAGGTTGGGGGTGGTGGCTCGCCGTGATTTGGGGGCAGACATCGCTGTCCCTCCGGTTATCTTTTGAGGACAGGTATTGCTGTTCCTACGGATTTTGTTCCATGGGAAGGTGGAGCTTCCGAGCTGGGTTACGATGGTTGGGTGTGCCTTTGAGATGTGGGTACTTGAGACACATGGTGTCAGGTGGCACGAGGTTCTGAGATACAGACCAAAGATTCTAGCATTGGCCGAAGCAGGTGACGCTTCCTGGTGGCTGCTGAGCACCAGTGAAGTCTTTGTTTACTTTTGGGGCATTGTACTGTTTACTGTTTTTCTGATATCAGTATGTCTGCCAAAACACTTATATTAGGTACGCACCTATGGGTGGTATCCTACTGAGACTTGTCTCACAGCCTACACGGGCTCTTCAGAACGCGTGTAGACTTTATGAAATTGCGTGAAGGTAGAGGGTCAGCCTCAGGAGCTGGACTATAGTGCTATTGAAATGGAGATTGGCATGGACCTTGAGGTCATTCCGTACTGAAGTTACTTGTTTAGTATTATTTTTCTCTATTTTTATGATATCATCATGTCTTCCTAAACACTTATATTAGGTATGCACCTCTGGGTGGTATCCTACTGGGACTTGTCTCACAACCTACACGGGACCCTTGGGATGCGTGTAGACTTTATGAAATTGCGTGTAGGTAGAGGGTCAGCCTCAGGAGATGGAGTTTAGTGCTGTTGACATGGAGACTGGCATGGACCTTGAGGTCATGCCGTACTGGATTTACTTGTTTAGTATTCTTTTTCTTGCATCAACATGTTTACCTTATATTGTAGCTACTGCTGGTTAGACATTGGCTCCATTACTTATATATTGGTTTGTATGACTTTCTTGGATGCATGCTTGGTTGTTTTAGTAGTTATTGCAGCTGATTGCTGGCATGATGTTCTCTTCGCTTTCCATTGTTGTTGTTTATATATTGATTCTGCTGTTTATTGTTATTGAATGTGCTTATACTCTACGGGTCTGGTTCGAGTCTGCTGAGTCTTTTATTTCTGCTACATATTTTAGTTTAATACTTGGAGCAGTACCTTTAATTCCTCCGAGTGGGTATAGCCTCCCAACTATACCTATTAAGACCCTCACTACTAGTCCGCAGCCTTTGGCGTTTAGGGGAGGTGCGCCTAAGGTAGTAACACCCGACCCGTTCGACACTGTTCGGGTGGCTGGCCGGGTTCGGGTCATTACAAAGTGGTATCAAAGGATTTCTTGACAGGGAATTAGTAGCAGTGTTTTCTGGATACTAATGAGTTAGAGACTTCTCTTTTTATTTCTTCTGGTTTTAATATTTGGGACATGGTAGACTGGAGATAGGTGGTTGTTGGAACTGAATTTTGAACTCGTGCTTGGGTGCCTACAGCCCCATGTACGAGGGATGGATTGAGTTGCCATGGTTGAGAATTGCTATTTGTTTTTGCTTAGATTATGGTTTATATGATTTCCACCTCAGTGGCTCACTTTTTGTGTGATGATATTGATTATGATATGTAAACCTTGGTAGATTTGTAAAGGGTTTCTTGTTTGTCTTTTGATAGGTACATTTTAGGGTATTTCAATTTCATAACCGCACATATTCTTTGTGAAGTGGTAATACCATGTGAATAAAAATCAATTACCATGCTATGTATGATCTGAAATGTGAATAGGTGAAACTCCTGATATAATTGCTTGTTTATTTCAATGTGTATTCCATGCTTTGTATTTGGTAGAATTTCAAGTGCAGGATATTTGGGTCTGGCTCTTATGAGAGCAGACAGGTACTATGGGTGAGGCAGTGTAACTGTCAGGATTGGGTGACTTGGTCATCGAGTTTGAGGAAACATTGGTTGTCAGGATGGGCTTGGCCTGAGGTACTATTGATACTTGCCTCTGTTGAGGGCGGGTAAGGAGGCCGTGAGGTCGGGATGCCGAGGGCATGGGTTGTGATAGGGGAGAGTAAGGGTAGTTGTTATACACTGCCTCTTTACTGCTTTCCTTATCTGCGTAGAATATATTGTTATATATATATATATGGGATGTCTGAATATTTATGGTATTCAGCAGGTTACTTCTTCACGACACGATGGAGCGTCAGGCAGGCGAGGATACAGTACCGCAGGATCAGGTTCAGAATCCGGTGCAGGCAGAGCATGAGTTGCAGGTACAGGATCATGGACATGATCAGCTTAAGGATCCAGTGCAGGCAGGACGACAACCATGTTTGGCATCGTTCAGTTCGTGGCTCGACGAGCAGCTCCGAGCGAGCCTGGTACGCGTCTTTCAGGGGATTGACAGCGGCGCACATGGTACAGAGCTTTCTACAGCATATCTGACGCGGGAGTTCCAGTCGCAGCACCCGCCGCTTTTTCAGGGTGAGGGTGGTCCACAGGCGGCAGACAACTAGATAGAGAGCATGTAGATGATCTTCGAGCAGCTGGAGACGCCACCAGGGTGGAGGGTCAAGTTGGCGATGTACATGCTGATAGGACCGGCGAAGCATTTGTGGGATGTACAGGTACAAGATCGTAGGCATGAGGGACTCACTTAGAAGGACTTCGAGGATAGGTTATTCGAGCACTTTTATCTGGAGACGCTGAGGGTAGAGAGAGCTCGAGAGTTCTTGAGTCTTCAGCAGGGAGATATGTCCTTCATGGAATACACAACTGCTTTCACAGAGTTATCTCGTTTTTCACCTGGTATGGTGAGCTGTGACGCAGCCAGGGTGAGACACTTCGAGGATGGCTTACGACACACCATTCAGGTTCAGGTAAACATCTTCAGGCTAGGTTCCTTCTCCGAGTCGGTGAAATAGGCGCTCATAGCTAAGGGAAACGAGAGAGAGAAATCTCGTTTTGGCAGGGTGACAGTTTTAGGTGGCGGTCCAGACAGCAGGAAGCGAGGGAGAGATGAGTTCCAGTAGGGCGGGCAGGCCAAGGACTCAGCTATACCACCTCGTGGTAGTTCAACGGTGGGCTTCTTTCAGTGTGGACAACCGGGATATGGTCGGGCTCTGTGCGATAGTCCCCTGAAGGAGTGTCGGGCGCGTGGAAAGGTCAGGCATCTGGAGAGGTTTTGCAGGAAGCCTTCTCTAATAGCCAACAGGCAGGGACCAGGACAGACTATGGAATCAGGTGCTGGTTCAGGTTCGGTACCAGGAGAGGGTAGTCGAGGTTCAGCTGCACGTGGAGGATGTGACAGGGATAGCAGGATCCAGCTGAGGGGCCAGTGGTTGGTGAATGGAGCAGCACCGTAGGGAGGTCAGACATCAGGCAGTCGGGCTTCAGGCCAGGTGCACGCTGTAGAGCTGCCAGGAATTGAGCAGGTTGGAGAGCCGACAACGGTGGCAGGTACACCGTGGGTGTGGCCGTGAGTTTCTTTTCTTTCTTTTGGCATGGCCTCTTGAGGCATGTCTGGTTGAGTGCACAAGTTTCACATGTTACTTGTGGACTGACTAGAGACTAGTTAGTGGGATTGGAATCATATCAGATGTGTTATATATTTTATTATATATTTTAGATGCATGGCATCAGGAGCATCAAGGATGTAAGTTACTTGAAGTGCCGTGGGCATCGGAGCATCGTGGATGCAGGTTACTTGAGGTGCATGGCACTAGGTTTGATTTGAGCATCTATTAGATGGAGGACCTCAGGGAGGCAGACACCGATGCGGTGAGGGTTACGTTGGGTGTCGGAAGTGACAAGTGAGAACTAAGGAGGTGCAGGGGTGACGATGCATCATGGAAGGACCATGGGTCCGTGAAATAGGTTTTTGGGCCATGCTTGTTTATTTGATTTTCTTTGAGTTTTGTTCAGGTTGAGACCGAGTAGGCAATTCCTAAGGTGGGGAGCCCTTTTAGGAATACATCCAGAACCTTAAGACCAGGGTAGTCCGGGTTGTTTAACTAGGATGGGCGTGTTTGGTGCCATCTCCTGGTTTCGTTTGGTAGCTCGGGGACAAGCTACGTTAAGGTGGGGAGATTGTAAGAACCCGGGTTTTTATAAACGGTTCAAATTCCAACCCTGTTTAAACTTTTTGACTGGTTTTTGAGAAATTTGGAAAATCTGAGCAGTTTTTGTAAATTCCAGACTACACGCTATGTACTTTAAGTACACGATGTGTATGAGTTACCTGAGTGACCGGTTGTGTGCTCACCGAGTACATGCCATGTGAAGACCGTGTAGAAGTTTCCTACTACACGACGTGTATTTATAGACACACCGTGTAATCCTTACCTGTGCATGTGAAAGTTCATGTCGTGTGGTGCCCAAGTATAAATTTCAATCTACATGACGTGTAGCCTTCCTTGACACGCCGTGTACCCTTATCCCGTGTAGCAGCCTAGACCCTGGCCATGTGTTGACCATGTACACGGTCCAACCTGTGTGTGGGACTCCGCTTAAGTCGGAGTTTGGAAACACATCTACACAACGTGCACTTTGGAAATACATGCTGTATAATTTTATTTTTATTTGAGAGATCGAGACGCCGTCGCGTCTCCTTCCCAGAAGTTCCTTCTTCTTCCCCTTTTGACGAACAGTTCGTCCGAGAGCCTCCGAAAAACTCAAACCCTCCCAGAATCTCTGTACGACCTCCATTTTTTGATCCGTCAGTGGCAGCAGGACTACATCGGAAAGGATAACCCCACACACCCTTCTTCATCCTTGATCCCTCACCTGTTCCTCCACAGATTCCATTTGAACGGAATTTCCGGATTTGACGAAAACACAGATCTTCCGCGATTCAGGACAATTCAGAGGCTAATATCAAAGGAGTGTCATCGTACGAGTACGAGGTGGGTGGTGCATACCTTCTTTCGTGTTTTCATAGAAAAATTGGAGTTTCGACCTCTAGGCGTGACGTCGGGTGTTGAGAGAAACCCTATTTACTTATTGTTAATTAATTATCTACATTGTGGGATGCCTCTGGGTGTTCTCTAACCCTTTCTTTGCTAGATAAAGGCCATGTGAGAGGTCATGGCTCGTTTGGGGCAATTCGGCCGAGGGTGCCGAAATGCGTATGATTTGGACCAATATTTAAACAGCTAATTTTAGACTGCTGTTGTTGCTGTTGGATTAAACTGCAGAGTTTTATT
This sequence comes from Viscum album, assembly GCA_963277665.1. Classification (NCBI taxonomy): domain Eukaryota; kingdom Viridiplantae; phylum Streptophyta; class Magnoliopsida; order Santalales; family Viscaceae; genus Viscum; species Viscum album. Next base: position 236,030,748 of record OY728158.1, read on the forward strand.
AGTTATAGCATGCTAGTAATTGTTTAAGTCATTTAAGACCTTAGGTATTGGTTTGGTTTGGCATAAGTTAGTGCAATTAATTGTTTAATAATTTCCTGTTTCAAGTAATTCTTGAGAATAATTATGCAATGTGTGATATTATTTGTGTTGAACTACTCGTTGTGTTGGGCGTGGCTCGGATATTTGTTGAGTGATGAGGATCACAGGTTGGGGCTTTGGATCAGGTTACTTTGGGTGGTTGCTACAACGAGATTGAGCGTCATATACGTCAGTTGAGGTGGTCAGACTGTCAGGTTGGGCTTAGCCCGGGTTACTTGGATGGCGAGCCCATAAGACTTGAGCGACAGGTTTGCAGGGACATGAGGTGTCAGAAGTGTCATGGCTTGGGAAATTTTGAGGTGATTACCGGTCACCGGGTACTTTTGAGTAGTGTGCACACAGATAGACTCCGAGATGAGGTGGTACGACCACTCGCTAAGTGGAGGCCCCCGATAGATGCGATTAGGTACATTTGGTATGGGGGTTCTTGACATAGGAAGCCACTTGGAAGGTGAAGAGCCTTCAGGAGATAGCTTTGAGGCGGTCAGGTTGGGGGTGGAGGCTCACCGTGATTTGAGGGCAGACATCGCTGTCCCTCCTGTTATCTTTTGAGGACAGGTATCGCTGTTCCTTTGAATGTTGTGCCATTGGGAGGTGGAGCTTCCGAGCTGGGTTACGATGGTTGGGCATGCCTTCGGGACGTCAGTACTTGAGACACATGGTTTTAGGTGGAATGAGGTTCCAGTCTACAAAACAGAGATTCTGACGTTGGCTAAAAAAGGTGACACTTCCTGGTGGCTGCCGAGTGCCAGTGAAGTCTTTATTTACTTTTGGGGCATTGTACTGTTTACTGTTTTTCTGATATCAGCATGTCTACCTAAACACTTATATTAGGTACGCACCTATGGGTGGTATCCTACTGAGACTTGTCTCACACCCTACACGGGCCATTCAGGATGCGTGTAGACTTTATGAAATTGCGTGCAGGTAGAGGGTCAGCCTCAGAAGCTGGACTTTAGTGCTGTTGACATGGAGACTGGCATAAACCTTGAGGTCTTGCCGTACTGAAGTTACTTGTTTAGTATTCTTTTTCTTGAATCAGCTTGTTTACTTTATATTATATCTACTGCTGGTTAGGCATTGGCACCATTACTTATATATTGGTTTGTATGACTTGCTTGGATGCATGCTTGGTTATTTTAGCAGTATTGCAGCTGATTACTGGCGTGTTGTTCTCTTCACTTTCCATTGCTGTTGTTTCTATATTGCTTCTATTGTGTATTGTTATTAAATATGCTTCCGCTCTGCGGGTCTGGTTTGAGTCTGCTGAGTCTTTTATTTCCACTGCATATTTTAGTTTAATACTTGGACCAATACCTTTAATTCCTTCGAGAGGGTATAGCCTCCCCACTATAACTATTCATACCCTCGCTGCTAGTCGGCAGCCTTTGGCATTCAGGGGAGGTGCACCTAAAGTAGTAACACCCGACCTGTTCGGCACTGTTTGGGTGGCTGGCCGGGTCCGGGTCGTTACACATTATATATTAATGCATTCAGCTATTTCATCTCATTGGTTTCAGTCAAATTCATAACTTCAATATCAATATTCTATGGGGAACTAAGAATATAATAGTCTTCTACATATTTGTATAGGTTACCTTATTATTTTATTATTGGTAAACATGAATGAGAATATGGTATCTGACTAAATTTTATTTTTTAAAAAGTGCATACTTGAGTGTCTAGTTGTATAGTGATATCCACAATACAAATATGATACAAGACCATGTTATACCCATATCATTATAATTATCATATTTTCATCCAATAAAAAATTTTCCATCAATTATTCTTCAACTTTAGCACCAAATCTGTTTATCCACTTTTCAATGTTTTCCTTTGGGGTAAAAAATTTCATACTCAAATTCTTTTTATGTTCGTTAATCATAAAACAAATATTTTTTCTACACTCCTTGGTAATCCATAATTTTTATGATTAATCTAAATTAGTTTTTTATATACTCACACTGGTATTATTTAAATGAATTAATTTCCCAACAATCAACATCACTATCATTTTCAACCTATCCTGACAATTCTGGAAAAAACCATCTCAAAATTTTCATAGAAAAATTGAAATCCTAGGCCAACTAATAATAAGAGCTAGAATAATATAATTTCAATTATTATTCCATATTTTTACTCCCCATTATCCTTTATTATTATTTAATTTTTTAGTTGAAATTTTCCTTCACATTATTATAAGAATATGGATATATATATTGGCCAATTATTTTCTAACCGTACCAATAATTGAATTGTGTTAATCAGATAGAATAAACATTTGAAGATGACTTGTAATTTATTTTATGTTTTCTCAAAAAACCATGTCCAATAATCATATGTTTCACCCCAATAATTTATTTCTCCAATGGGAAAATTATTTCATCAACAAAAAATGTTTATTCTTCCAACACATACCATTATAAGGACCACTAAGCTAACAACCATGAATAAACAATATAGGTATAACACATAATAATAAACCATTTATAAAATACCATATGAAATGAATAATAATTATAATACTATATATTTTATAGATTTACTATTTTACATTTCTTCCAGATCATCATCCTTTATTCTATTGCATATATAAGGGATTGACATTTATGGGTACTATGACACCCCATATATTTCTCAAAATATTTTTTTAACTAGATTTGTGAAAAACTATCGGTCTAACTTGACCTGAGTGTATATGATAATATTGATTTTTTTTCACAAAATGAAGTAATTTTTAATTACATAGGATTTATATTTTTAACATCAACATGAAACTGTCATATTTTTCTTTTATAATAATCTTTTCAGAGATATTCAATAAAAACTCATCGTCAAAACTTATGTTAAAGTATGTAAAATATTATTGGCTTCCTCAATATTTTATATTAAGAAATAATTTTTCCAAAATACATAAAAAATTCATTACACTTTGTAACACATGATTTTGGCATCGAACATGGAGCACTATTCATTTCACAATGTAGCATTTGAAATTCAAAATCAAATAATAACAGGTTATTGGATTCGAAACAAATAATTCAACCCTATAATTTAAATATAAAATTTAAATACATTAAAAGGTCATAAAAAATAATATAAATCATTTTTACCTGAAATTACCTTTGATATTATTCTACTTTCGAGTTCAAGTATTCATCTGACATCAAAATAATTTAAACATGATAAAACATTTCATTGAATGTGGACAATGATTTAACTTCTAATTCATCTATAAGGTCTATAAAATACAATTATAAATCATTAATTTGTATTTTAAATAATTAAATGAAATAGAACACATAAAAATATATGATTAGAATAATGATATTTCATGAAATGAAATTTCTTTTAATATATATCTACCAAGTGATATTACACCATCAGAATGAATTTTTCCATACTAACATATAAGAAGAATTATTCAAAATGAATAAATATACTTTATTCAAATAATTTTTCATTAACTTATATTAATCAACCAAAAATAATTTTTATTATAAGAAATATATTTAATATCATATTTACATTAAATTAAAAAATAAATCAAAAAAAATATAGGAGGAAAAGAATTTAAAAAATATGGTTTGATATAAAAAACAGGCACTAGGTGAAGTAAAATGGAAATATAATGTTGGTGAGAGAGGAGTTTCTGGTGTAAGGAGGGGAAACCTAGGAGAAACATAACCACAGAACATGAAGGATGACTACATGAGGCAATAGTAGTGTTTGAGAATGGAAGATGACTAGAGGAGCAAGCTAAAGAGGTGGTGGTGGGATGAGTGTGAGGGAGGAGGAAGATGCATGATGAGCAAGATCGTGGTGGTTTTGGTGTGAGATGAGTCAATGAATAGATGAGTTTGAGAGAGGTGGAAATGATTGGATAAGTGTAGGAGAGTAGAGTTTTGGGTGAAATAAGAAATTGTTATGTTTTAGAAGGTGGACAAATTTTTTAGGTTATCAAATTCATTTTAATACCCAATATAAATAATGGAATACCACTAATGTTTCCAAATTATAGGTCCTTAAAAATAATTAATACTGTCATTTGGATAATAAATTTAATTATTCTATTAAAATAAAATGGGATGATGGAGTATGGTTTGTGTAAATAATGAGAGGCAAGTGCAAATAATTTTCAAAAAAAAATTTACCAATTAAATTTTATAATGGAATATACAATAAGAATTAATATTTAAGGGGGTGTAAATTATAATGTAAAACATTTAAATAAATAAATAAATAAATATTTAGTGTAAAAATTCATAGTTATAAAAAAATGGGAATGTTTAAAAATAAAAAATTATGTAATTTTTTTTTACAAATTTATTATTTATGATATAATATTTTTATAAATGAAAATTAAATGAATGGAAATTTTTAAATAACATATTAGTAAATATATATATATATATATATATATATATATATAAATGACTGTATGTGTGAAAGATTAATGTTTTATGTATTTTAAATAAATTAAATTCTTAAAATTTTACATTCTTTCAATTTTTCATTTTATTTAATTTTATGGAATATATTTTATTAAAATTAATATCATGTTTTTATTTCAACTATAAATATAATATTTTTTTATAAAAATTATTCCATTTTCAAATTTATACCCTTTATCATTTTGTATTAAATTTTATTAACCCTGGATGATTAGATATATGTTTTTGGACAACTTTTCAATACTTTGATCAAATATTCCATCCAAACAGATATTTGAAATTATATAATGTTGTAGAACTAATATAATTAGTGAGGTAGATAACATTGAGGAATGGTAGATATAACAAAATCTAATATCCATCTTCACATTAGGTATGAGTTTTTTATAATGTCCATTAACTTCTAGAATATGAGTTCTTGATAATTTGTGGAACTATTTAATCCCTTATTGACAATTATTCCTTATATTTTTATCCTATCATATCAAATGATTGTAAATACCATTAATCCCTATGCTTTGATATAACATTTAAAGTTAGAGATGAGTGAAATCTTTATTTTTTGTAATTGACACCTATTTATTTTTTCCTACAAGTAGAAACTTCTTGTATAACACAATAGTTCATGGTATGTCTATACTCTCCCTTTAGGTTTTATTGTGATGATATGGTCTTTTGGTAGGGGTTGTAATTTACTAATTTTTTTCAATGATATATATATCTTGGGACCTTGTTTAGACTTGGGGAAGTGGTCCATAAATTCCCTACATGTATTTAATCTCTATATTGTTTATTTTTTTTTCATTTCCATTTTGGATTAGTTCCTTTCTCTTTTCAGAATATTTTTCATTATATTAAATTTATTACTATACGATTATTAAATTAAAAGGTACTTCTTTCATGATGACTATATAATGTGATATTAAAATAGAAGTTGGAAATGATTTAGAAATTAAATGAAAAAGAAATAATCTATATTATAAATGAAAATATGAATAATGGATATAATTTATCAATATGCCTCCATTAATTATTATTCAAGAACACCTATTATTATTCTTCATAATAAAAAAAATCATGTTTTCATATATAACATCATGTTTTTATGTTGTTATCAATATAGTAATTTTTAATTCTATATTTTTCTATAAAACTTCTATGTAAATTAGGAACTAAAGTAAATTTTATATTATGTTTCAACATATTGAACTTAAATATGATGGAAAATGGGAATTAATATTCATGAATGTGAGATATGTTTTAAGAGGTGAATTGTTTTTCATTTATATATTCATAAATATTTATTTAGTTGAGAGGGTTTGTTATTAAGGTTAGATAAGTAAAATATGTTTTCAAAAATTATCAAAATAATATGAGTTATTCCAATACAAAGATTTATGTTAAGACTAATTAGTGGTTGTAGTTACCTTTATTTAACTTGTATATAATACTATTTAGATGGTGTAATTAATATAATATGTAATTAATATTGATAGTGTAACTGAATAATTAATGGTGAGTTTTTTGTTGGTATGGTTTATCAGTAATTTATAATTATAATTTATGTAATTGTTAAGTATTAATTATTATCATGATATGTTATGGTTAATTTACCTATTAATGTATTATCATTGTTTCATATTATGAATGTACTATAGAATTTACTCTATAGTATGTTTTTGTTTGATTATTTTATTATGAAATTTTATGTTTAACTACATGATTGTTTCTGTTTGTTTGATTTTATAATCATTGGATATAATAGCTCATATTTTTGAACTATTCTTCTACTATGGAATATAATGGATAAAGTTGCAACATGTATATATTTCTCCATGCTATGATGACTTTAATGTTATTTCATGTTTTATGGTGTAATGCCTCAAGGTAACAATAATATTCATAGAGGTGATGAGGTTTAAATAAGATAGAATCTGGAATGATCGAAACATGTTAATAGATTGGAAATCCTATTAATATGACAGGATGATTGAAAAATGATGAGATATGGGGTTTCTTTTTTTGGATGAATCTTTTGATAGTAGTAGTATTATAGAAGTATTTCTGATATGAAGTGATTATTGAATGAAGGTGTTATAATTATGGGATTTCCCATTTTTATTATATGTCCCTATGATTAGAAATACCCATTTATTAACTCATTATTATAATATATTGGGTTAATATTATAATACGTTTACTGGTTTTGTAGTTAAAGATGAACAATATATTATGTATTACTTTTCTTATTATATTAACCAATATTAAAATATTAGTTTTTTGATATGATTTATATTTATCCCAAAACATTTATTTCATTTATATATAAAACTATATAGATGTGTGACCATAATGAGTACTCCCATGTGCTCACCCAAATATATTTATGACATTATTTTGTAGCTCTATATTATTCTCAGTTTCTTCTTTCATCTTTAATGAGATAGATAGTTTAGAAATCATTTTTAATGGTCGTATTTTATATATTCCATTATGATTTTAGTAAACATCACTTAAAAATATATTATCATCATCTCTCTTTCATTCATCCTCATTCATAAATTTTTAGAATTCTTTCTAATCAGATCATCTACCACGGTGATTTCCTTCCCAATATTAGTGTTTTGAGAAATAATAATCCTTGATTAACTCTAACCAACTATTTTAGATCATGTCCAACCCCTTCTATGAAAATATTCACTTTAAGCTCTTTTTATTAGTATATATATCATACTTATCACAAAAAAATATAATGTCTTATAATTATTAATGAAAAAATATTATTTCCTTATTTAGATCATGTGTTTTGTAATTTTTAATATAATATATTTAATTGCCTTGATGCATAAACTATCATTGTATCATATTTCATAAGGGAACATCCAATAAAATTCAATAAAGCATCACTATGTATCACAAACACTTTAGTATTGCAGGGTTGTGTGATTACATGTTTATTAACTAACCTACACCTCTTATCATTCACATTCTTTCATTCATAGTTTCTTCACTCCCTTCTATGTCAACATTATTATAGGATCTGATAATAATGGGAATTTTTTCAAAAAAATATATATAATATTTTACTAATCCATAGAAAATATAGATTACTATTATGGATGTTGTACTTAGACATTAATTAATAAAATCCATCATTTTTGGATCCAAAAGACTTTATATTTAAACATAAATAGGGAATCCCTTTGTTAAACCATTTGGAAACCAAATGCAACCTAATGGAAAAATCATACAGAATCCAATGCACACCCAAAATCCATATTGGAAATCTGTTTTTTAATTTATAATTAAACACAAGGTAAATTATTTAAACCTACAATTATAAACAATTAATAGATATGATAAACTAATAATTTTCATTATTCAACACAAATGAACTAAAACGGAATCACTCCACCTTTTTTAAAACATGTAAATACACAATACAATGAAAAAAAACTCAAACTGAAGGAAAAACATTCAAAAGTATTTATGTTTCATTTTCAAACATTTTATCCACATAAAAAGTGAAACCAAGTTATTACAAAATTATCCCATGACTTTATAAAAACAAATTTGTTCAAAATACAATGAATAAATGTTTTTACTCTGGAAAAAACCTCAATGTCATTTTTTTCAAATACCTTGGGTGTATAAAAAACCAGTTTAATCTATAGTTCAATAGAACAAAAATATTTACACTAATATTATTTTATAAAACCTATAAAACATGGAAACCCATTAATAAGTGAAATTATGCATACAAATATCACTAATTTAGCTCAATTACACATAAAATTTCATGTAAGAAAATAACTAATTTTAAAATTGTAATGAAATATAAACACCCATCCTAGACTACGTAAACAACTCTCCATTAAGGAATTCTAAGGGAATAATACTCATTTGATGGTTATAAACCATTAACATCCAAAATTTTTAATTTATAAAATCCATAACCATTAAAATCAACACAAGAGGTCCTCTATGGTTAAAATCAATTTGAGAGAAATAGATGTCTCCAGATAGAAACAAATGGTAAGACCTTACCTCTTGATCCAAATAAATAACCATAAAAATAAACATTAAATACACTTAAAGGATCCTTGTAGTTGGATAGAAGCCCTTGAGAGTAACCTCATACATGGGAGATCTAATGGGGTTTCTTGGGGGTGAAAAAACAAAATTAAAATAATTCAAAAAGGAAAACAATTTCCAAACCTGACCAGGTTAAATTATTGTCTCTAATAGTTTCCAAACTACTCAAAAAGCATGCTACAACCAATTTCTTATATCATCATTGGTTACAAGGTTTTCACCCACAGTTTCCCAAATTGTGTGTAGATCGTGGGCTCTCCTATATCCACCACATAACATGGTGTACGATTTCACAAGCTGTGTACCAAACTACACAACCCTCCATAACTCATAAAGATAAAAATTATCACCCTATGAAACCGAAACCTGATGGGATAAATCAACCAAAATATCAAAAGAAATAAATTTATATTTGGAAGTGTCACAAATATCTACACCATGCTAGTTTATTTTCATATAATTTCAACTTCATTATATTTTTTGATGATACAAGTCAATGGAATGGACAAATACAACTTATAGAAATAAAGGATCAAGCCAAAAACAAACTCATAAGAAGGATCTGGAAACACATTACCTAAATAGATTACATTTTGAAAAATAATAATAACCAAAAACTCACAATTAGTACATCACTATGAATATTAAAAGTTATTCCATCACAATTAAATTCTAAGACATGAAATCATATGGTCTAACATTAATTTTAATCCTCAACCAAACATACATAAGAAATCCCATTTGTGAATTCTAACTCCTAAAATAAACAAAAGAACTATTAAATACTAATGGAATTGGATCACCTAAGAACACACACTCGACAAACAATGGAATAACCCAACCCAAAATCAACTCATATGGTACTCGATGATAACCAAGAAAACCAGTGGATACCATATTTAGGTATTCCCAGAAACTAAGATTAACCTAAAATAATGAAAAATCCACCGTAAAACATGAAATAAAAAACTATCTAAATTAAAAAATACCTTAAAAATAAACAACCAACTAAAAAACAATGATATAGATAACATCCATGAGAGACTCTAAAATATCACCTGAAAAAGACACCGTAAAAACACAATACTATGTCAATATAAACACCCCAAAACATGACATACCATAATAGGGAATTACATGACTCTTTCATCAAGTCAGGAGACTACATGAAGGATAACTTGGTGCCAAACATGTAGAATACATCCCGATCATAAAATTAAAAGAAACATCTTATTGATATATGTAAATTTAATAATGATAAAAAATCCTATCCCCCATAGACTAGACCACATTAAATTTATTCCAATTTCATTTGTCAAATACACCTTAAACCATGGTAAACATGATGCACAAAATATATCATTAAGAAATTAAAGTAGCATAGACATAAAAAGATTATAAGATGATACAATTATATGCTTTACAATAAAAAATTTTAATGTTCATTATTATATAAATAGAAAATTTTCTAAATAAACAATTATTACAAAATATAACATTATAAAAGTCACAAAAAACATGAAAATATCTAAATGAAAGAAATACCATATATCACTTCTCAGATCAAGGAAGAGGAAAATAATTTTTATTCTAGAAAACACTTAGTTTATAAAATCTATATAGGTGATCAATAAATTCATGTCAATCAAATTTAATTTGTGTCTCTATAAATGCAGATCACATATTCCCAAAAACCTAGAACTAATATCAAGAAATTGTCTCCCTCTTTCTGCTAGCTGAAATACCCAATTCCACCCTAAATGGGGTCACAAAATCACCATTAAAAAATATCCATATAGAAAAATCTCTGAAACAATATCATATAACATTATTCCATCAAAATAGTAAGGTCTAATTGAAACACTAAAAAATTGAGATTTGAATGAACTACTTTAAAAAAGAACCATGCCTTCGGTGAACCATTTGTATCCAACATTGGAGTGAAAGGAACAAGTTAAGTTAACCATTCCAAATAATCCATCATTGTTATATCAACCCAACTTATACAAAATAATTCCCCCTCCTTTTTTATTTTTACCTCCTCTGGATAAAACTATTGATTGAAGACAACCTTCAAAAATTCCATAGAAAAAACATCATATGATTGGGATTAGATATTTCCCCTACCAAATTGAGCACAAACCATCAATAAATAGAAAATTATACCTCTCCAGATAATAAGCAAAATTTACTATAGAAATTAATATCTTAACAACTAAATAAGTCCACTCTATCTTATCATGTGATACATGGTTACCACTAACCATTGGAGGCTGTGTTTTTGAATCTATCACAAGTGATCCACAATATGAAATATACTTGGACCTAACAATCTAACATGAATATAGGTAGAGTCTGATATGGGAAAGGATTCATTTGGTTCACTCAAAAAACTACCCATAATAATCCCCTCATGAATTTTAAAATCATTTATGGGGGTCAAATTATAACAACACATGAAGAAAACAAGAAAATGTGATTATAAAAATTTCAGGATAAAATGGATAAAATGTTCAAAAAAATCCAAACATTTTACCCTAATAAAAAATGAAGAAAGTTTAAAAAAAATAAATTCCAAAAAAATGAAGAAAGTTTTAAAAAAATATCTATTGTAATTTTATTTATGAAATTCCAAACATTTTATTATTTAGTTTAGAAAACACAAAAAGGTTCAAAAACAAAACATATTTCACCCTAATAAAATAAATAACTCATTTCATAAAAATCAATTTCATTGTGAAAAACACACAAAAATCCATTTCAATAATTTCATTACTCAAAACACATAAAATTACTTCATTGAGAACCATATCATCAAAAATATAAATTTCATTTAATTTAAAAATTCTTTACACATGAAACACAAGTAAAAAATTAGTGTTAAAAAATAACTACCAAATCATGAAACATTCCTTTAAAATGTGATTATAAAAATTTCAGGATCTAAAAATGATCACTTAATATTTCATAAATAATACCCAAAGAAGAGATGATAAGAGAAAATATGGGGGAAAATGACCCAAATTCCAATATTATTCACTATCTATTATTTTGGCCTCATTCTTTATCATAATGCCAACCAACTGTGTTATTTCCACTAGAATTATACAGAATGCATTCCCAGGGCTGTGTATGATTTGGAATATTGTCCACCATAAACATATATCCCTTGAATACATTTAGATTCCCTTTAAAATGATGATTTAACAAAATACAACTCATAAGATCATCATATAACTCCGATTAGTATTAAACTACGTCAAAAAAATAAAAATATTAACTTGTAGAAGAATATAAATGGTAATGAAAAATCTTAACCACCCATGGAATCTCATGACCTGACATAAGGGAGTGGTGGCCAAGCACTTCCCTTGGACCTACCACTCATTTTTAGATTGTTATATCTCATGTTTACCATCAATGTCCAAATAAAATAGGTATATGCTACCATTTTTTAGTGGACTGGATTGAGTTGTCTTGATACGTCACTAAGATATATCTGCCACATGACCTGGGAAATGTTCCAGATCACCCTGGGCTGGCAATAATAATTTAGTATAAAAATGAATTTATGGTAATGATTTCACCATCTACAAATGAATTATACACCAAAATATCCTAATTCAAAACAGATATAGTTTCTCTATAAATTATAAGATCACCAAAAAATAAATATTTGGTAAAAAATAAGAACATCCTAATATGGAATAATTATCAAAATAAAATTTAAAATTTTGAATTTTTTTTTCTATTCCAGTAAACATTTTTATGAAATGATCTCACATTTGAAAAATTACTAAATAATAATTTAATAGAAAAGAAAATTGTTTCATAAAAGACTGATATTACATCCTTACCAAGTGGAAAAACCAAACACAGTGACTGTCCCTGACATGTCCATGTTAATATTATGTGACAACCATAACCTAAACAACACCCTCTTAAAAACTAAGTGATGAATTAATCCAAAATTCAAGTCATAACCCAAGAACCTACAAATAATTTAAAATATCTCTGATCACTGACATGAGTGTGAAATGTCTGAGCCAAATTCTAGTTGGATATAACATGGAGACAATTAATATTATATTTATAAAGAAACCATGAATTCTTTTTTTAAATTATGGCATAGAAAAATAGTTCTTTATTTAATTTATACAAATAATAATTAAAACAAATTATCATACATTAAATTTCACAAAAAAATACCACTATAAAAAAATGCCTCAAAGATGATTTATAATGGTATAGTCATTTAAAAATACCACCACTTACTATTTTTAAAACCAAACCACATTCATTTTATAATTAATTGGATAATATTTTTTATATGAAAACACCTTTATTTCAAATCAAACCCACATGTGTTTTAAAATAAATTATCAAATGAAATACATTTCAATAATTAATTTTATTTAAAAAAATATCTCTTCCTTTATTTAAAACATTTATAATCTCACCCCACACATGGGAATAAAAAAGGTAACATATTATAAAATGAAAATAAATAACATGTCACAAACATATATAAATAATAATACAATGCATGTATCACCCCCATGATTCTTACTCACAAAGAACTAAATTAATAACAAAATCAATAGATTCAAATCATATTAAATATCATATAAATATTCAAAATATAAACTATAAACCATGAGGCAATATTATTGGAACTAATGCATCAAGTTTTTCATGGAGTTTATAGGTTGAACCTACTATAAATAGGTTAACGGTAACACAACATGTCACCCAAATCACTCTCACATAGCCTTTTTGGTGACACATTACCTTGCAAGTTAAAATATTCATCTAGGGGCTATGATCTAGGGATAATACAAAACTAGTAATGAAATATATATAAACAACCCACTTAATTTCCTAGGTTCCTCATTTCATGGATAAAAAATATTACAAACATCATATTAATGTCATAATATGCAAAGCACATAATTCTAAGGAATGATGGCATAATAATAAAATAATTATATCATCTAAATCATACCCCCATTAATTATGAGCCTCCGCCAAAATATATAGACATTAATCACCATTCATATAATCAAACACAAGATCACAAGAATAAATAACATATCATAATTGGCTTATCTAGGGCTCATACAATATATATGAAAAGTGAATCACTAATGTGACAACATGGAATTATAGTTATATAAAAGGAAAACATGATTTGGTAACCATTTTTGTAAACAAATTATACTCATAATTAAAATAATAGACACATAAAAGAACACCCATAATATAATTTTCAAAATACACTATTAATATAACCTCTACAAAAAAGGTAAATTATTGAAGCAAAAAAACAAAAAAATGTGTAAACATGAAAATATAATTAATGGTTTTATCCATGAAAAAACAAAACAAAAAATAACCACACCTAGTATTCTAAATAGTTATATACCCTTTCATTAAGAAAAAAACCATTTAATACTCTTCGTAAAAAATTTAAAAACAAGTATGTTTTATATTTTAACAAGGGAATCTTTCAAAATATGGAAACCCATTTTTTAATAAAAAAATTTGTCACATTATAATACACAATTGGATTAAATGACCATGAGCTGATTTTTTTCTCTAAAAAATACCTCCATGGAATTTTACAGAATACTAAGAATCTATAAAACACCATCTGAAATCATGTTTCCATTGAACCATGATTGTCACCAAATTTTACCAAATAAAAAAAGAAATTAAACATTTTAATACATTGATAACATAAAACTATGTATCACATATAAAACTAATTCAACTGAGGAAAAATTATAAAATTTCAAGAAATCAAGGAACACATTAACATTTGGAAAAATAATTGAAACACTTATCTCAAACGATATACCCAAGTCACTATTGATGATAAACAAAAATAGGCCTTAGGGGATGGTTTATGTCCTTTAAAAACCAAAATACATATTTTAAAAGTACATTAAACTAAAAAATCATCCCTCTATGGACACCAGGGTTAGATGAAAGAGTATTTAAAAAGAGAAAACAAGTGGGGAAGCGTCAATAAAAATATACCTTTTGATTCATATGATGATCCACTATTAATCAAAAATAAATCTAGCATAATGAATTTGGGAGGGGGATATAACCCCCTGAAATGTTCCTAAGATGTTGGATTTCTAATGAGTTTGCATTGGGGAAACTTCTCAAATAAAAAAATACAAAAGAAAAAAGTACCCCATCTAAAAAATGTGGGATGATATTATAACTTTTTTAAAATAAAGAGCATATACCATGAGAAAAAAACTCCCTTAAATCCATAGAAATTTCACATTTATATCACATGGTTTTCAAAATAGTGCACTAACTATGCACTCACCCAAGACCATAACTGAAAATGATGCTTGGATTATACTACATGGTTTCCCAAAATATAATCCAAACAATTCACCCCTAGAAAGTCACTACAAAATCAAAATATCACTCAATGGAACCCTTATTACAATAGAGAAATTAAAAACATGATATGATGAAAAAAACTAAAATTCATATGTGTCACATACCATTTCATGTGAATGCATAACTCAAGAAAGTTATATTATTTAGAAGAATTACTATTACATAAATTTGATTATAGTTCTTCCTTCATAATTTTTACAACACAATACTAAAATATTATTCATGTTCCTTAATATTCAAACAAAATATATAAGAATATTCTTCACAAAAACTAAAAAAAATATTTTTTTAAGAATATATTTATCAAATCCATGATGTTAGAGGGGGGATTTTCATGTCTGAATTACAACATAATTAATTTTTAGTTTCATATCTTGATTATGATGATATATCAGATATATCATCAAATTTTAGATATAATTTATTATATATAGATTGAATAAACATCTTTAATAACTATTGATCCACATTATATTGATTGAATAAATCAAAATTATGATTAGAGGATGCATGTTCATTACGATGAACTTTTTTTGTTCACAGTAATCATTATATTGTTTACATGAATGTGAAACCTATAGTGATATAATAATGTTTAACTATTATATAATTACTTGATTCCTAAAAAAATTTCTAATAAATTCATTCCCGTGACATTTTATATTTACCTTTTTAGAAGATTATGAAACATATTTAACCAATATGGCCCATGTTTATTTAATCATATGGGATTTTTTCACAATACATTATGAACTTATTAATGAAAAATAAATTTTCAACATATCCCATAAATTATTTAATGTTTCTTTTATCTAATCCATATCTTCATTCATAATTTTCTTCATAACCTTGGTAAATTGAAACATAATAAGGGTGAGCACAAACACTCAGTTAGGTAATATATATACCAAAATTTACCATTGAACGAGCATGGAAAGAATTAAATGGAAAAATGAAACATTTTAATTAGATAATGCCTTATAACCAATCAATAATGTTTAAATTAAATCCATGGATGAATCTAGGATATAAATAACCATATTGACAATGATGAAATGTTTCATATTGATAGAACACATACTTACAGACATGTAAAGTCCTTGTTTCAATACATTACACACTATTGGAACAAAATATCGGGAATATTACACAATTCTATTTTTTTTGTTTGAAGACTATGTGGAAATAAAAATATGTTTTTCATGGAATTCATTAATAATGGGATTGTTCTTGGACCTTATTATATAAGTAATATTTACCACCCTTATCCAGAAATTCATCCAATCCACTGTCCATCCAGACCATGGATCAACTATAAGTTCATGGGGTATTGTAATTGATCACACAAAATGGAATCCATCTTGGGATGTCCATATGATGGATGAATTGTTCCCATTGTCCATGAATAAGCCATTTTCTTGGGTATGTGGTGTGAGAGTATGAATGTGTGCATAACATGAAAAAATACCATAGGGCCAAACCCCAAGTGACAGTGAGGGTGGTACGAGTGTCGAACCCCATTTATATCTTTGATAAACAATAGTCAAGAAATTATTTATATATCATAGGAAAGAAAATGTTATATTTTGATGGGGGATGGAATTTTTAGGGTACTTTTCATGTAATTAATTCTTGTCCACTCTATTTTTTAATTGGATGATCTCAGTCTTCCATCATAATCTCATGTATCTCTGTTTTAAAAAAGAGACGATCTGGTGCTATGAATATTTGAAATCAGAAAATATCACATAGGTCTAAACTCACTTCAATGTCCCAACATACTGGTTCGACATCAAGAGAAACACCTAATGCTAGCTCTACATCACTACCATCTCCAATTTATATATTGATATATAAAAAATAATAAATTTAACAAAATTAAATCCAAGAAATATTATTTTTCATGTATCTAAAGAATATATTCCATCACAAGAAACAATCATGATAGATTCCACCCATGAACAAATCCATCGCATTACCAACCTGTGATCAGATGATTAGAGTGAAGACAATCACTTTGATTTCCATGAGAAGTGTATGACAGTGAGAAACTTCCTCCTTCTACATTTTTTTATTTGAATATAAGTGGATCTATCAGGGTTTGTCATGAAGCACCAAAAATGAAAATCCATCATTGTACTATTAGAGTTCCATCACAAAAAGTATTTAATATCACATTACGTCACATCGCTACCATGTGATGTCAATCCATAAAAGTCTCTACAACCTCAGCTGATACAAATGGCATTCCCATCTTGAAATGGGGAATCAAAAATAGTATTGTTTGGACTATAAATATCCCTCCTCCAAATAAAACAACCACACATGATGTGGATATGGAGCAGTTGAGGGGATTAGTAGGGAAATAGGGTTTACGGTCACCGCCTTCGCATATCATCTAACGGTAGTCAAGAGGACCCTCTTACGTTAACATTACATCAGATTAAATTTTGAGAACCCATCATGTGATCCTCATTTTACCATTTCATCACATGATAAGATAATATCATGTGATTCTATTATGAAATAGTGTCTTTTGGAAACCATGAACCAGAGAAGATATACATCCCTATCATGCGAGTCAACCACATTGACATGCGATTGTGATGACCATAAGAATCTGTGAACTTTCATGGGAACTAGTAAAACATTTATCCATGAATTTGAAACAAACATTAACCCCCATTAGAATACAGTAAACCTTTAGTGTAATATATTTTGGATCATGCAATAACATCTCTTGAAAAACTAATGACCATTCCACCCATAGAATTGGAATCCAATAAAAATAGTCTCTATTGAATTCCCATGGATCAATAAATTTCCTCATGAATCCTTTAATGTGATATCACACAAATCCTTATTATTTTGATTTTATGATACTTCATGCCTCATGATGCATTCATACATCCTTAAAAGTGGCCACATTAACAAACCACATTCCTGCGAGCACCCCATTAAATCATGTAAACCGATGAGGATGTGAGACCCATATATCATGAATCCTCTTTGAACCCTGTGCATCTTATCCCATCTATAAAAACTCAAAAAAATACTCTCACATGGTTGAAAGTTACATCGTAAGATCCCTTCAAGGTCATTTTATTTATATGAATAAGTAACCTTCATACGGTGCCATCAGGTGTGCTCCCCTCCACATATTCATGGTTGGGAAACCCATTAAAAATCCATCACAGTGAAATGAAGAACCTATGAGGTAAAACTAGTGAGAGAAACCAACATAAAAGTACTCTCATATAATGTAGATAATATATATATGGACATAAGAAATGATCCCTTTGGGTATTCATGACAACACTTGGTTGGGGGAAATATCAACGTTTTGTTATCAAGAATTCTCTATGTGATGAATTTAACATCATTTGACCAAAAAATTAAATATTATTCTCATGATGTCTTCGGTAAGCCCTCTAAATTTCACTTTGGTCACAATAAAAGACATGAAAAAATTATGTTGATCTCATGACATTTGATCGACATGTCACTATTACTAGGTCTTAATATGATGGGATTCCATGTTGATCATGTGATGGACTCATAACATGTATTCATTTTTACAATACATGCTTTAGACTTGTTAGGTTTATATCAATACAGACCGAATACATGTAACTTTGGTCACAAGAAAATCCTTGAATAAATCAGGTTGATCTCATGACAACTTATCAACATGTCACAATTTACTTATTTTAATCCGAAGACAAAAAAATATGATCAGGAGATATCCCCTTGACATGTTTGTATTCTCAGAAACCATTTTCTGGTTATTTGAGGTTGATCATAATACATACCCTTGAATTGTATGTATTTTCACAAGATACAATATGGAATAATTAAGTCAATCTCAAGATAGATAATTGAAATGTTGGAATGATCATAAGATATCCCATATAAATTTCAACATTTCCATGTGATAGACAAAAGTGAGGTCAGGTCGATCATGTGTTAGAGTTTTTTCATATCTAATTTGATGATGTGAAAGACCACATATGTGTCTTTTTTGGTTGTGAGTATCATTTTAAACATGTCTTCTTCACTCATGTGAATATATCTAATAAAAGTTAATTGATTATAGAATACACCCTTGGATGTGCATTACATAAAAAATTGACACCCTAAACATGTTGAGTGGGAAATCAAGGAATATATATTGGACCATCAAGTCTTTTTTAAGAAGATCCCCTAGGATATTTCTTCCTCTTGTAGCATACCCACATGTACTTGTTCCATGTGGACCCCATCCTAGAAGCATTGGCCACATACACATTTTGTAAGTAATGTTTCCATGATTCACTAGGGTCGTGCACTCATGAAACCCTATCAGTTTCATGCTCTTGGTTGGTCCATTTTTGGTCATCATCATCTATATTTATTTATCAATATATAGGGAATGAGTATGTTAAAGTGTATCTTTAGTGTGTAATCCCTATTCAATAGGCATCCATCAATGAGTAATAAAATATCATTTATGAAATGCTAGGGATAACAACAATGTATCTCAACTTAATAATCTTCCGTAATCCATGATTGGGTTAGGGAACCAATGAACTATCATAACCCTAAATATTGTCATAACCAGGATACGTAGGACACTTTCCTATGGTCCAATACCCAATGGGCATCCACTTAGATGTATGTCCATTCATGACCCTTGTATTTTTGAATTAGGGGGATAAATTATCCCATTATTGTACCATCCTTCATCATCCATTAGCAGATGATAAGTGGTATTATACATCAGCATCATTTTAAGTATCATTCATGATCATTCCGTCATGTACCTCAAACCCATCAGTGGTTTTGGGATGAATTGAACTACAATGAATTTGAGTCTTGTTATAAAATAGAATAAATATTAAAAATTAATATGGTTCATGATCCATATAATAACCTCCATGGGATGTGAAATCATACCTCTAAAATAGAAACTATAATGCTTATGCACCATAAAAATCCCCTCTCATGAAACGTGTCTGCTTATTAGCTATCTCTTGATTCTCACATCGATTATCACTTAAGTGGGCTTAGAGAATAGTAATGATTGTACCAATATCTGAATAATATTTATCCCAGTTATATATCATTATTAGGAGGTATTATTTATCATATATCATCTTCACTCGAAGGATCATACTTTGATTAATCCAATCCAGGGAAGCCATATATGCATAAGTCCCACCCCAAACCTTTGTTTTCATATCTCAAATGACACAAAATTATTTATAATAACTACATATAATCTGATTCATGTCTCAAATATGATATGTAGGATGACTCATCAAGGTATGAGGTCGTCAGTTAAGTCCTTAATGCATGAATTTAAATTTCATTGATGGGTTTATTCATATGACATTAAATGATGTTGAATGAACTATGTGGGTTTTGATTCAAGTTTTTACAAGATATATAGGACACCTCATAAAGAATAAATACCACCTCCAAGACACCAATTGTCTCAATGGATAGAAATAAAATCTACTGTTCTCCAACAAGGACATAATCTAAATAATTATAAACAAATAATACAATGATATAGATCCTATGATATCCCCACAATAGTTTCTATTAATACATTCTCATAATCAATTCATTGAAATAGGAGTAACATGTTTTTTATCGGGGCCTGGGAAGGATTTCATGAACATATTTTAAAACTACGAGGGAGGATCGGAGTAGGGAACAATCCCCACCCCCCCAAAGGGTGCGATAAGCTTGACCTCCCATTCTCTTGAACAATGTGAGTTCATAAGCATCATTGGGTCTGAAACCCCAAAGGACCACCTAACGTTGTAAAGGATGTGAGTACCAAGTTATGGAAGTGGGAACCAAAGTATGTTTATAGGTAGGACTAAATAAATTTTAATAACCATTTCGAGCAATTGTGTATGGAATTGAAACCCCCATAATCAAACCATTAGGAATCATCCCCATCCATGATATTTCTGGATGAAACAAAAATGTTGAAATAAATGTTAATTCCTTTTACTAAGTCTTACCTTTCACCTGTCCAAATGGATATATTTTCAAGTTCTCATTAGACTAGGGTATGTAGTGCTGGTTGAACAACAAAATGGCGAACCAAAAATGTTTCTTTTAACAATAAAGAACACAGTGTAAAAAGAAGGGACTTCCACTTTAACCATTAAATATGAAAATAATTGTTTGAACATGTTATCTTATATATGATGTTACACTAATAAGGTGTCTTTTAACCAACCCAGGACTCCTCATATTCCTTACATTCAAAATTACATCATTGAATGTGCCAATGGAATTCATGATCTCTAGAATATCGATAAGGGTGTTGAGGCCCCGACATATGTTGTCACCAATGAACCACATCATGTAATAGTTGGTGAACATATTTTTTGATGGATTACCACATCAACATCACTATACTGACTTTGGAATCATCCCATTATGTCATACGATGTATTAATTCCCACATCAACATCACTAGAGTGTAGGAAAAAATACATTTCCAACCAAATATAGGTGGATGAGGACAATAATTATGTCAAATCTATCACTTAAGAGACACCTAGGAGGGATCCAATCAATTCAAGTCATCATCACTGACATGTGACCATAATTCCATATGGATTCATAGAGGATTATGCGACTAAACCAATTTACCATATTGGGGAACCCAGTAGGAGATCCCTACATGGGTTTCCAAACAATGTAGTTTCAGAGAAGGATTATATCCCTCTTATCATAGATGAATTAGAGGCCCTTCAGTGTATGTTGAAAGTGGCCCATAATTAGTATCAGATCATCACTATCCAGGTACCTATGACTCCATCATATTAATCCTTGATAATTGTGGAATCTCAGTGTAATGATCCAAAATTTAATCAATTTAATTTTTCCATCCATAGAGTAATTTCATATAATATAAATCATATAAAATCACATATATAACACAATATAAATTTTTTAAAAAATTAGAATTAATGAAATAAGAGCCTTTTCATAAATTAAGGAACCTATATTGATAGAATAGTCACATCACCATTGGAATTGAAACATGACCCATATTAATAGTAATTTTTCCAATATAATAGTAAATTAAACTTTTAAAGTATTAATAAAATTTGGGCATATTATGAATAAAAATATAATATAATTATATTATGAAATAGGTAAATAAATATTTTAGAAATGATAAATTAAATATTAATATTTGTATAAGTCATAAATATTATATTAAAATTTTATAATAAACATAATGATTTTAATGAAAATTTATCTTCATTAAATACTAAAATAAATTAGTTTTTTTGTTTTTTTATTATAGGATAATTCTATGTGACATTAGTTATTTTTTGAACGTGGCATAAAATCATTTTTAATTTTAAAATTAATATTTTCAAATAATGGATGATATTAATTAAAAATTAAATTTATGATATTTAAAAAGTTATTTTCATAAACTGGAGTTCAATTTTTAATTATACACACTGCAAAATGGTTACCATGAATTTTATTTCTAAAATATTTATTTTTTGTGAATAGAAAAATATATTAATTTATGGTATATATAAATTATAAGATAAATGCTGTATTCCTTGGGTAATTAATAATTTAATCACTATAATAGCTTACTACTTTAATTTATATTCAAATATTATGTGATGATTCTAAAACTATTCATAATCATTAGTCAATATAACAAACTAATGAATCAAATAATGGGAAACACCCCATTCCTCCTTTATGAATACCACCCCTCAAAACCTCTTCTTCTCACACCTTCCATGCTTTATGACTTGTCTGAATTCATACCTAATATAATCCCAAGACCCTCCCCCAAATCTGAGATCCCTTTTACACATAATTATACCAAAACCATTTCTCTATGGGGGTTCTATATGAGGATAAATTCAATATATAAAATCCTCATTATTTTCTTTTTAATTTCATTCAATTTATTTTTATTTACTTTTTCTCTCCTCACCTCCCCTATCCAAATGTGCATTATAACTCCAGTATCTATTATATAATTTAATTCTATCATTTTAATTTAATATCCACCATCAAACTACTTTCCCTATCTCTTTTATTCTAAATATGAAATCATAGCCCAGGATGTGTCAATTTACCGACATCATGGATGATGCATTTTCATTTTCCATTAAGGACTTAACAGTTGTTCATAAATACAATATAATTGTTGGTAATTTATTTAAAATTAATTTAATAAACCTTTTTATGTTACATAACCAACTTATACATGAAATAATATGTAATGGAACAAAGCAAGTTTGTGATGTTTGAAAAACCATCAGAAAAATTTAAATGACTATCATTAACCTTATATTTAATGATTCATCCTCATTCCATTTAACCGAAAGATATATATACCATTTTAGCCTCTTTATTTTCTTTAATAAAATATATAATTTCAATTATTTATAATTATAAAAATTTTACATTAACATCCATACTAATATTCTAGTGAACCAATCATGAAATCCAAGAAAAGAAACACTCCCGAAATATTGAATTGTACTCTATTACTCAACTAAAAGGATAAAAATGAACATAATAACATTAATATAAAAAACATAAAAATATAATATTGTTTATATATTTTAATAAATTAATTTAATTTTATTATCTAGGATATTAATGTGAATAAGGAACTTGAATATAATGTAATGGGATTTTCAAACCCAGCATTCATTATTTGGGGGTTCCCTCTTTCACTCCATTTTTAGTATGGATTTTATATAAATATTACATAAGTATAATTTCTTTTCCTTCCCTTTCCTTTTTAGGGACAGATATTCCTCTAATATATTTTCATAAAAAAATAAAAAATCAATCTTCCTTCTATGAACACATGTTTTACTTTCTTGAGATTGTTTCTTATTCACTCAAAATTGATGATCCTTATACCATGTATGTTATTACATATTTTTTTTGGGAACCTAATAGTTTAATAAAAAAGTAATGCTTTATTAAATGAATCGAATTCCTTTACTTGGGTAATTTTTTGTCCAATATTGATACCTGTTATATGTGTCACACATGATTATATAAATTTTATTATGTTATGGGTACGCCCAGAATTAAATAGTGCATGAAAATGTTATGATGTAACGTATCCTCCTAGAATTATATAGAGGTCCAATGATTTTTTTTAATTTTATTGTTCTCAAGAGATAAATTTAAATATGTGTGAATAGGATGCATGATTTTTTCACAACTAGGTGTGGTAGTTTACCACTAAAACATAATGTTTCATTTTTATGCATTGTTACATTCCATGCCTCTATCTAATGCTTCCTCTAATGATTATAATTATAATAAAATTATTATGTTATGATGATGATGATGATGCTCACCCCATGTTATGTTGATCCATGTTTTTTTCTATCCTCTTACTTGGATTGTATATCATACATTTCTTTAATGTATATCATAAAGTGATTACTTGTACTGAGGAGAATATAAGGACCAATAAAAAAATAAATAAGATGGAATTAAATATGTTTTTATGTTTTATTTTTTAAATGTTGTGTATCATATATATTTTCACAATACACTAAAACTTTGGATCTAGTTTGTGTAATTCTTTTATGTTATTTAATTTTAATTTTTTTAAAGTAATGTATGAAAAATAGTGTCGATATAGTTGTTATTATAAAAAGGATTAGTTAATTTGGGAATTAGTATTAAAGAACCATTGTGAAAACCCCAAGTATGAGACTAAGTAAATATATGAATAAAAGAAGATTTCATAAACATTAGGATCGCATAATACATTTCCTGAGTGTTAATTTCAAAAGTGATAAATTATTCTTTAATTTTTTAGTTAGGTTTTATTCTATCCATTTATATTTTAGAATTTTTTTGGAGCCAGGAGAAACTATGAAAACAACCCATGTGAGAAACAATACAACAATTTCCCAAAACTACATCCTCAATGTCGTGGGATGTGGAGTTAAATATTTCATGGTGATTCATACCCAACATTCTTAAGATATGAAAAATAACGTGGAAAATGTAAAATTTCAACCTTCATCTAATAAGAAAAAACTAGATATCGTTACCTTTATGCATAAATGAATAGAAATATTTACTGCATCTTCTAATCCACTAGTCACAAAATACTAGGTCCGCTCAATGGAGAATATATTTTCTATAATTCTATATTCCCATATTGGGAAATGACTCTATCCATATATCATCTATATAGAGATTCCAACCAATGGAGCGAGCCGATCAAGATAACAAATCTAGAAGACAAAATTAAGAGATTGAGTGGGAATAAATTAAGATAATTTTTCATAACAATTATTTTCCTCAAACTCTTTGTAAAAATATTATGATTGATTTAATAGATCTTAATAAAAGGGATGGTGAATCTATCATGACCTATAAAGAACATTTTATATGTATTAAAAGGTAAAATTTTGGCTTTGTTATAAAAATTGATATAAATATTTATATATTCATTAGTGGGTTAAAAACATATGTAAAATAATCTAGTGATTCGAGACATTAAGAGTTATGAGGATTTTGTTTGATGAGATCTCAAAGTGGAGATGTAGTTTGGAGAGTGTTACCATGGCTATTGTGATAAGAAATGAAAGATGGAGTTTCAAGATGGAGGATCTCATGAGAAATATGGGGTGAATTTTGAAGAACTAACATGTTAAAAATGTGGGAATAAGCATCATGGGAACTAACTAAATGATACGGGGAAATTCGATTAGTGTGGGAGTGAATGGTTGAAAGCTTTTGAATGTCAAAGAGACATAAAGAAGCCGGATGATATAATTGAGGAAAGGAGGAAACCACCAATGGTCCAATTATACAACTATATGGAGCAATGGAACTATGAAATCCAATTCATATAAAGTTGAGTCCTAGAGGGAAATTATCATCCCCATCCACCAAAGCTAAAGGAGAAAGGGAAAGATAATTCCATTACTACTTCTATAGTCAATCATGAAAATTAAGTATTCCAAGGTACTCTTATTATTCTCCCAAGAATGGAAAATTATTATTTGATTCTGTTTATATACATTCCTTTATATATTTTATGTTTTATATAACTATTGAATCAAATCCCTTAAATCATTAAGTAGTTATATCCATAAAAACACCTTGTGGTTCAACCATTACTACCCAAGTGTTGGACTCTTCCAATGTTGTCATGTCTAGGAATATTCTACCAATAAATCTCATGAAACTTATTGTGGTTCAATTCAATGATATACAGGGGATAAATATGATCTCTTTATATAGATAACACATAAAATATTGGGAAAAGGAAATATATTTTCATATTACAAACCATCAAATTCTCCTCTAAAAATCCAAGGAAGACCATGAATCTCCTTTGGAAAATATCTCAATGGTTTGGGTATTGATTCTATATGAAGATGCATACCTCAGTCAAATGGTTGAGTCAAAGGAAGGTATCAACCATTATGAAATTACTATTATAAGGGAATATATTGATATATTTCTTGAAGAGTTACACAGAATTACCCCCATATCATTAGGATGATTTTCAAATAGTACTCATAGACGAATATACTCCTATATAAAAATTTTCCTATAAGATGGAACCGATTGAATTGGAGGTCTTAAAGAAAAACATTAGGGGAACATGGAAAAATGATTCATACCCCCTAGTACATCACCTCAGGGTGTTATAATACTTATTCTCAAGAACAATGGTGGATAAATGCAGCTATGTATTGATTATCGATAACACATAAAGATCAATATAAAGGACAAGTATCCACTTCCAAGGATTGATGACTTGTTTGATTAATTATGAAGAACTCAATACTTATCAAAGGTGGATCTTTATTTTTGATATCATCAAATAATATAGAAGAAATAAGATATTCATAAGAAACCATTCATACAATTTATGAGAACTATGAGTTTTTAGTAATTACTTTCAGACATAATAAACCCCTCTACGATCTTCATGGATTTTAATAATAGAGTCTTGAGAAACTACCTTGAAAATGTTGTGTTATTTTTCTCAATGATATTATCATTTACTACAAGATAGTGTAGGAGCATGGAGAAAATCTAAGTATTTAGTTGGAGACAATGATGGAGGATAAATTGTATTCTACATTAATATAGTGTGATTTCTCGATGTTTCAAGTCACATTCTTTGGACACATGATCATAAGTGAGGGAATTTATGTGGACCCTTCAAAAAAATTCAATTGATAAATGGCATAGAACCTATATTGTCATGAAAATCTAAAGTTTTTGTTACTTAGAAGGGAATTATTGATGGTTTGTGACAAATTTATCATGATATTATTTATTTTTTTCTAAGTTAACAATGAAATTAGTAAAGTATGTTAGGACAGAGGAATGTGATAAAATATTGAAGGACCTAACTAAATGGTTGATCAGTGCACTTGTACTCACATTAAAAAAATGTGGAGCGAGTATTGTGATAGAAATTGATTCTTAAAAGAAAGGATTAGGTTATGAACTCATTCATAATGATAAAGTGATATCCTACACCTCACGATAGTAGAATATCCATGAGAAGAACTATGTGACACATGATCTGGAGCTTGCAGATGTGACTTTTTTACTTTGAAAATCTGATAGCACAACCTCTATAGTGAGAAGTGCGACATATATACTAATCACAAGGGAATAAATTATATATTAGCACAAAATTATATCAACCATTATAAATGGAGATGGTTCTAGTTAATCATGTAATGTTATTGCTATATACACTATCATCCTGGGAAGGTGAACAAGGTAGTTGATACTCTTAGAAGAAAGGAACCAGCTACAATATCCATACTGTGGAACGAAAAGAACTATATCTAAATGGATATAAAAAGGATGGATTTAGAAATTTGGATGATAGTGAATACATACTACCAAGACCAAATATTCTCCAAAAAAATATATCCAAGAGAAGATTCTGGAGGTACAAATGGAAAATCTAGATTTATAAAAGAAGGTTAATACAGTAAAAAAAGTGAATCTCAAAGACTTCCATATTGAAGATGATGGTGCAATTATTTTTTGAATGAGTATTTTTGTTATTTAATCACAAGGGATGAAGAATGATCTATTGGATAATGATTATAGATCAACTTTTTCTTATCCATACTGGGACTACCAATATATACCATGATATTTGAGAACACTTCTATTGAGAAAATATAATGAAGGTGATTTTGGATTATATCTCAAGGTTCTTTATTTGTTAGCAATATAATGAAAAGTTATAGAAGTACAAAGGGATGATGTAATAATTTTATTATACCAATGTGGAAATGGGAGATTGTCCTTATGGACTTTTTCACCGCTCTCCCAAATACACCTAAAAGGAACAATGAGACATGGGTTGTGGTAGACCAACTCACCAAGACTTTCCACTTTATTTCTATTCTAGAATACATATTTCTTTACCAAGTTTCTATGATATATTTTAATGATGTGGTGAGCCTGCATTGGGTTCTTCTCTCGATTGTATCTAATCGTGATCCATGTTTCAAACCTAAATTATGGAGGAGTCTATAAAATTAATTGAATACAGTATTGAATTTCAACATGACCTATCACCCCAAAACAAATTTCCAATCTTAGAAGACTTTTCATACACTCGAGGAGATTATAAGAAATTTATCCATGTAATTTAAAAGTAGATGCGATTAGAATTTCTCATAATTCATGTTCACATACAACAACAGCTTTAACTCACGTATTCAGAGGGCTCCATATTAAGCTTTGTATTGAAAGATATGTAGAACACCAACCTATTATGGTGAATTTAGTGAACGAAAGTTATATGGACCTTATCTTGTGATAGAGATGACATAGAATGTTCATGTCATCCAAAAATATATCACAGATTCTTAGAGTCACACAATTAGGTATATTGAAAACCATCCAAGGGAATTTGCGTTCAATGTTTGAGATAAAGACTTTCTTTGAATATCACTATAGAAGAGATTCACGTAGTTTGGAAATAAAGGGAATCCAAGACCAAGGTATATTATAGCATTTAATATCCTTGGTAAAATATTGGAAATGGCCTATCGGCTTGCACTACCACCAATTATTTCTCAAATTCAAGATGTGTTCCATGTATCTCTAATAAGGTAGTAAATACCATATCCCACACATGTATTAAACTTAGAGGTTTTATAGATTTAATATGATATATCTTATGAGGAGAATCTAGTAATGTTATTTTTCCACAGAGATAAGATTATAAACAATAGTATAGTTCACCATGTCAATATCTTGTGTAGGAACCATACGTATGAATAAGATACTTGATAACTAGGGGAGGAAATGATGGAGAAGTAACCCTCACCTAGTTATGAAAAACCAAATTTTGAAGAAGAAATTTCAAAAGGCGTGAAGAATGTAATTTCCCAAACTATTATCAATTGAATTTATCCATTATTATAAATATTTAATAGTGTATAAATCATTTAAATTCACATAAAGACCAAAATATATACTTTATAAATGATGATTGAATAAAATAACTGGTTTTTTTTAGAAATTAAGAAATTGATACTTAGTCAATTGTAACATAATTATTGGAATAGTAACATGACCCTTGAGAATATTGAATCGTCCAAAGAAATAATTATAATGAAACATACTTTACATAAATTGATATTAATTCAATGTTGAATTATATTCAGTACAAAAATATAATAAAGCCATGAAAAGACTGTATAGGTACAATGTCTTTAGAAATAAGGAAAACTAAAAAACTAGTTCATAAATCATCCACTTTCTCTCCCTCTAATTTCTTCATAAGTAGACAAATTTATGAAATATCTTACTTAATGAACTTATTAATGACACGGGGAAAAGAAACATTTGAAATGGTGAGCTAAAATTCTTAATAAGGGTTAAAAAGGGTAATATAAATCATTTCACAATCCTAAGACATAAGAACATAACATTTTTAAGTGTTATCTTGTATATGAATAATCATTACATCAGGTCATGGGAAAAAAGTTCATAAGAATTAATAGACATAATCAAAAAGCTAAAAACATAGGACATGAATTTTTTTTGAATATACATAAGAATATAAAATCATTTCATATTATTCAAGTCTTGTTTATAAAACCATAATAGTAGACAAAGTCTATTGCTAAACCATGTTTAATTATCGTTCCAGTTCTATATTACTAAAATTGATTTATTTATGGTTCAATTCATATATATATATATATCATGAGATACAAATATTTACACAATGAATTATAGGGAGATATATGTCCCACCCATCTTATAATTAAATCATTTTTACATGTGCCACAAAAACATAAACCATTCATTATATTATAACCCAATAAATAAAATGGGTTTCTTAAACAACATTTCATCATATAATAATACATATTAAATATAATTAATTAATTTAAAAAATATAATCATTGGATTAATAGGGTATATAAACCTATATGAAGAGAAACATATTAGATGAAAAATAATTTTGATAAAACACTTCAACTTAATTTTTGAAGAAAATATCCTTTCTTCATCAAAAAAGTTTTCTTTTCTTAAAAAACTAGAAAATTTTGAAATATAATACTTTATTTGAAAATAACATTCAAAAAATTAAAGGTAATATTCATGTAAAAATATAGTTATGAAAGCATAAAATTCCATTCATTTTGTATAAGTTAAAATACATTATTCTCGTACTTTTTCCTGAAAATTGAAAATTTACCTCGTATCGGAAAATGCCAAAATATTTCATTCATACCATTTAATAAAAAATTTAAAATGAGTAAAATTGACTATAAAAAATTGTATAAGAATAAAAATAATATTACATATTTAGGAAATATGGATGTGGAGGATAAATATACCCCAGAAAATACTTAGGTATAAACAGTCTCAAATAATAATGAGATTGTGAAATTATCACTTACCTTAGTTTGATAGCCTTCGTATGTATCCAAATCTAATTTATTTGATTTAAATAATTTTATTGCCTTACTCTAGAATCATAATCATTTTTATGAAATCATATATGATTATATTATCATCCATTTGATTGTTACATTTCATTGTCACTCGTTATTCGGATATTAACTAATTTATGTTCTCATGAAAGTTTGATAGAAATGTTCATGTTATACTTCTTAAGTTATATTTATATCATTTAAATAATTATTTTAGTATAATACATATCATATTTATTCACTCCATTCATGTATATAATCATGGGGTAATAAATATCAAGTAGAATGAATCACATTGCATCGTGGAGATAGAAGGTTGTACGTAGATACGAGTGACGATATCATTCACTTAAAGGTTAAATGGTATAGAATTGGATGGTACATCGAAATAATGATTATAATGATTATAATGTTATATTAATTATGTAAATACATTATACATCTCAATATACCTATCCAAATAATGTATTTTTGAATAAAAAATTACACCATGGCGTGGAGACGGTAAGTTGTACGCACGCACGCAAGGTGATATTGTTTTTTGTAGGATGGATAAAAGAGTTTATATAGTTATACCATAATTATAATAACATCTCATAATATAGAATATAATGGATTTATTAATTTAGTATAGAAACAACATAAGAATAATAAGTAGAAGAATCAAATAATTTTTAAAGAGGTTACAAAACAATTACATCATTTTTGAGTATCTCCTTATAATTTGAATAAAAGGCCATATTAAGATTGTTTTTTGCCAAATGTGTGGCCTATAAGATGAAGTAAAAGAATTTTGGTGATAAAATGGGCTGGGGTAGGCCGAGAAAACATCTTTAGAGGTGTGATTTTAAAATATGGAGTCGTGTCGTTTTATAAGAGAGGGTAGGGAATCCTTTGAAAAAACCAAAACTATTAAAATAATAGAAATTAATCACAAAATTAAAATTGATTCATAGTATATTTTTTCTAATAAAAGATGACTAAGGTTCTAAATACTTTCAAAAAATAAACTTTAGACATTTTTTTCTTTTATTTTTATCCTTATAATCTTGATTTATCATTATTTAATATTTTTAATTTTAATTGTGGTAATAAAACTCTAAATATTAAATGGCTATAAATATTTAAATTTATAGTGTTAATTAACCTCAAATGGATATTTTATAAAATTTTATACCTTATAATTATCAATTTTTAATTTTTGAATATTTTTTTTTATTTTTAAATAAATTAATAATATGTTTTTTTATAAAATTTCAATAGTGTCCATTTTGACACTATTCATTTCGTTGATTTTAAATAAAATACATATAAATAAAACATAAAAAAAATAAATTTAAAGTACTCTAAATATATAATAATAACCTCTAAAATTCATTCATAACCTTAATTAATTCCAATTATATTATTTTAATATTTTTTAAATCTTTTATTTGATTTTTCTTTTAACAAAATAATTTATGTGTCGTTATTGTGTCATCCTTAATGGTAATTTTTTAATTTCAAAAAAAATATAGATAAATTACTATTATGTATTTAATTATTTTATCTTTCTAGATACTACCTATAGTAAATTTTATCTTTTTATTATCGCAAAATTATAATTAATATACTTATATAAAAAGAGAGTGTGACATTTTGTCACGTTCATTGATTTTAATAAAATTATTGTCATTTTCATGGGAAAGTGGCCATTATGTGATTAAATTTAGAACCATAGATTATAAAGGTGTAATTAAGTCATCCAATATGATTTTCAAAGGTGTTAAGGTAATTTGATAATATTTTTGTTAACCTATAATTACCTAATTTACCCTTAACTGCAGTAATAAAAACTTACTAAAGTTTCTATTCATTTTGTCCAAAAAATTATCCTATTAACATAATTTTAACACACTAATTCCAAATATGGAAATTTTTGGCGAAATTTAAAACACATAAGTTACAGTAATTAAATTAAAATTAATATCATTGTTGGAAAAAGTGAACGAATTTTAAAAGAAAAAACATTGCAAAAGATTGAATTGTCTTTATATCTATATTCAATTAAAATTAAATAGAAATTACCTAAATTATATTTAATGATAAAAATATATGATATTTAAATATTAAAGCAATTTTATATTCTTATTTAACCATATAAATTATTTTTATGAAAAATGTTGTTTCACATAAAATTTAGTGTATCATTACTATTCATCCAAACATGAAAGTTATTAGAAAAATTTCAAAAATTAGACCATTATAAATTTTTATATCCCCCATCCAAATTACATGTTTATGTAGTCATATAAAAATTATTAATGTTTCAAAAATTAATTTAAAATGGGTTTTCCATTCAAAGGAATAAAATTACCCTTAAAAAAATAGGTTTTCATACATCAAATAGGGTTCATTCATACCCCATGACAGAAATATCCATTGGAAGAATATAAAAAAATTATTTTATTAATTATATAACATATATATATCTCAATATTTTCATTACCAATAGTAATTCAATTAAAAATAAAAATATCTAATTGTTTTATATAGTTTATAAATAATTGATAGCTAGTGAATTCATAATACATTTTCACAAGTTAGTTATACTTATTCCTGATAAGCTTATAGATAGGATATGATGGTAATTTTATAGTAAGGGAGACTCACAGTTCATTTAAACTCACTATTTCATGCAATGTAATCTACTGAAGAATAAAAATTATTTAATGAAAATATTTCATAAAAACATCCGAGTGTTACATTCTACCCACTTAAACTGAATTTTGACCTCAAAATTCATCACTTGGAAACAAAACTAAGAGGATAAATATCCCTCAACATATTACTCATGTTCTCATATAGCTTTTCCAAATTGGTGGTTACTCAATAAAACTTTTACCAAGAGAGTGGTCTTGTTTCGTAGAACTTCTCACTACAATCAAAAATCGTTAGCGATTGTTCTTGATAAGAAAGATCTTGCTCCAGTAGTATTACTTTTGAGTTTAGTAAATTTTAGGATTGGGCATGTAATTTCTCAAGAGATATACATGGAACCAATCATGAACATAATATATATTTGGTGGAAGCACCAATAATTACGCTACCTTCCCAACATGATCTAGAATTTCAGAAGGACCGATATAACTAGGACTCAACTTGACCTTATTTCCAAATCTCATTACAATATTCCAAGGATATATTAATAGAAACACCTTATAAACCAATTAAAAATATTGGTATTTTATTTGGTTTTCATCGAAACTTTTAGGTCCACTCTGAGATGCTCTTTGTGTTGTTGAATAGATCTGACGTTTTCTTCCATTTCATCAACAAGATCAGGTCCTAATAGCTTTCTTCCCCCTACTTCATCCCCGTAAGTTGAAGTTATATACCTCTTTAATCATAGGGATTCATAATTAGACATTTAAATACGTGAGTGAAATATATTTTTGTATGAAAATTCCACCAAAAGTAGGGGTTGTACCCAACCACCATTAAAATACATAGTGAATTATATCAAGATGTATTCCAAAGTTTGATTTATCCCCTCAGACTAAATGATTTTCTGTGGATGAAAATAAGTAATGAAACTTAAGTCTGTATCTGAATCATGCTGAAGACATCATAGGAACATCAAGGTAAACCTTATTTCTATACCAGATATAATGGAATGTGGTACTCTATGAAATCTGACCACTTCCTTTACATATATCCTGGTAAGTTGATCAAGAGAGAAATATTCTATAATAGTAATGAAGTTTTTTGACTTCATAAGGTGATCAACTATATACCAAATATCATTATTTCCATTGGATGTTTTTTATGTCTAATGACAATGTATGTAGTGATGTTTTCCCATTTCCATTCCTATATGTGTAATGGTTGAAAAATCCACTTGTACTTTTGTCTCCTAGCCTAAAATTAATGACAAAACAACAATCAAGAGACATATTTGGTGACATCTCTTTTCATTACATCTTATAGGAAATAATCATTTAGGTCCCTTTATATAAATGTGCTTCCAGGGTGAATATTAAATGATGAAATATGAGGTACATCCAATAAAACCCTCTTTAATTTTGGTATTTGATGAATACAAACCCGGTTTTTGAACCATATTATTTCATCACAATCAAGGTTGAATCTAGGAACATTTCTCACCATCTTTCATATATCTACATCTTTCTTATGTTCCTCCTAAATCTTCACATGAATAGATGTCTGAATTTTTTTGAGAAAGATAATATTTCTCCACTTTTTTTAAAGTTTCATGTATCATCCTTTTCAAATCCATAAATATTGGATCTTTTATGATCCTCATCATGGATAAGATGGCATGATATTGTTGACTCAAACCATCTTCCACCTCGTTCTCTTTCCATGGGTGGTAATGTATTGATTATTCATAATCTTTAATCAACTCTAACCATTTTCTTCGCGCATATTCATCTCCTTTTATGTGAAAATATAATTTAATTATTTATAATCAGTATAAACATTACACCTTTCACCAAAAATATAATTATTCTATATCTTTAAAGAAAATATTAGTGAAGACAACTCCAAAACTTGAGTTGGGTAATTTTTCTCAAGGATTTTCAACTACCATGAGGCATGCGCTATCAACATATCATTTTTCATGAGAACACATCCCAATCCCTTCTTGGATGAATCAATATAGATCACAAACCATTCTCCATTACAAGGCAGTGTGAGCATACATGAACTGGTTAACCTTCTTTTTATCTCTTTTAAATTCTCTTCACATTCCTCCATCCATGTGAACTAAAATCCTTTTAGAGTATACATGGTGAGTGGATTAGATAATCGTGAAAAATTATTTCACAAAACTGTGATAATATCCATCCAAAGTAAGAAAACTTTGGATCTCATTTACTATTGTTCATCTAAGATAACATTAAATTACTTATGTTTTTGATGGATCTACATATATATATTTTCATGATATGATGTGACACAAAAATGAAATTTTCTAATGCCAAAATTTACACTTGGTAAAATTTTCATGAAGCTTATCCTTTCTTAGATACTTTAGTACAATTCTAAAGTAGTCCTCATATTCATCCTTGCTCTTTGAGTAGACAAGAACATCATCTATAAGGACTACCAAAAACTGATAATGATAGTCTCTGAAGAATATATTCATTAGATCTATTATGATATATAGAAAAATAGTAAGAACAAAAGGCATCACTATAAATTCATAGTGTCCATAACTTGTAAACAATTCCATATTTATTATATCCTTCATCTTGACCATTAATTGATGATATCCTGAACAATGATCAATCATGAAAATGTATTGAGTACTAAAAGTTGTTTGAATAAGTCATAATTGTGGTGAAGAGGATAATTGTTCTTAATAGTGATCTTGTTACGTTCTCAATAATCAATAAATATTCTCATTGATCAATCATTATTATTCACAAA
The DNA here is from genome assembly GCA_963277665.1 of Viscum album. Classification (NCBI taxonomy): domain Eukaryota; kingdom Viridiplantae; phylum Streptophyta; class Magnoliopsida; order Santalales; family Viscaceae; genus Viscum; species Viscum album. Next base: position 236,067,244 of record OY728158.1, read on the forward strand.
AATAACATGGGATCCCCTAGGTGATGCACTAGGTCTTATGAATCACTTATCAAGATTCTATTGGAGTAGATTTTTCAATTCATGAATCTCAATTAGGGACATTCTATATGGTGTCTTTGAAATATTCATAGCACTAGGTATAAGTTCTATTGAAAACTCAACATCTTGATTAGGTGGATGACCTGGAAATTACTCTGGAAAGACATCATCAAACTCCATTACAATGGGTGTATTCTTAATTGTGAGTTTCTCCCTAGCTATTTGAGATTAATAACTATCATTTATAAGAATCCAGATCCTTAATATAAAATAAATTCCTACAGGAGGGTTATATTCATCCTTTCTTCGAGATATGATCATAGATTGATATGGAATATGAAATATGAATTCCCTTCCTTGGAAATTGATATGATATTTATATAGATAAATCCAATCCATGCCATGAATCATATAAAATTCCATAATATGATTGATCACAATATTTGTAGGAAGAACTTTCCCACAAACTTCAACCAGAGATGAAATATAAACTTTTGATGCGCCCTTTCTGCCATTATGAGTTGTCACAGCTAACTCAACATCTAATTGTTGAGGTAAGATGGTAATACACATAGAAATTTCTTCTAAAATAATAGAGTGGGTGGATTCATAATCAAATAAAATACTTTTTACTATAATAAAATGGTAATGGTACTTTTCACATCTTCATTATCACACTCTACATTGAAAATAGTGATTGCATATGAATTTCCTTTATCTCTGACCATAAGAGTGTGCTGAAGTTGATCATCACCAATAATCCTTAAGTTAGGGAATTGATTGGAAAAATTCCCCATTTACTTGAACTTATATAATTTAAGGGTAAGAGGTGCATTCTATTTAGCCTTTTCTATATTTGCAATAGTAGACATCTTTTTCCCATCTCATCGGTATTCAGTTACTCGATGACCTTCAATTCCACACATAAAACATTTAATATTTGCTTTAATAAAATTTCCTCCATGTTTCTTTAAAGATATAGATCATAAGAGAAAACTAAACCCCTTTTCAGTGTGTTTTATAGATTTTCCCTTGAATTCCATTTTTCTCTTCTTATAAAAAACATATGACTATTGGGTTGCTCTAATATCCATATCAACCTTGAGAGCACATCGAACAATTTACTCATAACTATTAATGTACCTTATGGATAATTACTTTCAGATACATAGTTTTATGCCACTAATGAATCAATTAGTTTTACTCTCATGCAAGATAATAATTCCAGAAGCATTCCGTGCATGTCTTGTAAAATTTTCTTCGTAGGCACCAATAGATTCATCAACATTTATCTTATGTTCAAAGAACTCCATCTCCATATTTGTTCGAAGAATATGAAGAAATAACTTATTTAAAAATATTTTCTTGAACATGTTTGATTCTATGGACCCAATTTCATATATTTTCCTCATATTCTGGATACAATTCCACCATTGATTAGCTTCATCTTACAAACAATAACCTACTAAGATAAATTTACCATGTTCAGAACATTAGGGAACTAAAAAAATCTTTTTAGTGGTACTGATCCTTTGTTTAGCGACAAATGGATCAGAAGAGCTGCTGAATGAAGGTGGATGTCTCCTCACAAAGGAATGAATAGAATGTTTCTCCCTCCTTGGATCGTTTAGACGTCCTACATGATTTATATCTTGAGAAAGTTGTGTGGGAATGAAAACATTATTTTTCATTCTAGCTCCCATAACATTTGGTTGATTAGGGGGACAATAATTTCATTATCACTGCGTTCATCATTAACATGGTTACTTCGAGTTCCCTCCAATGAATAAAACCAATAAACATTGTGTGAGAAACACTAATCTTAATCTGAAAACCACATAACCAAGAATTAAATTTCAATTTTGAATACTATAGTGTTTATTTGATGTTATTCATGGTCATTTCTAAAACAATTAGATTTAAACATATACTTAGACATATCCTTAGGGTTCTTAATAATGTTTTATAATCCTAGTTTCCAAAGGTTAACAATACCTTTCTTCTGATACAAACTATAAAGACCCATATATCACATACATTTATATTACCTCAAGATTAAAGTAAATTTATTACAACATGTAATAAATCCCTGAAAATCCCATATAGGTATAGTGTCTTTAGAAACTGGGAAGTATAAAAAACCAGTTCGTAAAATATCTACATTATCTTTTGCTTATTTCATCATTACGAGACTCCTTTTTTACATCATAATACACAAGAACAAAAACATTTGGAAGTCATATCTTGCATATGAAATATCATGATATCATGTCATGGTATAAAAGTTAAATAGTATTAATGGACATAATACCAATATTAAAAATAGAAGACATAATATTTTGGGGCATACACATAAGCATAGGGAATCATTTCATATTAGTCAAGGATCATTGCCTAGACCATCATAGCTGATAAAGTACATTACAGAACTATGTTTACTTGTCGTTCCGACATTATTTTACTGAACCAGATTCACATGTGGCTCCAGTCATATCTATCCAATGAGATATAAATCTGTTCCTAATGTATTGGAGGGAGATATAGGTCCCACACATCTCATAATTAAATAATTCATACATGTTCCACAAAAAAATAAATAATTCATCATAGCATAACCAAGAAATATAATGTGTTTCTTAAATATCATTCCATCATAAAAAAATCCATATAAAATAACATTCCATAATTTACACAGTCAAATCATATAAATAATAGGGATATAAACACAAAACTATATAAATTTCATCATCTAAAATGGAAAATAATTTTGATAAATCACTTAAACATAATTCTTGAAGAAAACATTCATTCTTCTTAAAAAACATTTTTTCTTTAAAACACAACATAATTTTAAAAGAAAATAATTTCATTAAAAATATCATTCAAAACATATAAGTTAAACTTAATGGAAATAATTATTTATGAAAACATAAAATTACATTCATGTTGTATAATTTAAAAAAACATTCTTCTCATACTATTTCGGGAAAATTCAAAAAGTACCTCGTATCGAAAAACACGAAACAATTCCATTCATAACATTTAATAAAAATTTAACGATAGTTAAAATTTAAATTAAAAAATTATTGAATAATAGAGATAATATTACATATTTTGGAAACATGGTTGTGGATGGTAAATAAACCCTAGTAAATACTTACGTATAAACAATCTCAAATAATAATGAGGGTGTGAAATTATCCCTTACCTTAGGTCCAATATCCTTCATATGTATCCAAACATCCTGTATAATGATATAAATAATGTTATTGACTTATTCAAGAATTATTATAATTTTTTGATATCATATATGATTATATTATCATCCATTTGTTAGTGAAATTTCATTTTCACTCGTTATTTGGATATTAACTACTTTATATTTTAATGCATGTTTTTTCAGATAAGTTCATGTATTACATCATAGGGTACAGTTATATCATTTATAGTATGATATTATTATAATATATATCATATTTATTCATTAAATTCATTTATATAATAATGGTTTAATGAAAATCATGTCGAATGAATTGAATAACATATTGGAGATGGTAGGTCGTACGTACGCACGGACAACAATATCATTCACTTAATGATTAATTGGTGTAGAATTAAAGGGTATATTAATTATATAAAATAATTATCTTGTAATGTTAATTATTTACATCCATTATACACATAATTATACCAATCCAAATAATGTATTATTAAATTACAAATTACGCAACTTCATGGAGGTGGTAGGCTGTACGTATGAACAGATGGTGATATTGTTATTCGTAGGATGTATTAATGGAGGTATAAAGTTTTCCCACAAATATCATAACATCTCATCATGTAGAATATAATGGATTTACTTCTTTAGTATGAAAAAATATAATAAATGGATGTAGAAGAAGAAATGAATTTGGAATGAGGTAATAAAACAATTACCACTTTTTCGAGTATTTTCTTTCAATTTTCCCAAAAGGCCTCTTTAATATGGCATTCTTCCCAATGTGTAGCCTCTAGGATAATGTGAGGGAAGTTGGGAGTGTAAATTGGAAGGTTTTTTCCGAGAAAATGGTCTTCATATGTGTGATTAAAAGAGAATGAATGTTTCTATTTTATAAGAGAGGGGAGGGGATCCTTTGGAAAAACCAAAACTATAAAATAATAAAAATTAATTTTTAAATTAAAATCACTTTAAAGTGGATAATTTAGATGCTAAGATGAGGCTGGGTAGAAATAATCACAAAAAATAAACTTTTGATATATTTTTCATTTATTTTGAACCATATAATTTTGATTTATCCATATTTAATCAATTTAATTTTAATTTTAGTAATAAAATTTTAAATATTAAATAGTTATAAATATTTAATTATTTATTGTTAATTGACCATAAATGGATATTAAATGAAATTATAGACCTTATAATTATGAATTATTAATTTTTAAATATTATTTATTATTTTTTAATAATTTAATCAAATTTTGTTTTTATATAAATAATGTTGATATTAAAACTATTTATTACATTGGTATAAAAACAATCCACATAGAAGATAAATTCCAAAAAAAATAATGAATATAATGAAAATATGTCATAATATCATATAAAAATCATGGATAACTTTAAGTAATTCATATTTTATATCTTAATTTTTTTAATTTCATTTGTTTCATATTTCTATTAATAAAATATTTTATGCGTCACTATTATGTCATCCTAAATGGTAATTATTTAATTAATAAAAATTATAAATAAATTTCTATGGTGTATTTAATTTTTTTAGATTTATAGACACCACCAATAGTCAATGTTATTTTCTTCTTATTCCAACATTTGAATTAAAATACTTATAGAAAAAGAGAGTGTGATATTTTCTCACATGCGTTGACATTTATAAAATTAATGTCATGTTCATGAGAAAGTGGCCATTAACATATTCAATTTGGAACCATATATGATAAGGGTAAAATTTATTAATCCAAAAGTATTATTATTTTTACCTTTAATTACCCTATTTACTCTTTACTACGATAATAAAATAATTACTAAAGTTACTATTCATAATGCTCAAAAAATAAAAGTAACCTATTAACATAATTTGGGCCCACTAATTTAAAATATGGAATCTATTTTTTTAAAATATTAAACAAAGATGTTTGAGTTATTAAATTGATGTTAATAATGTTGTTGGTAAGAGAGAACAAGTTTTAAAAGCTAAAAAATTGAAAAAGATTGAATTGTTTTTATATCTGGATTCAATGTAAAATTAATGATAATGAAATACATTATATTTAATGATAAAAATATATTATATTTATACTTTAAACCCATTAAATATTTTAATTTATCCATATAAATTATTTTTATGAAAAAATTTGTTTTCACATTAAAATTATTGTATTTTTATTGTTTATCAAAACATAAAAGTTGTCAGAAATTAATTAAAAGTAATTTTTTATATACCAATTCAAAAAAACATGTTTATGTTGTTATATAAAATTTATTAATGTGTCAAAATATAAATTAAAAGTTGTTCTCCATTCAAAGGGATAAAATTACAAATTAGAGAAAATAAGTATCTATACATCAGTTGGTGTTTATTCATACCCCATGAATAAAATATCCATTGGATGAATATCAAAAATATTTTAATAACTATATAACATACATACATATATATATATAAATCATTAATTTCATTAACTATTGTAATTCACAAAAAAATAAAATTATCTAATTGATTTATATTTTACATAAATAATTTATAGCCAATGAAATCAAAATTAATTTTCATATGTTAGTTATAATTATTCCTGTAAACCTACCGACTGGGATAAAATGGTAATTTTTTACTAAGTGCATCTCGCTGTTTATTAAAACTCGCAATTTCATGCAATGAAAGATACTAAAGAAGATAAATTATTTAAATAAAATATTTCATAAAACATCCTAGTGTTAGAATAGTAACTACACCTATGATAGTATAAATAAATTTTTTGTTTCTTAAGAATGGAAATATAATATATTTATCTCAAGAAATAAGTAAATAAATAATTTTAAAATGATAAATTAAGTTTTTTTTTATTTTTATAAGTCATAAATTTTTATCTACCTTTTTATAATTAATATAATGACTTAAAAAACATTATTTTCATAAAATAGAATCATAAATTAATATATTTTTATAATTTGATGAGACCTTAGTTAATTTTAGAAATTTTCATAAAATCCGTCATAATTTTAGAAGTTGTAACTTTCAAATAAATGAATATATTAATTAAAAATTCAATTACTCATATTTATAATTTTTTTTTCATAAAATGGAGTTCATTTTTTAATTCTACACATTGATAAATAGTTAGGGTGAATTTTTGGAATTTTTGTGAAATAATTGATTTTTTTAATAGTAAAATACAATAATTATTGTATATATACATTATAATTAAATAAACTATTCCATGAGTCATTTATGATGAAAAAATAATAATATCTAACTTCTCTACAAATATATTAAGATATATAGTCATAATTATTATATTATTCAATGTCTGAAGCCAAAATAATAGACTAATGAATAAAATAATGGAAAACACACCTCTCCTCCTCTATAAATACCCCCCCTCCCCACCACTTCTCCTAACACCTTCCAATAATTATTATTTATAAATGTTTTTTTCTAAATAATTTCCCAAGTCCATCCCCCACATCCTTGTGACTTTAGTCTAATCAAAAGACCAAAACCATTTCCCAATGGATGTTCTTAAGGAGGAGATATTCAATATGTAAAATCTTTATTCTTTTCCTTTTAATTTATTTTAATTTATTTGTATTTTATTATTTTATCATCTATGAATCTATACCAATGTAAATGATAAATCCGTTATCTATTATATATACATGAATTATCTAATTTATCAGATGATCTATCATCAAACTCCTTTCCCTGTCTCTTTTATTTTAAAAATTAAATCATCACCCATGATATATCAATGTATTAACATCCTGGATGATGCATTTTCATATTACTTTAATTCCTTTATATATATATATATATTCATAAATCCACTTTAATGGTTGTAAAAAACTATAAAATTTATTTAAAATAACTTTTTATTTTCTGTAACTAACTTGTACATAAAATAATAAATATTCAAACAAAACTAGTTTTAGATTTTCAAAAAACACCAAAAAAATATAAATGATTATCACCAACATTTTTTCTCATGATTCATCCTTATACTACCTAACCATGTTATATATATAACTATTTAAACCTTGATATAATCATGAATAATTTATTATTTCAATTCTATATAATTTATACCCATTCAATATAAACATTCATACACATATTCAACCGAATAAATCATAAAAACCTAGAAAATAAACACTCTTGATTGATGGAATTGAACACTATAGCTCTTATAAAAATCTATAAATGATGAAAATAAAACTATAATAAATCAAATTAATCTATAATAGGTTCTATTTTTTTTTAATCAATGAATTTAATTTCATTATCCAAGATATTAAATTTAATAAATCACTCGAACACAAGGTAAGGATATTTTTTAACAAAACTCTTCTACATTGTTTTTCCCTATTTCAATCAATTTTCAGTATTTATTTTCTATTAATGTTCCTAATATATAATTTATTTTATTTACCTTTTCTTTTCTGGGATATAAATTCCTCCAATCTATTTTTATAAAAAATGAAAATTTTTCCCAATAGAACTATTCCTTCTAAAAAGACATGTTTTAATTATCTTTAGATTGTTTATTCTTCACTAAAAAATTATGATTAATATTCCAAGTATGTCATTCCTTATTTATTTTGGGAACTCCAAAATTTATTAATGAATTTATTCTTCATGAAATAAAACTCATTCATTCCCATGGGAAATTTTATCTCCATCATTCATATACATTCTTTGTGGAATTCATGATTATGAAAATGTTATGATGTGACATGAATTTTCAGAATAATATAGCACATGTAAATTTATGATGTGATGGGTGTTCCTAGATTATATATACCTACAATTCATTGGGTAATTTTTAGAATCTTATGAGATAAATTTCAATATGCATGAACATGATTCTAGCTTTGTTGAAAAATATTTGTGTTAGTTGACCATTAGGACATGGTGTTTCATTTTTATGCATTTCCCAATTCCTTGCCTCTATATAATGATTCATCTCATGATTATGATGATGATCCCATGCTTATGTTAGGATTATGATGATTATCCTCACCCCATGTTTTTTTATCCATTTCCATATCTATCCTCTTCCTAGTATTTTAGATCACCACTTTTTTTGATGTATATCCTTAGGTGATTACTAGTACTAAAGGGAACACAAAGTTCGTTATGAATCTATAGATGTACGAATTAAATAAAATTTTATGTCTAAATTTTTAAATTTTAGGTATAGTTCTAATTTTTCCATGATACTAAGACTATGCATCATGGTTGTGTAACAATTTTATGTTTTTTATTTTTAAAATGAAGTAATAATCATGTAATAAAAGAAGCGTCCCTATACCTAGGGAACACTCCAACCCATAGGGATGGGGGGAATTTTTATATTTTTACCATGATATAATCTTCAACATTGGAATTGACTCATAAAATGATATCATGGTAACTGACCTCTCAAATGACATCATTGGAACTAGCCCCTCAAATGGTAAAGTGGGCACCAACCCACCAAACGAGATATTACACCAATGAATAGTACCAAACATCTTATGTCTGAGTCGTAATTATATAAATTGGATATAAATAATCCTTATCAATCCCTATGATCATACTCATTATGATTAAAATCATACACTCCATTAGTAATCTGACTCACTGTAGGTTTACCAATCTTTTTCCATAGATATGGGAAAATAACGTCAAAACAGTATCTTTCAGGAATTTAGAGAATGTGATGCCGATTGTGTTGGAATTTCCGAGGGTAATTATAATAGGGTATATTGATAGTTAAACTAGTGGATTCTATCTTGTTGGACCCCATAGGAAATCCTAATATCATCCACTCGCCTAGCCACTAATAGAGGATAGGGTGTTTTAATGGATCCTATCACCCATCCCCTTGAATATGACAAGGAATTTTTCTGAAAAAGAAATTATCCCCAAAATCCATTTAGAGAATAGGGATATCTGAGAAGTAATAATGGCAATAATCATTAGATATCCACCTCGGAATGATTTACCAATACCTACATATAAATTCCCACCTTGTAGTGAATTTCCCTTGCCCACATGGATGGGGGGATGTTCGAATTTTTCATCCCCTCATAGGGTGAAATCTAGACATTGTTCAACCTCTCCCAAGACCACATGTTTGGGGGAATTTCCATATTTTCAATCTCCTCCTATGTTTTATTAACAAAACCTTATTACATTAGTCATTTAAGAAACCCTCTATGAGATTTGGGATCATTTAATCAGTAGGAATCATTTGCATCATCCAAAATCCCCCTATCATAAGCACCTTCCCCAAGACCAATAATAACTAATACTATATAACCCAAGCTCCAGATACAACTATGAACATGAATCAATGGAGGTATAGATTACATTATGTATAACCAACATGCTCACATGTCTATTGAAGACAAATATTGAAGAATATATTCCCTCCAATGAAGACACGTTCCAGTATATTTTGACAATTATAGGGAAAATTGTTTGATAGAGATCATTGTGATGAGAAATCCATGTGAGGAAAGGATGGTAGGACATGAAAAACATTTCCACTACCATAGATGTCTTGGGAAACAATAACTGTTTTCTATTCCTTTATAGATTAACCTCATTGTAGAAGGACATGGGGTATTGGAACCACCAACACCTAAATCCTAGCTCTAGTTATATGATTACTCTGAACAATACATATAAGTGGTGCAACAGAGCATTATACACATACCTCTAAGGTATAAGTGACAATATTTCAATACATGGATGAATAAAAAATCTTAATTTAAAACAAAACCTGTCCCTAATTATTTTGAATGTTCCGTGGTTTATTGTTTAATAGAACTCTCAACAATAAGGACATCGAATGAGGTGGGGTTGACAGACCATGAAAACCATTTAACCTACCATAGAATTCTCAGACACATAATAGAGAGATTATTTGACTTCAAGGATTTTTATGTGATATATATATGTATTGGAATGATAGATTTGATGGATCCAGAAACTTAGTCAATATGCATAAGTTTCATAAAAGATCCATATGATGAGCTACTATTCTGATAGGTTATTCACTAATATCTTTGATGCAATATGTTAAAACTCTCAGACTTGATCCTTAACAAAATACATTAATCTACATGTATATATTTCTTAATCAAAGTCATTGATATTTTACAACCTTCGACCCTTCTGAAAGATGTTAAAATTGAATGGACATCATTATTACCTAATGAAATCAATTTATATGGCCTCCACCCTCTCTTCATGATGTTAAACTTGATGGCCATCATAATTATTTCAAGATGTTAAACTGCATGGCCTCTAACCTTACACAAAGATGTTGAACATCACAACCATCATCCTTACCACAAGACGTTGAACAGAACGAACCATGTCCCTACCATAAGATGTTAAACCGCAAAACTAATGTTCTTTTTGCAAGAGATTTACCTGCATGGGTTTTTTATAACTACAGATTGCTTTATTATCATCCAAATGAGATACATATGGATTCCTAGATCGTATACCATTTTCCAACCAGTTATATTCATGTCCTTACCCCAAGACATCAAACTACATGTATGGTGACCATTCAAAAAAATTATAATTACACAGGTTTTTGGGAACAATGTATGGATAGATTCTCATCCTAATGAGATTTGTAGGGACACATAGATGCCATATCATTTCCCAAACACTTGTATTCAGGTCTTTACAGCAAGACATCAAACTATACAGCTGATTTCCATTTGGTATGACATTTAAACTAGATGGAATTTCAAAAACTATATACACATTTATTATCATCCGAATGAGATATATAGATATGCTGCGATCTTATATCCTAGCTGATACACCTATATTTACATCCTTACCCCAAGATATTATATTTCATGGATGATGTCCTTTCCACATGAAATTAAATTTCACGGGGTTTCTAAAACCTTGTATGGATTCATTTTCATGATACTGATATATATAGGGACTCTTGGATTATATATCCATTCCCAACCACATTTATTTACGTACTTATCTCAAGTATTTAAACATCAAGACTAGTGTCATGTCTGCATGACATTAAACTGCCAATGTTATCCAGAACTACATATAGATTGATTCTAATGCTAATGAGACACATAGGGATGCCTGGTTGATATATCCTAGCCCATACACTTATATTCATGTCCTTACATCATGAAAATAAAACTGCATGAAACACGTCTAATTTTTAGGACAATAAACTGTGCATCTTGTCCATCTTTGGGAGACATCATCAATATCAGGTTGAAATTGTAGTTTCCAAAAGAACCAATAATATGATACAATATTAATCATTGTTATATAAAAAAACAACTAATTCCAATTAGTCACCATTTGAGGGAGTTATACGATCGGTAACATCCCAAAAAATTCAAATTTGATCATCACAGACACTTGGTAAAATGTGGAAATTTGTGAATGAGAGAATGTTGTCTCATACCTTTGCTTGTTCATGAAAATTATCATGTCTTTTCTAGGTAGAAAGCATGTGGTAGGTATAAATCCATGACCCCACATTAAGTCCATCAGTATATTCTAAGGGAATAAATAGGACATGATTGGGAATATATCCCCACATAAATCAAATTAATAAACCAACGTATCAGTGAAGCTGAGAGTGTACATGAATATATTTATGTACATACCCTATTAAAGTCTAGTACTTTTTGACAGTAACAAAGATGAACTGACGGTATATTCTGGTGAAGATTTGGGGATATGAATATATTCTAATCCAGATAGCTAGAGTATCACAACACTCAGATCTGTATGAATAAGTGGAAACTCTAGAGTACAGGAATATCCTTTATCCCATCAAGGAGGACTATCAACATATTCTAATAAAGGACGTAATAGAAGGATTGGGATCAATTCCCCTTTCCGAGAGGGGATCACTCGGTGAGAGTGGTACATGCCATGGGAAAGACTCATATTCCAGTTTCCAAATGACTCGATATATATTTAAAATTCATTGGATCATGATTATATCACCATTTTGGTTATGTTTCAATTAGTTTGACTAAAACATGCCTCAGGATAGTCTAATATATTTTTCAATGAAAGTCCAATGACACATTCCAATGGCCTATAATCACTCTCATATCACTATTCTGAAAGAGTCTCACTATGTTAGAGTGGGACATGTTCTAGGACTTGTTCATATTTTTAGAAACATTGTCACTCAAAATATCAAATATCATAGAGGGGTAGAATCGTATCCCTACTCCCATTCTAGATGTTTCTCAATATATTCTGATGAGGATTGTATATGCTAATAGGATATTCTCAATCCAACATGGTCTCACCTAGTATCAACATTCCTTGGGATGGGCTCATACTCTTGTCAAATAAGACTAGTATAATATTTCAAAATTATATGATTGGGATCATATCCCCATTTTAGAAAAGTCCATCTAATCAAGGTATACACACAACTTGGAACGGGGTCATATCCCTTTCATAGAAGTTAATTGGTATTATATAGAAGATTTTAAGTAGTGGGCTCATATTCTCTCAAAACATGACAGTTATCATTATATTATGGTAGCTTTAATAAAGTATGATTATACACTCGATCAACCCCAAAATTCCAAATGGCATATTCTGGTAATGATGCATAGTGAGGCCCATACTCTTGAACTGCTCAATGCAATGTTTCCTTGAGGTTGTGTGAGATAAATTCTCAACACCCCAAGGATCTGTAGACTCTTAATGTGAAGTAGAAGAAAACCATTACCATGATAATCCTTATAGTGGTAGTGGGGAGATGGAACATAGTGCCTATACTCATGAAATCCTTCATGGTCAACCTCCCCATGGAGATATCTAAAATGAATAAAGAAATACTCACCTATACCAAACACCTTCATATAGATAGTTACTCAAAATTATAAAACACATTCATATATAGAGTTGATCAAAAATAACATGAACCTTCATATAGAAATATGTTCATAATATTAGGGGTTGACCATATATATTTCATCAATCAACCATCAACAACACTTCACTATGGTCATCAGGAAATACATATAGGAATCCTCAATGGATAGTCTAGGTAAAGAAATATATCTCTAATGAAGAAGTGGTAGATATGGAAATATGGATAGTGTTAACCCGAAGCATCCTCCCAACACATGCACATACCCTTTTCCACATCAAATTATGAGGTCCCAAACGGGTCAAAAATGGAGTTCCAAAGTTCATTTTAATGACATGACATTAAACTATAAAGAGTTAGTCTTATCCACCTGATGTTAACCAACACAATGTTCTTATTAACCACATGACATTATACTATATGGAGTTAATCTTAACCACATGACATTAAACTACATAGTGTTAATATAATCCATGTGAATTTAAACTATATAAAGTTTATCTTAACAACCTGACATTAAAATGTATGGGTTTCATCTTAAACAAATGGGATTCAAACTATAAGAATCTCATCCTCATAGAAAGACATCAAATTTCACATCTTCTCTCATCCATGTAGCAATACATCAAACAACACTGCATCTCATGGCCTAACCACATGACACAAAATTATATAGACCACATCCTCACCACATTATGATAAACTATATGTGAATCACAATATCACTGAGTAATAACTTCCCACAAGATAGATATGTCTAAAGGAAGGATAAAATTCCCATATTTTCATGACATAGTCAACTCAACCTGAGGAATATCTTTTTCCAAGAACTATGTGTGGCTTGATTCCTATAATAAATGAATATATAGTGATTCCAGAACCTCTAGTGTTCTATCTAGTCATAATATTACATATCATTCACATTAGGTGATCCAATTCATTATCATATGATTTTAAACTACATGAAAAATTTCCTCACTATAAGAAATACAACTCAATGGGTCCTTGACGTATATCTTTATTTGGATTGGGTGACCTACATCCTTGCCACAAGACATTAAAATAAAAAACTGATTCCCTTTTTAGATGAAATTAAACTAAACATGTTTCCTATAACTATGTATGGATAAATTATCATTTTTAATGAGATAAATAGGGAATACTTGATCCTATATCATTGTCTAGACACCACCTAATTCAAAATGATTCATTTCTACTGTTTACTTTCCTTTGCATGATAAGAGGAACCACTGGTTGTTCCTTGATTTTCACACCAAGAGTGTATCATGTGTTCTATTGAATTTGGAAGGGGTTTCCTCGTAAAAATATGGATATTATCTCATAAAATTTTTATAGTTTTCCTAATATTAGGATAATAAAATTCATATCACATGTCTTTACTACATGACATCAAACAACACGATTGATGTCCATTTCACAACATAAAACCACCCAAATCCTCTACACCTCACCAAAAAAGAACAATTTTTTCACAACCTAACTTTTATGTTTATTTTTATTTTAATATTTCTTGGATTTGGGTTCTCGCTCCAAGTTCTAGGATGGGTCCCATTTTTTTTTCATTTAACAATTTTACTGGGTTTCGGACCCGTGCGCGTTCACCGTGCGGTTGGTGGTAGCCATGCAGTCGGCTCTTTTGTCATACAATTTCCCATTATTCTTATTACTATTATTATCTTTATTATTTTATTATTATGATTATTTTTATAATTATTAATTTTTTCTATTAAATTTTGATATTAGTATAATTTTTATTGTTTTTGTTTTTTAAACACAAATGATAAAAATTATAATTAAAATTATTATAATTGTATTAATGGTATTATTATTATTTTATCAGTGTCATTGTTATTTTTTTATTATTTAAATAATTATTATTCTTGTTGTTATTAATTAATTTTATTATAATCTTTATTATTGTAATATTTTATTATTATTTGCAGTTTTATTATTATTATTATTATTATAAAATGGAAATAAATTAAAAAAACCCTAGACTTATCCTATGTATCCATTATCCCTACCTTACCCAGCACATCGTCATAACCCCCCTCACCCTCCTGCTCTTGGACACCACCCTACATCTCCCCTTTCCTCTGTCATGCCAATTCCCCCTCTATGCTCGCCCCAGCCACCGCACCTCTCACCCCAACCAGCCCCACCCCTCCTTCCCCCCGAGCGTCGACCTTCATCCCCAGTGTTAGACTTGATCACTAGAATCATCCCTCTGAGATCTACCCTCCTGTTCCCCTCACCCTCCAGTGCTTTCCCCCTGGTCTGCTCCCAACCTCGCCTCTCACCCCAATATTAGCACCCCACCACCGCCCTCGCCCCCTCGCAGCACTCTATGTGCAATCGCCCTGGCAGGCGTCCCTCTCTTCCAGCCACCAGACCATCCAACCAATAATGCACTCGGCCTCCTTTCCTATGACCTTTCATGCTCCGGCAAGGCCGCCTCCTCCTTGGATCAGCCTCACCACACTTGCAGACCCCCCTGCTCCCTATTACTCTGTCCAACAGTGCGATCGACCCCTGGAGGCCTCCCTCTTCCACTCTTATTGGCCATAGTTTCCCTTCTATGAATCTTCCTTTCCCAACAAATTCCCCAGTATCTTTCTCTTTTTGTTTTAAGGGATTTTCTTAAATCTAACCACACCATAATGCTGTGAATTATTTTTTGCAAGTTGTTCTCATTGATTTACTTGCATGATTGGTCTGTGGGGGCCTCACTTCCTCCCTATTGAGTGCTTCATCGCTTCTGCTCGTGGATTGAGGTACGTGAATTCTTTTTTTTTAATTTCCAAAGAAATCCTTTAATTCCTTATTTATTTCTATTAATTTTCAAATATATTTCTAACTTCAAATATGATTATGAATAGTTTTGTGGAAGTTTATTCCTGTTGATGGAAGTTGTTAGAATTAATTTTTAAATAAAGCTTGTGGGTTTGTATTTTATTTTATGTTCATAATTAAATTTTATCTTTTCATTTAAATGATATATGTATGGTGATTTTTATGGTGTTATTTCTCTTTGTGGATTTCTGGTAAACTGGTTGAGTCTCTTGATAGCATCCCATAAATAGTGCAGGTGGTTTGTTAAATTGTGTGGATGTTTGCAAAACTTATTTTGGTAGGTCCTTGGTGTGAATTTTCATTTAAAAGAGGATTCCAATTGCGTATTGAGTGAAAATACTTATTTTTCTATGTATAAGTTTTTTTATTGATTAAGTTAATTATTAAAATTGTGTATGTGATTGAAAATCATGTCTGGAATTATTTATAGTGTGTGTTTGATTGGGTCATCTTATTTCTTGGTGGTCAAATAGAAATGATTTAGAAAGAGTTCTATAGTTTTGTTGGGTTGTTTTATTTTTTCTAAATGAGGTGGATGGTATA
Organism: Viscum album; assembly: GCA_963277665.1. Taxonomy (NCBI): domain Eukaryota; kingdom Viridiplantae; phylum Streptophyta; class Magnoliopsida; order Santalales; family Viscaceae; genus Viscum; species Viscum album. The sequence goes on from OY728158.1 coordinate 236,083,831, forward strand.
ACATGGTTTTAAGATAAATGGTGGGTTTTTCAAAAATGGTTATCAAATTTTCTCTTTGGATTTTAGTGAGCCATTGGATGTCGACGCATCCATGAGTGCACTAGTTGCACAAATGGAAGTTTCCACAAATAAAATGGAACTTGTAAAATGATATTCTCTATAAACCTCAGTTTACTAAATGGATTTTTAGTTTTCAATGAATTTTGGACTCCATGCCTGGTTTATAAAGAAGGGTTTTAATGAGGTTTAATAGTGTGTTGCTTCTCGTGTTTTGGAAAACATGGTTTTTAATGGGTCCTTCAAGGTCCGACCATTTAGTTTAAAACATTTTTTAGTGTAGGTTGAATGCAGTGAAGGAATGTTTAGTAACTATTGAGTGTTCTAAAGTGTGTTTAGGACAAAAATTCCCATTTGGATCTTACAACTCATGGGTGAATTTGTGTTATATTTTATGATGGTTTGAATTTGGATGTTGTGTGTTCATGGTCAGAGTTATTAAATGTTCTTAGAAAATGGTTTTGATATGGAAATGTCGTGATGACCCAGTTGGAAATTTGTTTAATGTGTGATTACTGAATTTGTATATGGGGCTCTGCTGTCTAGGGTAACCCATTCTGGGAGAATGCATAGGTAGCATTTGTGTTTGGGGTAGACAAGTAGGGTGAGATGAGTCACGCGTGCGCGAGCCTCCTACTTACATAGTATTATTATATCCACCATCGGGTTCCTAGGTGTCTTTTAGATGATCGAGTGATGGTTTTTGATCAACCCGATTAGATAGGATGGTACCCCCTGGATTGGTTGTTAGTCCAGGTGGGCTTTCCCACTAGATTGGTCAGTTTTAGGGCAGTTAATTTGTTTTATACTTAGGATTTTCACCATACGCCAATAGGCGGATCCGAATAGAGTACATCCATGGGTTCTATAGAGATTTTTAGGATCACTAATGGTTACATGATAATTTTCATTGCATGTTCACTTCCGGTTACACTAGTTTATTTCCAACTTCCATTGTTTACCTAATCTACTTTAGCCTAAATTTGGTATATATATTTTTTTATTTTGTTTATAAAATGAAAAATGATTCAGGAAATGGAATGTTCCGTGTTTTGGATTATTTTAATAGGAGAATCCCATGTTTCTTATTTTGAAATGTAAAAACCTTACTTTTATATGTGTATTTAAAACATGTGTTAATAGATTGTTTCAGGAAAGGTGATGTTGGATTCTTTGGTTTATCATTGAAAACCTACTAATCATATTTTATGCTCATGCCTATTTTATCATTTCAGTTGTAGGTCCCCATTTCTCAAGTTCACTAGGATGAGTTTCTCATTACTGGAGCATGGTCGGCCCTTAGTTGGGAGGTTACCTGTAAGGTCATGTGGTGGATATTAGTTTTTATTTTCCTTCCATTGTAAGTTTTTATTTTATCATCAGTTTTTATTTATCTGTTTATCTTCTATTCATGGGAAAAATAGTTCCAAATTGTCAAATTTTGAATGCCAGTACTAGTTTTCATCCTATCGGGATCTGGAACACCCCTTAGGACATGTCACAGACCAGATTTATTGACTGGTTCAAGGTCGACCATGGTTGGTTCATGACAAAATGGTATTATAGGAGGCCCTTTTTATTTGGGGTGTCTAGTAGATGAAGATTAGGATTGTTTGGACTCGAGAGGCAGGTATGGGAAAAAACGCCCTGGAACCTTGCTCGTTATGAACCTCGAGTCACCAGGGGAAGTCCGAGAATTTAGTCCTCATCTCGTTCTGGTTTGTTTTAGATTGAGGGATGACAACAGCGGCAAGAAGATGTTACATCATGATTTGAAATGGAGTAGTGACCCATTTGGAGCCCAAGTACATGGTTTAGGTTCCTCGAATTTGTTGATACTTACATAGGGTATGGCCCACTACCATGTCAAATGGTAAAGCAAGACTACTAGTCCCTCACTCTAGTTTTTTATGGAATTTGAGTGTTGTCTTCATTCTGGTTGGTGTAAGTGATCTTTTGAAAGTGAAAAAGGGTTTTGGAAATGAAAATTATTTCATTTAAATGGTTTTAAAATTATGAAATGGGTTTTAAAACTGAAAGGTCTTGTTCAAAAATAAAATAAAATATTTTGTTTTCATAGAATTAGTAGAGAAATGGTGTGGGTGCAACCTCATGTACTCTTTCTGAACATTTTCACATGTGAGGGAATTCATGGGTAGCACATGTTGGTGCATAAGGATGAAAGTGGATGAAGACATGTGCAATAATTCATGGGATTAATGGGGTGGGTATATTGAATTAAATTCTTAATGTCGTTTTTCTAATGTGATTTTAAAAGGGGAAATGATTTTGGAAATTGATTTTGGTTTAAAAAGTGGGTTTGTTATTTGGAAAGAGGCCTTGAAAGAAGGTAGTTTTGAAATCTAAAATGAAAAGTGAATTTTGGGTTGTGTTTGTATATGTTTTGTTTTGATCCTGAAATTTTGGATCATTATGTTACTTTTAATTATACTTTGATTTGATGTCAGTTTTTTCGTGGTGTTTTATATGTTGTTCAGAAAATGCCGCCAATAAAGATCCCCAAGGTGTCTATTAAGTCATGCCCATTTTTTGTCCCTAATCTGACATTGCTTTCCCTTCACTGTGATTGGGGTCTGTTAGAGGTAGTAGAGTCGATTGAAGAGGTCGAGTGCATCACCAGGATATTGGGAATTACAGAAGTTGTCCGAGTGAGTGCCATATTAGTTCTATTCAAAGGTCCATCTCTGGACAAAAGAGATTGGTTCTCCCCACTATCACTATAAGTTGGGATGACATGGGATGTATTTAAATCCTCCTTCATCCTATGGTTTATACCTGAAGAGGTTAAGATAAATAAAAGAGAAGAGGTCATGGGTATTCCACAAGGCCAACAGATGGTGAAGACATATGTTGACTATTTCCAGAAACATGGGTCATTTTATTCGGAGGTAGAATTACAATATTTGATAAAGGATTCTCTCATCATTGGGGGGATTCATCTATAGATCATGTAGTGGGTCCTCTTTTATAAGGACCATCAATTTGAGAAGTTGTTAAATGCGGTGTTCTTAGATGAGTTGGTCTTCAGAGCATAGATGGTTAGATATACAGTGTATCTAGTTGCTCGTGAAGATTCCCCATCAGGATGGTAGAGTGTGACAGATGGAACTAGTTCTAAAGAGTCCTCTATAATGGTTCTAGCTTTCCGTTCGTCAGACCATTTCATGGTGTGACACCAGTGTGGACATTTAGGGAACACAAAGCCATCATGTTTCACCCCTCCGAAGGCGTTTCATCATTGAGGGTGTATGGGTTCTTTAGAGAAGTTATTCAAGAAGTGTTTCATAAAGAATACATTTTGATCAAGGGATTCCAGTGCCTGACTATGATGCATGATATGATTCAGCCATCAGATCGCTAGCCACAAGTCTTAGGGTGAAGCTCGCACACAGTCAAGAGTTGTTGGGAGTGTGATGACTTGGTTCGGGTGTTGTGTTCTGTGTTGGAAGAGGAACATTTAATGTCTTTTTGTTCTTTTTATTATACTGTTAAAGTTTTGACATTTTTGTATGTTAATTTTTTTATCACGACATTATGGTGGACTCATTACATTATAATCCATGTAGTACCGTTTCTGTGGATGTGGTTTTATAAATTGTGTATCTTTATTAAATATGTGTTTGGCCCTTGTATGGGTTGATTTGGTTTAGTTGTGTTCATTTGGAGATTTAAGAGGTTGTAGAAGAATCGATGTTTGTGGTTATGCTCAGATTCACTATTTGGGTTATGTTTTTATCAGAGGATTTTTCGCTAGTGTTTGAGGTTTTTAGTATGTGTTGAGAGTTCCATGTTTCAGCAAAGGTGTTGATTCGCTCATACTATAGAATTTAGTTTCGATCCATTGGGAGTTCCCATGTTGACCCCACTTCCTGGGGTGATATGTTTGGGTATTAAATTTCTACACTAGTTGAGTTATTATAGTGGGGAGAACCCTGTCATGTTCTTCCATTCTATTTTATTTTGGTATCTTTTGGTTTCAATTGGACATGGATTCTTGTTTTGTCTATTGTTCATCTAGGTGACTTTCTGGGGGGAAAAGTGTCTATGGTGGAGAGAATTGTCACACCCCAAATTTTATATTTTTTTACTATTTCATGGCATCATGTTCTTGATCCAAGGTCCAGGCAAGGACTTGTTTTAATATTTTTGTTGTTTTACAATTTTACTAAGTTTCAGGCCTGTACGCAGTCACCGCGTGGTTAGCAGTAGCTACCCAGTTAGACCAGGCATCGTAAAACTGCTCATTATTCTTATTAGTATTAACATAGTTATTATTGTATTATTTTTTTTATTTTTATAATTACTATTTTTCTTTTATTAAATTTTGATATTATTATTTTTGTAATTTTTTTAAGAAAAATGATAAAAATAATTATAAAAATAATTATTATTGTACTAATGGTTTTATTATTATTTTTTATTGTCATTTTTATTTTTATTATTGTTTTTATAATTAATATTTTATTGTTATTAACTATTATTATTATTATTATTATTAAAGGTTTTATTATTATTATTATTATTATTATTTTGATATAAAATGAAAAAAAGAAGAAACCCTACCCCAATTCTATGTCACCCCCTTTCCTCCCATACCCCTTACGCTGTCGCACCCCCCTCGCCCTCCTGCTTCTGGATACCACTCCACATCGCCCCTCACCAGTTCCAAGCTTAGGCCCCCTCCACACTCGCCCCAGCCACCTCACCTCTCACCCCCACCAGCCCCACCCCTCTTGCATCCGGGCACTAGCCTTTATCCCCATTGTCAGCATTCAACCCCATCACTGGACCTTATCCCCAGCATCGGTCCTCTGTCATCCTCCCTCCTAGTCCCCTCACCCTCTTGTGCTCACCCCTGGTCTACTCCCGACGATGGCTCTAGCCTGGGCAGTAGCACCCTCCTGGTCCCCTCACCCTCTAGAACTCACCCCCTGGTCCGCTTTTGTCCTCACCTATCACCCAAGAAGTAGCACTCCACCACCACAAGGCCTCATCCTCCTTGTGTTGGCCTCACCACACCATCAAACCCCCTTTCTCCCTTTTTCACTATCTAGTAGTGTGACCGACCCCCGAAGACCTCTCTCTTCCACTCTGGCTGGACGCAGTTCCCATCTGGTGAATCTGCCTTGACCGACAACTCTTACGGTGTTATTATCCCATGATTTTACGTGTTTTCCTTCAATCTGACCAAATTGTAATGGAACTCATTGTTTTTATCTTGTTTTTCTCATTATTTTATGTGTGTGATTGGTCCACGGGGCACCATTTCCTTCCTATTATGTGTTTCTTTGCTACTGCTCTTGGTTTGAGGTAGGTGAATTCATGTGTTTTTTATTCCCAAACATTCCATTAATGTTTTCTTTATTTAAATTAATTTTTGTATATATTTCACTCCTAACAGATTCATACAACTATTTTTGGGTAGTGTATTCCTATTGCAAAAATTTGTTTGAACTAGTTTTTAAATCATGCTTGTGAATTGGTATTTTCTTTCAAGTTATTGATTAAATTCCATATTAGCATTTAAAAGATAAATGTCTAGTGATTTGAAAGGTGTTCTTACTCTTTGTGGATTTCTAGTAAATTGGTTGGGTCTCTTGATAACATTCCATATATTATGCAGGTGGGTTATTAAATTGTGTGGAAGTTTGTGAAACTTATTTTGGTTGGTCCTTGGTTTGAATTTTCTTTCAAAAGATGATTTCGATTGTGTTTTTGGTGAAAATCCTTATTGTGCTACAATGATTTTTTTAATTTATTAAATGATATATTAAAAATATGTAAGTGTTTTCAAATCATGTATTGAAATAATTTTGGTCTGTGTTTGATTGGGTCATCTTACGGCTTGGTGGTCATATGGTAATTTTTTAGAAAGAGTTCTGTGGTGGCGTTGGGGTTGTTTTATGTTTTCTAAATGAGGTGGATGGTAAAACATGCTTTTAAGATAATTGGTGGGTTTTTCAAAAATGGTTTTCAAATGTTCTCTTTGTATTTTAGTGTTCTACTAGACATTGGCACATCCATGAGTGCACTACGTGCACACATGGAAGTGTTCTCAAATGAATATGGAACTTGTGAAATGATATTTTTTATAAACCTCATTTTCCTAAATGGTTTTTAGTGTTCAAATAATGTCGGTCCCATTGTGTGGTTTATAAAGTGGGTTTTAAATAAAGTTTTATATAGTGCTGCTTCATGTGTTTTGGAAAAAATGGTTTTTAATGGGTCCTTCATGGTTTGGAAATTTGGTTTGAAACACGTTTTGGTGTGGGTTGAAAAGAGTGAAGGCTAGTTGGTAACTAGGGAGTGTTTGAATGTGTTTTTGAGACTTAAAAATTCCAATTTGCCTCCTCCAACTCATGGGTGATGTTGTGTTAACTTTTACAATGGTTTGTGTTTGGAAGCTGTGGGTGCGTGGTTCGTGTTTTTAAATGTTTTTAGAAAATGGTATTGATATGGACATGATGTGATAGACCGGTTGACACTTTTTTTAATGTGTACTTACCAAATTTGTATATGGGGCACACTAGTCTAGGGTAACCCGTTATGTGTGAATGCACAAGAAGTGTTCTTGTTTGGGGTGGGAAAGTGTGGTGATATGAGTCACAAATGCAAGGGCCTTCAACATACATAGTACTATTATAACCACCATATGTTCCAAGGCATCTTTTAGATGATTGAGTGACTGTTTCTTATCAATTCTGATTGGACGGGTTGGTACTTCCTGGATTGGTTGTAAGGCCAGGCGGGATTTTCCACTGGATTGGTATGTTTTATGGCAGCTAGTTGGTTATAGACGTAGGAGCTTCACCATACACTGTCAGGTTATTCCGAACTGAGTACGTCCAAGGGTCTTCTAGGGATTTTTGGGATCACCCATGGTTACTGGATATTTTAATTTCTTGTTCACATCCCATTATACTAGTTTATTTCCAGCTTTCACTATTTACCTACTCAAATTTAGCTTAGATTTGGTATAATTTTTTTTGGGTTTTGTATATAAAATGAAAAATGATTTTGGAAATTATATGTAGCATGGGTTAGAGTTTTTTTAAAATAGGATAAAATCATGTTACTTATTTTAAAATGTGAAAACCTTACTTTTATATTTTTATTTCAAACTTCTGTTACAGGATTGTTTTTGGAAAGGATACATTGGATTTTGTTATTTATCTTGTAAACCCTACTAAGAATTTTTGATGGTCATGCTGATTTTATCAGTTCAGTTGCAGGTTCTCTTTACTCAACATCTCTTGGCCGAGTTTCTCATTATTAGAGAATGTTCGGCCTTTAGTTGGGTGGTGACCAGGAAAGTCTCTTGGAGGTATGTAAGGATTTTTTTCCTTCCAATGCTAATTTTATTTTTATCATTAGTTTTTATTTACTTTTTTATATTTTTTTATAGAAAAAATCAATCCAATGGTTAAATTTTGATGTTTGGAACTAGTTTCCATCCAATGGGGATTGGGAATTCCCCTTGGGACATGTCACCAACCAGATAGGGTGACCGGTTCAGGGTCGACCTGTATTGGTTCATGACACTATTGTTGGTGATTTATTCACTACCACAACCCCAATAATAATCTACGTGTATATTGATTTCAATTATTATTGGATATGTTGTGACACCCAAATTTCCATCCATCAGTCTAGACATAATACCACTTTTCACATGGGGTGCATATTTTTTTACCACATTTTGTTTAAATGTAATGTTCCTAGAGAACTACTGGTATAATAATTATTGTTTTCATAGGATATGTAGTAATGCATGGAACTCCAATCATGGGGACAACTACAACAATCAATGGAAACAATACCAACCACTACCAATGGGTTAGACCTACTTAGTGGGTTCACCACACAAGAACTACATGTGGATTGATTTTTTTCATCACAGAATACATATTGATTCATTTATCATTAATCATGGGCCAAACTACAACAAATTATAAAAAAATTTACACAAAATGTCTAGGGGATGAGTCATATGAGCCAATTTTGGCTCATGTATGATTCAGATCTATGTATGGCCAATTTTGCATGTAATATATCTTTTACAATTTTTCAAATTCTTTATCACATCCTTACTACATGATGTTTAATATCTAGGAAAATTCTATGGTCACATGGAATTAAAAATTAACCACAAATACATCCTTACCACTTGGTGTAAAACTGTATGGAACCTTCCCTTCCATCATGATGTTAAACTGCATGTAAAAAGTATTTCCCCACTAGATGACATTTCTCTATGTACACCATCACCCATCATCATCCCTTATCAATGGTCTACAAGAGATTTACCTTGATCAATAATAGTACGAGGTTCTTCTTATATCTTTTAAATAACCTCAATCCATATACCACACTTCATGTGTTGAGTGCCACAGGTTTTCCACAATTCTTTCATGAATTGTGGAAATAAAAAGTGATCCCTTAGTTCATCCATGATATTGATGCAAAAATAATTATACCCACTAACTAGATACATATAAGACCAGTATATAGGAATTTCTAATTCATGTGATCTTGACGTCACCATGGTGAATTCCAGCACCATAGGGTGTTCTAGGTCATCCCTAACATGATTTTACCATATGGTTTCTTTTGACGTGAGAAACTCATTCCTTAATTTAAAACATTTTATTCTCCTTATAATAAGGATTATGAGGTACTCTTGACCCTATGTATCCTAATTAGACTCTTATGTACCATCGATCATGTTGGTTCTATGTATATTGTGACCTTACACTACCTACACTTTGGTCAATGTTGTACGAACATAAACTCTAGAATATAATGGTTCTAATCACATGACCTTAAACTTATATAGAAATAGACTCAAAACATGTTATGTTAAAAACCAATAAAGCGATGCTTGAGAAAATGTTTTTCCATCACTCACTAAAATTTTCATCTCTTAAGTTTATGAAAATACTAGGGTGCAAATAAATAAGGAATAAAGCTCATATTTTCCACTATATGGACCTAGTAAAATCTATGTTATTTTTTATGGATCTATGGTCCATTAAAAATTTAGAGTATTGGTTTTTCATATCTCCATGTTGCTATGAAGTTTTCACTAGGAAGTGACAGAACATTTAGGGTACTAAAACTCTTTTGGATTCATATATTTTAACTAAATAAAAATTCTTTATTTTAGTACCTTGAGTCATCAAAAAACATTCATGGCCCCTGGAATGAGGAAGAGATATCTTAGTTTGGCCATGTTGTTGATGTAGAAGGACCAAAAACCCACCAGCTAGGTACATTTTTCCCAATATGAAGGGATTTCTTATTCTTGTGAGCCTTACATCTCCATGAAAAAACCCAGTACCTAATGATGTATTGGGTAATTCCATCCATGATTTTTCTATACATTCCTCAATAATTAAGATATTTATACCCTGATTTAAAATCCCCTTAATCAAACTATTTATGTTGATTCATCATCCTCAATGTTACATAACCATGTTTTATACCTTTTCTCAAAGGATTAATGTGGAACTCTATCCCCAAACCAATGATGTCCCACACCTCATGATTCCAAAACACATGTCATAGGCTTCAAATGTCACATTAAGATATAAATGTAATTAGGAATCTATAACCCTTGTTGGATACAATTTCATTCATAGCCAAATTTATTAGTAAGACACTTGAGTCTTCATAAATCTTCCATGTCCTACATAAATGAGTGGGGATTAACTCTACTTGAAAATACATGTAGGACATGTGGACTCATGTATAATGTATTTGACATAAAAATTAGAGGCATTTACTCCTTGTAATAAATCAACTATAATCCTCATGATCCCTAGATTGACTATAGTGAAAACTGGCACCATAAGGTGTTATGGGTAATCCCCAGCTTATCTTCCCCATCTCTTATTCAATAACTAAAAAATTTTGGTTATGAATTCTTTAACCAATATTCTTACTATCTAGGTTGACCTATTATCACTAGTGTTTCTCCTTAAATCAATATTACATCCATGATTCTTCCATGAACCTTAGATAATTTTTAGACCCCTATGATTGTCCATGATGGTGATGCATAATGTCCATGGCCAACCAATAAATGGTTTATACTTATTATAAGAAAGGAACAATGATCCTCATGAGGCCGGAAAAAATCAAGGTGGAACCAAGAACCATAGGGTGTTGTTGGTCTTCCCATGAATGTCTTCCCCATTCCATATTCATCAATCATGTCATGACATCAATTATTAAAACTAAATAGAATCTCAATAACCACGATAAAAGACCATAAAATACACACAAAAATGGTCCAATTTAGAAGATATTAAACTATAAAACATCAATGGTCAAAGTTAAAAGACCCTAAATTTTAGTACATCAATGGTTTGATCATGATTACTGTAAAAATATAGCACACAAATGGTCTAGCTTGTATAGATTTAAAACATACAATCTAGTGAGAGATACCTATCTTTGGGATTAAAACATTATAAGGAAAAACATGGAAAATGTGTTGTATCAACTCATTGAACATTAACCTTCAGTGATCTAGAAAATATTGACCATTTATAAATTAGAAAAGAAACAAAAACTTGTTAGGAATAATACCTATAAAAAGGTCACCTGATCAGTATACAATTTCATTCTCACAATGTTTTCCTATATATAATGCTTAAGAAAAGATATGGAAAACTAAATAATGGGATACAATACCTTCAAGTCCCAATATATGACCATTGAAAAAATCAGGTTATGCTCTCTATGTCACCTGAAATAGGAAGATGTTAGAGATTTTTTACTTTGAAGAATGATATCATTCCCAATGTGTCCCTATAAATAAGATGATCAGTTTAATAGTGGAGTATGTGAATCATTAATGAAATTAATACTGGTGGATTTTCATGAACATTTCTCAATGTGTTAACCTTTGTAAGTCAATCACTCAAATCAAGGTGATTGGATCCATTTTCTATTCACAAAAGATCAGCATCTTGGATGGTCCAAGAAATATCTTCACCCTAACATGGACCTACACACAAAATTTCACTACAAAATAGTGACATTATCCATCAAATGTAAAATATTGATCTACATAAGGAAATTTATTATAGAGTTCTTTATCCATGATCCTATTTTACTTATGCATGAGTTTGATCTTCATTGTGTTATATTTCATAACTACATATGTCTTGATTCCCATTCTCATGTGATACATAGAGATATTGATGTACAATACCTAGGATCCAGCCCCATATTCCTTTTCACATAATCCTATTTCCATTATAGAATTATTTCAATTTCCAATTTTGGGGTATCTTTGCCCTAGAAAAAATACACTTCCTATATCAGAACTACCCAAGAAGTCATGGTCATATGTCTTCTATGGATAACACTTAAAATTACTTAATGAAATAATCATGAAAGATCCTCTTAAAAATATTAATAAAAAATTACATTAGATATTTATATATCTATCAATGTAAGGTACACTTATTATAGAATCATATTATTTTCATTTTTAATGGATCACATTCACACCGGGGGGGGGGGGGGGATTTGTTAGAACACAAAATTGTGCATCTTAAATATTTTCCATTAAATATTTCAAATGATTGATGACTATGTGGATATACAAATATGTCTTGAATGGAATCCTTGGATAATGGTCTTGAGATTAGATCTTATTCATATATTGAAATTTTACTACCCTTAGCCAAAAATTCTTCCAACACATTGGATAACTAGAACCGGGCTTGGCCACCAGCCCGCATGGGACTATAGTCAACCATTCCCAGTGGGAGAAATATCAGGCCATCCATAGGACATCAGAATAGTTCCCAAATACAGTGGGAGGACATGAGTATAGGGATTACGGTTCACAAGATCAATGGCGCACATAGCATGGGATGAAATCCCAATGGGGTGAATCACATGTGGCATCATGTGTAGTTGGAATTAGTGTTAAAACCCATTATAATCTTTACCAAATTGTGGTCATATCTTTATTTATATATCATGTGGAAGGAATAATAGGATTTCAATTTGGGATGGGATTTTTATAGTAATTTTCATGTTATTAAATCCTGAATGCTCAATCATTTAGTTTTATAATCTCAATAGTCTGTTGAAATCCTGGATGACCCCTATTGAAAAGTGTCAATCTTGAAATGTTTTATTTTAAATTAGCTTGTCCTGGGTAGTGATAAAATCATCATCAACCTATTTACACCATTGTTTGAGGTCATGATACACACCTCATTCTCCCTCGACATGACCACCATCTTCAATCTCTCGACTGATATCCAAAAAATCTAGAATCATGCCAAAATAAGACATGAAACATAGTTTTTTCATGTCATTGAAGAATATATGTTGTCTCAAGAATAGGTACTGAGACCTTCCAACTAATAATGAATCCATCCCATAATCATCCATTAATCCCATGATCAATGCAATTAAAATAATTGGGATCATTATAAGAATTTTATGACCATGAGACCCTTCTAGATTATTCATTTTTATCGAAATTTAATACAATTTATATTTTTTTCATGAGTTTGTTTTGAAAAAATGATCATTTTATCATGAGAGATTTATCGCATTAAATAATGAAGATAACTCAAAGCCACCTCGTGACTACATGATGTTAATCCGGAAATGTCTCCACTTCATCAACTAATACATGTGACTTTACTACCATGATGTGTGAAATAAACATGGACAAATTAAGCCTATAAATTCTTCTACTCCTTCCAAAAAAGACACAATCAATGATGATAGAGAGCAACAAAGAAGATAAGTAGAAAACTCGGCTTTCTACCCACCACCTTCGGAGATATTCCCCATAAAATAACAAGGTAACTCTTGTGAAAATATTCTAGGAGATATCATCTTGAGAACCCATTGTGTGATTCTCAAAAATCACATGATCATATGAGAATATAATATCATTTGAATCCCCTATGAACCAATATCTACGGGATTCCAGGAAATCCAGCAGATGCATATCGCTAACATGCAAACTTCCCTCTTTGACATGTGATTGTGATGCCCATAAGAACAAGTGGAAAAGAATATGAGTCAGTAAAAACTTTATCCCTTAACGTGACACCAACACTCAACCCAATCTGAAGATCACATATCATTCTGTGTGATCAATTTTTGATCATGAGATCACATCGATAGACAAATAAAAGATAATGAAACCCCTAACATTGGCAGTTAGGAAATATAGTATCCAAATACTTCACTTGGTGCATGTGAATTCATCCTGAATTATTGAATGGGAGATCATGAATATCATTAGTCTGGAAATTATAGAAGCCTTAATGACTCAAATTGCTCATACATGGCCTTTAAGGTGTCCACCTCAACAAACAATAATACCACAGACACCCCTTCATGCAAGGAAAACAACAAGGATGCACAAAGAATATTTCATGAACCCTCTTAAAATGTTTTCCACCCATAACCATGTATATGGCCTCAAAAAATATACAATCACATGGTCCAAAGATCCATCATAGGACCCCATTGACATCATGTGAGTTGAATGAACAATGAACATTTATATGGTGCCATCATGTTTCCACACCTCCACATGAACATGGTCATGAAAACCATGGAAAATCCTTCACACATCTATAAATATCCTAGGAGTTATTGGTGTGGAGTTAAAAAAACATCCATGAACTCCCCTTTTATGAAGATAATGTCCATATCAATATTAACAATGATCCATTTGGTTATGACCAATAGAAAGTGGATGGGTGAAATATCATAGGCATGCTCACAATAGCCCGCCAAATTATCAATTTAAGATCATGTGGATGAAAAATTCTGCATTCATCTCATGATTTTTAAGGGTATACTTGGTAATGTAGCTTTGGTCTTATGTCAGGACTTGACCAAACATGTCGATCTTGTGAAAGATGATAGAAATAGAACAATTTACATGTCAGAATCTGAAGATAAGATAGTTTGATCAGTTGAAATCCTATTAACATGTTTTAATTGTCATAAGAAACTATCTATACATGTTAGGATGATCTCTTGACAGCCCTGGGACAAGTTACCTCAGTCATAAGACAAGACTTTAATAAATTAGGTTGATTGTGGTATTGTTGGTCGACATGACAGAAATTATGCATTGTAGTCCAAAGACAATCCATGTTTACTAGGAGACATCCCCTTAACATGTATTCATTTTCACAATACATGATATGGAAAAGTCAATATGGTCTCACAATATCCCATCAACATGTGTACATGGTTACAAAAACTTATTTGTACAAATTAAGTCAATCTCATGATTGATTTTGATATGTTATCATGATCGTGTGATTCCACATAGACATGTAAAAATTTTCATGAGATAGTCTGAAGAAAAGATAGGTCAATAACGAGAAAGATTGTGGTCATCATTATTTTTTCATTTCCAAGACCCCAAACATGTCTTCTTGGTTTATGCACAAAATTTTGGACATGTACACTTCACTCATTTAAAGACATCGAAGATAATTCAAAGGCAGAGACCTATGGATGTGTCTTTCCTGATAGATTGATACCCCAAACATGTTGTGTGTGAAATAAAGACATGTATAGAAGATATTCAAGATATAGAAGGAAGATCCCCTATGACATGTCAACCACATTTGGGATTCCTGCATGGAATCATGCCATGTAGACCCCGGCCAAGAACCTTTGGCCCAATAATACATTTATAAAGGATGTTTCCTTGATGATATTGGATAACACACTCATGAGAACCTATTGGTTTCATGCTCTCTGGCATACCATTCATGGTAATCATTATCTATCTTTATTCTAATGAATATATAGAATGAGTATGTCAAAGATCATCCTAAATGTGTAATCCCCAATCAATGGCCATTCAACATAGAGTAAGTCCCTCAAATTCCTGAATCCTTGGGGATAAAAATAATGTCTCCAATCATGATTATATATCTTAACACATGATCATTGTAGGGAACTAGTAAACTATGAGAAATCTGATTCACATCATATCCATGATTCATATGAAAAATTCCAATGTCCTGAGATCCAATGAGCATCCAATTCATTGTAAGTCCCTTCATGACCCAAGTATTTATGACATAGGAGACTAAATTCTCCCATGATTCTACTATCCATGATCATCTAACAACGTATTAGAATGAGTATCATACATGGGAATCATTTTATGTATTAGTACACATCATTCCATGGAGTACCATAAACCAAAAAACATGTTGGGGATGAAATGAATGATGATGACTCTAATTCCTATTATAATATATGATATGTAGGAAACCTTAATAACTACAAAGATCCATAAAATATCCTCCATGTTGTGGGTAATATTACCTCTCGATGGGAAACATTAATGTGTAAGCCCTGTACAAATCCCCTCTTGTGTAATGTGTCCAATATTCTACTATATATTTTTTTCTCACACCAAGTGCGACAGACATGGTCTTAGAGAGTAGTGATGATTATACCAATAACATGATGAGATTTAACCCACTGAGGGATCTTGTAACAAACTGAGATTTTATGATAAGTATTCTTTTTAATTTATTTGATGTCATGTGCTACACCAAGATTATCTTGTGTTATACACAACACTGTATTAGCTTGCAGTATATGCAACACTATTCTTGGATTGTGTTATACACAATTTCAAGTTCATTTGATAGTAGTCATTCTATGAAACATTGAGAGTATATATATATATATATATTCAATGTATAAATGAAATATGGTTGGATTCTCTTATATGAAACAACAAAGGAGTCTTTCACAATACACAACCCTGACTTGGCTTGCATTACACGCAATCACGACCTTCCTCGATAGCGTGTGTTGTACACAATATCATGTTTCACTAAACAACAATATATGGTTATAATATTATTATGAACTAGCCGTTATGAATAGTATTAACAACATTTTTAATTTTATAACATTATTATTCATCTTAAACATTTTCTAGAACATGATATGAGAACAAAATCAATTTTTCGAGTAAAATAAGTATTTTTCAAAATATGCAGTTTTGCTGCCTTTTGATGGCACACCCACATTAAATCTAGTTTTTGAGATGTTTATAAGTTCAATTTGACAAAATAAAATTCTTCTTTTGAATCAGGATATAAAAATTTACTTTGGATAAATTTTTGATATTTTTCCGATAACTTTCATATTTTGATGAATAGTAAAAATACGCTAATTTTTAATGAAAAAGAACTTTTTTCATGAAGAAAATTTATATGGTTAAATTATAATATTGAATGGATTTAAAGTATAAATATAATATATTTTTAACATTTAATATAATTTATGTCATTATTATTAATTTCACATTGAATTCATAGGTAAAAACATTTCAATCTTTGGCAATGTTTTAACTTCTAAAAGCCGTTTTCTTAACAATGTGATTAATTTTAAATTAATTACTGTAAATTATGTGTTTTGAATTTTGAAAAATAGATTCCATATTTGGAATCAGTGGGTCCAAATTATGTTAATAGGCTACTTTTTATTTTTGGGCATTATGAATAGTAACTACGATAAATTTTATTAACCATAGTTAAAGGTAAATCGGGTAATTAAGGGTAAATATAAGATTATAAAATTACCCTAACACCTGAAAAAATAATATTTTATGACTAAAAGTCGACCCATATCACCTAAGGGTCCGATTAGATTCATTTAATGGACCTTTTTCCATGAAAATAATTTAATTATTATTAAAACCAATGAAAGTGACAACATGTCACTTTCTTAAATCTTATAAGTATAATAATTGAAATTTAGTGATAAACTTAATGAAACGTCAAACATGAATAGTCTCCAGAAAGATAATACAATATCTACATCATATGAATTTATTTATAATTTTTATGGATTAAATAGTTATCATTAATTATGACACAATAGTAAAGTTGAAATTATTTTATTGATTGAAATATCAAATAAATGATTTTAAAAATATTAAAATAAATATTTTATGAAATATTTAATGTGCTACACTAATTTTCTAGATACATATGACATTTTATGAATCTATTAATGCTTTTAGTTTGAACATATATTCTGTATATATTTTATTTAAATTCAAATAAATGAATAGTGTCAAAATTGACACTATTGTTAAATTATAAAAATAACATATTATAAAATTGTTTAAAAATCACAAAAATATTTAAAAATTATAAATTAAAATTTATATGGTCTAAAATGTCATAAAGTGTCAAATTATGAAAAATTCACAACACATATGTAATTATTTATAATAATTTAAAATTTAGAATATTATCACCATAAATAAAATAAAATTGATAACTAAGGATAAATCAAGTTGATAATGTTTAAAATAAATTCCTAACATGTCTAAATTTTATTGGTTGATGAGATTACAACCCTATCTCATCTAAACTTCGGATGTGAGTTTTTTGGAAGTTTTTAAGTGGGGTTGGGATTTAATATAAACTAATATTTCTTATATTTCCAAAGGTGCGCCTCTCCTCCCTTATAAAAGGGCACCTCCTCCCTCTCTTCCTCACACCACTTTGAGCCTTCAAGATCGGCCAAACCCTACCAATTTCTCTTTTAAACTTCCCTAGAAACATCCTATAGGTCATGGTCTTCTTCAAAGACCATATTTAGAGCCCTAAGAGGAGGTTAAGAAGAGGCGCTTCAAAGAAGAGGTAATGTCCGTTACCGATTCTTTCAACTTTATTTCTTCTTCTATTTATTCTTATTTAGTTGTTTCATTATGAAGTAATAACATTAGTATCTATAATATACTTATATGTTATTATATGTATGAAACAACCTTATTTCACCATCTATCCATCCTATGGAAAATGAAATCACCGCGTGTGCGTACGTACGGAATACCGTCTCCACGCCGTGGTGTAATCTGTTTTCGACCACCACCTTACTTGGATGGGTATAGTGGTGTAAATAAATAACTATATATGATTATTGTAAAGTGATAATTATTCTGAAATATTATAAATACACTTCAATACAATTCCACGATCATGGGAATGATATCATCACTCGTGCGTACGTACGGACTACAGTCTCCACGACGCGATGAGATTAATTCTCCATGTTAACCATTCATGAATGATTATAAAGTATATATAATAATTAATCATGAAATATATGACATAATAATGATACTGGATTTATGTATATATATATGTTTTTCATCTACTTAATTCCATTCAATTCAATAAGGAAACGAAAACAGCGTTCATGCGTACGTACGACCTACCGTCTCCATGAACGTTGTTTTTTATTTATTTATCTATTATATATATATATATGTACTGAATATATATATGATATATAAATCATGATTTAAATTCTGGAAGTAAGTAAATCAAGATATAAGTAATAACAATATCAAGAACAACAAGTCCAAACACGTACGATAAATAAAACAATTTTACCCAAAATGCTAATTTAACATGGACTTTACAAAATAACGGGTAATATAAAGTAATAAGTGAACCATATATGATATCATAACAATGAATATGATTCTTTAATAAGTCAATGAATTTATTAAAATCATTATACAGGAGGTTCGGATACGTATAAAGCATATCAGACCTAAGGTAAGGGATAACCTTTCCAATCTCGTTCTTATCCGAGATTGTTTGTTCGTAAGTATTTTCTAGGGTTATTGTTATCATCTAAGTCCATGTTTTCCAAAAGTGTTTTTATGTATTTTTAATTTCCTTTTTACCCATTTTTTTACTACATAGTATGTAAGGAATCTTTCTTTTGTTTACATTACGAGGTACTTTTTGACTTTTCTGACAAAAGTACGAGGGGAAAGTTTTTTTTAACTTATACGACATGAAAGGATTTTTACGGTTTTATAAAGACTTATTTTCATAAATATTCCTCAAAAAGATTTCATGAATATTTTAAACAAAATCTATTTCTTTTAAAATTGCATGAATTTTTTTGAAAAGAAATTGATTTTGAAGAAGAAATGAAATTTTCTTCGAGAATTCATTTCAAGTGTTTTATCAAAACCATTTTTCCATCTAAGATGACATTATTTCATATGTGTATGTTTCAAGTATAATGTCTCTATTATTTACATGGTTTTACTTTTCTTATTATGAAATTATATCCATTTCTTTTATATGGATTATGTGATGATGGGATGATGTTTATGAAACCCATTTTATTTATTAGGTTATTATGAATGATGTTTGTTTATTTTGTGGCACACGAAGGAATGATTTAATTATGAGATGGGTGGGACCTATATCTCCCTCCAATGAATTGGGTAAAGATTTATATCTCATGAGATAGACATGGATGGAATGGTAAGTTAATCCGGTTCAGTGTTACAGGAATGAAACGAGGAGTGAACTCGATTCAGAAAGAGACTTTATCCACTAAGATGGTCTTGGCAGCAATGCCTTGGATACTATGGAAATAATAACATGTGATGAATGGTTACCACAATTAAATGTTTTATTCCCATGCCATTTTATCATGGTTGATGTTCCTTTATGATATATGCCTTACGTACTTCCATGATTTATGTCTTTGCTCAAGATTTTGATGTTTAGATTTTATGTTCAAGTTTTTGCATTCAAATGTTTATGGATTGTTTTATGTTCTCTATGCTTACCCTTACTGAGCATTTGAGCTCACCCTTTATAAGTTTTCTTTTCCCCAGGATTTAAAGAAAGGTTTTAGGTAAGAAAACAAAAGGGGAAGATCTTTTTGGGAGATATTGCAGATCTTTCACCCCGATTAGAAGATTATTTTTCTGAGTTTCCAAAGACACTAAACTATTACGGTCCTTGTGTGTTCATTATATATTAAGTATTCCACAAAAGTAATGTAATATCCATGTACGTCAAGCTTCAGGTCTCTATAGTTGGTATCAGAGGAAAGGTTTAGTTAACCTTTGGAAACTAGGACACAAAAACTTTAGTGAAATCCCTAGAGATATTTCTAAGGTATGTATAGGGATGTCCCTAAGGTTAAGTATACGTATAGGTTATAGTCCTAGAATTGCGCTAATGATCTTAGAATTAAACCTAAGATGTTAGATATTAAAGATACTCCCCATTTATTATGTTATTTTCCCTAGAATGGTATTTTCCTCTCACACTATTATTTTTGGGTTTTATACGATGGATGGAACCCGAAGGAACCGTGTTGATAAATGTAATGGACAATGCAATGATTGTCCTCCTGACCAAACCAATGTCATTGGAGATGGAGTGAACAATATTATTTCTATACTTACACAAGTTATGAATCATTCTGAACTTCAAAATGAGTAGAGAAAGGAGAAACATTCTGTTGAATCCTTCATGAGGCAGCGTCCACCTTCATTCAGCGGGTCTTCTGATCCCTTAGTGGATGAACAATGGATCAGTACTACTAAAAAGATATTTTCAGTTCTACAATGTTCTGAGCATGATAAATTCATCTTAGCAGTATATCGTTTGGAAGGTTATGCTGATCAATGGTGGAATCTTATCAAGAATACGAGGCAAAGAGATGAAATTGACTCCATGGAATGAGACGAGTTCAAGAAATTGTTTTTCAGTAAGTACTTCCCTCGTATTCTTCGAACAAAGATGGAAAAGGAGTTTCTTGAGCTTAAGCAGAAGGATGATGAATCTGTTGGTATATACGAAGCGAATTTTACAAGACTTGCAAGGTATGCATCTGGCTTTTTCATCCAACCTGAAAGTAAAGTTGATCGATTTTTCAGTGGCTTAAAACCAAGTCTTTGAAGGGAATTAGCTATAAGAGACTTCAATAGCTATGAAGAAATTGTGCATTGTGCTATCAAGGTAGAACTGGAAGTTGGTGTAACATATCTATCTCATGGTTTTGATAAGAAAAGAAAGATGGAGTTCAAGGAGAAATCTCATAACAATGGTGAAAAGAAGATGAATGTTTATTTATGCTCAAAGTGTTGAAGAAAGCATGGTGGAGATTGCCTAAAAGGTACTAGAAAATGTTTTAAGTGTGGAAAATAAGGTTATCGAGTAGTTGATTGTCTAAGTAATGGGAAAAAGGTTTCTAATGATGTGAATAGAGAAAAGACTACAGAGAACTCTTCACCAACACTTTAATGCTTCAAGTGCAAGGAAATGGGGCATTATGATAATAAATTCCCTAATACACGGGTTAATGATGATCAACGTGAGAAACCTATTAAGGAAAAAGATAAAGGGAAGTCTCATGCGATCACTATTTGTGATGTTGAGTATGAAAATGATGCTGTTTAATGATTAAGTGTTTATGTAATGAGATTTCAAAATAGTATCATGGAATCTCATTTATGGTATTGTGGAATTTTGGAATATCTATGTATTGGTTTTCAATAATTATATTGTACTGGTAACCATGAAAAAGTGATTGAAGTATTTTTGGAAAGCAGATGAAATGCGCATAATGAAGGGATACGGAGAAAATAATATGATAGTAATCATGAGCTCATGACTAAAATAAGGACAAAGTGATATCATGGTTAGAGTATATAGAAATTTTGGGATTTTGGTATGTGGAAAGAGTTAACTTTTGACAGCATTCATGTTTTCACTAAGGTTAAATGGGTATTCATTTTTCAAGAGAATACATGATTAAGGTATTCACATGATTGGAATGTGATCAAAAAGATATATTGGGGAAAAATGATGGTATTCACATGCTCAGTAGATGAAGTTTCTAGTAATTGTTTTCTTTATACTATAAACTTGGACAGAAGTATTTTGGATAAGCCTAATGATTTGAAATTGATTATGTTGAACAAAAGTTAGTTTAAGGATAGAACTATTTTTTATATTATAGATGGAATGTCATAATGATGTAATTTTAGAAAAAGGATAACCTGCAGGATGGGCGAAAACCCATCGCGTCGGACAAGGCTATGGAAATCGAACCCACAACTAAAGTGAGACAGGCCTTTATCGCCTACCACTATTCTACAGGAAGTCTCTGGTTAGTAGAAACAAGTTTTATTTTATTAAGCGGTATGGTAGATGAAGTATAAGTCCATTTTTGGAATCATATTGGATTAACCACACCATAGATGGACTTATGTATATTTGATAATTTTTTTTCTAACCTTTTGTCTGAGACAGATGGAATGAACCATCATTCTATCACACGATCTGCTAACACTTCACGAATGACAAATTCAACTTCATTTATTTAAGAGATGAAGTGGAAATTGTTCAATTCACGAACAATAGTGAGATTGTACCAAAATCATGTAAGTGTTTCTTTTAATTCATCAACTTTAGAGAAATGATCTTGAAAATGTTGTCCTAGTGCCCTCATATCTGATGAATCAGATAGTACCATAGATCATCACAAATTTATGGCTTTGTGATTGTTGAATTTTTCATATCCATGTTCTCTACCACTCTCCATCGGAACTTGATGGTTAGATTTATCTTCCATATCCATATTTTCACCTATGTTATCCTATGTGGAAACCCAGTGATTAGTAAATTTGGGGAACCATTACGTTTCATACTTTAGTTTTTAAAGTTAAGTTTTTGTATTTCATTTTATGATGTCATTTTCAATTAAAGAAACATTCAAGTAGAAAACCATGTATAACCCCGACGAATTTCGAGGGAGAAATTCATTTTAAGGGGGGTAGAATGTAACAAACTGAGATTTTATGATAAGTATTATTTTTAATTTATTTTATGTCATGTGCTACACCAAGATTATCTTGTTCTATACGCAACACCGTATTAGCTTGCAGTATACACAACACTATTCTTGGATTGTGTTATACACAATTTCAAGTTCGTTTGATAGTAGTCATTCTACGCAACATTGAGAGTATATATATATATATATATTCAAAGTATAAATGAAATATGGTTGGATTATGTTATACAAAACAACAAAGGAGTCTTGCACAATATGCAACCCTGACTTGGCTTGCATTACACGCAATCGCGACCTTCCTCGGTAGCGTGTGTTGTACGCAATATCAGGTTTCACTAAACAAAAATATATGGTTATAATATTTTTATGAAATAGACATTATGAATATTATTAACAAAATTTTGAATTTTATAACATTATTATTCATCTTACACATTTTCTAGAACATGGTATGAGGACAAAATCAATTTTTTGAGTAAAATAAGTATTTTTCAAAAAATGCAGTTTTGCTGCCTTTTGATGAAACACTGACATTAAATCTAGTTTTTGACATGTTTATAAGTTCAATTTGACAAAATAAAATTCTAATTTTGAATCAGGATATAAAAATTTACTTTGGATAAATTTTTGATATTTTTCTGATAACTTTCATATTTTGATGAATAGTAAAAATACACAAATTTTTAATTAAAAAGAACTTTTTTCATTAAGATAATTTATATGGTTAAATTATAATATTTAATGGTTTTAAAGTATAAATAGAATATATTTTTACCATTTAATATAATTTATGTCATTATCATTAATTTCACATTGAATTCATAGGTAAAAACATTTCAATCTTTGGTAATGTTTTAACTTCTAAAACCCGTTTTCTTAACAACGAGATTAATTTAAAATTAATTACTGTAACTTATGTGTTTTGAATTTTGAAAAATGGATTCTATATTTGGAATCATTGGGTCCAAATTATGTTAATAGGCTACTTTTTATTTTTTGGCATTATGAATAGTAACTACGGTAATTTTTATTTACCATAGTTAAAGGTAAATCGGGTAATTAAGGGTAAATATAAGATTATAAAATTACCCTAACACCGGATAAAATCATATTTTATGAATAAAAGTCGACCCATATCACCTAAGGGTCATATTAGATTCATTTAATGGACTTTTGTCCATGAAAATAATTTAATTATTATTAAAACCAATGAAAGTGACAACATGTCACTTTCTTAAATCTTATAAGTATAATAATTTTAATTTAGTGATAAACTTGATGAAACTTCGAACATGAATAGTTGGAAAAAAGATAATACAATTATCTGCATCATATGAATTTATTTATAAATTTTAGGGATTAAATAATTATCATTAATTATGACACAATAGTGATGTTGAAATTATTTTATTGATTGAAATATCAAATAAATGATTTTAAAAATATTAAAATAAATATTATATGAACTATTTAATGTGATCCACTAATTTTAATGAAACATATGAAATTTTATGAATCTATTAAAGATTTTATTTCATACATATCTTCTGTATATATTTTATTTAAATTCAAATAAATGAATAGTGTAAAAATTGACACTATTGTTATTTTATAAAAATAACATATTATAAAATTGTTTAAAAATCACAAAATTTTTTAAAAATTATAATATAAAATTTATATTGTCTAAAATGTCATAAAGTTTCAAATTATTGAAAATTCAAAACACATATGTAATTATTTATAATAATCTAAAATTTAGAATATTATCACCACAAATAAAATTAAATTGATAAATAAGGATAAATCAAGTTGATAATGTTTAAAATAAATTCCTAACATGTCTAAATTTTATTGGTTGATGAGATTACAATCCTATATCATCTAACCTTTGGATATGAGTCTTTTTGGAAGTTTTTAAGTGGGGTTGGGATTTAATATAAACTAATATTTCTTATATTTCCAAAGGTGCCCCTCTCCTCCCTTATAAAAGGGCACCTCCTACCTCTCTTCCTCAAACCACTTTGAGCCATCAAGCTCAGCCAAACCCTACCAATTTATCTTTTCCACTTCCCTATAAACATCCTAGAGGTTCTTGTATTCTTCAAAGACCATATGTAGTTCCCTAAGAGGAGGTTAAGAAGAGGTGCTTCAAAGAAGAGGTAATGTCCATTACCGATTCTTTCAACTTCATTTCTTCTTCTACTTATTCTTCTTTAGTTGTTTTATTATGAAGTAATAACATCAGTATCACTCATATACTGATATGTTATTATATGTATGAAACAAACCTATTTCACCACTTATCCATCCTACAGAAAACGAAATCACCGCGCGTGCGTACGTACGGAATACCGTCTCCACATCGTGGTGTAATCTGTTTTCGACCACCACCTTACTTGGATGGGTATAATGGTGTAAATAAATAACTATATATGATTATTGTAAATTTATATTGATTCTGAAATATTATACATACACTTCAATACAATTCCATTATCATGGGAATGATATCATCGCTCGTACGTATGTACGGACTACAGTCTCCACGACGCGATGTGATTCATTGTTCATGTTTACCATTCATGAATGATTATAAAGTATATATAATAATTAATCATGAAATATATGACATAATAATTATACTGGATTTATTTATATATATAAGTTTGTCATCTACTTAATTCCATTCAATTCAATAAGGAATCAAAAACAGCGTTCATGCGTAGGTACGACCTACCATCTCCATGAACGATGTTTTTTATTTATCTATCTATTATATATATATATATATGTAATGAATATATATGTGATATATAAATCATTATTTACATTCTGGAAGTAAGTAAATCAAGATATAAGTAATAATAATATAAATAACAACAAGTCCAAACACGTACGATAAATAAAACGATTTTCCCCAAAATGCTACTTTAACATGGACTTTAAAAAAAGAACGTGTAATATAAAGTCATAAGTGAACCATATATGATACCATAACAATGAATATGATTATGTAATAATTCAATGACTTTATTTAAATCATTATATAGGAGGTTCAGATACGTACAAAGCATATCGGACCTAAGGTAAGGGATAACCTTTCCAATCTCGTTCTTATCCGAGATTGTTTATTCGTATGTATTTGCTGGGGTTATTGTTATCATCCAAGTCCATGTTTTCTAAAAGTGTTTTTATGTATTTTTAATGTTATTTTTACCCATTTTGTCTTTTACTACATGGTATGTAAGGAATCTTTCTTTTGTTTAAATTACGAGGTACTTTTTGACTTTTCCGACAAAAGTATGAGGGGAATGTTTTTTTAACTTATACGGCATGAAAAGATTTTTATAGTTTTATAAAGCCTTATTTTCATGAAGCTTCCTCCATAAGATTTCATGAATATTTTCAACAAAATCTCTTTCTTTTAAAATTGCATGATATTTTGTGAAAAGAAATTGATTTTGAAGAAGAAAGGATATTTTCCTCAAGAATTCATTTCAAGTGTTTTATCAAAACCATTTTTCCATCTAAGATGATATTATTTCATATGTTTATGTTTCAAGTATAATTTCTCTATGATTTACATGGTTTCACTTTTCTTATTATGAAATTATATCAATTTCTTTTATATGGATTATGTGAAGATGGGATGATGTTTATGAAACCCATTTTATTTATTGGGTTATTATGAATGATGTATGTTTATTTTGTGGCACACGAAATAATGATTTAATTATGAGATGGGTGGGACCTATATCTCCCTCCAATGAATTGGGTAAAGATTTATATCTCATGAGATAGACATGGCTGGAATGGTAAGTTAATCCGGTTCAGTGTTACAGGATTTAAACGAGGAGTGAACTCGATTCAGAAAGGGACTTTGTCCACTAAGATGGTCTTGGAAACAATGCCTTGGCTACTATGGAAATCATAACATGTGCTGAATGGTTTCCATAATTACATGTTTTATTCCCATGATATTTTATCATGGTTGATGTTCCTTTATGATATATTCCTTACGTACTTCTATGATTTATGTCTTTGCTCAAGATTTTGATGTTTAGATTTTATGTTCAAGTTTTTGCATTCAAATGTTCATGGATTGTTTTATGTTCTCTCTGCTTACCCTTACTGAGCATTTGAGCTCACCCTTTATATGTTTTCTTTTCCCCAGGATTTAAAGAAAGGTTTTAGGTAAGAAAACAAAAGGGGAAGATTTTTATGGGAGATGTTGAAGATCTTTCACCATGATTAGAAGATTATTTTTCCGAGTTTCCAAAGACACTAAACTATTACGGTCCTTGTGTGTCTGTTTTCATTATGTATTAAGTATTCTGAAAAAGTAATGTAATGTCCATGTACATCAAGCTTTGGGTCTCTACAGATCTTCATTTAGATGTATGTTTGATTATATATCATCTTCTCTTGAAGAGATATACTTTGGGAGAAGTAATCCAAGGAAGCCATATATGCATAATTCCCACCCAAGGCCTATATTGACGTATATCACATGAATCAAATTCCCATGTAAGAACTATATAGAATCTGATTCTTTAATAAACCAAATATGTAGGATGCCTCATCATGGTTATATATCGTTATTTACATACTTACTAAAAGACATTAAACTACATGGATGGGTCCAATCATACGACCTTAATGTATTTCAAGAGAAATATGTGGGTTTTGATTTATAGCTTCATAGGATATGTAGGATGCCTCATAGAGGTTCAATACCATCTCTAAGACACCATAAACCTCCTTGGAAGACATTAATATATGGAGTTCTTGAAAAAGATATAACCTGAAGAATTGTAAATAAATAATAGGGTGATAGAGAATTTATGAGATGCACACAATAGTTCTTATCAATACGTGGTCATAATCATGTCATTGACAAGGGGTAACTAGACATGTATTGGTGTTTGGGTAAGATTTTACAAACATAACTAAAATCTATAAAAGAGTCCTAGAGTGAAAAAAATTCCACCCAAAAGGGTGTGATGTGTTATACCTCCCATCCCCTCGACAAATGTGAATTTATAAGTATCGTTGGGTCTAAAACACCAAAGGACCACTCACATTTTGAAATTAGGTTTCTACCAAGTTAAGGATGTGGGAACCATTTTGAGTTTAATGGTAAGAATAAATAAATGGTAAAATATTATTTTGGTAAATTGGGAAATGCATTGAACCCCCCCTCCCCACAATCAGGTCATTATGTATGAGTCCCATCCACGCCATTCCACAGTGAAACACACACCATCAAGGCTTTGATCCAATACATTTTATTTATTTTTAGACTACAAACAAGTCATGAAATAAATGGAAAATATACTAAAACATCATTATATACTATCTCATGAGACCCATCGATACACCAAGGGTTCATTGTGGGCCCCGACCATCACTAATTAAGGCTAATGTCTTCATCATATTAGGGAATAAATCAACTATATAATACATACCCAATATTCCTTAGTAATTAATTAATACATATATTTAAATGACTAGAATAAAGACTATAAATATTTCTCCAATCAATAAAATTAATATCTTCTCAAATGATCATATTTCAAACTATAATTATATGAAGTAATGGGTAAATGGTCATGTTAATAATATTTAAAAATAGATCAACTTATGGATATATAGATGAATGAGTTTCATATAATGAAATTTAAAATGGGGTGTTCATTGAATAAATTTATTGTTAGAACAATCATGCTTATACATAATGGATGATTAGGCAAGACCAAAGTAGTGATAGATTTCTATTAGCTTGATACCCTAAAAGAAAATATTTAGAGAGGATTTAAAAGGTAATCCATGAATTTAAATCTTATAGTGTAAGCATAAAATCATCAATGAAATATGTTCATGTAGAAAAATAATCACTCAACAAAAAGAGTTGGATTAAAAAAACACACACACAATTTATATTTTTTGAAAAAAATCCCATGTATGATATAAATTGATATGGAAATTTAAATACAATTAATTTCCTGAAATTTGGGATTAAAATACATTCATGGTCAGTATAGACACCACAAAAGGAAAAAATTCATGAGTAACAATCATATATAAATGATATAAAATTGAGATTCCATTATCCTTGTGACATATCAAAATATTTTAATTCAAAGTCCATCATAAATGATTTCATGTGAAATAATTATACAACCATTTAAACTAAAGTGAATATACATTTTTTAAATAAAATAGTATAATATAAATCTATCTATAAAGAATGTGGTTCAAAAATAATAATTATAACTCATATAAATGTAATTTAGTTATGTGGAAACAATATAGATTAGTTAAATTTTAAATCAAAACCCATTTAAAGATATATTAATTTAGATTGAACATAAAATACATTTTATAAAAATAAATTCATGATGTAATATTTCAAATAGGCATTACAGAAACCATTTAATTGATATTAGGTAGACAATAAAAAATATGTCTAAAAAAATTGATATTAAATACACTTATAAATATTATAATTCTTAAAGTAATAATACTTCCAAAAAAAGTTTATGGTGGACAATTATAAATACATAGAAAATAATGTTGTATTAAAATTTTATACAATCAAACAATAATTTTAATATTCATAAAATAATGGTATTCAATAATTATCAATATAACTCAAATACGAGAAATTGTGTTCTTAAAAACCCTTAAATGATCATCTTATTTAGAATAAAATACCCACAAAATGTAGAAGAATATTTGGATTATTATAAAAAATTATTTCATTAATAAATAAGATATAATAAATCCATGAAAAATATATACACATATTGAAACCTTCCAAATGAGCATCAGAAAATTAAAAATAGATGAAATAACTAAATATGGGTATTATTTTATGCACAATACCACATGGAGAAGATGATGGACAATAATCTCAGATCACATGAACCTCCAAGAGATACACGATCACATGACCATCTTAAAGGTCACATGAACAAACTATGAGAAGAGCATATCTTCTTTATCATAACATGAATCCCATTTGTAATGTCATTATGATCCTATGAATGTGACCTGGAAAATGAATGATCATGTGGTGGTGGTAAAATGATCTCCCCTAGGTCAACTAGCCTATCAAACAACAGACACATGAAAAACATTCCATAAATCCTGAAAAATTGAATCAAAACATTCAAAGGGTGGGAAGAATTCGCAATCATAATATTCATGGGAAACACAATTATGTGGAGAATTATTTTCCATGATAACATTCAAGTAAATATGTGAGATCCCCATCCATTTTAAAATAAAAAATGGAAATAAATGTGTGGTATTCTGGAGCCTCATGCAGTTATAAATGAACTGCAACATGCCCTTAGGGATTCAAAATATTACTCAAGACCCAACCAAGAAATACAATGCATATTATTAAATAGTGTATTCATTCCATCCATATCACATGTGAGCATCAGAAATTTCATGGAAACCTCACACTCCCTCTAAGGATCCCCAGGGAATAGAATATGGAGTTTTCTATAATGTGATCACACATTTCTTGAATTCCCATTGTTGGTCACACGAATAATCACTAGAGGTAGAGTGATTATTAAAGAAATCACCCAATAAACCTCCCTAATTCCCCAACATTTGTAAACGAAATAATGGAAATAATATAATAAGAGTATGGATACTCTCTCCATTATAAAACTCTATCTACATACTAAGGATGTCCACATAATGGTCATACAAGACCCCTTGACAAATTAGCCAGATCTTGAAAAGGAACCTTGATAATCCATATATGTCTCATGGAAAGTAACAAAAATTTCACCTGAGATCACATGAAAGACTTTAGATAGTATACATGATCTCACAATGTCCCTTGTACATGTCATTAAAAAAATGTGAAAGTCCAATTTCATGTCTTCATGATTGAACAATACCCCATTAATTGGAAATAATCCAATAAAATAGGAATATATGGGATGATCCATGATCATAGGAAGTCAGTAAACTCTCATAGAGAATAATGCGACTAGAAATCATGAATACAAGTGATTCCAAGGCCTTCTTCCATGTCTATCTGGATTTAAATTATATGTGCAACACCATTAAAAAAAACCAGGATGACAATTCCTATAAATCACCAACCCCAAACTAAATAATTCCCCTCTAATCTATGTGGTTATAAAAAGTATTGAAACCTCACACCAGTCCTAGAGACTATTTATAAGAGTATATGAACATTTTACATAATAGATTCCCGCATTGTATGATCTATCGAATAGCAGGAGCAATCATGCATCATGCATAGACCCTTCGCTTGATCATTCATAGATCTCACGATGGACTTCTGGCAGGAAACACAAAGAATATCTCCTATACCTGCTAGACCATGAAAGTTTTATAATAAGATAATGATGACCAGATCAAAATAATATATAATAAAAGCCTAAAAAATACAAAAAATAGATGACTTATGTGAAATAAATAAAATATTGTTCTTGTGCATTTTTCCTGAACCACCCAATACATGGGAAAACACCACAACATGTCCCTTAGATCTCATGACACTTCATTATAATATTATTTGGATCATGTGAAGCCCTCTAGTCTGGTTAATGAAAGTCATAGTGCACCCTCAGTCCTATCACAAAAATCTCATGAAGCCCTCTGCGCTCATCATCCAGACCTCATGGTGTCCTTCAGTCATGTCTCATAATACAAATGACCAGACTAGTACATGACATAATAATCTCATGATATCCCCCATTCATGTAGACCCACTCCCATGACAACCTCAAGGAACTAAATCTAGCTACCGTGGTGTCCTATAGACATGTAAAATATTATAAATGAATCACCCCCTTAGACAAGTAAAATAGAATCATAAAACAACCTCCATGTGTGTCATCCAGCTCTTGTGATGACACCATGACAAGTGATGTGGATCATGAAATTACCTTTGAAAATTTCAACCATGTTCATTTGATGGATTCATATGAAAAATTATTGGTTCTTTTTATGTCCTCTGGGAAATTAATCTTTGATTACATTACAACCTTTAGAAAGCCCACCCAAGTTATCTAATTTTTCTCAGAAAAGCTAATTTGATCTTGCAGTTTCATGGGACATGTTTTGAAAACATCATTTGTCATGTCAAATAGGCAATCAAGGATTGTCGAGAAAAAAATAAACACATGATGGGAAATAAAGTAGGGGAGTATATAAGGCCAAACTCAGTGTGTAAACCATAATTACAAGGGAAAACTCATTATGCAAACCCTAATTATATGGGAAACACAATGTGTAATCCATGACTAAGAGAACTATGGGTAATCTAATTCCTTCCATAACCAAGTTATGTAGGATTCCTTCCTATGGCCCAAGCTCCATATCAAACAACCAAATAGTTGTCCCAATACATAAGTCCTACATCCATAAGAAATGAGACTAATTATTTTCCATCCAATGTTTACCACTCCCAGAACAACTCACATGGTCATAGAGAGTTTCAATGATCACGCCATTTTCATCAAGAACCACTACAAGGACAGGGGAACTGTTAGTGTGTTAGTCCCAATCTTATTAAACTATGATGAATCAAATTCATGCTATAACCTGTATATATAGGATTACTTCCAATGTCCCATGAACAAACTAATATGGGCATCCACCAAATTGTATGACTCATAATATTTCCATCATTTCAACAATTAGGGCCCAATCATTCCCATGAGTTGATCAATACGTCATCCCCCATCAGACTAAGATATAATTAAACTATGATGGATCTGATTCCTAGTATTAATAGGATATATAGGACACATATCCTAAGGTCTCAGTACCATATTAAACGTCCCTAGGGTAATCCTAATACATAAGTCTAGAATCCATATTCCATGAGATTGATTACATGATATCCATTGTTTATCACACTAAGCATAGATTATGTGAGATTATAGAATCACAATGAATGCATCGTTTTCATCATGAAACTCCACCAATTTGAGAAATAGCAGCATGTCATCCCCAATGAGTGGAATGATAGAAACCTCCCACACATGAGGACATATACCTTGGGGCCATCCAAAGGGCATGATTGAACTATGATAACTCTGATTTTGGCTATGACCATGATATGTATGATGTCTCCTTGAGACTCAATCTCAAATATCCAACACTTATATCCCCTTTCATATGTCATATATGCATGATGTTAAATTAAATGGGTTTAATGAAGTTCATAGGATTTTATTCCTACAATAAACATGATACATAAGATATCTCATAATTGATCAATCCCCTCCTTTTTATCTTATCTTCCACCAAGAATGTTAGAAATATCCAATGATTTTTGATATGTGGTTTCAGTACATAAGTAGTTATTAATTACTTGGAAAAGGATGAACAACCATGAATACATAAAGATGGATTCACCAATAAGATAATTCATCTCTTTCAGATGAAATGTGACTTAACATATTAACAATTTTTTAGGGTAACTAATCCCATATTTGGATTCGAAATAGAATCTAAAACATATGATACATCTATAAAAGAGTCTCAGAAGAGGAAATAATTTCCCCCCGCCAAAGGGTTTGATGAGCTTGAACTCCCATCCTTTAGACCATTTTTGTCTCTATGTGTGATTGAGTCTGAAAAAAAAATTGAATGCTTTCCATTGGAAACCCATATTGTACCTTGTTATGTATGAGGTAACTCATGCGAGTTTCCATTAAGAATGATAGTGGTGACCCAAAAATATTGATTATTCAGGAAATAAACTCCTCACAATTAACCACCATGTTGAAACACACTCTCCTATTTGTAGTCTCTTCTCCTTGTTAAAATGGTGAACCTGATGTGAATCTATCAAATAAAAAAATTATTGGGTTATTATGAATCAATCCACACTTTTCCACTCAATAAAAAATTATGAACACTATGTGAATCTCTGAAATAATAAAACGATTGGGTCATTATCCATCAATCCACACCATTTTCACACTATAAAAAAACAACTATTATAAAACCAATGTGAATATTTTAAAGAACTGAATGATCAGTTATCCATGTTCCACACCACTCTTTTTTTTATATCCTACACACAAAAAAAAGATAGTATGATCGTCAAAAATCATACAGCTAATCTTCTATTACCGTAGTTCCTATGAAATATGTTCATCGTCATGTTGACTAGTCCATATGACCAGAATGTTTGGATCATGAATAAAATTATATTTGTTTCAACCATTCCTATCTAACTAAACACATCATGCCTACAACATTGCTACAATATATGAACATGTTCCTTGTTGTATGCATTAATTCTAATACTGTTCTCATCAACAGAATCGATATATGAGTTATTGTCATCATCCAATGATATTTATGTCATGTTTGATGTGGATTTAACCCCTAAATCTCTCAAAACAATTACACATTTCTAACAAATTCAAAATTGTGTGATGAACATGATGGTCTAGAGTGCCATCATCATGGTATAATCCTGACCCTTGATTCATCTCATGAGTGGATCCAAGCATTTAATCCAAATATTCAACACCTTCTATGGAAAGATATAGTGAAGCTAGTGACCTCGTTTCCATGTCCAACCACTTTGGGAGGTTATCCATAGAGTGAAACAATATCCACCTTCAATATCTGATGAAGGTGGATGAGGGAGAAAAAATGGAACTTTTTTGGTTCTGGGGACACCAAGGAGGGCTCCTATAAACTACCATCACCTGCACTATCCAACCATACCCACTATTTTCCTACTAAGGGTACCACCCAACACACATCCACTTCTAACTCCCACTCACTACCAAAAAGAAGACTCATTGGGTGATGATGGAACTGGATATCCAAGAGAGGGATCATATCCACACTCCCACTAACATGGTCAATGATATAATTGGAAAAAAACTAGTAAGAAAGATCATAGCCTTGGTCACTCAGAACTAGCCTGTGTGAAAATATCCACAATAGGCATGGGGAAGGCGTATATCCCAAACCCCATGCATGATGTACTTTGGAATATTATGATGGAATAAGGATGGAATAAGTGTTTTTGTATCCATGATTAATTCAATAATACTATATAGTAAATAGTGGGGATGGAAAATGTGATGTCTTATATCATTGAACACATTTTTATAAAATAGAAATGCATCTTAGGAAAAGATGAATAACTCCACTAGAATATTATAGAACATGTAAAACTAAAGGTATTAGAACATATTCATATCCCTATTGGATGGGTATATGAACTATATTATCATTATTAACATATGGTTTTAGTAGAGAAATCGTGCATTCTTGTTACCATCTTCTATGATTATCTACTTATTTCAGAAAAGGATGAGGCATCAGACTAGGCAATATGCCAATTCAAATCAGGGATCAAAATTTGGGAGTGGAACATGACTTGGGATAAGGGAACATGACTTTTAAAGAAGTACATTGGTATATTCAAAAGGCCTGGGAATGGGATCATATTTTTATTCTATTTAGGGATCACCAAGTGATAGGGGCATATGCCTTTATATAAGAGCATATTATTATCAATGAAGTCCAAAAACATACACTAAAGGCTAGAAATCAGAAATATATCCTCATTATGGATAGGGATAACCATGTTAGAATAGAACTAGCATTGGGGTAGGCTTATATTCTTATCAGTGAACCTTGATTTTATATTCCAAAAGATCATTGAATCTTGGATGATATTCCTACTTACACCAATTAATGACATCACCAAAATAATTCTAAGGCCATATATGAGGAGGGTCATATATATTATTCTATTCTAAAGGTTTGTTATCATATTTTAGTAGGGAGTTCATATTCATACTGGGATTATATTCCTTCCCAAACTATGGCTCACCATGTGAGAGAAGCAGATGCCTCTGGACAAGCTCATATACCTACCAAGAAATACAAACAACATATTCTTAAGGCTATAAAATAGGCTTGTATTCCAATCATGTTCAAGGCTCACCAAGTGATAATAAAACATGCCTTGGTATAGAATCATATTCTTATTAATAATTAGACAATGAACTGGAATACTTTAGAATCTTCTCAACAGTGGGATCATACTCCTGTAACACTGGATAGTTATAAAAATGTTCCAACAACCTTAATTCAACATTCTCATATCCCTACACAGTCCCAAAATGCATGTTGGAATATTTATAATAGAACACTGAATGTGACCAATATTCCAAATGTTCTCAATGAAAGTGTCCCTGAGGTGGTTCAACACACATTCTCCAAACCACTATGGTCCACCAACACATCCACTAAATCAAAAGATGATAATTTGTGTGATTTTACTTTTCATGGTAGTTTACATATGGATCACATAGAATCTACTCTTAACATCCACCTTGATCAACAATCCTAAGGTGATATCTACCAAATACAAGGAAATCCACCTCTTCCCTAGACTCCATCACATTGATAGGAGTTAAAATCTCAGATACCTTCGTATAGAGTGGTGTTAAAAGATTATATGCATTTATATAGATAGGTTCTCTAAACATCAGGGGTTAGTGATATATAGCTCCCCATCAACATCCATCAACACTACAATATGGTCAATTGGTGACGTTCAGAAGCATATCCTATTGATTTACCAGATATATGTGTGTAATTTATGATTAATAGGTGGCTAAAACTGACACATGAATAGAGTTATTCAGGAAAAACCACCTCATATAGTCATATCACCTCACTACATCTGACTATGAGATTCCAAATTCGATAAAAAAGGATCAAATGCCTTTTCTATGCCCAAATATGTCGACTAAACATCAGATACATAAGGATATACACCTACCTTATCTAGGATACAAGGGTCTCCTTCAAAAAATCATGATATCAAGATTTTTATTGGATATGGATTCTATATCCATGGCTCGAGATCCAAAATTAGAAAGGTATAATGAAAATTTGTAACATGCTTGACATCATTGCATGAAAACAATTTAGAAGATAATATTTGAAGACACAACATGCATCCATATTTAAGTATGGGGGATTTATGGAGTGTTACACTTTTTCACACCCATGGAATAATGGAATCTATGAGATACAACATCCTATAATGTCATTGCCTCTAGATATAATAGGGGATAGGTATGGTTTGACCCATGATTTCACTAAAACATAATTTACCCACAGTGAATATTTTTATACATCATGATCAATGGGATATGATATCTTAAAAAACTTTAAAATTCCCCCCTCAAATAAATATAAAGGAATTTCATACTTGGAATTCAATTTTGTGTTCAATTGGCGAACTTCCCATACTGAATGATTCCCATCATGGTCTTCCAGTGATCCCAAATCACACCTAAGAGAAGTAGTGCTACATCAAACATTCTAGTATTGTAGATCCCATAGATTCCATCCATGAGTGAACTAAACCTGTTTGGTTGTGGGAATATCTACCACTTCCTCAACCTATCATATTTTCTATTCATGACACAGTTCAGAACATATCAGCAATATATGAAAACAAACCCCAGCCCACTTGGATGGGGGAATTTATAAAATAATCCCCATAATTATGTTCATTATCCCATGATATGGGTCTGGTTAAAAAAATGAGGATTCTAATCAAGCCCACCTCATTGTGATGGGGGAATTTATATCTTCATTTCCATCCCTAGAGTCACAAAATCTAAAATTGGAATCCTTGGATACTCAAAAAGAGGACCAATAAATGCTCATTGTTTCCATGAATTAACCCCACCCTACAGGTATGTGAGAAATTTTTTCATGATCATCACCATAGAGAGAATTTGTATTACATTTATTGGGTAAATTTTTTTTATCATCGGTATCCAAAATGTTCTTCCAACCGCAAGAAAAACATCTACTGGTTGGGGATCAATTTTTGATCATGGCCTAAAACTTAGTCCAAGTCACTATTCAAAAACTAGGTCAGGAGGAGAATACAGTGATGGAAACCAGACCCCACTAGAGTCACAATAAAAAGTAGCTCAATATGTAACAGATCCAAATGATGAACCTAATTAAATCAGTGCAAAATTATCCAGTTGCATCGAGTGTAATGAGATAAGCACTATTGGCTGATATGCCACTAGGAATTTTGTAACTATCAACATTACATAATTTATGGATCAATATGAAAATGTTGAGGTCCATAAGACAGAAAATTTACCACAAGAGGAGGGTGATTTTTATTCACCAATTGAGGTTACACACACCTAGGAATAATGATCTACCACCTCTCCGGTGGAACACTACCACGGAAAAAGGGAAGGGTGTGGCTACATCCAGATCACCACCTAGAATAGTTGTGGCACCTTTTATTGATATATTCATTTCACAACCAAATCATGATATAAAAACTCTCAGAAAAATTAATAAGGATATAATTTTCACAAATATTCCCCCAGGTTATCATCTTTAGGAAGAGATAATAATTATCCATCCCATAACAAATCATTTACGGAGAGTGGTATATGAGTATCAAACTGGCTCGGGATCTATAGAGCCTTCTACATAGATAAGGAAGTTGAAATGATCATGAATTACCTCTATTGTGGTAATAACCACTCCCTATCCAGGTGAATCATTCAGTCTTTAGATTAATTTAGAATCAATGAGAGAAGAATGTGCCCCCCATCAACCACCTCTAACTCTACATAAGTGGTGGTAGATCAAACAATAGGTCCCTCTGAGATGTCTAACATCATAGAGTCTATGGATACTAACTTAGAAGACATGGAAGAGAAGTAATCAAATGTGATTCCAAAGAGGAATTTGTATCATTTATAGGTGGATGATACTATACCTCCACACAATTTCATAAATACATATTTCCTCACATTTTATGGTAATGATGACCCTTATAATCATCTCACACACATTGTATCCCAATGGGAGTGCATGATGGGCCATCAGGAATAACATAAGGCAACCAAACTGTGCCTTTTGGTACGGACTCTTATAGAGAATCTTTTGTTTATTACATAAACCATCTAGAAGGATCCGTTCTAGGATGGGAAGTCCTTCATCATCAATTAATTTATCAATTAATATCTACACTGATGAAAATTAGAATCTATGACCCGACGAACTAAAAACAACAATATAATGAGAGGGTGTCTGAATTCATATCTAAGTTAACATGTCTAATGTATTCACTCATCACCCCACTCTCATAGGAGAAACTTCTTGAAATCTATGACGAAAATATTCAAGATGAATTACAAACACCTCTAATTAAAATAAACTATCTAGGGGGTTCTATGAGTTCAACTGAATGTGAAAATGACATTAGAAACCCATTCAATGAACCCGATCCAAAAATAAAAACATACACTTCACATAGGGGTAAATTCTTAGAAAAGAAAAATATGTATTTTTCACTCTCAACTTAACAAAAATACATATCCAAGGAACAAGTAGGTCTCAAACTGCCCAAAACCTCATGTCATTTAGTGACTTCAATGGAATCCCCTTGGCCAAAAGCACAGAGAATTCTGGGTCACCCAGGATATGATGAAAGGATGAATAATAAATACTCCTTCCAAAATAAAAAAGTCCTTAGTTATTTATAAGAATACATAGACAATAACCTAATAAACCCATTATTTCCTAGGAATCCCAATGAGTTCAACATCACCTACCTTTATGAATTCTACTCCTTTCACAGATGGTAGTGTCATAATATCCATGAAATTTTCATCTTCAAATACATCCATCAAGGAATGGTTAATTATGGATTGTTTCTGTTAGATAACACCTCCTATAATGTGGATTTCATAAATTTTCCAATTTAGTATAATAGGTTGATAGGAATAATGTTAAGGCTAGACATGAGTGGAGGTTTAACTATTGATTGACTTGAAAAATGATTGAATAAGCTCATGCCACTCCAAGAGAACAACTTAAAAGAACTAAAAAATCTCCAATATTTAAAATGGAGACATCATATACACCTTTAATGGTGGAAAAAAACACTGAAAAGGGGAAGAAATAGAATTATAAGAGTCATATTCTTTTCCAAGGAAAGATCTAACACTTGTAAATTTATTCCCTAATACAACTACATTAGGGGAACCACCCCACTGAATGGAACTCTCATTTGATTAAGAGCTCATAATTGGGTTATTCAATGTGATAAACTTGGAATAACAGTTTTATGATGTTTAATATACCTATGAAAATGAGTTTTCTGCACATAACTATGCAATAAGAGGTTGTATGTTCCAGAACCAAGGATACAAGTGACATTAAATACATGATCTGATCCAATATTTCTACCATTTCTCCACAGAGAATATATATAAAACTATGACTCATGGGAAATTATTCCAGAAAACATAAAAGATGTAGGGAGGTGTTATAAAACCCTCCATCAGTCATGCACACCAATCATCATTTCATGACCACCTAAAAGAAATAAGATTATCCAGTCAACCATTGAAATGGGGAAAGTCTGTGAGAATTGCGCTAATAATAGCAGATTCCACCTCAAACTCTACACAAGAAATCAACATGTCTTCCCCAAATTAGTATCCTTCTGATCCATATGTCTAGAATAATCCCTACATTGAGAAGTGTCAACCTATTTCAAAGAATCCAAGTGTTCTAAAATAGTTAATGGTTGTCCTTTCCGTGCTATCAAACCATTATATGCTCTATATTTCAAAATAACTCAAGGAATCACTCGTTGAAGACCTCTACAACCCATATTAATTTGATATATAAGTCAATGTAACCATGTTTTATTGAGAGGGGACCATTTTAGTATAATTCCATGAGGATATATCGATCAGTGACTAAGATTAGGAAGATTTCATCAAAAGTCACATCATTACCCTTTATGTTAGGACATACTCAATAATT
Organism: Viscum album; assembly: GCA_963277665.1. Lineage (NCBI taxonomy): Eukaryota > Viridiplantae > Streptophyta > Magnoliopsida > Santalales > Viscaceae > Viscum > Viscum album. Next base: position 236,124,472 of record OY728158.1, read on the forward strand.
TCAACATTCAAATGTCCTTTGTGAAGAATGGTTCTGGGATCAATATAATCCCAATTATAACCCTATGGTATTTGGATATAGTGAAGGGGGTTTGTCTCCCACAAGGCTGAAAATTCAATTGTATGATAAGAATGAGAAAATACCTCTCAGGAAGATCAAACTTGTTTTTTAGTTTGAATTTCTCTAGTTTAATTCTATGTTTTTGGTCATCTAGCACGAAACTACATATAATATCCTTCTTGGAAAACCTTATCTTTCTATCCACATGACATTACATTACAAAATATGTCAGTGTCTAAAATATCCTAGGGGTGGAATGTTAGGCATAAATCATGGTGAAAACCCCACCTTTGAGACTTATAAAGGCACATATACTAAAAGAATATTTCTAAAAAAGGGGAACCCAAAAACAAATAGTTCATAATGAAACATAAGATTCACCCCCAACATCATATGTACATCCCTCGAATATCACTAGAGTATTCTCGATAGTGACTATGTCCTCATCATAAATCTATTAGATGTGATATAATTGACCATAGAGGTCCCTAATTATTATTTTCTAAGTGAAAATATAATATATAATTAGTTCTCGAATCTCTTCAAAATAATTATAGTTTTATGGTATGCCAATGTCTCTTCTCATGGCCAATCTCACCCTAAGAGATACATAAATTTTTCCATATTTCCATCTTTTCCTAAGAATGTATCCAAAGAATCATAAGTAGAAGAGGATGAAGATGACCTCGAGAATTCTCCTACCATATTGGAAGATGGTGTTTACACAACCATTTATGAGATTATATTGGAAAATTTTGGAACAACATAAGAACTACGTCCTAAAATGATTAGTGCATCCATTCTCCCTGAAGAGAAAGGGATATATATATATATATATATAATTTCTAAAGAAAAACATATTTTTGTTCTACAATAAATATAGAGAACTTCAGGTAAAAAATCTGGATGTGGACACACACAATCATGGCATACCAAATCATCACAAAAGAGTCAAGAAGGTAACAATGATGATACCCCACCCTCATTCCCCCAATATAGAGACAAAAGTGATGAGATGATCAAATCCAACATTTTTTGGGATGTGAAATTCCCAATATTCCTTTCTGACATCATCATTGTGATGAAAATGAATGGGTTGATTAGGGTACCCATCAATTTTAATGACCTTAATCAGCACTTCCCAAAAGATGATTTCAAATTTCCCATCAGGGAACTGCAAATCTATGAAACTATTGGATTCTGACCCCTTAATATAATGAATAGGTATAGAAGGTATAATCTAATAATGATGTACCCTAAATATGAAGAATCTACTTCCTTCAGAGAGCCATAAAGAGTTTTTTATCTTTTCATTCTATTTGTATAGAATAATGCTAGCACCCCATATCAATTTTCAATGCATCATATCATTAATTAATTCTTGGGAAGAATATATGATTGTTATATTAACATCCTTATATACAAATACTGATAGGGAAGGGATCAATTCATGGATATACAAATAGTAATCAACAAGCTACAATAAGAAAGTGTAATGATAAATCCTTCAAAATAAGCATATAGGGAAACCTTGAGGAAGTTCCTTGGATTTTTTGTGTTCCATAGATGAATTGTGGTCAAAACAGATAATACTAGTGCTATGATAGTGAGGAAACCCCCCATAAATCTCAAAGAACTAATGTGGATCCAGTGTCACCTCACCCACATTCAACATTTCATAGATGACTTATCTATAAAATATATTCCATTCACTATGGTAATTAAAATGGGAATCCCCGATCGATATGATGATGACTTCCATGTGTTCTTTGAAAGTATCACATAATATTTACTACTCCCACTAGTCTTGATTAATTCAATGTAAGGGAGGCCAATCATGTTGTATGTGACAATAATGGAATTATCAATGGGTTCCTTCCTTTCATATAAAATGATGTGGAGAGGGAAAAATCTCTAATACATTATCTAGACAATTCTAGGTATTGAGACCTGATGCTTTAATTCCAAGAAAGAATATATTACACTCATTTTTATAGTTTAAAAGATGATGAATTACATGAAACACCATGAATTCCGTCTAGTCTCATATATTTATCCTATCGAAGTACATCCTTCATCGTCCCATGTGGAATGGAATATTTCCCCTATGTATGGTCATTATGAAGCAATACCACCTTCCGATTGTATCATAGAAATATGTGAAATGGATAGCCCTAGCTGATTTACTCATGGAACATCCAATCCTAGAGAATACACCAGTGGACACAGATCTCCCATATGAGGATGTTTTCAACACCTATAACACTCCCCATACAAGGGAGATTTATTTTGATGCAACCTCGTGATGTGCTATTGGAAAAAGAAAGAAAAAACATAGATTCATTCTTTTTTGGATTAGATATTGTATCTATCTCTCTAGAAAAAATACATTTTATCTACTCTTGGTCACTATACAAAGGATACACAAATAATGAAGAAGAATAATAAGCCCTTATCACTGGCATTGAACAAGCCCTACATTTTCAAATTTCCTACCAAAATATCAAAGGTGATTCAAAGATATTGATAAAGTAGTTCAATGGGAAATATTCCATTACAAAAAATAACTATTCCCTATCACTTGATATTCCAGGGGAATGATGGAAGAGTTACCTATTGATCACACATTTCATCATGTTCCCCAACCATATAATGAGAATTATGATTCCTTTTCTAATGCATCCACAATCCTAGCTTACCCTAATCAGGAGGAAGAAATATTATAAATCACAAACTGAAGAATGGTGTCACTGATCGTCATCTATGATTTGGGAGAAATGAATCATGTCACCACCTCCCTAGAGCAAGATAAACTGACATCTACCTTATGATGGATGGATCCCATAATCATTTATCTCCAAAATGGGACTCCCCTAGTAGTTCAAACTGAAAGGGAATAGATTAAACTTTGTGTAGTGTAAGTTACAAAGAAAAATGGTCCATAATAGGAGAAGGAACTCTATAAGAGAGGATTTTATGGAATCCACCCCATATGATAAATACAAATATAGATTCTTTCCATCATGGTAAAATTCCATATAGGCTCTTGAAACTCTCATCAATCAAGAATAAGACTCTCCAACTTTATATGAAGATTGTGTTACTACTAGAAAACCATGATAATATACTGTGTGAATACACCATGTAATTTAATTCATTCCATATCCATGAAAAACTCATAAAATAACCCCCAAAATTATAAAATATACCTAAATATTTCTGGTTTTTGGTCGTTCTAGGAATGGACGTTGTGGGGACATATCCCCCAGCCACTTCTAAGAAGTTCAAGAATATCCTTTCTACTACCTAATTCTTTCCAAATTAGTTGATGAAGTACCCCTCAAATAATTCATGAATAAGAACATCACCAACATAGTAAATTCTTATATCATTACCTGGTTCAGAGTTCCATACACAATATTGATGGAAAAAAATATTGATGAAAAAAAACCATCTTATGTTCTATAGAGTTGAAGAAATAATACCATGAGTGAAATACCGATTAAAATAACTCATCTCACAATAATGAAGTGGAAAATGGACATATATTGGCCTTAAATAAGACTATTATGAATATAATCTAGATAATGCTGAACAAGGATAGGATGTTCAGGATAGAAAACATCCATCCATTATTTATGGGCCTACTATACCCCCACACATACTTCTACACAAGAGATTCCACACTCATTAGTTTATGGGGCTAAGGGAGTGATACCATAGAACTACATCTACCTTCACTACGAATATCACTTTGTAGATAACATTCAAATTATGATAAATTACAAAAGAGAATAGATGAATTGGAGTACCTCAATGAGAAAAGGGTACATGCATTTCATAACCAAGAATTCCATCATAATCGTATCAAAAAACCCTTTAATAAGAAGGTTCACTTTTTATCTATTATTTAAGGAGAACTGGGTTTGGCTCCCAAGACCCCAATGGTACTAGGGAAAAATCCTCCAAAGCTAGAACCAAAATGTGATAGGTCTTACAACATACATTAGCTCTATCACAATAGAGAATACATGTGTTCCTCAATGGATGGGGTGTGTTTCACACCTCCACCAATGAGAGGTATCTTAAGAAATACTTTATCTAACCTTCATCAAGCCCAAATCATCCTTCATCTAGATCAAAAACATCACAAAACCTTTTTTCCTAGTAGTAAAACATTAAACTTCACGGTATTCATCATCCAAGTTATATAAAATTAAAATGTAGAATAATTCCCAAGTTTTTGGTGTTAAAATACACCAAATCATCCTTAAAATATGATGTTAAACTACAAGAAATATCATTATAGTAGAAACATAAAAAACATCATAGCACCTCTTTTCCTATTATTAAAACCTCAAACTGCATGCTATGCCTCATCCTAACCACACAATGATGAACTGTATGGAGTTTTCCTAGCCACATGATGTTTAAACTGCACATGTTTTTCCTAACTACATGGCACTAAAATATACAGATCTTGTCCTCACTATATGATAGATAACATCACCTGAAGTACCAACTCATAAAAGAATGACCGCTCACAAGCCAAATGTGTTCAATGGAAGGATGAAATTTTCTATTACCCATGGAAATGTCAATTCCATATTGGAAATCTCTTCATTCAAGAATGATGTGTGGATAAATTTCTACCATCACAGGATACATTGTGATGCCTGAATCTCTAGTTTTATCAAAACAAAAATATTCTTTTCTTTTCACAGAGGGTGCTACTCATCCTTACAACATAATGTTAAAATGCATTGTGTATTTCTTCACCACATGATGTCAAGCTATGAAGATCCCAAATTGGTTTATCTTATTTTATGTTGCGTGACCATAGTCATCTCTACATGACATGAAACTGACTAGGTTTTCAAGATTTATGTATGGATTGATTCTGATTTCCAATGAGATACGTATGAATTCCACTATCATATATCTTGTTCTATACACCACATGATACATATTCACATTATCATATCCATAAACTTTTATTTGTATAATATGATGAACCGTCTCCATTCCTTTATTCTCACAAATATCAAAACTCAAGTGATAGTAAGAATTTAGTTGATGGATCCCCTACACAAACAAGGAATGAGGGACCATGAAAAGTGCATTATGACCATGAATAAATACATCAAAATACATACCATGAGTCCTTAGCACATGATGTTAAACTATACAGTTTGTGTCCTTTTCATGAAATAAAAATACATGTTCATGTGGAACTTTCCCTAGTGGAAAGATATTATTGGTGATGGTCTCCAAACACTCCTCCAATCAAAAACAATGTGTGAATTTATTCATGAAATCATTAGATAGGTTGTTATGATCATATATCCAATCCATGTTCCGAACACAAAAAAATAAAAACTTTTCCCCCCCTCTCTACGTATAGGATTAACATGTGAATGAAGGACCTTCCTTATTAACTATGTTTAGATAGGTTCATATTACCATTGGATATGTAGTGAATCCTAGATTTACATCCTTAGGATCATCCAAAATACCTATTTTTATGTTGTGATGAAAAAATAATTTCCACATGGTGAAAAATTACACGGTTCCTCTATAACTATGTATGGATTGATTCATGTAATCATAGTTTATGCAGGGATGTCTAGATCTCCAATCCTAGGCCCAAAAACAAAAATCAACAAAAAAAATTTCCACCACTTGTTATGGGTTAGTTTAACAAAGAGAGTTTCACATTCCAGAAGTATGTGTGTTTTTATTCATTTCATCACATAATACATAGTTATTCTTTGATATCCAATCATGGGCCTATCTACTACAACAAACAAAATAAATGAAACCCAACCATATATGTGTTGAAGCATAAAAGACCACATTGCATACATACATGTTAGATCCATGTACATCTTGTTTTTCATGTATTATGGCTTGAAAAAATTATAACATCATTACCCACATCCTTACCACGTGATGTTAAACTATAACGGAAATGTCATGATCACCTGGCATTAAAAATGCAAAAAAATGTCCTTTCCACTTGATAATAAATTTCACGGGAAACAAACATTCTGCATGAAGTTAAACATCACGAGAGAAATTATTTCCCCACTACATGCCAATAAATAGGATAAACCACCACCATTTTTTCATCCCACATAAAAGGAACCGAATCACATTACCCATTAATCTAGAGTATGAGGCACTTATTCCCTTTTTTATGCACCACAATCCATACATAAGACATCATGACTCAAGAGAATCAAGTACCCAAAAATCCTTCATGGCCCTTCAAAAGGATATCGGGCATCCGAGGACCCTATAATTGAGTATTCATGCATGTCTATGGCTCATGCATATGCGCAGATGGTCATCAACCAAATGAGTCACTTTGCAAAAAGGGATTTCTGATCATTATGAGCCCTGATATCATTTTGAAAATACTCAACACCTCACTATGATCTAAAATAATTCTAGTATAATTTTACAATTTTATTACTAATGACCTGAGAACAACGATCAACAATTTATAATGTTTCCATCTCCTGATCAGATTGAAGATAGAGTACACTTGAACATGGGAATCCTAGATAGGTTCTTGTGTATATTCCTCCATATAATGTCCATGTGTGTCTTGACCATAAACTACCTACACTTTGGTGAATTAATTATGACACTAAACTCTCGCCTATAATTGTCCTCATCAGAAGACCTTAAACTACTAGATAATGAGACAAAAAACTAGTTAGGTTGAAAACCTGTAAAGGGTGGACTACAAAAAATTCTAGCCTTCTCTCACTAACCTCTTAATATCCATGGTTTTGGAATAATTTTTAGAGAAAATAAACAAGGAAAAAATCTCATAGGGCCTAATCTATATCCCTAGTAAAAGATAATATATTCTCATTGTACCCCCTCATTCAGAAAAATGTTAGAGTAATGACTTTTCACATCTCCACGCCTTGAGAATTTGTTCACTAGGCAGTGATACAGATTTTAGGGTTCTCAAACCCTTATTGGATATAACACATTCTGCAACTCGTACTTCATGATTTGGGTGCCTCAGATCATAGTAAACCTTTTTTGGACCTTGGAAAGGCAACCCGAAATCAAAGTACCCTTTTCTAGCCTATTCATGTATGCCTATGGATCCTACATATGTACCGATGGTCTTTAAACAAATGCATCACTCTGCAAAAATTTATTTATGATCCTTATGAGCATGAAAATCATTATAGTAGAACACAAAACGTCAGTTTGTTTTGGGTAATTCCTAGTATGAGTGTCCCATACCATCCTCCGAACCCAAGAACATTCATCCATGATTTATAATTCTGATAGAAAACTATCTAGGAGGATTCAACAACCTTGATGTTTTGTCACCATTTTTTTATCCTTTTTCATGGATGAGATGTGATACTCCATTAATGACCGATTGATGGCCCACATGTCATGATTTGAGTCAAAGGGGAATAGGGATCTGTCATCACAATGATGAGATGAACTGCCCGAGGCTTCCAGAACCCTTCTTGTATAGATTTCTTCCATAATCAAACAAATCATATTGATGTTTGAGTCTTCAAAAAGCATTGAAATTCCCCAATAAATTGTAGAAATCATCTTATTCAAGGTCATTCTACCAATTCATAAGGGATATGACCCACCTAATAAAGGCATCTACTCCTTTCCAGAAAATATATTCAACCCATATAATCCTTGGAAACACCATGATGGAACCTGAAATCCAAAAATTTTATGATACATCCCTAAAGATCTTAGATATCCCATATTCATAGGATAATCCTTTTGGATTATGGATTACATAACTCATATTCCAACTATGTTGGTGGAAATATAATCTATATTATTTTTTCATCAACCGACATTATCCAATAAATTTTCCATGAATCTTTGAAAAGGGTATATACACCTCTATTTGAAAATACTACTAATGAATAAGGTCATTTAACCACTAAACAAGGGTATTTCTTCCTTTCTAGAATGGAACTTTGGACCTTGTGAGCCTCAACAACCCCACAACAGAACCCAACACCCCATAGTGTATTGGGTCATTTTTGAAATGTCTGGACTATATCCCATGATCGTTTATTAGGTACAAGCTAAAAGAAACTAATATAATGTGATGTCAGGTCGTGATAAAAGTCACTAAACTAATGTGATGGAATGTAAAATATAAATGAACCTAAACTACAGTAAGATAAGTTTTGAGCTAAAATAACCTAAACTACAGATATAAAATTAGTCCATTTAAAGACACTAAACTACAATGATAGAATGTCCGAGATAAATAACCTAAACTAAAGAGATAGATGGTCAAAGCTAATAGAACCTATAATAATGTGATATTAGGTACTATGTAAAAGACCCGAAACAAATGTGATTGAAGTTCAGAGCTAAAATACCCTAAACTACTTCAATATAAGGTCATAGATAAAAGACCCTAAACTACATAGATAGAAGTTATGAGCAAAAAAAAACATAATGTACAAAGATAGAATCTCCATGATGAAAGAACCTAAACAAAAGAAATAGATGGCCTGAGATAAAAGATCGTATATTGTAGTGACATCAAGTCATATCTAAAATACCATACACTAAAACTAATGATGGTATGTTCTAGAAGACCCTAATCTTCCACACATCAATGATTTAGACTGCAAGAATAGAAGATCATGCACGGGCCAACATATGGCCTTATTAAAATCATCAGACTAGTCCCTCCTAGCTTATCGGCTTCAGAAATCCCTTATTTATGGGGAATCACGTGGAATAAAAAAATGTCTTCTAGAAGACCAATAATCTACCAAGAAAACCGATTCATAACAGTTCCAAAGAATCATGTGTTCATTTACATTCATGCAAACTGTGAACTTTTCCCCATATCCATCTCTCCCAAGGGGGGTGGGGGATTGTTGATTCCACATAAATGAGCATGGAAAAATTCACAGGGGAGGAAATACTGTAATATGGGTTTCATTTATCCACTAAATGAATAGGATGAATAATGTGGCCAAGATTCACATATCGCAATATCGTTCATGTGATACTTGTTTGTGTGATCATCATAATGGTCTTGTGAAGAAACTATGAACATCCCATATCTTATTGAGGATCCCTTGAATAACATTTGGAAAATTATTGTACTCCTTCTAAAGCCCATCAGTCAATTGCTGGTGATGTGTTGACAGTTATATGATCTCTCCCAAGTCACAAGGATTTTCAACCAACAAATGCCTAACAAACCATTCAGAAATCCTTAAAAAATAGGTTGAAAATATCCAAAAGGATAGATCCATTCACAGTAATAAGATTCACGGGACACATCACCGATAAAGTGAATGACTATACTAGACAACATTTATGTAACATCATGAGATCCCAAAAAATTGTATAATAATGAATTCAAATAACATGGTAGGATGTGGGAACCCCATTTTGTTATAAAATACACATGGCATGCCCTAGATATTATTAAGATTCAGTAAGACCATGTAAACATGTCTGCCTCATCTCTTAAAATCCAAGAAGTATGCCATCCTTATCACGTAAAGCCCATTAGTAATATCCGAGAGACCTCTTTCTCCCCCCTTGTATCCATAAGAAAAAATGGATGGATCTTTCCATGAATTCATCATGCATTTCTACAAAGTTATTTGTTGGTACCATGACTCATCACTTTGAGGTATAGTAATTTTCAAAAACAACACCAAACCACCCTTCTAAATCCCCATCCTTTGTAACATAAAAAAAGTAAATAAAAATGTGAGGGGCAGGAACCTCTAGTTTCCAAAAAACTGTCATGAAATGACAAGGTTTTCCAAGACATGGTCTCTAAATACTCATTGATATGTTAGCCTAATCCCATGAATTCTCCTTGACAAGTGATCCTTGCCTCATTGAAAGTTTGATACAGGTCATCTGATATCATGTGAAGGCCTTTCGATAAGTTCTCTAACTTCATGAAGGACCTTGGAAATGTCAATATAACAATATGAATTTACCTCACAATGATTACATGATTCATGAAATACAAAATAATTACATATAATTTAAAAAATTAGGCATTGATAGGATGATCTCATGGTTGCATAAATCAAGGAGACACCAATGGATCAACCTATGGAAGGATCTTGCGAAGGACCATGATGTTGAGGCCCTATGATCACTCCATATTGGATCTGTGTGATATGCACTGCACATAGTGAGGAAAAAATGAGGTAGTGAGGCCTATAAATCCCCCACCCCTGTAGAAAAAATGATCCACTATTCACTATGTGTGGATGAACACTTGGAACCACTCACCATGTGAAAGAGAATATTAATTAATGTTGTTGATGTTATGACCATAAAATCTACCCATCATTTAATAGAAGGAGAGAATCCATGGTAATCATGCAACATTCAAGGAAAATTTTTATAATAAATCATATATGACATGATGAATTATGGTATGACACACGAAGAACATCCTTCTTACCTTCTAGACCACATGATAAATAAAATAATCTAATACTGAACTTATATAAGGAACCTATAATAAAAGGATTGAATGAAGACTAAAAATAGAAGACTTATGTGAAATACATAAACATTGATCCACATAAATTTCATGATAACCACCCAAGACACACTACAATACTAGGATATGTCATCAATATCTCATGACACTTCATTGTAATTCTATTTGTACAAATAAAATTCCTATTGATGTGTCAAATAAAATCGTAGGGAACCCGAGAGAATATAACCCACAAATTGTGAATCACTCTAGGCTCACCATAAATAACTCATGGTTACCTTAATTCATGTCATATAACTCATTCTAAGTCACCAATAAATGAAATATTTTTATCATGATAGCACCTGAGTGTGTCAAATAGCTCCCACGATGCCCACTTAGCATGTTTTCATGGTCTCATGACGTCCTCTAGACATGTCAGGCCAAAAATTATTTCACCCTATGATAAAATTCACACCGACTCATGTGAAACCATCCAATTGTGTCATATTACTCTTTCTATGACACTAAGATTAGTTAGGTGGATTATGTGATTCCATTTAGACTATCATTTGGGGTCATCAGATGGATTCTAGGAAAAAGCTTCTCATCCTAGAGATTTTTTCAGAAATGTCTGTCTTGTTTAAGTGAATGCCCTCATATATTCCAACCATCTTTTGATATTTACCTCAAACAAGATAGTTGAATCCTATTGTTATTGAGGGACATTTTAGTCATAAATGATCTTATATTTTAAAACGAAAATCAAGGAATATTGAGTATAAAATTTAATCATGTCAGGTTTGAAAGCAAGACAAGTCATAAGGGAAACCTTATTGTAACATCCCTAATTACAAGGTAATCCTCAGTGTGTAATAATCAATTATAATGGAAAATTCATTGTGTAATCCCTAAAAAAGTGAACAATAAGAAATCTGATTCCTACCATAACCAGGATATATAGGATGCCTTCTAAACACTAATCTCCATATAAAACATATAAGGGGTTATCCTAGTACATTAGTCTTGCATCCAAAAGTAATGAGACTGGTTATTTTCCATCCCTTCTATTCCAAATTAATCATAGCTCACATGGAATTAGGTATTTGCAATAATCATATCATTATCATCATAAACATCTATAAGGAAAAGGTAAACGTCAATGTGTAATACCCAATATAATTTAACTATGTGGAATTTTATTCATTCACTAAACTGGATACGTATGGAACCTTCCTAAGGGCCAAGTCCAAACTCAAATTGGTATCCGCCTCATTGTAGTCCCTATCATGTATCCAAAATTTAAACAATTTGGACCCAATAATTCCCATGGGAATATCAATACCTTAACCTCAAGTGGACAAAGAAACAACTAAACTATAATGGTGCTAATTTCTGATATAACCATGATTCATAGGACAAAAATAATAAGGTCTGAGTACCATATTAGGAATCCCAATTGATATTACAATACATATGTTTAGAATCCATATGTAGTGAGGTTGATCAATTACTTTCTCTAGTTTATCACACTAAGTATAGCTCACATGTACTTAGGGAATCACGATGAAGGAATTGTCGGCACCATGAATCTCCCCCAGCCATCGAAATATCATCATATAATACATGATGATTTTATTGATATAAACATCCCACATAGGAGGAAATATATCATGGATCTAATCCCAAGGGTTTAATGGAGCTAAAATAAATCAGATTTCAGACCTGGTCATGATACATTGGATGTCTCCAAGTGACAAGAGCTTAAATATATAGTGCCTAAGTTCCCTTTCATATGTCCTGTATACATGATATTATAATTAACTGGTTTATAAAACTATGTGGGGTTGGATTCCTATAATAAATTGGTTATGTAGTACACCTAAAAAATTTTCATCTCCCACCCCAGGATATTAACCACCTCCCTACATGGAAGTAAATTTTAATGTGTCTGGTTATGATATTTTAGAATATAAGTATATATTCATTACTTGTAAATGGATGAAGAAACTCATATACATAGAGATGACTTCACTGTTACTATAACCCCTTTCATTTTCATGATAACTGATTTAATCTTTAATTTTTTTCTTATGGAAATCAATCATGTATTAGGATTAGGAAGAGATTCGTGAACATATAATGAATCTATAAGAGAGTCTCGGAATGGGAGTGAATCCCCCCTAAAACTGTGTTATGAGATTGACCTCCAATACTCTTTTACAATGTAAGTCCCTATGTTTCATTGGGTTTGAAACCTCAATTGACCACCTTCCTTTAGAAAGAAGTTTCAAACCCAGCAATGGATGAAGGAATTGTTGGGAGATTTTTTTAGGAATGATAGTGTTGACCCAACATTAATGATTTTGTAATAAATTAACCCCTCATAATCAACCATTATGCTATGAAAAACAAAACTAGATTTTGGATCTTCTCATTCAAAACTAAATCCAAAATAGTAAACATGCTGTGTTTAAGTATCATATCTTGATTAAGAAAAACTGTGATGTAAAAACACTTACCATTAATCCCACTTATTTGAGCGTGCTCTAATATAATGTATAACAAATTGACAATTTAATTTCATGTTTTAGAACCATATTCCTACCAATATAGTTTTATAAAAAAATTGTTATCATTTTTTACAAATATGTTAGTTAATTATAAATTAATTTCATTATCTAATTTTGTTAGTTTAGTTTTATTTTTTAGTACTATTATTTTAATAGAGATATTGGTTTTTCTTTATAAAATTATGTTTCATAATTTATATATAGTTATATGTAGTAAAATTTATATTTTATAATGATTTATAGATTTAAAATTTTCATTGTGTATGTATCTTAGTTAAGATTCATGATTATGAAGTAGACAATGAGCCTGTTTTAGTAATTTTTAATGAAAAAAGGGTGGTACATTAATAATATATTAAATATTCATAATAAAATTATAGACCCATAAAAAATATTATTTTCACATTAAATTCTAATTACCACATATGTTATGTTTCTGTACTCATTCATGATTGGTATTTATAAAATTTTTCTTGTAGGTTGTTATACTTACCCACTCTAGTACAATCTATAATATATGGGTGAGTATGGTTATGAAATTGATTATTTGGGAATAATATCATTATTAAATATTAATAAATATAGTATTTATATGTTATTAATTTGGTGATTAATATTTTATGTGATATTTATAATGAATAAAACACTGTGAAATATGAAATATGTAACTTTTATTGAGGCATTAGTTTGAATGTATGCACGAGTGATGTGTTAATTTTCCAAACAATGAGAGGAAAGCTGTCACTGGTTTATAATTTCAAAAATCCAAATATAGTTATAAATATCACATTAATCGACTAAATAAATTTTTTTATCATCTATGAATGGAGGTAATGAAGGATCAAATATGTAGTTAATGGAGGTGGTATTACAAAAGTATGCATTTAATTTTTTTTGTCTTTCTATGTACAATGGAAGATGAAGTTAATTAAAATTACATCATCATAATGAAATTTAAATATGTTAATAATAAATACATAATTATTATATAATTAATAAAATATATCTTATTTATGTGGATGAAAAAGTAAATAATTGAAATGGAAAAGTAGTAAATGTGAATTTCTAATATACACAGTTACAAATTGTTTCCAAAAAATATTATTCTTTAAAATGGTGGTATTTTGAGTTATAAAGAACCAATATGATGTGTATTATAACTTTTGGTAGTTAATTGTGTTGATTTTTGTCAAAATGTGTGTATTCGGGTGTGAGAATAAGTAGTGAGGTGAATCTATCTTTTATAAGTAGAGGGAGTGGTGTTTTTATAATAATAGAAAATAAATGTCACTACTCAATGGGAAAAAATATCAAAAATAGTAAAATATAATATAGGGAAGAGTAATGGTCAATAAACCCCACATAAATTCATTTAATAAATTTTTTGACACGGTTTTAGATTCTTACCCTTGGTTAATCCCTTTCAAACATATGTTACCATTACCACCACAAGTAATTTTTACCTAAGTAATTTTCTTTTTATAAAAAAATGGGCCTTATTAAATAATTTTTATGTAATGATTAAAAATATGAAATAAAAAATTTCAAATAATAGTTCATTTTGGAAGAAATATTTATTTTAATAATATCGCATTCAATGCATAAAAAAACGTTTTTTAGAAATTTTTTTTATTAATAAACAACATATGTAAGATAAAATTATCAAAGTTATTGATTTATATGAAATAAATTGGATTATTGTTATCTATGTTAAATTTATGGTTCTTTGAAAAAAATGAAAAAATGTAAATTCATTTATTTGAATGTTTAGTTAAAATAAATTTATGAATAATATTTTTTGTATTAAAATAAATGATTATAACATTTTAAAAATGTTTAACATTAGTTCTAAAAACTTAGAAAAATATTTTTAAATGTTAATTTTATTTCAAAAATTCAATATTGGTAATAATGTTTTTAAACAATACTACTCATATATATATAATTTTAAATCAAGGACATTACTGTATTAATAAAAATAGTTTTCACTATTGAAGTAAAAATGAATTATTTTAGAAAAAAATATCATCTTAACATAAAAAATTTAATAAAAATCCAAAAAAATATTTTGTATAAATTGGAATTAAAAAATCATATAATTTAACATTTAATTAAAATGAAAAAATATTATGAAAATTGTATTGATAGGAAAATAAGTTTTTATAATATGAACTGTTCTCATTATAATTTCCTTCAAACTATAAATTAAATTAGTGTTAATATGTTAATCATACCAAAAATATGATTTTAATTTATAAGTTATTTATTTTCTTAAAATCAAGAGATTAAAATTCCGATTTTTGAAAAAAAAATCATTTATATCATAAAATAATATTATTTATTGTTTAGCTAATCTAATTTAAGTTGATAAATACATTTGAATTAAATGTTACCATTAATTTTTAATTTATATTTATATATATTGTAATGTGGTAACTTCAATTTATACCATATAGCTAAACATCTACTTTTAACAAATTATATAATGTTTCATGGTTCATTTCAGTCTGGTGTTGAATATGAAGAATAATATCAAACACATTTGGTTTCAATGAAAAATTATTGTTTTTATGTCCTAACATGTTACATTATACCCATAAAATAAATTTTATACTCTCATATTTAATTATCTTTTACTAATTAATCTATTTTAGTGTATCAAAAAAATAAAAAACTAAAGATATAAATTAAAATGATGTTTGTACCATAATGTATTTAGTACCAAAGTAAAATAAATATTTTCCTTTCATCATGTTAACTAGTTTCATCATATGCGGTTGGAATGATTTCTACATTATTTTTTATATATTAAAAATTGAGTATTCTTTATTTCATAATATTTTCACCCATACTTATATTACACTCCATTATTCTATTTTAACTATGTATGGAAGTTAAAAAAAGTTCAATTATTTGATCATAATTCCTAAATTCTGGTTAGGAAAAATGACATTATTTATCACATAATATTCAACCCCATTTGGCTACATAGTTGGAAAATCAATACTTATTCCATTCCATACATTTTTATCTTGTTTACCCCATTATCCAAAAATTTCATTGAAAGGGATTAATAATTAAAGGCGAAAAAATTGTACTATGTTAATGCTATGAGATTATAATAAGGAATTAATAAATTAAATATATTCCTTATCAATTGAATTTATAGGATTCAATATATGTTATCCATGTCACATTTCTAATAATGTTTTATACCATTTAATTATATTCAAATACATTTTAATGTTTTTTAATGATAATTTGGATTATGAAAAGAATATCCCCTGATAGTCCCTAATTCGGTATGCACTATTTGGTCTAATCATTGAGAAATGACTGAATATCATGTTTATACTCAGGAATATTTTTCAGGATAATTATCCCTCGGTTAATCTATTCCACACCAACATCCATAGGACAATAATCAAAAATAAAATAAATTTTATAAGACTAAAAAATATATAATTTTATAATATCATATATTTTTTCCAATCCATATTCACACCTCTGGTTTCTTTTTTGACACTCTCATATCCAAATCCCAAAAATAATATTCCATAATTCCTTAACATAAAATTTTCTACCATCCCAAAGGGTTATATATATAGTTAAATTTCAATAAAACATAACTTATCAAACCTTTATTATATTAAATAATATTTAATTATATTATAATGATAAAAATTTAACCTAAAAAAGTTCTAAAGCCTTCCCTAATACCAATTTGTACCGCCCAAGATATAACTTCCCCCTATAGTAACCTAATCTATAAGAAACATTTCATTACATACATTATCATATACTTTTATTTTTATTCTTTTAGATAATTAGAAATCATAATTTACTAATATATCTCATGTGTTTATCATCAAATGTGTATTTCTTCCAATACATTAGGAACTATTTAATTAATATTTTTTCTTCACCATCTCCCATAAATTATTCACACAGGTTATTCTTCTAGATATATCATGTGTACTACTTTTTTCATAACATGGGGAAATATAATTATAATAAGGGTGAACTCAAATGGTTAGTAAGGGAAATAATATACAAGAAGTTAACATAGAATTAAAAATTCATGTATCATATAGGAGGATAAAAATGATACTCAAAATATTTCTTCTAAGGAATCATATTATATTTTAATAAAAAAATTATTGATAAAACAATATTAATAGTCACATTGATGAAAATAATAGTTTTTATAATGATATGATGTAATTTTTTTAGAAATTTCAGGGCTTTAATACAATATACTACATATCATATATAAATTTTGGAAAGACATTTTTTTTCATGAAAACAAATAGTATATCTGAATAAATTCAAAGGAATTCCGAAATTACTCGTAGTAGATTTTCTAATGAGACCTACCAATGCATCAATGTGCTATTATAGGAAAAATAACCTTTATAATTTAATATAATGATTTGATCATATAAATGAATTTATAACCTATATAATATATATGGATCATTTCACAATAATAAATAAAACATCTTTTTTGAAATAACATGTATAAATAATTTAAATATTTCCCAAATAACAAAGATAATATATTTTTATATAACCATCCTTCAAAATAACACCATATCGAGTAAATTGTATAATTTTAAGTCAATTTTTTTTTCAAAATTCATAGAATTATGTCTCTCAAGGTGAATTACCTTAAAAAAAATTAATTTAAAATAGGGTATTCACATATATGGTTCATTGGGTGAAATATAATGCTAATACACAATAGATGATTAGGCATTACAAAAAAGTAATATATTTTAGTTATTTTTATCTCAAAAAATACAATATTTTTTAAAGGATATAGATTTTAATTAATTAAATAATATCATATGGTTGATGAAAAAATCTTATATGAATGAATTTCAAGATGAATAATTACCACTCAATGAAGGGGATGAGTTTGTAAAAACTCATGACATCTTTAATATATATTGATTTGAAATGCCATAAAAGATAGATTATGAGATGGATTTTTTAATCCCATTAATTTCACTAAAATTCTTATAAAAATACATTAATTGGCAGTATGTAAACCCTATAATGAAAATACTAGGGATTAAGAATCATATCCCTATGATATAAAATTGAGAAAAAAAACCTTAATAATTATCATATTTATTGAATTCATATTACATCAGAAATGATTTCATGAGAAAGAACTATAAAAAAAAAATTAAGTATGTATATAATTTTATACAAACATTGGGTCATATAAACCAATATATAAATTTTGGGGTTCCATAATAATCATTATAACTCAATAAATAGAAATTGTGTTATGTAAAACCCTTACGACTTAGGTAACATTTCAATAAAAACCCAATGAATGATATGAATCTTGGTATTAAAAATAAAATACCATTTTTAATGTATAATTAACAAAATTATATATCATATATAAATATTTAATACCATATATTTAAAATTAGAAGCATAATAGAAAAGAAGTCTCAAATAAAGGAATTTTATACGAAAAAATCCATACGGATAACATAATTCATGAGTAATAATTCTAAAAAAATGATTTCATGAGTTGGAATTATAAATGAATATAAAATAATGTTTAATTAAAATATTAAACAAGAAAATGATAAAATAAATAAAAATATAGAAAGGGGTTCATAAAATATCATTATAGCTCAATGAATGTAAATTGTGTTATGAAAAACACTCACACCATAGTTATCATTCAAATTCAAAACCATGAAATTTAGAACATGAGTGTAACTTTTAATTGATTTATATTTCATTATATATTTATGAAAAAATAAATCCATGACCAATTTATACACCAAAAAAAAGAAACATGTGATGAATGCACATCATATCTCAATGAATAAAAATAGGGTTACAAAAACTCTTAACGTTAAACATCCTTAGTCAAACATTATCAAACATCATGTTTAAGTAAAATAAATAAACTAAAAACCTATTTAAGAAACATATTTATAAATAATTAATTTTTTAAAAATAATTTATAATTATTTATTAAAAATATATTTGTTATTTATATTTTATTTTCAATATTATATGTTATTAATTTCGTTTGTTTTTATTGTATTAGACTCATAATGGATTTGTATATTCTAGTATAAGGATTAAAATATAATCATTATGAGATACTTAAAGGCACAATAATAGATGTTAGATACTGATTTGTACGGTTATATTTTTTAATTAATTTGTATTTCAGTCATGATTTGTGATGACGAAGTCAGAAATCAGCTTCATTAAGAAATTGTTTTCAAACAAAACAATGGTATAATAAAAAAGTACATAAAAATTAATATAAAATTTAAATAAATATAATGAGAATTTATTTTTTGTTAATTTATTATAACTAAATTAGTTAATCATTCATTTTCATCTAGGATGGAAAATGTTATCATTTATCATGTTAATGGTTTAAACAACCAAAACCAGAACAAGCTATTTTATATAAGAGAGTATAGTAAAGATATTGACAGATTTTGAATTACATAATTATTATCAAAAAATAATGGTCTTATATATGTTTGTATTAATATTTTTACTAATATATTATAATATAAAATGATAATAAATGACATGGATTATGAAATATGTCACTTTTAGGGAGGCGGAAGTCAGCATGTACATATGGGAAAGACAATTGTTTTCTATAGAACATGTAAATTAAAGGCAATTATTTATTATTTATTTAACTTATTAAGGTTATAAATATCATATTGGTACATTATAATTCCATTTTTAACCATACATGTAAGGTGGTGATGAAAAATCCAACACATCCTTCATGGAGTGGGTAGTCCACACATACACATGGAGATGTTTTTATTTTTATAAGTAAAGGGAATGGTTTTTTAATGCTTATTACATAATCAGAATGAAATTTATTTATATGAACAATAATTAGTTAATTATAATATAGTGGATAAAATAAATCTTAATGAGGTGGTGGATGAAATAATAGTATTGAAATGGAAATGGGGTAACTATGAATTTTTACCTACCCCCTTGGAAAAATCCTTTTGCAAAAAGAATTAATCCTTTGAAGGGTAATCATATGGGAATAAAATAACAAAGAGGATTATTATGGAAATTTTTTAGGTGGATCGAAATTTTTATTTGGTCAAACTATGTCGCTTAAGGTGTGAGGATAAGTGGGTTGGGTATGGCTCCTTTTATAAGTTGAGGGATTATCATTTTTGTGATAAAATAAAAGAAAAATCACTATTCAATGATAAAGAATATCTAATAATGAAAAATAATTCCTATATGATAAGTTAATATATATAATATTCTCATAATATCATGTTAATATATTTTTAAAAATAATTAGTTTTATTACCCTTCATTAAACCCATTTTAATATAATTTAAATTTACAGAGGTAACTAATTTTTTCCAAACTAATTTACTTTTAATATATAAAATAAAATTTTAAACATTACCTAATTTGAACATAATGATTCCAAAAATGATTTAAATATTTTTTTGAAGTAACTATATGTGAGAAATATTAATTTTAATAGTATCACATTGATTGTGAAAATAACTATTTTTAGAAAAAATATATATTTTTATTCTTGATATTTATGATTATGTTAAAACAAATATTTTTTTGATTTATATGAAATTTATTAGTATATAATTTTATAAATATTTTTTTTGACTTTACAATATTGGAAAAACTAAATTAACCACTAGTAAATATTAATTAAATGAAAAATATGATTAAATAATATTAAAATATAATATTACCTATGTTTCAAAGTGTTAAAATGAGTTTAATAAATGAAAAAAACTTTTATAAAATAATTAATTATATTTAAGAAATTCACTATTAGTAATTACATTTTTTAAATGTTCTTATTCATTCCTAGATCATGAGAGTGTAGAAAATGATATGGTATAATAATAAATATATATTTCACTATTCTTCTAAAGATTATTTATTTCAAAAAAGTACAAAAAATTTATGTTAATAAAATATTGTTATATTGATAAAAATATTAAGTCAATTTTTTCAATTTCAAATTCTAAAATTTCAAAATTTAACTATAAAATGAAAATATTATTATAATGAAGTCTTTTTTCATAAGAAGTTTATTTAAAAAATAATTACTATTCTCATTATTATTTCCTATGAATTACTAATTAAATTATTGTTAATGTATTATTCATATATTATATATTAATTTTCCAAGAGATATTTGGTTTTGTAAAACAATGGACATAAAAATTGGATTTTATAAAAAAAAATCTTATTGGCTATTTGGTTACATAAATTGAATTTTATTAGTGAATTAGTAATAAATTATACCATTATTTTTCTTTCTATGTATATTTCATAATTTACTTACCTTTATTTATACCCACCAATTAAATTAAAACTTCATAATTTTTTTAAAATGGTGTATGATTCTTTTTGGTTCAGTGTTTCAAATATAACAAGCTATGAAACACATTTGGTATTATAAGAAAATATATTTGAAACATATTGTTATAACACATATAGAGTGTTTCATTGGTGAAAAAATATGTTATATAAATTAATTAGAGTTTTCTTATTTAATAATTTATACTCAATATAGAATATTTTCTATGTGATATTTGATATAATCATAGAACTAGTATCAGTACAATTGAAAACTAAACCACAGATTCTAGGATAATAGAAGGAGAATCATAAGAAAATATATTAATATATTCCCTAAAATTTTTCAAATCATTACTATTGAGTTACTCTATAAATATTTGATCTAAATGATTATTATTATTGGCTATCCAGACCTATATACATGAATTACATTCCACATGGTGTTAATTATAATAATTTAATATATATTTGGTCAAGAGATTATTTTTGATTTGAAATGATATTACCTTATCATATAATTTTATTTTATATCTATACTAATATATCCAATCAATGATCAATATCAAATAAAATTTTAAAATGAGATAATAACTATATTTTTAGGATATATAATCTGATGAACTAGAATTTGTGAAACAATTTATACATTGGATGAGAACATCAGCCTGTGGATTGTTTTCAACTATAACTCAATATCCAGTATTTTAGGTTTTGAGTCAATATAAATTGTAATATTGAAATACATAAAAAAATATAATCAATTATAATGAAATATTATAATTAGATATTTTGAGTATATAACATGTGTACAATTAATCACATGATTATTATGATCTATATCAAAAGTAGTGATCACATAAAACCTTCATTGTTCCCTTTGATTTTCAAGTTGTTTGTCATTGATTGTCCTCATTATCCATTGGATTTTATCATTGATATTAATTATAGAAAATCTTATCACATTTTAATCATTGATGTATTGGTGTTCCATTCGATGGGGCCTTCATATACTCCATTATAACAAATGGAAAGTTGTTTTTTTAAACAAAATGATGTAGATGTCATACTCATCTACAAATGAACCATTTTTCATTTTAATAAAATGTCTTGGGTACTAACCTCCTCATTTTTATATAAATTAAGTTAAATAGTATTTACTATATGTGGTTTATTATTTTTACTTATGTGAAAATACATATTCATATTCTTATTCAATAATAAGTTTTAATATTGAGAGTATTTATTTTCTATTTCAACCTTGATTGTAAATAAAACAATTCCCTTGTATCAAACATATTATTTTATAGATAATTTTTTATAGACATCATTATAAACCACTATTGAAATGATTATTTTTTTGTGGCTAATAAACCAATTGATATGACCTTATATTTTGTTATTTAATGTAATTGATGATCCATTTTGATACATGCATTTTATGAAAAATATTGGGTGAATAATATTTCACAAAACATATAACATTCATAGAAATAAATTTCATCACTTTTCCTTTATATTTTTTCATGGTCCACAATTAAAATTATTCACCTACCAACCAATCAACCACCAAAATCTCATTTACATGTTCAATGAATTGATCAATAGAAAATACTTATTATATCATGTTGATCCATTACATATGAATTCTTATATCAGTGTATACACCAATGGATGATTATCCCTGAAAATGAATGGATTTAAAGGAATATTCTTTGTATTTGGCATGTTTTCTTAGTATTACTAAAAATATGTTTCTCATGTAATACATGGGTTCCCCAATTTCACTATATAGAGTGCGTATCTATCATTTGGATGGGATGGAGGGAAAATCTTTATTGAAATTATCAATTAGAGAAACATTTTTATTTCATATAGGGGTTGTATTACCCTTTTCAACATAATTATTTTAGCCCTTCCCATGCATATCTTATCTAGATAAAGATATCTAAAAACATTGATACAAAGGCTTAAAAATCATGATAAAATTTTTATGGGAAGCTCATGATGATGGTAATTACCATTGGACCACATGGAAGAGGATGAATAAGGAGACGGAGGCAGGGGTATCCACCCAAGCAACATCGAGGGTACAATATACTGCATGAAGGCTAAGTTATCATGGGATGTTATGGAAGGGAAATCCATTTCAAAAACTTTCATTGATGGGATATATGGTTTGTTTATGGTCATGCCCAAAAATTAGGCCTCAATAGTATTGATAAATCATCATGCCCATGTTCAGGAGCATAGCCACCATTTGTGATGTATTATTGGTAATGATAGTATTAATTTTTGGAATTAGCACTTTTTAGGGAAAACATTAGGTTTTCTAGGTTTCCCAATTGCAAATATTTCTTTCCCATAAGATAGAGAACACATAACATTCATCCATTATGTTTTGACTCCATATCCATTTCAAATTTCTAAAATAATCATGATGAATAATGAATGTGAAAAGCTTCTGGTTATGATATACTTTTAGAGTACCTTCTCATCAAAGTTATAAAACTCTGTGATATATGATTCCTCTATCTGGGATGGGTGGTGGGTAATCATTGGTGCTATGTTATAACTACATTATACTATTTTATAGTATCGTGTATCAGAACACATGCCATATTGATGTAAATTGTGGTACAATGCAATTATATGACTCTTTCTTCAATGTGTTCATGTTGTAGGAACTCCAAATAAAAAACAAATCTTCCTCATTTCTTTCAATATGAGTGGGATGGATCAGTGTGAAAAACTCTTGGGGCTTTCTTCAGCTTTTACCTATGTAATTGGAATATTTGTGTTTTTATTTAAATGTGGTTTCATTTCATTTGGAATAAAAATCATGAAGATGAAGAAAGATATAGTGTTTTCACTACTAGATGTTAGGCTGTCTAGACTTCTATGAATAATGCGTGACAACAGGAAAACTACACTTTGTAAATGGATCTGGTGGTAAAAATACAGAGTGGTGTGGTCAAGCATTTGATTCTCCTAAAATTGAGGGATAAGTCTCTTTCCTTGAGATCTATTTTGGTTTCAATATCTTCCATAAAGTTAGATCTAGGGATAGATGTGAAGGAGGTTAGATAAAATGGAGGCCACCCAGATATAGCCTAAAAGTCAAAACTGATGGTTCTTGCCCTATCCTCATAGAAGGAGGTAGTGTGGTGCATGATAAATGAGGTTTTATGCTTTTTGTGTTCTATACCGCCTTATAAAATTGCGACTCACTTATGTTAGAGGAATGTGTGCTTCTTAGTGTAATTCATCTCCACATGGATATGGACCGGTGTCTGGAGTCGGTGGAAACAAAAAAGGGCTCCAAGAACATGCTTCGGTTCCTTGTAGTATCATTTATCATATACAAAACACCAATATCATCATGAATGATCAGAGGAAGGTTCTCCACTCCTCTACTCCACTTTTTTTTAGTTATTTTCAACTAAAACTTTTAATGGTACGTGTGAACCAAAACGACTCTAACCAAATAAAACCATTAAAAAGTTAAAGACAACCAAATCAATACTATTTGAAGCTTCCCCTCCCCATCACCTACATAAATAAAAAAATCCTGCACCTTTTCATGGACGCTCATATAGTTGTCCGGTGCAAGGTTTCATGGGCCTAATACTGATGGCAAGTGTCATACCCTATCGTTTGTCCAAATCTAGAAGGATATGTGATGTTAGATTCTTCTTACTCTGAAACCACATATTAGGAAGATCCTCTTAGTATGACTGATGACTTTTCCAATCAAAAAACGTAACAGAAAATCCATAAGAACTAAAAAACTATGACAAATTCAGTCAAAGTAAGCATAAAACATTCACTTAGAACACTTTCTGACTCGACTTCTCATGAAAAGTTTGTTACTCAAGTCCAATAGTGCTATATTCTTGGCATTTACCCTCTAATAGAGGAGAGAAGAATTATAAATATTCGGGCAAATGACGCATAACGGGAGATTGACCTCATTTCCATGACTAGATTGATGAGTGGAAGAACCGCCACCCAAGATGAGTGTAGCATTGGGAGTTTCAATAAATGGAATATTTTCACTATGTTTAGTAGGAAAATATAGACTACCTACTTCATATACAACATTTCCAGCTGGGGAGGGGAAGTCCTTCTGCATTTTTGACATCCTTCCTTGGTAGAGGGTGAATCCATCTTCATCAACCACAACTTGTTTAACCTTATTCAACAGAGATCTACGACAATCCCTAATAGTTGGAACCAATGCAGCAGATACCAACGAGGGGAATACCCGGTCAATACTTGTACATGAAACATGATCTTCCCTAGTAGGACAATGATAAGTCATGGAAATACAGACCCAAAATCCCCTTTTTCATACCGAATCTCAGTATGAGTAGCCTTTAGTAGGTGGCTTGGGGAGATAGAGATCACTAGAACTGGGCCATGAAAATAAAATGGATTCTTCATCTATACTGAGGGTGATTTCTGAGCAGGCTCCTCGTTCACAGAGGGGGTCTGATTAGAATAGGGAACCAACATCTACACAAAGGGTGGAGGCTGTGTAGGCTCCTTTTTCATAGAGGGGGGATCACCGAACCAAGTATCTAGGGGGAAATCTTAGACGATGGACTCTACACCTACGACATCTGGATCTCAAATTACCTTGACAGATGTAGAACAAACAGAATCCAAAATCCTCATCAAAGCTAATTAATTTCCATAACCCATCCCCACCACCCATAGAGAGACAAATATGGTGAGTAAGAACACTTGACATATCCATTTCGATGCAAACTCACACATAACAAGGGTGAAACACTCGAGAGGTAGAATCATCAGCATGAAAAAATAGCCAACATGATCTCCAATATCATTTTAGAGATTGGGGTTATTTAAAGGTAGAGGTAGATTGGGAAGGTAGATCCACAGGGCCGAGCAATGGAAATCGAATCCCCTATGGAAATCAACCGTCCACCTGAATAGAAGAAATGGCCAGTTATCACTCTTCCATGACTAGCACGACCAAGCCTGGACAAAATCCTGAAAATACTGGAGATTAGTAATAAAATGGAAGGGGTAAAGAACCCCAATAGCAACCACTTTTAGTAACCCACAAGAGGAATTCACATAACATGCCAAGATAAACATCGGGGCCCGATTCAGACTGATCATTGCAACCGAGGTACCCGAATGCACCACCGAAGCATCATGAACTGCTGATGGTAACAAAGAGAACATATGAGACCCATTGAGTGATTCCAAATCCTTCTATGAGATCCTGATAGATGACACCTCCTAAAGAAGCAAGAATAGGAGGGAAGGAGGATAAGAGAGCCTAAATATCTCTAAGAGATAGGAAAATGGAGGCAACGTCGGTCCCATGAGCCTGACCTCCGAAGAAGGACACAAGGCCATCATATGAGGGAAGGTTATCCACATTTGGATCCAAAGTGACAATGTTTTCAACTTTCTTTCTTCAAGGTTTTATGAGGAGAGGATTATCTCATCCCATTTTCTAGTTTGGGATCCCTTCATTTAAAATTTCTGAACATTGTTAGAGAGGAGTCCCTTGGTTGTCATTTTTTTAATCCTCCCTGATTATGTATGTACCACTAGTGTATATCTTAATTATAATGATAATATTGATGTTTTATTACATTAATATTTAACACCTCCACCCATCACATTAAATTTTTCATTAACTTCCACTTATTTCATCAAATTTACTATAATTAATTCTGTTATCATGAGTAAAAATAAATAATTTCATCAGAAAATAAATTACATAAAATCAATGGATATTAAAAATTGAAACTATTATTTCAATCGTTTTGAAATCCTTCATTTCAAACAATATTTATTTTTGTTCTACTATTTTTACATTATTTCGAGTTTATTTTTTACATCATAGCATAATACCTAATTTTCCATGAATAAACATATCTCATCAAAAAATATACATTCTAAGAACCCAACAGTTTTGTGACTATAGAGATTGGATAAATTATAATTTTTTATACATTATTACTTTTCCTCTCTAATAAAATAATTCAAAAATGAATTCCTATGAGATATTTTCATTCATATAGTATCTATGGGAAATATGATACATAAGAATAATTGTGATAAAAAACATTAATAAAAATTCAAATTAATGATTTGTAAATTTATAAATCATTTTTGTGTGAGAAATCAAGGAAATTGGGGAAATAAATAATTTAAATGTATATATGTTCCCTCAGGTGATCTGGTATGATCAGAATGCTATTTTTCATAGAAATTACTCACTCTATCTAAATGCAGGTCATATGAGGATCCTCGTTTCAATACGGGAAGCCGCTTTTATGCAAAATGGAATTTTCTAAAACACTATGCATGACTTTGAAATCATTCAACATCTTCAGATTAATAGAAATTATTGTCAACCTCATAGAAATTTGGAAGTTTTCTAGAGATATCCTCTTCTAGGATAGACTAAAGTTAATATTTACGGTACCTCCAAAGGTAATCCAGGCCCAGTGGGTTGCGGTGCTATCTTTAAGAATCACCATTGTTAGATCCTTGCATTATTCATTGGTAGTTATCGCATAGCCACCTCTCTCGATGCTGAGATGATGAGTTTAATACATTCTATTGTGTTATCCAATCTTCTTGATTGTAATTATCTTTAGATTGAAATGGATTTGATTACAATTGTGCAGGAAATTTGGAATGGCATAATAAATCCTTCATGGCCGATTACTACATGTTGGATGGACTACATTAATTCTCTTATCTATCTCAACTATATCATCACACATGTTTATCGAGAAGAAAACATAGTGGCCGATGGCTTGGAAAACATGGGTTTAAATCAAGACATTACATAGTTCAAAGACCTCCCCATATTTTACTTCCTTTTCATGAAAGAGATTGTAATATGATCCTGTATTTCACACAGTTGTAAACTCTTTATTTTATAATAATCGTGACTTGGTCATTTTGGGAAAAGGCATCATCTTAATCACATATTAAATCATTTAAAATGGTTGAAAAAATAATTTAAAACCATACATCCCAATTTTCAAACCATGAAAAGGAAAAAAATGGTAGAGCATATGATATACTCCGAATAGCCCAAGGTCATTATATTATTATTCATTTTTGATAATCCCCCTTTTAAGGGTTAAAGGGGAACCCTTACATGGCCTATAGGGTTTCATGAAATTAAATGACCCGAAGGTCTAAATGAAATCACGTAGACAATAATAACTTGAATATGCTCCATCCCATCATCTACAACATGATGTCATATCTCCAAAATCAGATGGATGTTCAGTTAGGATTCATGTTCGTGCATATGCTAGTCTATATGATACTTTTCATACTCTACCATTCATCAGAATCCTGTAACTCTTCCCTGGTCAATGCCCCATGCTCTAAATCCTAATCAATAACATGCTCCTTGTAGTGTCTACCTAATCCATTTAGGAAAAATTTCATGTGGCCCAAAGTCCATGAGGTGGCCCAAAATCCTTACTGTCCTAATGGACTTGGGTGGCATGAAGTCCTTGAAGGAATGGAGGACAAAACCGATGGCCCAAAAGCCCAAATATATTAATAGTTCCTAGTGCTATAGTACCGAACATTACCAACTATAATTTCAGTTAAAGTAATGCTAAATTAACCCTGAAATATGTCTCCTGACAGATTTGATCTTGGTTCACTTGAATAAGATTACTAGGTCCTCACCAACTGGGATAAGGCTCTTATGAGATGGTGCATATGATATGTTGACTAAAATATACAAAATATTAATTATTAAATGAATTATATATTAATGTATTTAAATACTCTTAATCAAACCTACATTGGTAAATGAATTATAAAATTTCATTTTGAATTGAAATAATGAGAAATAAGAAATGTTGTCATAATAATGCATTTCTATATTTAAAATTTTAAATGTAATTGTTTTTACACAATTCAAATTAGTTATGGATGAGAATATAAAAATATAAAAAAATTCCTTTATATCAATTTTTTTATTAAGTTACAATCAATCAAATGATAATTTTTTATTTGGAATGAATGATACTAATAAATAAATATAAAATATAACATGATATAGATAATTGTTAGAATATTAAAATCTTGAGATAATGTACTAAAGGATATGTGTGTGGCTATAATGAATGGAATATTTTTCCATGAAAACCCATATATTGGATTCTCATTTGGTAATATGTTTTATAACTACTTCTATAATAAATATAAGAATATTATGAAAACTTTTGATACCTTATTTATATATATTTTAATTTCTAGTGTTCATTTGTAATTTACTACAACCCATTAATCAATCATTCATGATAAAATTATACACTAATGTTTATTTTTCTCTTTCTTCCATTATTCATTTGGGAAAGTTATTTTCGTATATAACTTTAGATCAAGAATGAATCAGCTACTTAATCATCATGGAGTGAATATACGTGTTTCATGATATATGTTTTGAGTTCCATGACTGTTTTATTGATTTTATTGTGAAATTACATTAATTATAGTTAAAAATGTCATTTTTTGTGAATTTTGATTCAACAAGCATACTAAATTTGGTTAAGGAATATAATTATATATATCCCCCTGTGATATTAATACTAAAATAGAATATTATTAATTATTATAATATTTTATGAGTGTTTATTAGTTATCATATAATTATGAAGAAAATTTCCTAACATTATTCTTGTAGGTGGTAAGACAAACATAAACAAGAATGGGAAACAAATAATTAATGAGAAAGAATATGTATTTTAATTATTGTAATATAGATTGTAACAATGAATAATTAATTTATTATCACATCATTAGAGATGATTTTGATACTCAGTATTTTTGGATATGATAAGGAAAATCAATGAGATTAATATTCACTCATTATTTATTTTTGAAAAGTGTAGTCATTCTTGTAACAACATCCGTTAAAATGAAGTATTTAGGCCTCCTTCTTTGGGAAAAATAGCCATTTAGAAAGTGGAGTTAAGAATTATGAATTATGGTTTATATTCTTGTGAATAATGA
The DNA here is from genome assembly GCA_963277665.1 of Viscum album. Taxonomy (NCBI): domain Eukaryota; kingdom Viridiplantae; phylum Streptophyta; class Magnoliopsida; order Santalales; family Viscaceae; genus Viscum; species Viscum album. The sequence goes on from OY728158.1 coordinate 236,155,024, forward strand.
TAGATTTAATTTTATTATTGTCAGTATAGGAGTTAACAATTTATAAGTGAAAATTTGGTTCATTTCTATGGAAACATGAGTTTTGTGAATGGTAAAGATGGAATCACATGGGACCTAGAATTTTTGAGTGAGGAAATATTTATTAGAATAGTATGATTGAATCTAAAAGATGACATAGATATTTTTGTAATTATATTACATCGATATAATTACTGAATATTTAATCCATTTAATTTTACCCTTTTTACCTTACAATACAATATTTAACTATTTAAAATTATAATTAATTTTTTTCACTAATAATACAATATGAGACCACATTACTAAAATTAATTTGGTAATTATAAATTTGGGCTAAATTTTACCAAAAATGACCCCTATATGTTGGGAAATTATCATTAAATGAAATCATATAGTGAATATAAAATTTTATATTATAGAAAAAAATCCTTTTTTAATATCATGTTTTATTATAATTTTATTTTATCAATAACTAACAGTTAATTAAGTGTTAAAATAATTGTTTTTTAAATAAATATTAAATTTTATAACAATCATAATTTTTCAAAATTATAATTAGTTTTATAAAAATCATAATGCGTAAAAATTAATTTTTGTTAAAATATATCATTAAATATTAAATGATTTCATTATTATTTCTTCAAAATATATAATCATTGTTTGAATGTTAATATATTTACATGTATAAAAATATACATAAATAAATATATAAAGAAAATATTTCCATAAATACAATATTTAAAAATTAACAATTTAATTCATTTGTGTGAAAATTTAAAACACTAAAAAACATTTTTTTTCATAATATGGTAGTAATTATTTTTTATCTGATACACGATGTTCATTAAATTATATCCATATATAGATTTTAAAATTATTATTTAATTTTTTAAATTTATATAGTGAAAAATAATATTTATATCCAATTGGAATATATATATATACAATGTATAAAAATATAGATTTTAATAAAAATTAAAATATTTTCACTAATTTATTATCATTTTATTCTGTGAATGAAATAATATATATATATATATATCTATATATATATTAAATATATAATTTGTAATATTTTACTACCTTTAACTTATTTCAATTTTGAAACTTGTATACATGTAAATCTAAGGACCATATATCAAACTACTATATGAAAATGACAATATTTCCAACAACCAAATAACCAATATGCATATTACAATATTAAAAAAATATATACTCACTTAATTGTATAAAATCATTCACAATTTTCAAAAATTATTTTCCAAATATGTTCATCGTATTTCAAATCATTTAATATCTTTATATATATTTCATCGACAGTAACATCATCATGGAAGATTATTATAAAGAACATTTCAATCATGTAGTATTTTTATTTACTTTTTCTATTATTACATTAAATGTTTTCATAATTTTGAATAATTAGTCACCATGTAATATATTTTATTTTTTATTATAATATTTTATATTGATAATATTAATAATTCTCAATTTATTATTAGTGTTATATTTACTACAAGTAATCTAACACACTTAATTTACAAATAGGGAAGTAGAAACAAAATTCATGGGGGTCAGAGGAAGTGTTATGTTTGATATAGTGTAGACTAAAAATGATAGTAATGATGAATTCTATCTAGTTCATACTGGAGTAGTTTCTATCGGTGACACTATTTGTTTTAAGAAATTATGTTTTAGGAGTGGTTTATTATTAGGAAATAATCTCAAGTTAGAGGGGTGATGACTTTTATAGTTGATATAATACTAATGTCATGTGTTTGGGTTTCAATCGATTAAAGCTATTTGATAATATGGTTAGTACATATTTAATGATATTAGAAGGGAATCAAAATTTTGGTTAACTACATTAAAAGGGATTTATTTTGGAAAATAGTTTTCTATACACATATTATTTTTCTATTTTTAATGGTTATGATTCATTAATTAGGACTATTTTTCTATTAAATTTATAATGGTACCAAGTTGAATATATATTATTCTGGTATATAAAAGTAGGTATTTTCATCTCAATAGGTGGATATTGGGTTATATGTATTTGTTATATTAGAGTTTATTTATTATTTTTTTAACTCCATTGTTTAGTGATATAGCATTTTCTGATTGGAAAACTTACATACATGTTGTTTTCTTTTATTTATACTTGATTTATATATAATTTCTCACATTTGAGAGATATTTTTTGTGAATATAAATAGATATTTTTAAATTCAATTTTCCATAGGCTGGATACAGCTCTATTTAATGAATTGATTTCAAGTACTTGCGAGATTTGATGGGGACCTAAATGGAATTACCTCAGTAATGACTATAGTATATTGTATGAGTGGTATATTTTTTTACATAATTAGGGTTCAATTTTATCATGTTATAAGTTATAATTAGTTTTAATTGATTTAGGAATGTGTGTATCCCCATGATATAAAATAAGAACACATTTAGTATATTTTATTAATATAACTCTTTAATGTCAAACATGATGATTTCATAGTTTACTATCGTTGTTTCCTAAATATATTCATTATTGTTGAATGAAAAGAAAAATGGTTGGTTTATTATTTTATATTAAATTTTTTAATTTTCGTAATTTTATATATTAAATAAAAAATTATAATTATTTAAAAAATGTAATTAGTTAGTTAGATCCATGGGCTAACATACTATACCATTTCATGATGGACTACTTCCCTTTGGATTGTTGTTGAATTTTTATATTAATGGTTTTTACCAATAAATATTATGATTCATGGATTAACAAGAGCATGTGGCCATATTTTCTCATAATTCTGTATTACTAGTGATTTAACACATAGATGTTTTTTAGATGTGTGTATACCCATATTAACATATGATATAATTATGTTATCCAACATAGTATTTTAATTGTTTGATTATTGATTCATTTTCATGGTTATATAATGTCATAAATATGTGAATAAAGAAGTGTTAATGGATTAATTGTGGTACATCTAGTTCATCAGTGTTGGATTTCATTAAAAAAGGGAGATAATGTCAATTTAGTAAGAGGTTGTTCATCTATAATCTAAATTAAGATTGAGATAAATTAAATCCATTGGTTTTTAAAATTCACTTCTGTATGAGAATATTCCTCCTAGATAGATCATATAGATGATTGTTATGAAAATATCAAAATATATAATGATGATAAAAAAGAGGATAGGACAATAAAATCCACAATATTTGAGAAATTTAAGATACTTTCATCTAAATATGATAAAATAATTAAATATTAACAAGGTTTTCGAGTGTTCTATAATTTCTTTTTCTTTATTTTTTTATATGATTCATGTTTTTATGTTTGTGGATTTAATTAATTGAGTGAGAGAAACCAAATTGGAAGAATATATAATATTATTGAACTCAGTTTGATCATTAGTTCTAATAGTTTCACGTGCTTATTTCACAGAGAGTTTATATTGTCAAATTTTTATATAGTATTTCATTTCTTTTATAGTGCACTTCATTATATAGAGAAAGTCACATGATTGTCTTCCCCCATGAATATTTATCTAATTTAAACTAAATAATGTAAAAAATAGTTCTTTGTCTTTATATATTATTATTTTTAAAACCTCCATTCTGAATAATGATTATATTTTTTTTTTATTATATTTTTCTAATTTTGGTTGGATTATTTTTTCTGTTTGAATAATGAAATATATTTATTTTTAGTAATTTGAAAATTTTTATTATTGATTAAAGAATGTTTTTATATGATACATGTGTATATGGTGAAGATGATTTTTATGGATTTCTGATAATTTTCCTACAATATAAATTCATGAATATGAAATGGAATGATACAGTGATATTAATAACCTCATTATTTATTTCTTCTTAATTTGAATAATAATTAACGTTTTTGTATTCTTTCATTCAAAATTTTAGATGATTTTTTTCATGATTTTTTTAATAGTGGATATATATTTTTTGGAAATTACCATCACATCATTTTATTTTGGACAATGTTTCTGTATTCAATTTTTTATTTGTGTTAGGTTTTGAATGATATTTTGTAATAATCTATCAAATTTTCAAATTTTAGATATCATGAAAGAAAAAAAATATTGAATATTCCACCCAGTCAATGATAGTTGATACCTTAACTCAACAAAAAAATTCTCGAATAATGAATTTCTATATACAATATTTAAAATACAAGTTATGTTTTTTAACTTAATATACATTCACTATTTATATTTGAAAAAAATTGAATATATCCCAAATATATTTATTCATTTGTGAATGTTTTTATTTATGTTATGATAAATCAAACACATATGATTTTTTTATTATAATCTATAGAAGAAATCATCCATGTGAAAATGAGTGTTAATTTGATATAGTTTTATTTTGTTTTTTCATTTTTTGTATAAATCATTTTATGTCATAATTTTACATATTTTTAATTTAATTTTATGATTTATAGTAGTATATATATGATACATTAAATTAATTTCTATAATATTTTTTGGTATTTTTTGTTTGTTGTTATATTATATTAATTATTTCATTTTAAACTTTATATGACATTCTTTATGTATTATTAAGACATATCATTAATCTTTTTTAACAATTTATAATTAATTTGAATACTTCTCCTTCTATGTTTTTTATTTTTCATGTGTCATAAATTTAATTATTTATATTAGAAAATATAAATCAAGGATTGATCATATACTGTGTATCCCTTTTTTATTGTTTTATCATATAGTGTTTATTTATCATTTTTATTAGTGTTTTAATTATTACCATCATAAAATATTTCATGAATGTTATAATAATTATAAGTAGAGAAAATTTGATATGATATATGTTTTATTTATTTCTATATTTTTTATTTTATAATATATTGATTTATTTTTTTACAAATAGACAGATAAATTATTTTTATTCTCATTCACGCTTCATCATTGTTAGGTTTATTTTAATTATAAAATAAAACAATATTCAGTTAAAATTATTATTATTATGCTTTATTACTATGAATTTTTTTTCTCTTTATTGTTAATATTTTATATCTTATAATAGTATTCTATAATATAACGGGGGGACCATTCCATCTTATCAATAAAAAAATAACAACAAAAACCAAAATTGATAAAAAAAACCATGATTTGAAATGATATGTGGTAATGAAACCCTATTTTAAAAATTAATAAATTGATGCATGAGGTTTTGATATTATATTATCATGAAAAAATTTAATAAAAGGCGTACATACACTATGTGAGCCTTCAAAAGGTATCAAAATAGGTTGATGCCATTTATCATAAGAACAAATCTAAATAATAGAATTAATATTATGTTTGAATGTATAATCATTAGTATCCTTATTACTAAAGTGGAAAATGTGAATAAAATAGTGATATATATATATATATTTATATATATTGGAACCTTCTAAATTGAAAACATGAGTAGATTTTCTATAATTATTTTTAGAAGTTTTATGATAATCATTTGGATCAACCACTTGAAGCTTATCTAGGCCATCAACCTTAAGCTTAGAATTTCTATCCTCTAAGTGTAATGATAAATAAGAACCCTTATATATATTTTCACCCATGATATGTGAAATAGTTTTCAATGTTTAATTCCTCTTTGGTTTACTAGAACATCGATAAACAACTTTGGACCTCCAATTCAACTATGTTTCAACCTCATTATTCTTCTTAACAACATTAACAAAATAAATATTGTATTCAACATAATATAATAAATACATTATTTTTATTGTATTTTCTTATTAAATTATATGTACAATTTTGACTAGTAATAAACATTTGGACTTCTAAATATATACATCTATCCATCATTTTAACTTGAAATTTTATAGTCATTATGTTATTAATTTTTATTTTCATATTAAAAGTTATTTTTCATAAATAAAATAATTTTTTATAAGACAAATTATTTTTTCAATTATACCTGGTTATATTTTGAATCTAAAATTTAATATCATTTATAATATTGATTAATACCCCAAAATTAATAATAATAATAATTAAATTAAATTAAAATTATTAATAATAATTATTTTTTTCAAAAATAATAATTATTAAATATTTACTATTTAAATTATTAATATTTTAATCCTAGATAATTAATATAATTATATAATTTGATTATTAACAATTATTTCTAGGTGAAATTTCAGGGTAAAACTTTCGTTATGATAATTATTTTCAGTATAGAAATTTAAAAAATTTATAAATTGGGTGGTCTTAACATTCAAATTGAAATGTATTTTATATTCATTTAATTAATATTTTATAGTTTTAAAATTATAATTTAAAATTTTTATAACACATCTAACATATTAGTTGAATATTTAATTGAAAATTATTTTATTTTATTCTGTAGAAGAAAAACATTATATAATGTGAATTTTTTTTGTTTTCATAATTAAATGTCATAAATTTGTTACTGTTATAGCGGCATGTTACCATTACTATTGGTATTATATATTTTTCTTATTCCTTTTTCCTTACACCACATTTTCATTTTCCATATCAGTAAAATTACTCATTTCTTTATAAAATTTAGTCATGTTTTTATCCTATAATCAATGTTTATTTTTTTTGATTGTAGCCACTATTCTTATACATCTTATAAAATTATTTTATTTTGTTTTTTTAATCTCAAATTATTTTTAATCTTTTATTTTTTGGACATGTATCATGCCTCACTTTCTTGAAAATTTTGAGTATGAAAATTGACCTTTATAAATATATATTGTATCTCTTCCATTAATCAATACTCATTTATAGGACATTTTATCTCCTCTTGATAACCTCATTGACTATTATCATTTAAAAGATATCTATTCTTCCTATCAGTTTTTAATATTATCGTTCCTTCACATGTAAATTTTTCAATATTTCCATGTCTATTTCACTAATGGTTAGTTGTTATATAAAATCAAAATAATTTTATAGAATTGATTCTTGTATATAATGAATGAGGCTGATTCATTGTATATTTAGTTTTCTATATTTTTTGGGTAATTAAAGGCTAATAAGGCCCCCTATTGATTTTTATGCATTTAAAATCTATTCATTTTTGTTGTCATATTACTAGAGAATGAAATTTTAATCCATAATTGATGTGATGATAGTGATTCAATGTACCATCCATGGTAAATAAAGAAAATAATATTTTCATATTTATTAATATTTTTGAAATAAATCTTAATTCTAATTAAAAAGGTATTCTACATTCGATATCATACTCAATAGGAATCAATAGATTTCTCCAAAATCTTACTTTGTAGACAATGTTGAGTTATACTGAAAAATAATATCGTATAATTTAAATGGTAGTTAAAGCCTAACTGTTGTATTGGCAGGAATGAAAAAAACCAACTAAAATATGATTATACATGTGTCTTAAATTTCTTTACATTTATCCAATAAATTTTAGAGTCTTAAAATGAAATGAATTGGATTTTAAGCATGAAATATTATAATATTTTTTAAAAGGTTATTTTACCACCTTTTGATGGAGAACCCTTTTTAAATCTATTTTTTGTCACTTTTATATGCTCTATTTGAAAAAATAAAATACTTATTTAGAATAGGCACAAAAAAATTTACTTTGGGTAAATTTTTTGTTTTTTTGATAAAATTCATTTTTAATGAATAGTGAAAAATACCACATTTTAATTCAAAACATCCTTTTTATTTAATTTATTTATATTGTTAGATTTTTCTATTAATTTTTTTAATGTTTAATTAGAATTTTCACCATTTAATCAAATATTGGACATTGGATGTAATTTCACTCTTAAATTGGACATAAACACATGTCGATATTTTGATTGTTTTTACTTCATAAAAATATGCTTTCTGGTTTTGAAAACGAGAATTAATTTTAAATTAATTAATGAAAATTTTAAGTTTTGAATTTAGTAAAATAGACATCATTTTTGAATTTTTAATATCAAATTAAGCTTAGTGTAATTTTTTTGTATTTTTATGAAAACCTTCAATTTTTGATGAATAGTGAAAAACACTGCATAGTAGTTAAAAAACACACCTTTTCATTTAAATGAAATTTTACTAATTATATGAATTGAATTTAAAAAATCCGACATACATGGATATCATAAGTAAATATTATGTGGTTCAGGAGGTTGAAAATAATTTTTGGTGATTGGTATCTTTCAATTTTTATTTATCACGATTAAAGGTAAATAGGGTAATTGAAGGAAAAAATAATACTATAATAATATAAAATTACCTTAACACTTGTAATAATCATATTGGATGATTCATGTCTGACCAAGATAATCATTGGGTAAAACTTTTGGCATTTGAAATCCAGTTTAGTAAGATAATTACATTAATAACTTTTCATTTAATGAAATAATAAAAATATCATAAACATGAATCGTTTTAATAAAACAATTTTAGGTGGTGTTATATAAGTGATCTTTTCGTCTATAAATATTAATTATAAATCTAAAAATAGTTCCTATATTATGATAGTTTATTTATAATTTTTAGACCTTAAATAAAAAATTTATTTATGGAAAAATGATGATGTTTTGATTACCTTATTAATGAAAGATTTAAATAAATGAGGTTATAAAATTAAAATAAATTTATTTTGGAACTTTTTATTCAATACAAGAATTTTTTAGATACATATGAGATATTATTTTGAGTAAATTAATTTTATTTTAAGGAATCAAGTTGTTACGACTTTAACAGAAATAAATTACTTAATACTGTCAAAATTAACATAAATGTGTTTTAAAAAAAACATTATTTTATTAAATGATTAAATAATCCTAAAAAACTATGATTCGGCCAAATGGAATATATGATGTTTAAAATGTCATTAATGATCCATTTTTGGTACTCTGGACATTTTATAGTAAGTATTTTAACCATATACTAGAAGACATGGTAAAAGTTAAATTAGTTAACTGAGGGTTATGGATAAAAGATAAGGTAAATTTTATGACTAAAATTTGTCTAAAACCTGTAGGTTGAAATGATTTATATCTATACTCATCTTAACTGATACTTAAATTACTTTTTATCCTTTAAAAACCTAGAATTAATTTATAATAAAATAATGTTTATCGAGTTTTCTAGAAAGTACCTCCTACCTCCATTAAAAGGACATCACCTCTAACCCTTTACTCACCCCTCTCAATCCCATTGTATCATCCAACCTATAATCACATAAGCTTCAAACATCCCCCCTTACCCATAGAGGCATTCCCCTTGGCTATATGCAATTCAAGAATGCCTTTTGGTGCAAATGAACAGAAGTTAGCTAATTTAGTGGTATCACTTTCTCTCAAGTTCCTTCCTTTAATTTTTATTATTCAATACCTATGATCTTATTATTATTTTATTTCATAAAAACACAAGTATACTTATTTAATTAGTTTTTAGAACATACCGTTATTCTTTTCATATAGTATATATATTATAATTTTATTTGAGGAAGTGCATACTACCACCCTCTCCAAGTGATATGACTCATTAATGCTATACATGGAACCTATAAATTATAGAATTAATGAACTTATGTAACATATATTACATCGATTTTATACTATATTTATAATATACCTATGCATCGTTTAGTTTTCATTCCATTAAATATGTAAAATAATTGAAAGTAACATTCATGCGTACGTATGACTTACCCTCTCCATGAACGATGCATTTTATTTCTTATATACAAATGTTATGGACTATTATAAATACATATATACTAGATAAATATTATATATATATGATATCTCAATCATTAATATCATTTAGAAGATAATGTAATTTTTAACTCATGGACAATGTTTAATTATAACAAGTTCATTTTTTTACTCAATTTCCAAACATCAAAAAAATGTACCATATGAACTCAAATATTTAATTAATTGTTATAGAAAGGTAAAAGGACATATAAAAGGAATAATAAATATAAAATTGTTTCTAAAGAAATTAGAAATTAAATTATTTTTATTATTCAGGAAATTAAATAATGAATGTGTCATGTCGGACACGAGGTATGTGACTTTGTCTCAATCTCTTTTCATTAAAGAATGTTTTGATAATATATAAATCCTTCTTTTATATGGTGTTTAATAAACATATTTGACTTTTATTTTCATTCAAAGGTAATCTTTTTTCTATGAATCATTTTACATAATGACCAAAGGAAAGTCTTTTTAAAGTATGTGGCGACAATGACCTATTTACCACTATAATCATTATTTGGATTCCTCTATTTGCCTTAATTTTTTTAAAATGAAAAAGAAACCCCTTATTTTGTTTTTGGGTGTTTTGGTATTGAAAATGGTTTTTAAATGTTTTGAGTATTTCAATATCTCGAAATGATATCTTTTGATTTAAAATTAAATGTTATTACTAAAATGGGGATATTTTAAATATTTTAGGTGTTATGATTAGGTAATGCTACTTGGACATTTGATGGGTGGTTACGTGATAAACCAACTGACTGGTGGTTACTTGATATACCAAGGAATGGTGGTTCTGTTATAATCTTTAATTTATTGTGTATATAAGTGGTTCATATGGTTATTCAATTTAGTGATATGTGTGCAAGTAGACCGTATGGTGATTCTATTTAAGTGTGTTTATATACAAAGTTACCTTTATATGTTATGTGTTCTTTCTATGGGTTTTATGGAAATATTTTCATTACAAAAGGTTAAAAATGATATTTTTTTAGTGAAGATTATTTATTACTTTATAAAGGTGAAAAGTATTACTTTTAATAAATTAATCATGGTTGACATGTTGTTTTAAAAAACTAACAGTTTTCCTTCTTTGTGTATCCCTTACCGAGATTTTTATTCTCATCCCACATTTTTTTAATTGTTTTTCACAGGACATAAAGTATAATAGGGTCATGAATGGGATGAAGTAAAATTTTTGATTATTAAAACATGTAACTAAACATGTTTCATTTTTTTAGTGTTTCTATTTTATGAAAAAAAGGATACTGAGTATAAGTGTCTACAAGTAATATTCAAATTGTTATATATATGTTATGACCTAATTATCAAAAACTCTAAACCTAAATATATCCAAAATGTGAATTATTAAATTAATTCATGATTATGTAATGTTTAAGTCTAGGGACTTATAGTTGGTATCAAAGGTCAGTTTTGACAACTTTAGGAGTTAAGATATTGTTAAATTAATATCCATAAATTATTTGTACATTATGGTAAAAGTGAAATGATATAGCATTTGAAGGTTACCATGTTTCTTCACCTATGATATTTCTGTGTTCAAAATGGTATTTGATATAGAAAACAGGGAAACAGTTCTAGGAAGGTACATATAGGATAATAACCTTCCAAATCATTATTCTAAGATGGTTGGAATTGAAACTGAACAGTTTGTTATAGTAATGGTGCGGTTGAATTAGGCTATAAATGGTGGTTGTATTAATGCAAGAGATCAACTAGACCAACGCTATAGGAATATGTCTATATTGGTTCATTTCATGAGGCAATATCCCCCATCATTCAGAGGATCATCTGACCTTGTTCATGATAAAAGTTGGATCAAATCAATGGAATAGATTTTCGATGTCATGGGTTGTATATAAAATCAAACCTTCAGTCATGATATTTACCAATTTTAAGGTGAAGTCGATCATTGGTGGTTGATAGTTAAAAATATCAGGGATAATGAGCAGATTGATGCTCTTGATTGGGATGAATTCAAATGTATGTTTCTTGAAAAATATTTTCTTAAGGATGTTCAACTTAGGATGGAAATAAATTCTTGGAATTGAGGCAAGAGGATGACTCAGTGGCTGCTTATGAATAAAAGTTCACTCAAATGGCATTGAATGATCCAAATTTCATCTGATATCTAGATAGTAAGATAAATCAATTTTACATAGTACTAAAGCCTCGATATCACAGAGTATTAGCCTCTCATGAATTTAAAATCTACAAGAAACTTGTTAGATGAGCTTTGAAAGTAGAAATGGTGTTTTCTGATGATCATTTGTTCCAATAGGGAAAGAAAAAAAATAGGTCCAATTGGAAAGAAAAAGGAATTAATTAATCAAATAAGCATGGAGGTAATAAAATTAAATTTCCATCATGTGAGAAGTGTGGTAAAATGAATCCTGGAGAATGTTTATCAATGTCTGGGAATTGCTTCTGGTGTGGTTAAACTGGTCATATTTCTCATAACTGTAAGGAAGATGATCATGCAAGCAATGAAAATCCAGTGGTAAGATGTTTTAGTTATAATGAGCTTAGGAATTATTCCAATGTGTGCCCAATGTTGATTACCCATGGTAGAAACCAGACAGATCAAAAGAATAAGGGTGGGGAAAATATTTTTATACTACTATAATTGATGTGAGACCATCAAAAGAAGTGGTATCAAGTACATTGTTTGTTTTTTCAGATTATACCAATATTCTGTTTAACTTAGGTTTTACATATTCTTTAATTTCTGATAAATTTTCTAGTAAATTAAGAATTCCATCTTATTATATGAATCCTGAACTTGTGGTAAAAACACATGGGGGAAAATTTTATTCAAAAATAAATTATAAGAATCATCCTATCCTTTCTGTAGAAAGAATTTACCTAAAATACCTGTTTTTTTGCCTCTAATAGAGTTTGATGTTATTTTGGGAATGGATTGGATTTATGTTTACCATGCTAATATTGAATATAGTTCTAAAATGGATTCATTTTAGAACAAAATTTAGTTTTTGTACAAGAATGAACCCTTATCTCTAATAACATATCAAGAAGCTGAGAAACTAGTGAATGATGGAAATGAACGTTACCTTGAACATATTGTTAAAAACAAATAAATAGTTTATATTAATGATGTGCTAGTAGTAAATGAGTATATTTATGTTTTTATTAATGATTTTATAGGTATTATACCTGATTATAAAGGTTAATTTACTATAGACATAGTTCCTAATGATAAGCCAATTTCAAAACCCCCTTATTGAATGGATCAAATTGAATTTTAGAGATAAGGTAGAAATTGAAGGAGTTATTAGATAATGGTTTAATTTGACCTAGCACATCACCATAGGGTGATCCTGTCTTGTTTGTTAAAAAGAAAGATGGTTCAATGATGTTTTCATTGATTATAGAGAAATGAATAACTTCTCTGTTAAGAACAATTATCATTTCCATCATATTACTGATTTGTTTGATTAGATCCAATGAAATTTGTATTTTTTGAAGAATGACTTGAGGTTGTGGTACCATCAATTGAAATTAATGGAAGAAGACATTTTGTGACCACATTTCATAGTAGATATGGAGATTATGACCTTTTCGTTATGCCTTTAGGGATAACCAATGATCCTGTTATATTCATGGATCTTATGAATAGAATTTTCCATGAGTCCTTGGATAAGTTTGTGGTTGTGTTTATTGATGATATTTTGGGTTATTTTAAATGTAAAGAGAATAATTAGAGTCATTTTATGGTTTCCTTTCAAACATTAAAAGGAAAGAAATTGTATGGGATATTCAGAAAGAGTGAGCTTTGGTTACAAAAAATATCATTCCTTGGTCACATTGTTTCAAAAAATGGAATTACTATTGATCATGATAAAACAGAAGTTTTGGAGGAATGTAAATTACCCAAAAATATAACCAAGATCCCTAGTTTTCATATATTAGTAGTTTATTACCAGAGGTTTGTTGAAAATTTTGCATGCTTATCTATCCCGCTGACTAAGTTAACTCGAAAATGAGTTAAGTTAATTTGGACAAAAGAATGTGATGATTGTTTTCAATAATTGAAAATAAGATTGGTGAATGCTACTATTTTGGAATTACATTTTAGAAATAGTGAGTTTTTTATCTATAGTTATGCTTCATTGAAAGGAATTGGTTGCTTCCTAATGAATAATGATTAGGTAAATGCTTACGATTCATGTTTGTTGAAAAACCATGTGTAAAATTACCCTAAAATGATTTGGAATTAGTTGTTGTTGTTTTTTATTTAAAAATTTGGAGGCTTCATTTGTATGGTGTAAAGTGTTAAATACATAATGATAACACAAGTTTGAAGTATATATTCACTTAGAAATAATTGAACATTAGACAAAGGAGATGGCTGGACATAACCAATGATTATGATTACATGATTCATTACCAAGTAGGGAAAGAAAATAAAGAGGTAGATTCCCTGAGTCAAAAAAGTAATGCTACATTAACAATGTTACATTTAGAACAAGATCATTTTATTGATGATTTGATGATTTTTTTGCTGAAGTTGTTGGTGAAAAAAATTCCTCTATTTTATTTCAGATGTCAGTGAAATCATCTCTCTTAGACAGAATTTTGTAAGCGTAGAATGAAGACAGTGAGTTGTAAAAAAAGGTAGAGTTGGTTCAGATGGGTAAGTTTCCAGAATTTAACACTGATAATAGTTGTATTTTGTGATTTGGTAAGAGATTATGTGTACCTTGTGATTCAATGTTGAAGAAAGAGTTGTTATTTAAATCTTATTGTTCTCCATTTTTAGCTCATCCCGACAGTACTAAGATGTACAGAGATCTTCGAGAGTATTACTGGTGGGATGGAATGAAATGAGATATTTCTGACTTTACTGTGAAGTGTATAACTTATCAACTGGTTAAAGAAAAGTGACAGTTATTGAAAGGGTTTCTTCAACCATTACCAGTTCCATAATGTAAATGGTAAAATGTGTCCATGGATTTCATATTCGGATTACCATAAGCATCTCATGGTAATAATGTAATCTGGGTTATTGTTGATCAATTGACTAAATCTGATAATTTTTGTCCTATTCGAGATACTTTGTCCCTAGATCAACTTTCTCGATTGTATATTAGAGAGATATCCAGGTTATATAGATTTCCACTCTACATAATATATTATCATGATCCCTGGTTTACTTCTAACTTTTGGAAAGGCCTTCAGAAGTCGTTTAGTACAGGATTAAATTTTAGTGTAGCTTTTCATTCGCAATCATATGGGCAGTTAGAACGTACAATTCCAAACATGGAAGATATTCTACACGATTGTTCAATGAATTAGCAGGGTTTTTGGGGCTAACATATTTATTTGGTTGATTTTTCTAACAATAACAGTTTTCATTCCAGTATACAGATGGATCCATTTGAGGCATTATATGGAAAGTTGTGTTGAACACCAAATTTTTACGATGATGTAGGTGAAAGGAAATTAATGGGACCAGTATTGGTAGAAGAGATGGCAGGGAATGTTTAGTTGATATAGAAACACATGAGGACATATTACCAGTATGTAGAAAAGTTATGCAAATAACCAAAAAAATGATATTTCTTTTAATGTAGGTGATGATGTCTTTCTCAATGGTTCTCTTTGGAAAAGTGAGATTATTTTTGTAATGAAGGGAATGATGAGTCTGAGGTTCATTAGACCCTATGAAATCTTAAAAAAATTTAGATCAGTTTCCTACAAAGTGGATTCACCTCCAATTTTATCCCATGTACACAATTTTTTTCCTGTTTCAATTTTGAGAAATTATTTTCTAGATCCATCACATGTTTTGAGTCCCGAGGTAGTTTAGTTGAAAGACAATCTTTTTTATGAGGAACAACCAGTACAAATTCTTCACTTAAGAGAGAAAGTGTTGCGGAATAAGGTAATTCATCAGTTAAGGCTTTGAATAAAAAACCATATGGTTGATGAGGCAACATTTGAATATGAGAATTCTATGAGGGATAAATACCCCCCACTTATTGGATAAGTGAATAAAAATTACAAGGACACAATTTCTAAAAGGGAGAAGGACGTAAAATCCCAGGTAAATAAATGTTAAGGTATTTTCATATTTATTAATATTTTTAATTAAATATTAATTTTACTTAAAATAGGATTCTATGTATGATATCATACTAAACACGTAACAAAAGATTTATACGGAATCTTACGTTGCAATCAATGTTGAGTTATACCAAAAAATAATATAGTAATATTTTAAATGGTAGTTAATTCCTTGCCATTGTATTGAAAGGAATCAATATAACTAACAAAAATATGATTATACAAGTTTCTTAAATGTCATTACATTTATCCAATAAAATTTAGAGGCTTAAAATGATAATGTATCTGATTCTAACCATGAAATAATCTAATATTATTTAAATGGTTATTTTACCACCTTTTGATAGAGAACCCATTTTAAATATAGTTTTTATCATTTTTATATGTTATATTTGATAAAATAGAATTCTTAATTATAATCGTGAAATCAAAATTTACTTTGGGTAATTTTATGGTATTTTTCTAATAAAATTCATTTTTAATGAATAATGGAAAATACCACATTTAAATTCTAAATTGACTTTTCATATAATTTATTTATATATTTAGATTTTTATTTTAATTGGTTTTAAATTTTATTTGTATTTTTTTACCATTTAGTCATATTTTAGTCATTGGAAGTAATTTTTTGGTATTTTTCTAATAAAATTTTATTTTTAATGAAAGTGAAAAATACTGCATTTTACTTCAAAACTAACTGTTCATCTAATTTATTTATATAGTTATATTTTCATTTAAATTGGTTTTAATGTGTATTTGGATTATATTTTTACTATTTAATCCAATGTTTTCCATTAGAAGTAATTTCACTATTAAATTGGAAATAAACACTTGTTAATCGTATGATAGTTTTTTACTTCCTAAAATCACACCTTCAAGTTTTGACAAAAAGAATTAAGTTAAAATTAATTAAGGAAACTTTTATTGTTTGAATTTGGTAAAATAGAAATAATTTATTATTTTGAAATATCAAATTTATCTAAGGGATTTTTTTTTTCTAAAAACCTTCAATTTATGATGAATAGTGAAAACACTACATAGTTGTTAAAAAACAGAATTTTTCATTTAAAAGAAATTTTACCGCTTTTGTGAATTGAATTTAAAAAATCCTACACACATGGTGGTCATCAGTATGTAATATTTGGTTAAATATTATGAAAATAATTTTTGGTGAATAATAGCTTTTGATTTTTATTTACTACATTTAATGGTCAATCGAGTAATTCAAGGTAAAAATAATACTATTATATTATAAAATTACCTTAAAAATTGTCATAAACTTATTGGATTAGTCATGGCCGACTGAGAAAATCCTAGGGTGTAACTTTTTGCCTTTAAAATCTACTTGGGTAAGATAATGAAATTAATAACATTTCATTTAATGTAAAAAATAAAGATATCATAAACATGAATATTTTTTACTAAAACAATATTAAGTGGGGTTATATATGTGATCATTTTTACTATAAATAGTAATTATAAATATAAAAGAATCACTACATTATGGTATTTTATTAATAAATTTTAGACATTAAATAAATAAATTTATTTTTGACACAAAGATGATGTAGTGATTACATTATTAATGAATGATTTAAATAAATTAGAGTATAAATATTAAAATAAATTTATTTTGGAAATTTTTATTCAATAAAATAATTTTATAGATACATATGAAATATTATATTTTATTAAATGAATTTTATTCGAAGTAATGATGTTGTTAGGACTTTATCAAAAATCATGCACAAAATAGTGTCAAAATTTACAGAAATGAGTTTTTAAAACAAATATTATTTTATTAAATGAAAAATAACCCTAAAAATATTTTATTAATCCAAATGACATATATTAGGTTAAAAATGTCATTTATTATCTATATTTTTGTCTCTTTAAATTTTATAGTATGTATTTTAGCCGCATAAAAGAGGACATGGTAAAAGTTGAATTTGTTAACTACGGGTTAAGGATAAAAGGTAATGTTAATTTTATGCCCTAAAAATGTCTAAAATGTATTTTCTGAGAGTATTTCAATCCATAATCATCTCATATTCGACATAAATAACTTTTTTTTCTTTATAAAACTAAAATTAATTTATAATAAAATAATATTTCTAGAGTTTTCTTAAAAGTACCTCCACCCTCCAATAAAAGGACACCACCTCTAACCCATTACTCACACCTCTAAAGCCCCTTGGATCATCCAACCACTACTCAAATAATCTCCCAACATCCATCTGTTCCTTCCAAAATTATTCCCCTTGTCATTAGGCAACTCACGAAAGCCTTTTGGATCAAATCAAAAGATGTTACCAGATTTAGATATAAAACATTCTCTCAAGTTACTTCATTTTTATTTTTCTTCATCACTCCCTAAGATCTTATTATTAGTTTATTACATAACAACACTAGTATCATCAATATACTCGGATTTTTTTATATTAATTGACTTAACTAAAATTACACACACCTCCATCTAAGGGGTAAAGATCATACTGTTTCTGGGGACGATGAACAACTGCTTCATGAAACGATGATTGTTCAATATTCTCTTACCACCTCTTATGGTGAATATTATGATATCATTGTAATTATATATATATATATATGAGATATATGATATTTATTTTATTTATATACGTATGTATTTCTATTTTATAACATACCTTTAGGATTTTCAGGTTGTATATATATGATAATTTCATTTGAGGAAGTGCAGACTACCGCCCCCTCAAAGGGATATGACTCGTTAATGCTATACATGGATTGTATAAAGGATAGAATTAATGAAATTATGTAACATATATAACATATATATTATAATATAATTATAATATATTTATGTATCATTTATTTTTCATTTTTTTAAGTATGAAAAAGAATTCAAAGTATCATTCATGTGTATGTATGACTTGTCGTCTCCATTAATAGTGAATTTCATTTCTTATATACAAAATTTATAGAATATTATAAATACATATATACTGGATATATATGATATATTTTATTTCAAAATCATAAATATAATTCTGGATATAATGTAATTTTGACCTCATGGACAATATGTAATTATAACAAGTTCATGTTTTTACTCAAGTTCCGAACATTGAAAAAATGTTTGATATGAACTAAAATAATTATCTAATTGTTATAGAAAGGTAATAAGTCATATAAAAGGAATAATTAAATTTAAATTGTTTATAAATAAATTAAAAATTATCCTAAGTTTATTATTTAAGAAATTAGAGAACGAATGAGTCAAGTTGGACATAAGGTAAGGAACTTTGTATTAATCTCCTTTCATTGAGGCATGTTTTGATAATATACAACACCTTCATTTATAAGGTGTATAATAAACACCATTGAATTTTATTTATATTCAATTGGAATTTTTTTATGAAAATAACTTTAATAAAAAAATCAATGTTTTTTAACATATGTGGCGACAATGACCTCTCCACCGCCATAATATTTATTTGGATTCTTCTATATGCCTTAATGTTTTTAAAATGAAAAATAAACCCCTTATTCTATTTTTTGGTGTTTTAGTATTGAAAATGGTTTTTGAAATGTATTTAGTATTTCAATATCATTTAATGATTTCTTAATATCAAAAATTAAATGGCATTACTCAAATGTTGATATTTTCAATATTTTATGTGTTATGATTATGTAATGGTACTTGGACATTTGACATGAGGTTATGTAATAAACCAAATTAAGGGTTGTTCCATGATAAACCAAGGATGGGTGGTTAGATTATAACATCCAATTAATTGTATATGGAAGTGGGATGTATGGTAATTCCATTTAGTGATATATGTGGAAGTCGATCGTATAGTTTTTTCATTTAAGTATGTTTATGTCCCAAGTTACCTTTATATGTTATTTGTGATTTATATGGGTTTTATGGTAATATTTTGGTTACAAAAGGGTAATCAATGAGATTTTATTTAGTGAAGAGTATTTACTACTTCATAAATGTGAAAATTATTACTTATGATAAAGTATTAATGGTTTACTTGTTGTTTTGAAAAACTGACAATTTTCCTTCTTTGTGTATCCCTTAATAAGCTTTTTATGCTCATCCCATGTTTTTTGAAATGTTTTTTCACATGAAAAAAGTTTAATAGGATCAATGATGGGCTCAAGGGAAATTCAAGATGATTAAAATATTGAACTAAACATGTTTCTTTTCATTTAAGACTTTTGATTTTATGAAAAATGGATATTGTATAGAAGTGTACACATGTAATATTCAAAATTGTTATGAATATGTTAGGACATAGTTATATAAATCTCTAAACCTGAAAATATCCACATTTTGAATTATTAACCTAATTCAAGATTATGTATTGTTTATGTATGGGGTCTTATATTCAGCATTCAAAAAACCTTTAGGTGTGAATTATTGAATTTGATCATACATTTCTTAATTACTAAAAATGTTTATATTTTCATTCAACCACTCATTCAGGATTAACATGGATCAATTCATGCACATATTAATCATTGATTAATTTTAATGAACATTAATTTATTCTTTTTTAATCTATAGTTAATTAAATTTCTCTATAATGTTGTTAAACATTTAATATAACTAAATCAATTTCTAAATAGTAAATTGTATTAGGGGTTCCATCTATTTATAAAACCCTTTATATTTAATTGTTATCAACACCATTTAATTTATTTATTTTGTGGTCCATAAATTCTGACATAGTTTAATAGGATTGTGAAAATGATTTTAATGTTCAATATACTATTTTGATTAAATTTTATTTTCAATACTGTATTATACATATATAGATTAAGGTAATAAAAATGGAAATACTATATTTATAAATTTAATTAACCATAATATATTTTGTGATTTTCATCTCCCCAATCTTATATATGACATATAACAATTTGCTTATTTATTATATTAAAAATTATTCTGTAATGTTTCCATTTAGATGACTATTTACTTTGTTTTAGGTACATCATTACTCCACATTTTCATGTAATTTTTTCTTCAAATAATATACATGAAAATCATTGTATATAAATTAATTTTTTATCCTAGAACTAAAATTTTACATAATAATGATAGTTTACAATTAGAACTCATTGAATTTTTATATACAATTCATAGAGAGATAATTATTTTTTATAAATTCTATCTTACTATAGAAAAGATTTCACTTAGAATTTTAAATATTAGTCATCAAATTACAAACATTAGGAAGTAAATGGATGAATTTTTAAATAATAGGATCAATAGTTAAAAGAGGTTAAATATAAAAAATGATAATCAAAATATAAAGGAATTAAATAAAAATCATGAAAACAATTGTGTTGTACATGTTGAATATGAATATTATTAATATAAAATAAAATTATGGAAATATAAATTACATAAAATATAATAATTAATCTAATGAATATTCTAATAAAATATATATTGAGACTGATAGTTCAGAAGTTTTTATTCTATATTAAATTATTATAAGAAATAAATGTTTTTAATATTTTTGATTTAGAATTCTTATATATCCTTATAAATAATATTTTCATAATTTTGTTGAAATTATTAATTGGTAATATTAATCTAGTTAATATAAAACGTATATAGTTGGAGGGAACATCTTCAATTAGACATAAAAATCAAGTTAAAATAGTGAAACTAATAATGAGTTTCAGGTTGGATCTTGCACTTAAGAGATGACATATATTATTGAGACATGGACAATTAGTTAACTAATTGTCCCCTTAATATTTTATGAGGACATAAAAAATTTATATTTCCATTTTGGTAGAAAAACATATATTAGAGAACTGAAATATTCTAATATTCCAATAAAAAGAGACCAAAATCTACCATAAAATATAATGTTAAATCATCTGAGTGTCAATTTTTGTGGTCAGGAAACATGTAATAATAAAAAATCATTTTTATAGAAAAAATTAATAATAAAGAGGGTGACATATATATATATATATATATATTTCTATATTTCATTTACATAAACTTCAATTTCATATAATTTTTCTAAAAAATATAAATTATTCTAGAGAATGATAATTCATATCTAAAAATAATTTTTGGCATTATGAAAATCAGTTTTTTTTAAAAAATATTGAATAAAATAAATAAAATTGATACCAAGATTGTATGTACATCCTCAAAGGAGGCCACCATGGGCTCCATTGTTAATGACAGCTGTGATTAATTGGATTTTATATAATTTCCTTTTTAATTCATGTAATTTATTTCAATAATAAATTTAAATCATAGTTCTGTATTTTTTGTTTATTATATGGGTTGATGTATATTAAAATGAATAGTATTCTCTTATTTTTTTGTCAATTTCATTTTCTACACACAATTTTTTATTTATCATCCCATTATAATTAATTATTAACTCATTTCATGGATGGTAGATACTCAATGTGAATATTAAAAAACAATAATGATATATTTGTTCTAGAATTTAACAAATAAAAATTTAATGGAATGATATGATATTACTTTTTTGTATTTTCATATGAATTTTTAAATAATTTTAATTTTTTTTGAAATATGGAAGTAGGATATGGAATTTAACAAAAAAATAAGGTTGAGTGTCCAAATTTTAAAATGAGAACCCTCAAGAACATGGTGAGATATTTTTGGGTAACCTGGTGAGTTTTTAATGGCATGTTCCAAGCCTATACCATTATCTCTAATCCATTTTATTCCTCAGACTAGGTTTAAAATGATCTTTTAATAGATATACCATCAATAAATATTTTTTATTTTTTTTATAAAATCCAAAATAAATGAAATTATTTTACCTATATTATTCATGGAATGTATTTTCATCCCTCTCATATGATTTTATATCCTCCCTCTCTATGGTTTTGAGTCTTCCAAACATCTAATATGACAAACAATTCATTACATTATATGTTAATAATTCTCTCATGGAATGACTATGGTAAGGAAACTTTCATTCTCATGTTTCGAATTTCATTTGTGTGAAACCTGTATAAGATTTTTTTATCATATTTAACTATTATTTATGGATTAATATTAATTATTTCAAATATATTTTTGACACTTATCATGTAGTATTGTAATAGAACATGATAATGGATCTATAACATCTTCAATTTTCTTCCATGTATTTTTTAATTTATGAGAATGTATAAATGGATAAATGAAACCCAAATGATTTTCTTTTTATTATTGGGAATTAGGTTATCCAATAAACGATGATCCCATAAAAAATAAAAACCCTAAGAAAATTTTGGAAAACAAAAAACAAAATAATTTTCCTAATTCAATTATATTATTTATATGTATAGGGTGGAAAAAAAATTTCACTAAAATAATGATCACAATTAAAGGGGAAATACATGAACTACAACCAAGATCAAAATTATGTCATAGAGAACCATGCTGTTATAATACATTGTTTTTATAAATCATTATGATATATATTTTTGGTAAAATCTTCTACAGTTCATAAATTCAGTGTGTTCTAAATAATTATAATAATGAAGTTCATTGTATCTAATCAAAAGTTTCACAATTCTCAATCACGTTACAATTTCTCAAACATTTAGGTTGGGGGAATTTTTTCCATCATACATTTATACATGGTTTTCTTATACCCATAATCCACCCCATACCCCAATATAGATGTTTAATAATAAAATATTTAAAGCTAGTGTCTATTATGATCCTATAAGACTAGTCTAAACTTCATTAATATGATTAGTCCATACAATTTTGACAATTTTTTAATTTGATATTAATTCTAAAACTTCCCAACTACCACGATCTAGATCTATTCTTTTTATTTTTTATATCTCATCCTCTATTCTCCAATGAGTTATATTATAGATATATTTTACCTCTAATTCTATATCAACATCAATTTTTTATAATATCAATCAAATTAACTGGTCAAAAAACCATTTTTAATCATAACATCCAATACTATATTAACCCAATGATGAAGTGTTATTAGTGATGGTTCCCTAGATTTTTAGTACTTGATTACATGTTTAAATGTTGTTTCATATCTCATCATAGTTGTTACTTTTCAAGAATATTGTATGTTATAATTTCTAAACAATAAATTTCATGTTTAAAGGTAATGGATGTTCCCAAAAATGATGATAAACTAGTGGTTCCATCAAATTATTCATGAAACATGTTCTATTATAGATAATAATTTTGGAAAGTTCACAAAAACTATGGGATATTAGATGTAGGAGGCACATAATACATTGAGACACCTTCTCATGTTGTTCTCCTTTGGTAATCTCCTACACACGAGGTTATGAACAAGGCCAGTCAATTGGAAATCCACATTCATTTAGGTCATTGGATGTTCCAATATATATATTTTTGTGTTTTGGTCCATGGAAGAAAGTATTTTCATTAATGGATATAATTACTATTTTTTTTGATGTATTATAGAAAATCATGATGGAAAATACCTATGGTGAGGTAAGATACATTGTGTGCATCATGAGTGATATTATATTAATTGTTAATGGGAGACATGATATATCCCTTTTCTCCTTGAAAAATTATGAAATCATATCCCATTTGATAGGAATTTAACTAACTGTATAAATCCATGTGCATGGTTTTTAGTGGGCTAGTAAATTTCAAAAAATTCAAAGAAAGAGACACCAATCATATAGGTTAATGGCTTCAACATAAAAACTTATTGATTCTTGATATTAGGATAATGATATTATATTAAATGATATGTTTTTTATGAGGTTGGATATATTTTTTACATTAACATATTTTACTATGGGAGAATTGGTTTGTTACTAGATTCAAACCACGAGATTTAGGTAGTTTTTATGAATTATGTAGAGAAAGAGGCCTAGAGGTCGATACACTTATTTTTCCACTTTACCAGTTAAATTAAAGTGATGTATTTATCATGTTAGAATAAATATTATTTATATCTTTGGTTTATTACTAAAATTTAATCACATTTTATATGAAAAAATAATCTAATTTTCTAATAATTATAAACATTTTTCATGTTATTAAAATATAAATATTTTATATATTTTTAATAGAGTTAGGAAGAGAATTTTGTTTATTAAATGGTCACAATTTCAGAATAAATAAATATTGATGAGGGATAAAAATATATCTCCACTAGTATAATTATAATTTTTAAATGTTTTAGTTATAAATATTCTTAATGTTTTTCCGATGTCAATATACTATAAATATTATTATTATTAGTGGACATGTGGTAAACTAAAAATATTTAATATAATTGTGGGGATTTTGTGAAATTTTAGAACCCAAAATATCCCATTATAAATATGTAACTCGAAATATTTATAAAATTAATTTTAGTGCACACACTATATAGAGATAGACTCTTTCAATCCCAAGATACAGATATAGAGATAAAGAGTCCATTGGTTTTCTCTTTATTCCTCCCCTCTCAAGTACTTGAGAGAGTATCAACAATTCTTCCTCCTTCAAGAAAAATAATGCTATAGTTAACCATGAAAAAGGTATGTGGTCAGGTTTTTTCATGATTTCACCTAATTATTCTATAACTCCATTCCAAGATTGTGGTTCAAATGTGAATCACCATAAGTGGGATTCTAAACAAGGATACTATAGTGAAATGATGGTGTAATGATATCTTCTTAACTAGATACATGATATCATAATTGAATTTTTAGTTAATTAAAGATGTTATCATAAATTAATTATAAATAATATTTGAAGATCCTGCTCTTATGGTTTCAAAATTTTAATATAGTCATGTAATCTACGGAATTCATTGGACATGATTTCATCAAGAAGTGTAGATATGATTACTCACATATTAAGATACAAATTTAGCAGGCCATACCATCAATGCACACTTCAGCTATCCTTGGAACCTACAATTTGAAACATAGTTTTCACATGGTTTATTAATAATTATATATATTATTCATTGGTTAGATGCATGAATTTTCATTTTATTTTAATTAAAACGATTCATTATGATTTTCAAACATAATAGTATCTTATATTTATTATTTCTTCATAACATAACAAGTAAATGGTTAAAGATTAAAAATGATATTGCAGTGAATAACCCTATGTGCAGGTGATAAAGGTTATACCAGGAAAAGATAGAATACAAATCACGATCTTCCCTTATACATGACATGTAGTTTTGTTTCAACTTTATCTAACTATATTGATTCAAATACAATAAAATGGATCAATGTTTGAAATAAAACAAATTATTTTTTAATCCTAGAAAAGTTTGAGAACAACTTGAAGAACAATATACTATGTAAAAACTATACACCATGTTTATTCCCCAATTTCTCATAGAAAAGATAACATAGTACCCTAAGAGTGCCCTGTATTGGATACATGACATATGGACTAGAATTTCAAAAACATCTGAGGTCACGTGCCTTGAATATTGGAAATAACATTTTTTACCTTTATCATTTCTATAGAAGGAAAAACACCCAATCCCAAGGGAGGTGCTATACACATGGTAATACAACATTACACTCTTTGTAGTTTCTTTTATATAGTGTGCCCACTTTTTTCCTTGAGAAAATGTTAATATATAATCTAAATAATTAAATTTTTGTTCTATGTGTTATTTATTTGAAAAATTAGACACCATGTTGAAAGATTGATAATTATATTTCAATTTTATTCGATGATAAATATTAGGAAAATAATATGAGTTTGACTACTTGTAGTGTCATGTACTGAATTAATTTTAAATTACTTTTTTGAAATTATAGATGATGGGTAGTTAAGGATACTTGAATGTAATTAAATTAATTGAATTAAATGGATTAATTCATGTAACGTTAACATAATTGAATAATGAATTGAATTATCTAATAACAACATTGGAATTATATAATAATTGAAAGATTACGTGGATGATCTAGATATTTGACCATAACTTTTTAAGTGATTAGTTCCTATTAATATATTGTTATTAAATTTAAATGATAGTATATGATTCATCTCATCCACCCCATTTTTAGTTGGGCATGTGTTCTCGTGGTTTAATTATACAAACCCTCTTTATCCTAATGACTGTATACCCTCACCTGTTTTTTGGTAAAATGATCATGAAAGGACGGATCTTCATGTCTATAAGAGGTGGGATGGGTCATGGATATAAGGAAAACCATTCATGGATATACATAGGATCCATTTTTTAATACTACAACATTAACCATTCTTTGGTTTGAGGTGTTTTCCTTAAGTGATGATAGTCATCTTATCATTATCTAGATAAACTAAACATAAAAAATCATCATGAACTTGAAACTTATGTTTTATTGACACCATGTATAGAAAACTATTTATTTTTTATATATAGAAATATCAGTTAATATATGAATTAACAAGGATTAAATATGAAATAAAAAACCATATTTTGTGTAAATGTCAAATCAGACACGGTTAATCTCATATGTAAAATCAACAAAATATTGAAAAGTTGTTTTAATAGATAAAATATTAATAATACATATGGATAAAAATACATAAACTAAAATATTAATAATATATAGCCCTCAACTACTCATGATAGAAAATACATCATAGTTCAATGTCTTGACAAACCCATGGGAGGGTGTTTTCAATTATTATGGAAATTTTATATTAATATTTTGAGTTGTTATAACATGAATCCCATTACGGGTTTACTATAAAATAGGGATATAGTGTCACTAAGAGTAAGGTGTTGAGGAAATCATTTAAAATAGGATTTTTGGATTGGGAGTCCACTCAACTGATCAAGGAACAACGAGGTAATGTAGTTTTCATGTTACACTCACATAAAAAGAATCAAATATATTTTTAGGTGAATGGTTATGTTATTGTAAGGGGAATATGGATCTGTTATAATATAAATATATATAATAGTATATTAGAATTATTATTTTCAGGAATATTGGTTTCAGAAAAAATAATTGTATAATAATGGAATTTAATTAACTATAAATTTATTAATCTATTTTTATAGAAAAATCGTGTACTTATAATATTCTATTAATTGATAGAAATATAAAAACTTTTCTTATATAATATCACTATAATCCACACATGATAAGTATAATATCCTCACCAATGGAAATTTCTTAGAATGGTATTGGCACTAGCACATTATATTATTCCATGAATGGAAATTTTACATTTTGGAAGACCCTAATATATAATTCATTTATAAAGAGATTAATAAGTAAGAAGTATATCTCTACCTAAAAAATGTTTATGATTCTACAAATTTCCAATTTTTCATGTTATCCACTATGTCTAATGGGGTTCTAATGAAATACGAGGATATGGGTGCATAAAGTATAATTTATCACCATAAGGATATAAATTAAGAGTTTCTAAGATTACAGAGATGAGATATCCAATTCACTATTCATATCCACGATTATAGAGTTAGTGACTTCTAGGTAACATGTAGTGAAGATGATTGGATATATTAAGAACCTAGATATCATGGGATTCATGATTCCTAATGATCTGTGTATAGATCACATTATATCCTCACTACTGAAAAAGTTCTCTAGTTTTATTTTTCATTATAATATGAGAAATTATGAGAAGACACTTTAAGAACATCATACACATATTCACCATGTTTATAAAAATATGTGGCATGAAAAACTCAATATCCATACGGTGAATAAGTAGAGGAAGGGAATGGAAAATGAGTGAATGAATCATTCCAAAGTTTGAGGCGTTGGAGAACCATCCTTCCCTGAAGAAGAATATCAATATCTCTAGAATGTAATAGTATATGGTATTTTTACATGAAGAACTTAGGGATTATAGAATAGTAATTTCACCCCATCCATATAAGAAAGGTGAATCTTACGGTTCATTCTCTATTGATTGTATTCTTTTTATATTTATAATTTGTGTTATAGACAGTACCTGTGGTGCTCACAATTGTATCAAAATATAGGAACACAGTGGATTTTACAATATTTCCAAAGATGAGGTGGATCTAATGGCTTCAAATATAGTGATGTGGGTTACTCAATACATTGAATATATCTATATCGACATTATTGATATTGGTTTTCACGTTTTGTTTTTTTGCACCTTGTGTTACCAATAACATTATATATGTTTCTAGTTTAGATGTGTATCAATTTTTTTCCATCATTACCAATAAAGGAATATTCTTTTAAAATGATAGAATATGTGATGGTATATAATAAGTAAATAAAAGTATTTATATATTGAATGTAGAAAACCTTATATTTTTAACTGATAACAATAAAACATGAGACTCACATAACACAGAATTTTTGCATCCTCATCTTTGTCACAAAATCAATTTTTTTTGAAATGATCAATAAAAATAGTAAATTTTAATAATTTAACCATAATTCCCTTGAAATATGTCAATATCGTCTCCATGGTAAGATAAATAATCAATTATTAGGTGGTTAAGGTGGAAGGGAAACAATTATTCATGATTTAGTATGCACCAATATGTGATGACCATTTCAGCAAGATTTTAGTGGTGTATTCTCATGCTCTATTACTTTTACCATTGAAATGAGTAGGTATGATTATATATTATTGATGAAGTACACATAAAACTCCATTGCGAAATTCAAAGGGATCTAGAATGAAGTTGAAAATCAAATTGGTAATAAGATAAAGAAACATTGATCGGATCAAGGGGATGAATAAATTAACCAAGAATAATAATATTCTACCAGAGTGTGAGATTTTATCTCAACTCACTAGGATTTATACAACATATTTTTATAGTGTTATTGATTTGAGGAATCATACCTTTTTTGAGCTGGTATGGTCAGTGATAAATCAGGAAATCCATCCATAAGAATTTTGGGGTTATGAACTATAGATGACTTTAGATATACTAATCTAAGAACAAACTAAAGCACAAAATAGTGTTCCTATCAAGTTATGGAGTGGAAAGAAATCCATTTTTTCAAATTTTCCTTCGTGTGGTTGTGAGGAATATATTTTAGATAGTTGAAGAAACAATCTATCACCCCGATTCATGAATTGTATCTTTATATTCTATCCTAAATAATCAAGGAGAAACTAGAAATATAATTCTTCAGACAAGAAAATTACTATTCCAAGAGCAGACATATTTTTTATGGAGAACATACTCATGGAGGATAGTGGGGGAATTTTTTAATTTTATAAATTTCATTCTTAATATACTCAATATTAGGTATCATAACCTATTCTACGTGTCCCCATGGAAGAAGTTGATGCAGAAAAACAAATATTTTATAGGAGAATTAGATAGGTATGATATGTAGATAGATATGGTTTTCCTATCACTAATTATGGTTTCTCGTTTTTTGATGATAATAAGGATCCTATATCTTATAAGGAGGCAATAGAAATATCAAATGCTACATGGTAGAAGGAAAACATGAATTATAATATGGATTCTATGTAGAAATGCCAACATTGTTTTATGATTGATCATTATGTTTATGCAAAAAATTTGGGTGTATAATATTATTGATGATAATGCTAGATAAGTAAGGTAATTTAAATTAATATAGAGAACATCTATTGGTTAAATGGTTTTGAAAACATCTGGTAATAGGTTATGATGAATCATTTTCTACAGTTTCCATGTTTAATTCCATCATTATTTTGTTTTCCATGGAAGATTACGATGACAATGAGATTTGAAAAATGGATGTAAAAACACCATTCTTTAATGGAAACCTTAAATGGGATTTTTATATAATATAAATAGATTTATTATTTTCCTCCGGTAACTTAAAAAAGGTATTAAGGTTTTAGAGATCCATTTTTGGATGAATTTAATAAATCATGTCATGAAAAATTAAGTTTTATAAAGCCATAAAATAATTTGGAATCCTTAGAAATTAATTTCACCAATGTTATTACAATCATATTAGTTAGGTCAAAATTGTATTCAATATAGTGTATGTTTATAACATATTACTAATTTGAAATGAAATATCATCCATACAAGAGGTAATATTGTGGTTGAGAAACTAATTCTCCATAAAGAAAATAACTGATTTAGGAATCATTTTTGGGATCATGATATTGTATGATATATTTAAGTGACTTATTAAATATAGATAAGGTACATATATTGGTTAGATACCAAATATGGTCATTATTGAACAATCTAATATGGTATTGGTTCCAATGTCACATGGAATTTATCTTCCCAATAAAATGTTTACATATAACCAATAGTAATGAGTTATAATGGGTAATATCCCATACACATCTGTGATAGGATCTATCATGTCCACCATGTTATCTACAATGAATGATGTTGACTATAAATTGATCTTGGTAAGTAGATATCATGTAGACCTAGGTGAAGGGAATTGTACTTCATCAATGGCTATCCAAAATTGTCTAAAAAAACTAAGGATATGTTACTAGCTTATAGATTAGATGAAGAGATAGATATAAAGGGTTATATAGATGCAATATTTATGATATATCAAAATTATCTGAAGTCATAGTCTAGATATAATTTTTTTATCAACATAGGAGATGTAATCTAGAAGAGTTCAATGAATCAATTTTTCAATTAGTATGGTATAGATTATAAGAATATCCTTGCCTATTATGCAACCATAGAAGTAGTATGGATTTGAATCTTTATCTGAGAACTTAAGTTGGTACCTATAATTAAATACACTATCATAGTCTACTATGATAATAGAGTTATGGTGGTTATCTCTAAATAGAAGTGGTCACACTAAATGAAAAATTAAATTATTAATAAGTATAAAATCTAGAGGTATTTTTCTCAACAATAAGAAGTTGACATGATAAGAGTAACCATAGAGGAAAATTTGGATGACCCATTAACCAATGATATATCTCAAAAGTGTAATGAGTATCATGTGAGAACTAGGTGATGAAAGTTCAGGTCAACTAGATATAGATAATGTGGGAGTCTATTGGAGTTTGTTCCCTAGAGAATAAATTCTAATTTCATTATTACATTTTTAAATGATGTCTATTTTCATATCATTATTATTTCATAGATTAATCTTATATTTGTTAATTTAATTGGATTATATGTCACACTAAAATGTCATCGATGTTCCCCACTATGTTGAGATCGTAAAGGGGCCACAAAATTATTGTTGGACCGTATTATATGGTCATAGAATATTGTAAGATATGAAAAAAAATATAGGATTCTAAAGTTAGTAGTCTCATAAGGTATTGATACACATTCTTATATGGATAGCCTTTAGTAATCTCCAAGATAGGATGTGATGGGAAAATACCAATCAATCATAAATCATTATTTCGAAGTATTATTAAAAAATTATATTTGAGGAAATGTAAATTTATAAATGGAATTTATGATTATAAATACTGGATAACATGAAATTTTTACATTGATGTGTTTTTGAAAACTGAGATGATATATTCCCATAGTGAGATTAGATATATTGGTTGTTTATTATGTGATATTGTAATAATAGATAATGTGAGAAATGATTTATCCATTCATTTCCTTGATGGATTTTGGCATCTCATTCCCTTTAATGGTAATAATAAATCCTACATAAATTAATGTACAAGGTTTATAGTGGGATAATTCATTTCAAAAAATTTATATAAATTGACATTGAGCATATAGGTTCATGGCTCCGGCATGCCACATACCTAATTTGGGTGTTATGATAATGTTATTATAATATATGGTATGAATTTTTAGGTTGTTGGATATCAGTAAGAAATTAACTTCATCCTATATGGGTGCCTTTTCATGTTTTTATATGATAACCATGTAAATTTTATGGTAATGCCTAATTCTACTAATAAGGATTCCTAGAGGGTCACTCACTTTGATATATTCTACCTCACATAAATTCATATAATGATTTAAACATGTTATAATAAAATATATTTATTCTTTTGGGTTGGTTATTATAATATAATCACATGTTATTCAAGAGAAAAAGGGTGTTTCATTAAAATAATAATAATTTTTTATTCATGTTTGTAAAATATAAATATTTTTTATATTTATCATCGAATCATATAGTGACATTTATTTATTATGTTTCTATTATCTATGGTTTGGTAAATATCAATTAGGGAAATAATTACAAGATTTATTATCTTAGAATAAATAGTATAAATAATATTTTTGAATATTAATAATATGTTTCATAATCATGGAATTAATAATTGTAATATTATTATTGTTGGACAAGGGGAAATATATGAATATTAATCATGTCTAGGAAATTATGCATGAATTTCCATCCTTAAATTTTAGAAAATAAATATAAAAGTATAAATCTTTACAAAATCACTTTTGGTAGGAAAAAAAATATAGAATGATACTTTCTCAATACCTATAGATATATTTAGATATTAGTGATTTAACACAAACATTTTCATACTCACCCCTCAAGTCATCGAGATAGTATCAAGAGTCCTTCCATATATGATAAGAATACTACTATTTTCAACCACAAACCACACAAGTGATCATGATCATCCATGAAACAACCCACAAGTTATATAATGTGTCTAAAAGATTGTGGGGAATTGTTTTGGATCATATCCATAGGAATTCTACTCTTTGATCCTGAAAGGTAATGATGGAGAAACAAGATCTTATAATTCTGATCATCCACTGAAGAATAATTACAAGATGTGCTAATTTAATATCTATTCATAAATTAATTCTAAATTACATGAGAATATCCTCCACTTAGTGTCTTCTATTTTAATATAGAATATTAATCTACACTATTTCATTGGTCCTGATGTTTTAATCATTATCATAAATTATTACATTTTAATTAAGAATAAAATCTAAGTTGGTCAAACCATAAAAGGTAAACTTTCTATACATTAAACCTAAAAGTGGTACATTGGATAAATATTTATCTTCTTAGAATAAAACAGTGATTTTTTAAATGATGTATCACACATTTACTATTGAAATGAAATTCATTTTCTAATATTTTTATTTTTACCTTTTCAATGATTTTCACCATCCATGTAATCTATTTCACAAAATATATTATAATCATATATTCAAAAATTTTGTAGATAATTTCATGATATTGTGTGACTATGATAAATATATAATGATAATTTATCCATTTATAAACAAAAACAATTTAATCCTCCAATCAAATATAACACCTTCAAGAAAAAAATCAATGTAAACATATATTTAATTTCAATTTTTAAATATAGTTATACTTACTTTTTATAGTTAAATATAATCATATACACATTATAGAATACCATTTCAATTTTATATGTATAATGAGGAACAACTTTAGAACACTAACAAAATATATAGTATTAATATGGGAAATATCTATATAATGCTTTAATATTTTTATATACAATACATAATGAACCTTCTAAATGAACTCAGATTATGAATCTATCCATGGTTATTTCTCTCTAGAAAATATTACATAGTTTTACTATGCAATAGAGTTTAAAATTTCATCCAGTATAATAAATCTTCTCAAAACCATTCAGCTATAGTCATATTTTGAAAATATCAATTTAACTACCCAACCCTCAGGGAATGAAATTATCAGAAGATGGATAGGATGACACAAATCCAAGACCACCTCAAACAGTCTAGGTGATATAGACAATCGTTATGATGAAATAATAAATATTTTTAGTTGTTCTATAGAGAACCAATAAAAAATAACCAAACTATCTCCATTAAATAGTGAATAAGAATAATAAAAAGGATTTTAACAAATACAGAAAAACCATGAATACAATAACATATAAGGAATTTTCTAAATTGTTATAGAATAAAATAAAAGTGAAAAGGGGAATAAAATAAGCCCAACAGGAAGTGATTCCCCAACCTAACAAAAACTGGAATAATGGAAATATGAATGATCCTATCTTCTC
This sequence comes from Viscum album, assembly GCA_963277665.1. Taxonomy (NCBI): domain Eukaryota; kingdom Viridiplantae; phylum Streptophyta; class Magnoliopsida; order Santalales; family Viscaceae; genus Viscum; species Viscum album. Next base: position 236,189,859 of record OY728158.1, read on the forward strand.
TTAATCAACAAGTCTAAACACCAAGTTCCGTCTATGCACCCTAGTATTCTTATGATTTATAAAAATCACAATCGATATATCCTTCATCTATATAAGGTAGGAAAAAGTGGGAAAATCCCAGGTCGGGGTTATTACATACATAACTAGTAGGATACCATAAAATTAAAGGGGTTGCAATATATGATATGATATATGTCATTATCTCAAGTTAAAGATAGAAAAATATAAAAGTCATCAATATATAAATACATATCTATGTGTGTGTGTGTGTGCTCATAAAGAAACCCCAAAAATAGAGGAAAGGGATCTCTATCATGATAGAAATCATAGACAATTATTCTTCCTATAACTCCAAAGGTCAATCATTTTTACCCAAAATCTAGTGTGTCTACTGATGAATTCATGAGGAGGAACCACACCTCACCAATACTGCATGATCCGAGGGAGTGAAATATCCAATTTAAAGAGAATATATTTTGTAGTATGTTTTGGATATTATAATCAGTAAATGTATAGAAAAACCCCACTGTGTCGTGATAGGGGGATTCGACATAATAGGTATTAGTATGGTACCTTCACCATCATGCATAAGGAGGGGGGATAATATATGTTGATAGTGGAACCATTCCCAAGTGAGCAGAGTGGTCTCACTCCATATATGTTAATAATGGAACCATGCCTTAGTGTGTCAAGGAGGTTTCACTATGTAGGTGTCAGTAAAGAAACCATGCCTTAGTGTGTCGAGCAGTTCCACCCAATAGATGTTGATATAATACCCTCACTCAAGTACATCAATGAGGTAACAATCAGTAGATATAGATAGAGAACTCACTCCTTAGTGTGTCAGTGGGGTGTAACTTAGTGTGAAGAGGACCAATTCCCTAATACTATAGAGGGGTGACACTATACACACATATGGTGTATGGGAGACCTACACATTGGTACCATAGGTGGTTGGGGGGGGGGGGGGGTGGATTCCTTCTCCTACCATTCTCAACAGTTATCTTTCTCGATCACTACCATCAACATGTTTCATCAAATGAATTCCCATACATAGAATATTCTATGTCATATCATGAAATACATTATTATGGTTACCATATAATTTTAAAAGTAAAAAAACTCTTTATAGGATACTAATGGGACAATATTCTAGCACATATATAAGAGATATCTAATGTAAAAGTTTCTTATTATTTTACATGAAAATTATGGGGACTATACATCAAGTGGTCAGACTCCGGTTCGTGGATGTGTTGTACAGTAGAAACTTCTCACATTCCATTTCACCATACATGACATGTCCTGAGCCCCTCATGGAAAATATCAATCACTCGATGATTTACCATTTTTTCATTGGTATGACCATGTTATTCAGGCCATGTACGTGTACTTTTCCATGTACTTGGACATATGCAGGTCTCGACCCATGCCCATGTAATCCTAGGATACACAACCTGTCCTCTACCATGTGGTCCTACTAGGGTGTCGCTGACACAGTACACCCATGAACGGAGGGTCACACAATGTGTGTGTCCATCCACAGAGTGTGTGGTCCTTATCTTCACTAATTCTCTACCCAATGCATCTAGAAGATGCTACAAAACATGTGTTCTTAGAATACACACTATATTGTCATGTTTCCCGTAGAAACTAAATATTCTCACATAGTTTTCCAAATATATAATCTATCCCATTATTTTCACTATTTAAAACCACAAACATGTGGGATTCATCTCTAACCATTATTTAATGGATTTTAGTGGCCATAAACTGAATTCCCTTAATTTCCACGAATCCCGTACGCTTCTCAGTGCACCTCCCATGATTTTTTCACTCTAGAACTTCATCACTCTAGATCTTGGATCCACAAAGAATCAACTATAACCTACGAAACATCAAAATCCATCATTTATTTTCCATTTAGTTGATTTTATGCACATCTACCATGAATCTAAGAGTTCTATTTCTCTAGATCCTTCCTCATAATAGTCAAACCATGACCCAATAAGACAATGATGAAGAACATGAATACTATATGGGGATGATGAACATAAACCATGTGAATTTATCCATGTCCAAGAGTTATTGGACAAAAATAATAATTATGGTTTAATAGGTGTTATAACATGTGAAATAAGATGAAGAATATTTAACTAATAGTATAATAGATAACAGTGCTCATCCAAAATATCATGCAAACCCCAAATCATGAATGGTAGATAAATTGTTTTCTCAAACATTTAATAAAGCAAAGAAAAAAAATTAAAGAGTCCTACCAAAATTATAGAATAATAATATGGGAAAATTAATTCAACAAAAATGGATAAGACCTTATGAATTTAATTCCTCTTAATCCACCTTTATATGAGTTTCATTTTTTATATCACATATTTGGTCAAATGTATGTAATGATTTTTTTATAATTACTTTATATTTCCATAAATATGACGTATAATCAGGTTATGAAGGGATCATGGGGGTTTTGGGTTTTTTAATATCCTGGAGCCAAAAAATGGAAAAAATGACTGGATCGTAAGATTTTTCTACAACTATGCTACCCAAGGAAAACATATGAGAGAGTCTTGCATGTTTTTTGACATTGTGGGTTTTTTATGGTATGTACACAGTTTGTCAATCCATGTAGAAAACCATGTGATGTGCCCATTATTGTAGTGAATGGTTCAAGGTTGGTGCATGTTTTCTCCAAACCATGAATCCCAACCATACATAGATTAAAAATGTGGGAAATTACCGAAATTCACCTATTAAATTATTGAAATTTCCTTGTTCCTATTATTATTATTATTATTAAGTGACTATGTAACCATCCCTCATGTTGAACCCCTCTCCTTACTCTAGAATATAGAAATCAAGGTGGAGCCTGCATTATTCATATGATTCAATTTCTGTCAGATGTATTTGATCTACAATGGTGTGATATCTAATTCAATCTAATATATTTTAGGATCTACCTCAATCCATTTTTCTATTTTTGTATCAGATTATTTTTCTCATTTTTAGGAAGTTTGAAAGTTTATCCCTTTTCTTCCAACCCAGCATGAATCAATGGTTGATACTAGATGCTGAAAGCTCTATAAGTCTATGATATGTGGACATGGACCATTCATATTATTTCATTTAATTTAGAAAATTCTCTCATTGTTAAACTCATTGAACCATTTCAGTGATTCCTCTAAGATGTTAACAAAATTAATCTGATTTTTTTACACATGTATTTTAATCCTATGTGAGGTAAAAACACTTTTGATTTTGATTTCAATGGATGGTTCCAAACCTTGGGTTATCTACACATTAGAAGACATATCTCCCCTTATTCAGAATGGATTTAACACCCCCTGATGTGTTTTTTCTTGTAATCAATTCCATGGGGTTTAATTTAATTTTTAGTGTGATGACCATAGTTAAAATTCATTTTACACTACGTCATTGTAAATGGATAACCAAATTGATCTGGAAAATCAATTACACATTATTCCTAGTTACATAAATAGACACTCCAAAATGGTCATTCTATGGACATCAAGGCGTATTTAATGATAATTCATACACTAAATTTAAATTGGTCCTCCTTCAAGATTTATAATAAATGCAGTTTCTGTTAAATAATTTCTCTTTATAGACATGAGTGAACCAAAGGGTTCCAAATTAAGGACACCATGGATGGACTCTTGTACCTTATTTAATAACTTTTTATGGTTAGTATATTAACCGAGACTGACACAAGATAATCTTGAGATGGGTTCACTGAGTGTTAATTAAAGTTACCTCCAGATGAGTGAAGTTGGTTCCATTGGAGTGATCCCTTAGATATGATTAAAGTCATGATTGTATGACCCACTACACAATATTGACTTGTTCCCCTTAGTGACCATGTTTGAAATGATATACGAGACATCATACCAGGGTTACCATTTATAGGATCATTATCATTGGTTATGTGGGGATCCCCTCAAGTTATTCCTAGAATATCTTCTCTGATTTTCAAGGACTAGATATAGGGGTCTCAATATGTTTTTTACAATGAATGTCAAATGAAATTAAAAAAATTATAATCAAATTTTTGGAAAAATTTAATTGATCCTTTGATTTATGAATGTAGGACATGGCCTCAATCCCCAAGAACAATCTTTGGGAATGTCCATTCCTCTAGAACAGTATACACCTCACCTTACCCTTGAAGTTTTTTTAATTTTAGACTCACTAGAATATACAGAAGCAGGTAGATTAGATGGGTGCCCTAGTGGAACACCCAGCCAAAGTTTTTATTTATTAATGTACGCTTTCATTTAATTTACCAAGGAAAAATGTTATGTTTATTTTACATGAAATGGATTGGTCGACATAGTGATGGTTCCCAAAAACTAATTTTATGTCTCACACCATGATCATGTGATTTTACTACCCATGTAGACATTATTGTTACATGTTTAGATAAAGGTTAGTACCCAGTTTCTAATGATTTATTTACATTATATAATGGGGTTGGGAGTAGGGGAAATAGCCTATACTCGAGATGGTTGTTGTAATTGTTTTTAGCTTTTTTTTTTAATTTGATAGAATAATATATATGATTGTATCCCCTACCCCTTTAATACTTGTTTTTTTATAACACATGAAATATTTTCCTAATTAGTTTCATATATATGTTTATTTAGATTCCAATTTTTTTTATTATTTGGAATGTTATTTATTTTATTTTCTTCTAATATATATTTTATTCTTCTATTTCTAAGATATTCATATTGTTTTTTCTACTCTTATCAATGAGGGAATATTTTTCCCATGGACTCACCTGTGTCCCATGATACTAGTTGGAATCCAATATAATTTAGTATGGTGTGCTTTAGGTCTTGTGGCCAACCTCCTCATGGCACTATTGAGTGGCAATCATGGCAAGATTCTAAAAAGTGGTATCAATGGGTATTTTGTTTTGTCAACTATTTAGGTTTAGAAAAGAGTCTTGGAAATGATAATTTCATTATGTGATTATGGCAGTGATTAGATACATCACCTATAGGGAAAATATAAATTACATAAGATAGGTGAATGATGTTATTGCCTTCGCTTATTATGGTATCATAGTATTTCATTATAGTGTGAATCAATTTAATAGTAATATTATCATCAGGATGAGATATTTATTAACTTAACCTGATGCTAAGAGTGATATTTGGAATCATGCATCATAATAGAAAAAATATAACTAAATTTCCATGCATTAATCAATTCCATATTTACTTGTGGAAGGAATTTCATGTATTTCTTGGGATTTATATTTGTTTCTTGATTGTATGTTTTTAGAGTTCTTTTACTCAAAATGATGGAATAATTTGATTAATTGGCCAATGGGGATACTTTCTTTCGTTCATTGGTGAGTGTCGATGGTAGATCATCTTATCAAAACAAATCTATGTCCTGTTACAATCATGTTTTTAGTGTAATGTTCAGGATAAAGTTAGTTGACACATTGATTTCAATTTATAAGGAGTATGTTCCTTTATGAATAGGAATTAGTGATGAAATTAACTGGGTCTAATTTTAATAAATAAATTAATATGAATTAATATAAAAATAATGAAATTAATTTGATTCTTGAAATGAAATTATTACCAAATGTGAAACCATAGTATGACTCGACCTTTGTAGTGGATAGTAGGTTGTGTCTTCTATGCTTTCCCATCACGACTTGATATGACCTCCCATACCTGAAAACCAGAGTAGGAATAGGGTTGTGATTCATTAGTATTATAGCTTTGTTCTTGTCTACTCATACAACATTCCCTATCTATTATAAATATTATAAAATGATTGTGCTTTGAATTTATAGAGGTATTCCAAAAAAAATCGTGTTGTATGCCAAGAATATGTCGATGATAATACTACTAATGTGATGGGACCAAATCCATCTGAGATGACTCATATACTTCCACCCGAGGAACCTCTTATAGATCAACCACTGGGTGTTGATAAGAAATAACTGGATAACCATATATAACTCTTGAAATTTGTTTAGTGTTAATCGAAACCTTCACATTCTATGGTAGATCTGGCCTATGAGTTTCAATAGTATCATACTCACACCTTATAGGGGATGGTAGACCATAAGATACTAATCATGGTTGAGACTATGATATCAATCATCGAGAATATCAAGATTCCTCTAGGGAAGAGGGTCATGATTTCAACATATATACTATGTGACTCGACTATGAATTGTTGGGATGTTCAAACACATGAATTTTGACATCAGGGTATGGTTTGGGTGGATATCCAAATATATTTATTTACTATTTCATTCATTAGTCCATGAGAAACAAATCATATTTCTGAATACATTCAACTTGAGAAATGTGGCATGTCAGTGATGGGATACTCATCTCACCTAACCGAATTACATCATTTTTCATGGAATGTGATTGGTGGTCAGCTATCTAGTATGAGGTGATTCAAGGATGGTCACTGTTATTCAATTATTTCATAGGTGAACATCATTCAGTTGACAAGTATTTTAGAGATTGTGAAGTAGGAACTCATCACTAAGAATAACTTGAGGGAATTAGGAGATTTAAAGCATGGTAGTTCAGCTTTCAGACAAACTTGAATTGGGTTATCCAACTGAAATAAGTGATGATTCGAGGGTACACATGGGGTAAGTACCAGCTACATGGAATGAACTGACAACGATATAGTATGTCACTAGTGAGGAAGGCTAGGGTATGGAAATTATTCTGTATACGAGGAACCATATTGGGTGTCGGGATTTCGACAGGATATGTCACCTACAACATTTCTTTTGGAATTTTCATCTACTTCCAACTGATTGGGGTTCTGTGCTAGCACCACCTTTAGGTGCCAGATTATTGACACCTATTTAGGTAGTATTCTAGTCTTATTTCAGCTATTCATCCTGAGAAGGTGGTTGCGGGTGAGGATTTCATGCTACAGAGATCCATTTTCATCAATGTGGGAATGCTTCGGATACTCAGATAGTATCCCATTGTTTCGGTTCAATCCACATTCTTGTGATTCATTCATTACTATTGGAGTACTTCCAAATTCCATCTATAATTAGAGCTACAATTTTGGTAGCTTCTACAATATTATCTTCCTTATTCCATATAGGCGATTCGTATATTAAATCTTCTACATCGATAGGATGTACAAGATATGTGATCGAATACTCCAGTATTGTTCTGTCCCTTGACACAATATTTAGTGTTCTAGGTGTGGGTATTCTCCATTTATAGGAGTTCCCTCTTGAGAGAGGCATGTATCATCCATTGTGGAGTTTCTTTGTCATATAAATGACCGGTTGTAATGTAATTCTCGGTATGGACTAGCTTATGAATTATCAATTCCATGTGTATTTATATCACCATTGAGTGTCACTCACATTTCTTGATGGAGACATGTATATCCATATGGTAAAATTGTATCTTCATGCTAATCATGTTGGAATCAAGAAAACTAGACTAGTATGTGTAATAGACAAGATGAACAACCACTTCACAAGTGATTTGGGAATTCAGTAAGCTGAAATCCCTCCTATTGTGGATGTCTTACAAAAATATTTATCTATTTTACCTCATTAGGGTTAGATTGACATCACGATTGATATAGATCTTAGTATGGTACTAGTTTCCTATAACTCAATATTAATATTGAAGACATAGTGTATAAGTGTTTCATATGACCCAATACATCACCATGGGATTCACCCATCCTTTTATCCCAAAAGGAGGATGGTAAAATTTGATTGTTAGTGGATTATTGATGATTAAACTAGATTATATTAAGGTACCAATATTCACATACTTTTATAGAGTATTATTCAACCAAATCTATGTATAATATATTTTTCTATATGTTCTAAATGAGTTCTAGCTACTATGTGTTTTGTTTGAGAACATAATCCATATCACGTATTATGTTTCGTCATAGGAATGAAGTGTATGAGTATTTTGTTACACTGTCCGGCCTGACAAATGCTCCAAGAACTTGATCTACCACCTGTATCATGATTCCCCTATGGTTGTCTTCTTATACTACATCTTAGTGTATACACACTCTTAACATGACATTGATAAACATATTGAGATCACATTGATTACATTGAGAGAGAACCTTCTGTATATTAAGCTTAGTAAATGCCACTTTTGATTAAGTATGGTTCACTTCTTATTTTATATGATATTTTAGGAAGGTGTATCAATTGTCCTAGATATGGTGAGCACCATGATTTAATGGGAGAATCCGAAGAATGTGTTTCAAATATGTAGCATCTTAGGGATAGTATTATATTATAGGAAATTAATTAATGAATTCTCACCCATGTAAGTGCCGCTTATGGTATTTACCAAGAATGGGATAATGTTTTAATAGACTAAATATTTCATGATATTTTTTAGGAGTTAAAGGGAGTACCCAATTCAGCTCTGATTCTGATTATTTCGAGGTCAGGCAGGATCTCTATTGTTTATTGTAACACATTAGGGATCACACTGGGTGTAGATCTCATTCGGGATGATCCCGTCATAGATTATGGACCCATCTAGTTGAGGCCTCATGAGAAGAAATATCCAATTCATGTCCTTGAGTTTTAATCCATGGTTAATTTTTTTCTATTTTGGAAGAAGTACATGTTGTGTCTGCAGTTCAACATTTACACAAATAATAAAATTATAAAATACATATCCAAATAGGGGTATATTAATCTGAGTCTATGGAGGTTAGTTGAATACCATCGATCATTCAAATTTGACAAGGAATACACACCCAATGAAGGAAAATATATAGATGATTACTTAAGCTAGAAAACATAGAAACAATCCATTATATAGGCTAGTTGTGAGTGGATGTTGATGGAGCTATTTTATGAGATGAATGTTGAGGTCTAGGAACAACACTAGAATCTCGTTATTGAAGATATAGAAATGAATTCATCTCTTATATAATGGGTTTGGATTTGGCTTTTATCAAATTCTGATGGGATTATCATGAGGGATAGAATCAAAATAGATAACCCACCACCTGGTTGGGTTGTGTATGCAAGTGAGACCCTCCTCTTTCGTGACCATGTATGGGTACCTTAAAATATATGGTGACATCTGATGAGTAAATCAAATCCATCTATATGGCATGTTCATTATGGGATTACCAATATGAATAGATACATACATTATTACTATTTGTGGCTATGTATGAAGAGGCATATTACAAGATTCATTATTAGCTGCTCCAATGATTAGTAGGTGAAGGCAGAGCATCATCGACCTACGAGACTCCTATAAACACTCTCTATTCCTAAGTGTAAATGGAACACTTTCACCATATATTTTGTAACTTCCTAGTTCTTGAAGCCATCCAGTGGTTCCCCATACCCAGTTGGTCACATGGCCTCAAGCGCATTTCCCCAAACTCCATAGGCTACTAACTAGTAGTGATGGACTTGGGTGTGATAGTGGGGAAAATATGCCCTCATTGGTAGAGTAACACAGTGGAAATAATAGACATACAATAGCAGAAGTAGTAAAATAATGAAATAAGTAAATAGCAGAAGACTGAAGAAATAAACAACTGGAGACCATATATATAATGATGCATGATACATATGTCTAGTAAAGAAGCCAAATATGTCACAATGCTGGAATAAAGTAGTAAACCAATGTACAAATGAAAAAAATATAAACTCCAGCAGCATCGCAATCCTCATCTTGGTCCCATTCTCTCTAGCACCATAGTAATCAAGTACCTTAAGTTTAAGGGAACCTACCCTTATTTTTACCTTCAACAATATAATCAGTTTGAGCCAAAAAAGTATGACCCAAATAGGGAGTGAGACGAATCCCAGTAGGAAACCACCCAATGTTATGCGCCTAATAGTCAGTGAATATATATGGAAGGAAAAATTAAAAATAAGTAATAAACAAGGATGTACTCAAATGTAAATAGTCCTATCAATTCAATTACAGTCAATTTACAATTAACAATATATCCAACCAATTACAAATACAAGAAGCCCTCTAGGAAAGTACATACCACCTATCCCCTCTGGTTCATCTAACAATCTTATTTAACCCTCGGGGTAGTTCCCACAGCCTAACCCCTCTAGTTCAATTTACAACAAAGATATAACGAATCCTCTCTAGGGAAGAAGTCACCATTAATTCCTCATATAGTCTTGTATAATCAAAGACTATCTGAGGAAGAAGTCACTGTCAATTCCCCCTATAGTCTTTTAACAGTAAACAATAGACACTATGATGAAGCACTCAACGTTAATTCCTCTTGGGGAACTTTTGCACATATAACTCAAAGACAATCTACAGAAAGGCACAAACCACATACCGTGATGTTCTACAGATTATATGCATGTACCTCAGGCCTTAAATCACCCTAGAACATCGAGATATACCAAAAAATTAAAATGTTCGACCGAGGATATATTTTGGAAGAGGAGAAATTATAAGATTATGTTCAAGAAGAAGGGGAACTCACTATAGAGATTCCAATGTAATTGATGGTGGATGATTCTGAGAACAGAAGCCGAGTCGGGGGCCCAGAGAGGATCTGCAGCTGTATGGACACTCCGAGATGAAATAGTTCAAGAAGAAGTGTATTTTTCCTATCATACGCGACCCTGGTCCGTTTAATGAAAAAAATAAAGTACACGACATATTCATTAAAAGTACACGACAAGTACTTGCCTTTTTCGGCATCTACTTTAGGTGGTCTCCAGGTCACCACACATGTCCATGTGGATTTCTATTACACTCCCCACACATAGTCACCTGCGGAAACCAGGTACATGATGTGTACTTAATGTACATGGTGTGTACTCCTGAAATTTCCAAAAACACCTCTTTTTCTCAAAAACATCCAGAATGAAAAAACATACCTAAAAAAGATCTGGGTTCTTGAAAACTTCCCCCCTGAATGAAATTCATCCACCAATTTCATTAACAAGTTATTGTAGAAGAAGAAACCTCAAACACATCCATCCACTACGATCATACATCGGCCTACCTCTCCTAGGTCTCATCCTGTACTCGCTCGTGTTGCCATAGCACTCATACTAGAGGAACATATCTGCCATAGAGAACCTTCGCACTTTGATCCAAAATCAACATAGGATGCTCTTAGAAAGATGTCTCCACCTCTAACTCAACCTCTTTGGGTTAAAAAACATGAGATAGGTGAGAGAAGTAATGTCGAAGCTGAGAAACATGAAAGACATCATGCCTAACCCGATACCTCTGAGGTAACTTCAATCGATAGGAAATTGGGAAGAATCTCTCCAAACCCTCGAATGGTCTGACGTAACTCGGTGAAAGTATACCCTATATTATAATCCTCTTGTGTCCCAACTTCTAAGTGACACATTGAAATACCTGATCTCCAATCTTGAACTCCATAGGTTATCTCTGTCGATTAGCATAAGTCTTCTTTCTTGATTGTGTAGTATCCATCCCCCTCCAAATCAACTCTATCTACTCGGTGTTCTCCTGGACAAGTTATGGTCCCTACATAGCTACTTCTCCTGCCTCCAGCCAACAAAAGGGTGATCGACATGTCCTACTATACAAGGCCTCACAAGGTTTAATCTGAATAGTTTCTTGAAAACTATTATTGTAGGAAAACTCCACAAGAGGTATATGCTTATCCCTAGAACCTCCAAAATCAAGGATGAACACTCATTGCATGTCTTGTAGCACCTGGATAGTACACTCAGACTGAACATCTCTCTAGGGATGATATGTTGTACTCAGAAGTACCTACGTACCCAAAGCCCTCTGAAGTCCCTGTAAGACCTAAGAAGTAAAACATGCATCCCTGTATGAAACAATAGAGTGTGGAATCCCTTGTATATGTACAATATCTCAGATGAAAAACCATCATATCTCATCAACACTGAAGTTCTGTTTGATCGGCATGAAGTGAGAATACTTTGGGATTCTATCAATGATAATTCAAACTGCATCATTCTCTTGAGTCCACCTCAGAAAACATGTCACGAAATCCATCACCACATCATTCCACTTAATCTCGGGAATGGGTAACTACTGTAATATCCCTTCTAGTCACTGATTCTATTCCTTCACCTATTAACAGATGTAAAACCTCATGAAAAAACCATAAATATCTTCTTTCAATAATGGTCACCAATAATGACGGTGCAGATCTCGATACATCTTGGTGACACCAGGATGAACTTCCCAAATTGAGGTATGAATGTCTCGCATCACTTCCTCGCATATGTCTTCTAGCACCCACACACATCCATGAAAACAAAAGATCTCATCCTCACCTACTATCCATCCATGAATAGGGTCCTCTCTTGAAACACTCTACCATATGAATAGGCCTTTAGAATCTAATAGCTTCCTTATTCGCACTCAATCAAGTAGAGTAGAGGTAACTACCACAGAAGAAAGAAATGTCTTCCCTTGACTGTCGTGCACCTCTAAATGCATCTCAGAGAACATATCCATAAGTTGACACTCACTACTGGTCTCCTGAACTTATTGTACTTGATTACTCCAACTCAACGCATTAACCACAACATTGCCCTTCCCAGGCATGTAGGCAAGCTCAATGTCAAAATATTGTAGGTACTCAACCCAACAGAACTCTCTCAAATTTAGATCATGCTGAGTGAATACAAACTTGAAATTCTATTGGATGGGGAAAACCACAAAATTTTCTCCCAACAGGTAGTGTCTCCAATAGCGTAAAGCATGAACAACTACAACCAACTTGAGATCATGTGTTGGTTAATTTCTCTCACGTGGCCTTAACTACCGAGACATATAGGAAATGACCCCTTCTCCATGCATAAGCACTGCTCCCAGCCCGATTACGGATGCATCAAAGTAAATAATATAGATCTTGCTCGGATCTGAAAAAACTAGTATCGATGCAGAAGTCAACCTCCCTTTCAGCTTCTAAAAGGCTAACTCGCATGATTTTGACCACTAGTACTTTGCACCATTCTTAGTTAGGAATTTTAGTGGTTCTTCTAAGAGTGAAAAGTCTTGTATGAAATGTATGTAGTAACGAGATATCCCTAGAAAATGTCATACCTAAAAGGAGTTCTTTGGCTGATCGCAGGAAACTATTGCTCTCAGTTTTTCTGGATCTACTGATACTTCTGTCTCTGAGATAACATTACACAAGAAGTGAATTTGGTCCATCCAAAAGTAGAATTTTGAGAGATTAGCATATAACTGATGCCCTCTCAGTGTACTCAAAATGATCTAAAGATATGTGGCATGGTCGTGTCGAGTGTCAGAGTACACCAAGATATCATCCACAAAGACCACCACGAAGGAATGCAAATATGGATGGAATACTCGGTTCATCAGTTCCATGAAAACTATTGGTGCATTCGGGAGACCTAATGAAATAAAAACATACTCTTATAGACCATACATGCTCCAAAATGATATAAGATGTATATCTGATGGTCTAACACACAATCGATGATAACTAGATCTCAAGTCAATCTTTAAGAACACCTGGTCTTCTTGAAGCTGATCAACGAGATAATTAATCCTTGGAAAGGGATATCTATTCTTGACCTTCAACTGGTTAGAATTATAATAATCTATATAATTTCTGAGGGTATAGTCCACCTTTTTTTCAAACAGGACAGGCAAACCCCAAGGGGAAGTACTGGGTTAGATGAAACCATTTTCCTGCAACTCCTCTAACTTCTTCTTGAGTTCCTGTAACTCTGGTGTAGCCATCCTATATAGAAGAATGGACACCAGTGCTGCTCCTGGAATAAGATCAATAGAAAATCACATCTCTCGCATCGGAGGAAAACCTGAAAATTTCTCTAGAAAGATGTCCTTGAAACGATCCACCACTGGAGTAAAGTCCATCTATGAAGTCCCCTAGTCATATAGATATATACTAGCAAACTAGTTTGTAACTCCCCCCAACCCATGATTCTCGGGTCCTACAATACTCTCCTGAACATCAAATTATACCTTATGAAGAAACGATCTACCCTATGGTGATGTGAAACTCACCCTACGGTGATAACAACTGACAACATCTAGGAAGGGAACCAACCAGTTCGTTCGGAGAATGATATCGTAGCCCGTCATCTCCAAGACATAGCGACCTCAGAAGATGTGACACTGTAGATGCTGAAAAGTGCTTAAGTTTTGAAGAATGCTTTGAAACGACAAATTAAGGTCATATAACAACCTGGAGACGCGGTCCAGGGGGCCCGGAGGCGTTGCATGAAAAAAATGGTGAAGTGCGCGAAAAATGTTTCCTGCGCGGAATGTTTAGGGATTCACGAAGAGTTCCCGACGCCGGCGTGAAATAATTTCGCACCCGTGCCCTGTTAGGTTGTCATTTCGCACAGCCGCCTCTATCGCACAATTATTTCAGGCTACCCTATATTTCGTGCCCTGGGTGGTTATAAATAGAAGGAGACCCCCATCCATTTCAGGGCTGAAAAATCTGAACCGGATCTCATGCGTGAAATCCAACTTCCGTGCGTGCAATATGGCCTTCAGGTATGGTTATTTTATAGCATCCAGTCTTTTTATAACATAACTTTCTTTTCATTACACGGAACTGAGGATCGTTAAGGTTTAGTGTCTTGGAAACAAGGAACATAATACATAAAAACAACATAAATAATTCTTCTTAAACACTTGAAAGGCTTATCCTTTAGTTCATCCTAGGTTCATTACTGCATCTCATAACCTGGGGACATACATCAAAAGAAAGGGCGAGCAGAAGGCACAGTAAGGGAAACAAGAGAAACATTTTTCATGTGAACTTGAGATACTTCAATAAGGACATGAAAAGAACTTTAAGGCATGAGAAAGAAATCATGAGATACATCATAATAAAAATAAAATTTTTCATAACTTGAAGATGTGGCTGGAACATTTAATATTGACAATCGTTTCGTTTCACAAAGGTCCATCCCCAAGGTGTCGTTAAAAATTACCAAGGTTATTCACCAAGGCGTCGTTAAAATGGTCATCTCGAGAGATTACGTCTTTACCCAATGCATTGGAGCGCTATCAGGGCGCACCCTTAAATTTGCCTTTATTATCATGTGAGACAAATATATCATCATCAAACATTTCATAAATAACCCATATAGCATAAAATAAATGGGTTTCATTTCATAATCATAACGTTTTAAAAACCACTTTAAAGACATGATCTTTACGTTACTTTAAACCCACGGAAAGGGAAAGCGGGTATCATGTATGTAAATCCCAGAATTTAAAATAGAACATTTTGATATATATGTGAATACACCTGTAGAAATAAGAGCTTTGAGTATTCACTTTATAATGTAAAATAATTTTGAGAAAAGAGAGGCATTTTGAGATGAAAATTCTGCAGCATAACGGCTATGTTACAAGGTTTTAGAAAACTTTGAAAAGAGAGGGAACATGGGTCGAACAATCATAATTGACCCAAAAAATAGTAGAGGGACAGAATAAGAAGGATATATGGACATGGTGATGCAATTTCAAGGAAATACCATTTGAAATGAAAAACATGGAAGGAAGAGAAAAATTTGATTTCCCTTATGAAAATTCGGCAGCCTAACGACGTCACTTAAACTTCAAAAAAAATGAATTGAACAGATAAAATAGGGTCTCTCATCATATGATCATAATAGATCAGTATGATAGATATAGAGATCATACCCCAACATAATAAAAAGGAACTTTAATGATTTGACATGAAAATCGAACTTGAAAAAAATGAGAAGGGTGAAAGAATCACTTAAACATTCGGCAGCCTAACGACGTCACTTAAACTTTCATTAAACGAAATGATGAGAGTAAGAGGGGATCTATCATCATATAAACATGAAAGGGGTAGTAAGAGGAATATAAAAGAACATACTCTCACATAATAACATGGGGCATAAAAGGAACGACATAAAAGAGATTACATGAAAGGAAAGAGAGGGGTCGGATCCCTTACCTTAAAACGTGACTCTTGAAACTCAAAGTTTTGGACCTTGAGGGCTTGGGGGCACCTTGGGAGGACTCCTTGGAAGGTAAGGAGACCAGAACTTCGTTGTAGGAGAGTTGGGAGTGAAAACTAAAGGAGGAAAGGGTGGGTATTTATAGGGAAAGTGAGGGGACAAGGCATTAATGGCCAAGGGACACCTCACTAGTGGTTTTGGCAAAACTATGGGCTTGCACATGGTATTTGCCAATGGTATTGGACACTTGGGACAACTCACACCTTATATTAATATTCATAATTCGACCATATTGAATATATACTTAATACATCATTTAATGATGTCATTAAACACCCGTAACTTAAAAACTATATTTTCACTATTCATCGAAAATTCAACTTTCTCAGAATAATCCCAAAATTTCACCTCAACCAAATATCGATGCTCTAAATACATTTATGAACTCCATTTTATAAAAATAATTTTCTAAATAATTTTAATTTAATTTTTAAATAAAAACACTATTCATCGAAAATTTGTTTTTTTTCAGAAAAATCCCAAAAAATTACCTTAACATAATATCGATGCTCTGAGTTCAAAAATAAAGTCCTTTTTATAAAAATAATTATCTAATTATTTTTAATTAAATTTTTAATTAAAAACACTATTCACTTGAAAAAACTAATACTTGATTAATCATTTATGAAACCGTTATTTACCCATTTTATTGAATCACATTACTTAATCTAGGTGTCTAAATTATATTAAAACTTTATTTGAGTGAAATTACTAATCCTAAGTGAAAAAACACTATTCATAATTTACTATTCATCAAAAATTAAGTTGATCTTATTAGACTCCAAATTCCTTACTGAACACTTTTGTAGAAGACCATTTTTTGAAAATCATTACACATCTTTAGTTATTTAGGGTTTTCATAAATATTTTAAAATATCCCTTTTTTCCAAAATTCATCAATAAAATACATCCTAAAATTATCTGGACAAAAGAAATTCCACAAACATCACTAAAGGAAGTGATCTCAATTTATTCACCCGAAAGGATTACACAAGGAAGCTAGGGTCTCGTCACATAGCCCCTTATAACACCGGCATAAGACCTAAGTGTAAGGTGTGCTATGTTAAGAGAATCTGAGGGAGGCCCAGATACCATTTCCCTAGTAGTAATCTCTACTAACTTGAACTTCTCCCGCATGCGTTTCCGTTCAAGCTTGACACGCTAGAGTTCGGCTTGGGCTTGGTCCAAAGCGAAGCCCACAAATCCTACCTCCTTCCCAAGCTCTGATAAGTGGGATTCATAAGGGTCGAGTCTACTGGATGAAGCCATCGACTCCTCTTTCTGCATTAACCATTAACATCTTATTAAATCATTAAGAGTAAGTTAATATACTACTCAAAGAGATTGGGTCATTACATTCTCCCCCCTTAAGAAATTTCATCCCCGAAATTTATACTTGAGGCCTAGTCAAAAAGGTGAGGGTAATTTTGCTTTATTGTTTCCTCAGGCTCCCAAGTCACTTCTTCATATTTATGATTCCTCCACAACACTTTCAAAAGGTGGGTAGTCTTGTTTCGTAGGACCTTGTCTCTACGGTCCAAGATCTCCACTGGATGCTCCTCATAAGAGAGGTCATGTTCCAGTTGTACCACCTCTGGGTTCAGTACATGCGAAGGGTCCGGTATGTACTTCCTCAAGAGAGATACATGGAAGACATCATGAACTTGAGCTAGGTTCGGTGCAAGTGCTAGACGATAGGCCACTACTCCTATGCGATCAAGGATTTCATAGGGGCCAATGTACCTAGGGCTGAGGTTCCCTTTCTTCCCAAACCGCATGACCCTTTTCCATGGAGAAATTCGAAGGAAGACTTTGTCACCAACACCAAACTCCAAGTCCCTTCGACGATTGTCAGCATAGCTCTTCTGCCGACTCTGAGCAGCCTTTATGTGTTGTTGGATGGCATGAACCTGTTCTGTCATCTCTTGCACGAGATCAGGCCCAAGAAGCTTCCTCTCACAAGTTTCATCCCAACAAGTAGGAGTTCTACACCGCTTTCCATACAGAGCTTCATAGGGTGCCATCTGAATACTCGAATGGAAGCTGTTGTTATAGGAGAACTCAACTAATGGGAGGTATTGATCCCATCCACCTTTAAATTCCATTGAGCATAATCTCAACATGTCTTCGAGTGTCTGAATAGTCCTTTCAGATTGGCCATCATTTTGAGGATGATAGGCCGTACTAAAATTCAATTCAGTATTCAGAGCATGTTGAAGACTTCTCCAGAATTTTGATGTGAATCTTGGGTCACGATCAGAAACGATGGATAGTGGTACCCCATGCGGCCTTACCACTTCCTTCACGTGTATCTTGGCAAGCTGATCCAGAGAGAAATATTCCCGAATAGAGATAAAATGGGCTGTCTTGGTGAGACGGTCCACAATAACCCATATCGCATTGTTTCCTTTGGATGTTTTTGGGAGACCAGTTACAAAGTCTATAGTGATATTATCCCACTTCCATACTGGTATGGGTAGCGGTTGTAATACCCCCTTAGGAACTTGTCGTTCTGCTTTTACTTGCTGACACACCAGGCACCTTGTAGTGTAATCAGCTATCTCCCTCTTCATGTTATCCCACCAATAATGATCGCGAAGGTCTCTATACATCTTAGTGCTTCCTGGATGTATAGAGAAAGTAGAGCTATGAGCTTCATCCATCAGTTCTTTCTTTATCTCCTGAATAGATGGGACACAGAGTCTTGTACGAAATTTCAATACACCTTCTTGATCAATATTGAAATCATGGAACTTCCCATCTTTTACAGCCTCCAACTTCTCCTGCAGCAAAGGATCTTCTTTTTGAGCCTTATTGATCTTCTCTAGTAATGAAGTTTGAGAAATCATTTGGGATAGGGTTGATGATGTCCCTTTCCTTATAATTCCCATGTCCAGTTTTACTAGATCTTTAATCAAGGGATCTCCTAAGATCCTCATTGTTTCCCGAACAACAGGATCTTTCCTGCTTAATGCATCCGCGACTTTGTTTGCTCTTCCAGGGTGATAATGTATTGAACAATAATAGTCTTTAATAAGCTCCAACCATCTCCTTTGTCTCATGTTCAATTCTTTCTGTGTGAAAATATACTTTAGACTTTGGTGGTCAATGTATATATCACATTTCTCCCCATAAAGATAGTGCCTCCATATCTTTAGAGCAAAAACAACTGCCGCCAACTCTAGATCATGCGTAGGATAATTCTACTCATGAATCTTCAACTGTTGAGATGCATAAGCAATTACCTTGTCATTTTGCATGAGGACGCACCCAAGCCCTTTCAGAGATGCATCACTAAAAATAACGAATCCTTCTCCGATAGAGGGTAGTGTTAACACAGGTGCAGTAACCAATCTCTTCTTCAGCTCTTGGAAACTTTCCTCGCATTCCTTTGTCCAGATGAACTTAACCCCTTTTTGAGTCAACTTGGTTAGTGGATTAGAAAGCCGTGAAAAGTTTTTCACAAACCTCCTATAATATCCCGCTAAACCAAGGAAACTACGAATCTCAGTTACTGTTGTGGTTTGAGTCCACTCCTCCACAACCATTGTCTTTGCAGGGTCAACCGAGATTCCTTCATTGGTTACGATGTGCCCCAAGAAAGCCACATGTTGTAACCAGAACTCACACTTGCTGAACTTACCAAAGAGCCTCTCCTTCTGCAGAGTTTTTAATATAACCCTTATATGATCTTCATGCTCCTCACGACTTTTTGAATATATCAAAATATCATCAATAAAAACTACCACAAAGTTATCAAGGTAGTCCTTAAAGACTCTATTCATCAAATAAATGAAAATAGCAGGAGCATTAGTCAAGCCGAAGGGCATAATAGTAAACTCATAATGCCCATATCTTGATCGGAAGGCAGTCTTTGGAATATCTTCCTTCTTCACCCTCAGTTGATGATAACCAGATCGAAGGTCAATCTTAGAGAAGAATTGAGCCCCACGAATTTGGTCAAATAAATCATCAATTCTTGGAAGAGGATATCTGTTCTTCACTGTGATCCCATTCAGTTCTCTATAATCAATGCATAGCCGCATTGATCCATCCTTCTTTTTCACAAAGAGAACTGGTGCTCCCCAAGGAGACACACTCGGTCGGATAAACCCCTTCTCCAACAAGTCTTGGAATTGTTTATTTAACTCTTCTAGCTCCACATTTTCCATTCTATACGGAGTCTTTGATTTCGGTTGAGACCCAGGTATGAGTTCAATGGAGAACTCTACCTCTCTTTCTGGGGGAGGTCTAGGTAACTCCTCAGGAAATACATCCATGTATTCCTGAACAATTGGAACATCTTCAATTTGTATACTCCCTTTTCCTTCATCATCATCACCGATTAACTCTATAAAGAAAGCTATAGGAGGTGCTTCTAGATAGGGATCAGTTCGGGATATCTCTCCTCGGAAGATAACTGTAGGTCGTTCATTCAAGACTACTGATATTTCCTTACTTCTGCATTTGATCTTAGCATTATACTTTGAGAGCCAGTCTATCCCTAGTATAATGTCAAATTCTGTCATGGGAATGACAACTAGATTTGCGATAAGATTGTGCTCACCAAAGTAAACACTAGAGCCTCTAAATACTGTTGATGCAAGGATAATCCCACTTGGAGTCTTGACAGACAACTCTACCTCTAGCAGTTCGGGGATTGATTCTATATTCCTTGCAAACTTGGAGGAAATAAAGGAATGCGTAGAACCAGAATCAAATAAAGTACTTGCTAGTTTTGAGAGGACGACAAGAGTACCTGCTACCACATCGTTCGGGACTTCAACTTCAGCTGTTGTGATAGCGAAAGCACAACCTTGCTCCCTTGGCCTCTGCTGAGGTTGATGGTGATTCCCCTCCACCACCCTCAGATTGGAACATTGATTAGAAAAGTGCCCAAGCTGTCCACACTTGAAGCATGTGACTTCGGGTAGGGCCAGAACCATCTTTCCTCTGTCGTTAGTGTTGGGAAGCTGAGGCTTCACCTCACTATGACAATTCCAAGCAATATGGCCTCCTCTTCCACACTTGTAGCACTTGACACTTCCGTTCAAGCAGTTCCCCAGATGATTCTTCCCACATTTATTGCATGTGGTAAGTTGAATTTGCTTTTCACCTCTTCCCTGATCAAAAGACTTCCCTAAACTGGACTCCAACGATCTCTTCTTTTCATTTGGTTTATGAGACCACTGTGTCTCACCAAACTCCAGCTCGACTTTCATAGCACTCCGAACTATTTCTTCATAGCTATCGTAGTCCCTGTTAGCTAGATTCTTCCGTAGATGAGGTCGTAGTCTGCCAAAGAAACTATTAACCTTCCCATTAGGGTCCATGACAAAGCTTGAGGTATAACGGGAAAGCCTTGTGAAGTTCATCTCGTAGCTTCCGATAGATTCGTTCTCCTTCTGCTTCAGCTCGAGAAACTCTTTCTCCATTCTCGTTCTCATGGAACGAGGGAAATACTTGTTAAGGAAAATTCCCCGAAATTCTTCCCACTCCATAGCTTCTATCTCTCCTCATGGCTTCGTGTTTTTGATCAGTGACCACCACTGATCAGCTTCTCCCTCTAGGCGGTAAAAAACAAGGGTGACTTTTTCTTGTTCCGAACAATGAAGTACAGAAAAGATCTTTTCAATGGATCTTATCCATTGTTCCACAACCAATGGGTCAGTAGATCCACTGAATGTTGGCGGTCGTTGACGCATGAAGGACTCAACAGAGTGTTGTTCCCTTCGTGGTGAGGTCGGTCTCTCAGCTTGATTCAAGTTATTACTCATAACTTGAGTCAGTTGGTTCATCATTCGCATGAATGTTTCCATTCCGGATTCCATCGGAGGGCCGTCAGCACATGGTGCATTGCGGTCACCATCGGCACGGTTCCTCCTATTGCCCGCCATCTTCTAAAAGAATAAAACCTTAGTAAGAAACTTATTTCATTTATGAATCTTTTAACTATGATTTCATGCTTAGACAATTACACTTTTCTATAATTCCTTCATAATGATTCATAAAAAGCTTGTGATTAACCAAACATATCCCCCGGGAGTGTCGTAACCAAGAGTGCAGCAAAGCCCGTTATCGTGCACTAGTTCCCGTTCGAGTCTAGCTCAAAGCGGTGTTTTCGGGTTTTACCTCTATGTACATCTGTGCCAGAGCCGCCTCTACCTGCTCGTATCCAGACATGGATGTATTTGTTTGATAAACCACTTACTCAATACTTACCAAAATACCAGGAAGTTTTCCTATATGTAAACTTTTTTTATAGGGTTCTTCCTAAAGTTTTTATATCCTAATTTCCACAAATAACTAAACCATCCTTTGATACCAACTATAGCATCCCGTATTTTTATAACATAACTTTCATTTCTTTACACGGAACTGAGGATCGTTAAGGTTTAGTGTCTTGGAAACAAGGAACATAATACATAAAAACAACATAAATAATTCTTCTTAAACACTTGAAAGGCTTCTCCTTTAGTTCATCCTAGGTTCATTACTGCATCTCATAACCTGGGGACATACATCAAAAGAAAGGGTGAGCAGAAGGCCCAGTAAGGGAAACAAGAGAAACATTTTTCATGTGAACTTGAGATACTTCAATAAGGACATGAAAAGAAGTTTAAGGAATGAGAAAGAAATCATGAGATACATCATAATAAAAATAACACTTTTAATAACTTGAAGATGTGGCTGCAAAATTTAATATTGACAATCGTTTCGTTTCACCAAGGTCCATCCCCAAGGTGTCGTTAAAAATTACCAAGGTTATTCACCAAGGCGTCGTTAAAATGGTCATCTCTAGAGATTAAGTCTTTACCCAATGCATTGGAGCGCTATCAGGGCGCACCCTTAAATTTGCCTTTATTATCATGTGAGCCACATATATCATCATCAAAAATTTCATAAATAACCCATATAGCATAAAATAAACGGGTTTCATTTCATAATCATAACGTTTTAAAAACTGCTTTAAAGACATGATCTTTACGTTACTTTAAACCCACAGAAAGGGAAAGCGGGTATCATGTATGTAAATCCCAGAATTTAAAATAGAACATTTTGATATATATGTGAATACCCCTGTAGAAATAAGAGCTTTGAGTATTCACTTTATAATATAAAATAATATTGAGAAAAGAGAGGCATTTTGAGACGAAAATTCTGCAGCATAACGACTATGTTACAAGGTTTTAGAAAACTTTGAAAAGAGAGGGAACATGGGTCGAAAAATCATAATTGACCCAAAAAATAGTAGAGGGCCAGAATAAGAAGGATATATAGACATGGTGATGCAATTTCACGGACATACCATTTGAAATGAAAAACATGGAAGGAAGACAAAAATTTGATTTCCCTTATGAAAATTCGGCAGCCTAACGGCGTCACTTAAACTTCAAAAAAAATGAATTGAACAGATAAAATAGGGTCTCTCATCATATGATAATAAGAGATCAGTATGATAGATATAGAGATCATACCCCAACATAATAAAAAGGAACTTGAAAGATTTGACATGAAAATCGAACTTGAAAAAAATGAGAAGGGTGAAAGAATCACTTAAACATTCGGCAGCCTAACGACGTCACTTAAACTTTCATAAAACGAAATGATGAGAGTAAGAGGGGATATCTCATCATATAAACATGAAAGGGGAAGTAAGAGGAATATAAAAGAACATCCTCTCACATAATAACATGGGGCATAAAAGGAACGAAATAAAAGAGATTACATGAAAGGAAAGAGAGGGGTCAGATCCCTTACCTTAAAACGTGACTCTTGAAACTCAATGTTTTGGACCTTGAGGGCTTGGGGTCACCTTGGGAGGACTCCTTGGAAGGTAAGGAGACCAGAAATTCATTGGGGGGAGAGTTGGGAGTGAAAACTAAAGGAGGAAAGGGTGGGTATTTATAGGGAAAGTGAGGGGACAAGACATTAATGGCCAAGGGACACCTCACTAGTGGTTTTGGCAAAACCATGGGCTTGCCCATGGTATTTGACCATGGTATTGGCCACTTGGGACACCTCACACCTTATCTTACTATTCAAAATTCGACCATATTGAATATATACTTAATACATCATTTAATGATGTCATTAAACACCTGTAACTTGAAAACTATATTTTCACTATTCATCGAAAATTCAACTTTCTCAGAATAATCCCAAAATTTCACATTAACCAAATATCGATGCTCTAAATACATTTATGAACTCCATTTTATAAAAATAATTTTCTAAATAATTTTAATTTAATTTTTAAATAAAAACACTATTCATTAAAAATTCGTTTTTTTTCAGAAAAATCCCAAAAAATTACCTTAACATAATATCGATGCTCTGAGTTCAAAAATAAAGTCCTTTTTATAAAAATAATTATCTAATTATTTTTAATTAAATTTTTAATTAAAAAACACTATTCACCCGAAAAAACTAATACTTGATTAATCATTTATGAAACCGTTATTTACCCATTTTATTGAATCACATTACTTAATCTAGGTGTCTAAATTATATTAAAACTTTCTTTGAGTGAAATTACTAATCCATTTGGTCACATTACTAATCCTAAGCGAAAAAACACTATTCATAATTTACTATTCATCAAAAATTAAGTTGATCTTATCAGACTCCAAATTCCCCACTGAACACTTTTGTAGAAGACCATTTTTTGAAAATCATTACACATCATTAGTTATTTAGGGTTTTCATAAATATTTTAAAATATCCCTTTTTTCCAAAATTCATCAATAAAATACATCCTAAAATTATCCGGACAAAAGAAATTCCACAAACATCACTAAAGGAAGAGATATCAATTTATTCACCCGAAAGGATTACACAAGGAAGCTAGGGTCTCGTCACATAGCCCCTTATAACACCGGCATAAGACCTAAGTGTAAGGTGTGCTATGGTGAGAGAATCTGAGAGAGGCTCAGATAACATTGCCCTAGTAGTAATATCTACTAACTTGAACTTCTCCTGCAGGCGTTTCCGTTCAAGCTTGACACGCTGGAGTTCGTCTTGGGCTTGGTCCAAAGCGAAGCCCACAGATGCTACCTCCTTCCCAATCTCTGATAAGTGGGCTTCATAAGGGTTGAGTCTACTGGATGAATCCATCGACTCCTCTTTCTGCATTAACCATTAACATCTTATTAAATCATTAAGAGTAAGTTAATATACTACTCAAAGAGATTGAGTCATTACATATTTTCTCGCCAATTCACCCCAGGGTCCACCTTCGTGTGAGGTCCCCATGGATTAGACTAAATTACAAACCCTCCGGGGTTCCCCATTGCATGAAATTCCTTCCATTTCACGCAGGTCAGCCAATTACACGCAATTCCTTCCATTTCGCACATCACTGTCCTTGCGCACAACCTCTGCCACTTGCGTGCAATTCATACTTCTTGCATGTAATCCTCCTAGTCGCGCACAAAACCACTGCCCCCAATTACGTTCAAGCATCACCGATTTCATTCCAGCCTGGTGTTTTTCGCACAGGTCTATTTTTTTGCGCATAAGCCTTAAAGGTTGCGTGCAATTACTTAGGACCCCTCACCACGATGCTCTTCTTGTGGGTTCCATTCGTGGGTGCCTTTTGTGCCCCGAGTATCCACATCATGCACCATCTTCACGTGTGACCTTCTAGGCACGTATGAGGTAACTTAAAAGTCCCATGGAAAAATCTTTTCGTTGTGTTGCTTTGCCTCATGCCTCTTCACATAGGCATGCTAACAGATATTTCTTCTTCGCATAGCCGCGCTAATGTGGACCCCTTGATGGTTCTCTTTGCAACACCCCCTCATTACGGCCTTGCCAATGCATTCCCTCCCATAGGGCGCAGAGGGTACCAGTTATGTAAGTCCTAGGGGTGCGGAGCAATCCCACCTCATCCGAGCTATAGGATTTTAAACTGCTAATCACTTTTTCCTCAACACATGGCGTTAAACTGTGACCTGGCCCCATGACTCACACGTAGGGTCCCCCTGCCTTTTACATTCTCCATGCCCACTTGTCTCCACAAGGATGGGATCATCCCTCATAGGGGGTGATTTATTGGAGTGGAATTTGTCCATGGGGAAGGGAAGCCACCTTGGTGTAATCCCCTAACCTTTCTTGCAGGAGGCAGCACCCCTGCACCTCCTCACTTCCTCGGTGCCAGGGCCAGCCAAGGGCGTGATGGGGAACAATGATTTTCCTTTCTTCCATCCCAAATCCCTCTCCCGCTTCTCTTCATCACCCTCAGGCCTCCATCTTGGAGTAAGTCCCAACACCTTGGGTCACCCAACACATAAGCCCCTATTTCCCATGGACGCACCATTTGAGACATGATCGTCATGTCTCTGCGAGCTCTTATTTCTCACACCAACCATGACTCACATGATCTTAGACTGAGCACCGACCATGACCCACCTTGGGCCGCCTCATAGCGTAAGCCCCGAATTCCCTCGTCATGCATGACGTTAAACTGTATGCTGAACTACGAGGACTTTGATCCAAGTCAAGGCATGGTATGTAGGAATCCTCCACGAGGTTTAAGCCCTACCACCTTGGGTCGCCTCAGAGTGTAAGCCCCAATCCATCCCCGAATACGGGGACTTTGATCCATGTCAAGGCATGGTACATTGGAAGCCTCCACGAGGTTCAAGCCCCACCACCTAGGGCCACCTCAGAGTATAAGACCCAATCCCCCTTGAACTACAGTGACTTTGATCCATGTAAAGGCATGGTATGTAGGAATCCTCCACGAGGTTCAATCGCACCAATCGGTTGTTCCGACCCCATTCACGTCGGTCCACCAAACACCTTGGGCCACCTTAGAGTGTAAGCCCTGAATTCCCTCATCCCACAAGATGTTAAACTGTATACCCGAACTACGGGGACTTTGATCCATGTCATGGCATGGTACGTAGGAAGCCTCCACGAGGTTCAAGCCCCACCACCTTAGGTCACCTCAGAGTCTAAGTCCCAATCCACCCAAACTATAAGAACTTTGATCCTTGTAAAGGCATGGTATGTAGGAAGCCTCCACGATGTTCAAGCCCACCAATCGGGTGTTCCGACCCCATTCACGTCGGTCCACCAAACACTTTGGGCTGCCTCAGAGCGTAATCCCCGAATACCCTCATCCCACATGACGTTAAACTATATACCTGAACTATGGGGACATTGATCCATGTCAAGGCATGGTACATAGGAAGCCTCCATGAGGTTCAAGCCCCACCAACTTGGGCTGTTTTAGAGTGTAAGCCCCAATCCATCCCGAACTACGTGGAATTTGATTCCCTACCATGAGGATACGTAGGAAGCCTTCATAAGGTTCAAGCCCAACACTCATGTCTCATCCTGATATCTTCCTTGAGCATATGTGTCTCAGGAAGCTCATGATTTAACCTGGAGATTCCACTTCTTCTGGGCCCCATCCATGAGTCCATTCTCACGGGTCGCCTCTCAGGTGTCCCATCGTTCCACTGAACTATGAGGACATTGATTCCCCGCCATGGGGATATGTAGGATGTCTCTACGAGGCTCAAGCACAAATCTGTTGTCTATCCTGATCGTTACCCGGGATGCCACATCTCGGTGAGATCATGCCACCTCATACCCCATTACATTTAACGACATTCGAGAAGCCACCCACGCATTGGCCCCAACCTCGGTGTCCCCTCTGGGGGTTGTGCCCATTTGATCCACTCTAACTAGTGTTCCGATCAGTAAGATCTGTCTCCGCTGGATGTTAAACTTGCAACATACCCTGTGTTAAAGAAGGGAAGCTAAGGAAAACCTCAGAAACATGCATATGGAATATGATTCCTTGCATTTGATGTGGGATGACTCGGGCTTCTACACCCTCAAGAAGCCCTATAATAAGGGACAAAATACAGACATTTCAATCCACCAGCATCAAGACACGCCAGTGATGCCCAGCGCGACTACTCTCCTAGCCGAATGTTCCTTCCCTAACCGAAATCTTCAAAGAATCCTGACCGAAGAAGTGTAATTAACTGGTGTCTATAAAGATATGGTGCTGGGAAGAGTCTCACAAACTACATCTTAAATCTATGAGGGAGACTCGGAAACGGTGACGAGTTTCGAGGAGGAATCCACTGAAGGAAGAACCGACATCCCATTATCCTGTTTCGATCAAGGATCAGATGTCCCTGAACAAGGAACAGATGCCACCCACATTTGGAAAGAGGGAGTGAGGGGTAACAACAGTGTGTCCTCCGTGTGACGGATGCTCGAACCCTAGAAAAAGAATCAGAAATAGAAATGGTGAACCTGATGTGAAGGGTCTTCTCCTCAGCATGCAGGTTAGTAGCGTTCGGGACATCAGTGGATAATCATGTCATCTGACCCTTTAATCCAGTACCAGGTCCCACCAAACAGGCCTGACGTGAAACTCACCAAAAGATGGGACAATCAGGACATTTGGAAATCCATTTTGCGACATTGTCAGTGTGTATCCCTCTTACTAGCCATGGAAGATGGAACAACACTGGGGAACTGGTTGTCGATTTCTTTTCCTAGCAGTGTTAAATAGTTCATCTCCCTTCTTTCAGGAATCAAGTTGTTACATCTGGAGCTCAATCACCTACCCACCAGCGTAGGGGCAGGGGCAGTATTGACGCAGCCACCCCACGCGGTTCTGCCTCTTCCATGAAGGCTTCAACCGCCATGACTGCTGGGCACCCACACCCCCTCTCCCCATCATTGATTATCTAGCGCAGGGTAATCAATGACCATCTATGCATGTACGAGGAGGAGGGATCATCCCCACTAGGGATATGGCCTGCTTGGATCTTGAGGAAGCTGTGCCTCACCGTCAACGCCGCCCCTGAGGGCTGTACAGGGAGTCACTACTCCCCACCCCAACATTCAATCGTTTCAGGAGCCTGTCCCCGGAATGCCTTGACAGCCCCCTCCCCTTCACCGACAAGGTAGGTGATGTTCAGGCCATCCCAATCGGGGACCCGCCTCATGGGCTCCTAGTGAGAGCTCCAACCAAGCCACGTTATGGCCACCGTCTGGTTCCCTGAGCCAAGGAGCAGGTAAGCCTTGCACCTACACCACCAGCTCCAGTTCATATGACATGGAGCCTGCATCGGGCACAAATGAAAGAGGGAACATGCCATGGGGAGTCAACATCAGTGACTATTGTGGCCCGAGCCATCGCTGACTCATATCACCAAATCCCAGCATATGTTGAGCAGGGGAAGCTATACGCCTGACCCAAATCAAGGCCCCAACCACCCCATGGGCAGGTTTGGTCGACTCTCCTAGTCACCGGCACAAGCGATGGCCGCTGTGGACCAATCCGCAGTAATTCCACCTAGTATGGAGGCCCACTCTATGCCGCCACTACGAAAGGTGCAGGTCCTCCCTGTTTCAAACCTCAGCTTGGAGGTTTTCCCCATGCCACCTTAAATCCAAGAGAGGGTCCTCCCCAAGATAGCAACACTCCATATGTAGGTCTCTCCCGCACTTACTACACTGGGTACGGGGTCACTCCCTCTTTTGCGGACAGCGAGTATGGAGATGTTTCATGTTCGGTCGCTTTCCAACACGAAGGTCCTCCCCATGTTCGCAGGCCAATCAGTGAAGGTCCTCCTTGCCCCAATAATCGGAGAGGTAGAGGCCTACGCCACTTCACCAATTTTTAGCACGAAGGTCCTCCTCATGTCCCTTTTGACATTTGTCCCGGTGCTCCTCGCACCCCAGCTTTCTAAGGTGGAAACCCTCTCCGCTCCAGCACCAGTGCGGCTAGAGGACCCCATGTCGGAGTTCACCCTATCCTGAGGATCCACCCAGGGGCAGGAAGGCGGGTCTTCGCTGCCGCAAGAAGAATTTTGGGGAAGTCCAGATAGGAATCAGACTAGTCCGCTTCTCAGACTCCGAAGCAGAGTGTGACTCATCGTGGGAGCCCACTCCTCAGTCCTTCGAGTCATGGGCTGGGGTAGGAACGAGGTTCATCAGCTTCGTACTCCTGGAATTCAAGGTCCATAGGATCCCTGCCTCCCTCCGAAGGTATATCTAGGAGGAGGAGAACCTGGCGTGTCCCTAGGGACCAACCACATAGTTTCCACCATCATCTCCAGAGACACCTTTTGTATTGAATAGAGACTATGCAAATCTTTTTTGGGGGTCAATGGAGGAAGAGCTGCGGCACAACCCACCCACAATAGATGATGATACTGTGTCAGTATCTTTGGTTGTCGGCCCATCTTATCGTGACGTGGAGGCTAGGTCACTGCAACCCTCAGGGGACAACCCAAGATTCGGTAGCCAATCAGCTCGCTTTCCATATTCTCCACCGACCAGCTTGACATCTCAGCGGTCTACCACGGTGCCTCTACCAGTAACTCATCCACCCTCAGTTGATGAGTGGGTCAATCAAGGGACAGACCCTGAATCTGAGCCGAGGAGCTTCTGGACCATCCTCGTAGCGGGCTACTTCTTCGAGAAGTTTTGGCCGGTTGCAGGGCCATATTTTGGTATGCTAGAATCGATCACCACAGGGGAGTATGGAGGTTTCCGCCGGACCCTCTAGGCGAATCACTAATGTCTTCCCCACCGGTGAGTGAATTATCTTGGGATCCAAGAGCACCAGGAAGACATCGGCGAACAATGCCGCCTAGTTGACCTAACCACACTCCCCGCAGTCCAGCACCCTGAGTCACCTGGCCACCACAGGGCCCTCCAATGGCAATGAATTCAGAGTTTCCAAGTACTCCACAATGTTATTGAGGAGGCTACCCCCAACGCGCAAGTCTGTGGCTAGGGGTAGTACGCTTTCCTCCTCTTCAGTGCCACTCGCCGACAACCCGACTCGCTTGGTGACGTCGAGTACAAACCCCCGAGAAGAGTCGCGGTCAACATGACCGATCTATCGGGAGGGGAAAACGAGCTAGAACTTCTCGATGGGAACCTCCTCCATGAGGACGTTCCCCCACTACTGGACCCATCTGGGAGAGTTAATCACCAGCAGAGGAACCTACTGGGTCTCCCTCTGCCCACTAAGGAATTGGTACTCAACCGGAATCTCGGTAAGGGCAAGGAGCATATTGGTATCACCAAACACTCCGACCCGTCTGTCTTAGTGCAGAAGACAGAGGAATATTCCAAGAAGGCCACAATGCGCTAGCTGCTTGCCAAGAAAAAGAAACTGGTTGATGAACTTCTGGCAGAACGCGTTGCGGAACAGCGTCTGGATTATGGTAACCCTCGTCCAGTACAGTAGGGACAAATGCATCTTCTCCCCGATGAATTTACCGAGGGTAACACTGAACATCCTATCCATGCAGAAAGGGTAGAGGTCGGTGCTTACGGAAAGAGGGCATGCTATTTATCACCGAACCCTCCTGAACAGCGTGATAATGCAATGAACCCCGCTCGGACTCCTCTGGAAGCCCCAAGGGTCGCTCCACCAGCCGCTCCATGAGCCGATGAGCTTGGCTACTGCATTGAAGAGCCTGGAAACACGATCGTGATTAGGGATACCCATCAAGAGAGGGACCCAAGTCCAGACAATCAAATGGAGGCACTCATTTCCCGCCTAGAAAATTGGGAAACATTTCAGGTGGCCATCCCACCTGATGGAAAGCCATACCTGACATGGGTGGATGACATGCCAGCATGCCCAAGATTTGAAAACCCCACCTTCTCCCCCTTTAATAGGACATGGGACCCACCAAAGCACTAGTCCCACTTTAGCTCAAGGTTTGGGCCTACGTTAGGGAGACCAGCACAGAAGGAGGCCACCATGATCCACTGTTTTGTTCAGACATGAGAAGGGCCAACGTTCATTTGGTACAACCAGCTCCTCGTCGGATCTGTGACTAGATGGGAGGTCCTTTGTAGGCAGTTCCTTTACTAGTTCAACTATACCACCCAGAAGACAAACATCATAGACCTCTTCAGGTGCAAGAAAAGTCCTGATGAGCGAGTCACAGACATTGTTTCCTGGTGGTAGGGGCTCACATACTCCCTTGACATGCCACTGACTGAGGATAAATTATTGACGATGTGTGTGGAAAATGTCAAGATGGAACTAGTTCTCTCCCTGATCACACAGAACTATCCCAGAGGGTTCTAAGTCTTCTTAGATAAGGTCTAGTGCCTCAAATAAGCCCTAAAACAGGCTAGTCAGGCACGTCCGCTGCCCCCTGTGATCCCAGTAAGAAGGGCTGCCAGAGATGAGCCCGCCACGGTGGCCCAGGTAGAGGCCCCCAGGAAGCTATAATTTCTACTAGTGGAGCCAGCTCCACAGCCCCGCAGAGGTCCACCACCATAGGCGCAACTCCCATCCCAACAGCATCCTCAGAATTGGCAGGTTCCCCCACATAACGCGCCGCCACCGCCTAGGCGAGATAATCATGTTCATCCTCCTTAGTAGGCTCCTCCAGCCCCCATCAGGGTTAGGCTCCTAGAGCCCCCTTTTTAGATAGAAGGAACCAGATGTAATCATTTGACGAGGATCAGGTCACCGGTTACTTCCACAATGCCTTTGAGAAGAGAATTGTACGACTGCATGAGTACTGGAAGCTAGAAGAGGTGCATCTCACTAATCACCCCAACTACTACCCTTATCACCGGATCCTGGGGCACACCATCAAGCAATGCTTTGTGTTCAAGGACTGACTTTAAGACTAGGTCAACAACAACATAGTCAGGTTGGGCCCGACCATAGCATTAGTGGCAATTGTCTTTGTGAGATTAGATAGCAGTAGCGACGGCGAAGGTGAGTGGCAGCAGGTTTTTGACCGCGGGTCCCTTAAGTATAATTATTGGATGGATCGCAAGACGGTTTCCCACGCCCATGGAATCATTCAAGAATGTTAGAATCAACTGAAGCCTCCAAAAGTTGTGGCCACCACTTCTGCATCATCGTCCCAGCCTACCTCTTCCCAAAAGAGCAAGCATCAGTGGCTCAAGAAGAAGAAACGTGCCCCAAAAATTCCACCATTGTACCGCACTCTCGGAGAATTTATTCCCCTGGAGATGGGGATCCCTCCCAAGATTCACCCAGTGGTGAATGATTTATCAAGTGACAGCTAAGGGTATGCTTCGATTAATATCATCGAGTTGGTAAATCCCTATATGACTCCCGATGAGGGGGAACGCCAGGCGAACCTCCCCAATTCCCCAAGCCGAAGCCAACATCGGCGAAGACACGACCATATAGGCCATCGGGGCACGTCAGTTGGAACCTCCAACCAGGACGTGCATGCCACTTAGTTCAGACAACAAGCCTAGTGCAGAGCTCAGCATGCGCAACCTCCTCATCCGGTGTCGACAGGTCCACCTCCACCACCGTTTGTGCTACTGGATCAGGCAAAACCACTTCGGCCGCACCGTGACCAGATTTTTCCTACTACAGGCCAATCTCAGCCATCCAGTCCTCATCTGATAGCCACCCTCTAGGCTTCGACTAGTGAGCATCGAGATGTTCCCAGTACCAGTCAGCCGCCGGTCCAACCATTAGGGCCCGCCATGCATTCCATCACAGAGAAACTCCCTGCAAGAAGAAGTTTGCGTCTGGCACCGAAGTATGACGTTCTCAAGAACCTCGATGACATCCCAGTGAGGATTTCATCTTGGAAGCCCTTTTTCTATCTCCAGATACGTACAAAGCACTCTCCGAGGCTTTAAAGAGCCCCCTCTAGTTTGAGACGAAGATAGAAGCTTTAGAAGTTTTTCATGCTGAAGCAGTCAAGGATGCCGAATTCCAGGCCATCTTTTCATTCTCCATATAGGATGAAGTCTCTCCCATACATGGGAACATCCGAACGATGTATATCACCATCCAATTTAACGGCATGGAGGTCTGCTGCTGTCTCGTTGACATTGGCTCCAGGATCAACCTTATCCCAACACAGACCCTACGGAAGCTGGGGATATCTGAGGATGACCTGACTCCCTCTAATTTAAGAATCTAGGGATATGATAGGACATAGCAGACCCCGGTTGATAAAATACATTTGAAGACCTAGTTCGGTGTCTTGTTTTCCAGCACCGAGTTCATAGTTGTCTCCCAGGATACCGCGTATAATGCATTGATGGGCAGGCCATGGCTCCACTTGAATGCGGTGGTCCCCTCATCATATCACCAGTGCCTCAAGTACTCCCTTAATGGTCGAGTGGGCATAATCCAAGGTGATTCATCTCCTTTCGCCTCTTGTGAAGCCCACTACTTGGATGCAGACTATTACAAGGGCAAGGATAAACAAATCCAGGCAAGTGATGTTGAGCCTGTCATCACTACGGTCAACCCTTGGGTAGGCCTAAATGATGCCTATGTATTCCCGATCCATCGGTTGGAGGCAACGACCCCCGGTCTGGAGTAGTGTTTTGTCATTTCAAGGAAAAAGGGGGAATATTGATCCCAAATCCAGGTGGTGTCGGAAGATCACTTTGTATTCTTATGTGAACTAGGCCCTAGTGATCCCGGAGCCTCCCACTCTAGTCAGATATCAGGACGTCCGGTTCATGGAAACAGAAGTATGTCTTACTTGTCTGTTTCGTTGGGCTGGAATAATCCAGCTTCGGCCATCATGCCACTATTTATTTGATATTATCAAGTGTGGACCCTTGGGCTAGAGACCAGATGGGATCAGGTCGACAGCCTTCAAAGCCATGGTCTTGGAAGCGCCAGAGTTCCCTGATGCAATAACCACTACCATGCAAGATGGTAGCACCCTCCCATCAAGATTTGGTAGCTCAGAAGTAGCTTCCCCCATGGAGGATCCCTCCATAAGTGGAGAAGAAGATATATAGGATGCTCCACCTACCTTTGAGGAAGGCGTCTCTGCCACAGTCGAAGAACTGGTATAGGTGAACCATGTTAGAGAGGTAGATCTGAGACCCACAATGATCAACACCGTTATGTCTCCTGAGGAGTAGTAGCGGTATGTAGGCTTCCTCAAATAGAACTGTGATGTATTTTCCTGGAGTAAAAATGAGATTCCAGGACTAGATCCTCAGGTAGCCATCCACTGCCTCGGTCTCCAGACAAACCATCGCGGGTTCAAGCAGCCTCCCAGAAAGATGCACCCTTCTAATGATGCCACAGTGGAGGCCGAAGTTGACAAGATCATCAGATCCAACATCATCAAGGAGGTCCATTACCACAAGTGGATAGCCAACATTGTGCCAGTAAGAAAGAAGAACAGATAGATCAGAGTCTATATCGACTTCCGAGATCTCAACTGTCACTATCCAAATAATGATTTTCTCCTTCCGGTGACAGAATTGTTGATTGACAGTATGACGGGGTTCTATGTCCTCTCCATCATGGAAGGTTACTCTGGATATAATTAGATCTGGATGGCCCCTGAGGATGAGGAGTACACTACTTTTAGGGAACCCCAAGGTACTTTCTGTTACTAGGTTATTCCCTTCGGCCTGAAGAATGAAGATGCCACCTATCAGCAGGCCATTCATCGCATATTCAAGCCAATCCTCGAGATGTTGGTGGAATGCTATGTGGATGATCTTGTAGTCAAATATCGCCAGCTCCAGTACCATTTCAAGGACCATGAGAAAGTGTTTGACTTCCTCCATTCCTGCCACTTGAAGATGAACCCGTTGAAGTGTGACTTCGATGTCAACTTTGAGAAGTTCCTTAGATTTGTTGTCCGGTACTGGGGAATCAATATCGAGCCAGAGAAGATCAAGGAAATCAGCCAGATGCCTCCCCTGAGCAATATTCGAGAGCTTTGAGGTTTCCAAGGCCACATAGCCTATATGCACCGATTCATTGTGAATCTGACTGGCAAGTGTAATCCATTTTCTCGGCTCATAAAGAAGGGTACCACTTATGAGTGGGATGAGGAGTGATAGACCACCTTTGATAAAATCAAGTAGTATTTTCTCCAGCCTTCAGTCTTGATGCCACCCATCTTGAGGAAGCCATTGGTCCTCTATGTCACCACCCTGGAATGGTCCCTCGGCGCCCTTCTTGCACAGAAGAACAATGAGGGGATGGTGAAAAACCAATACTATATCAGCCACATGCTCCTCGACACGGAAACTAGATACTCCACCATAGAGAAGAAATTCCTTGCACTCGTATTTTATGTGCAGAAATTACAGCATTACCTGCAGCACCACGAGGTACAACTAGTGTCTCGAGTGGACTCACTGAAGTATATTCTGAATCGCCCATGTTGACAGGATGATTATCATGGTGGGAGGTGATCCTCCAATTGTTCGACATCAAGTTCGTGCCTCAGAAGGCTATCAAGGGACATGCGTTGGCAGATTTTTTGGCTGGCCATCCAACCTCCGTGGATCAGTCCATAGACCCGGATTTTCCTGATGAGGCAATACTCTCAGTTTATCAAGCCGTACCATGTTGGAAAATGCATTTTAATGGTGCCTACTAGATCCCCACTAGTAGGAGGCTCAATGATCCTAGGCTAAATAGAGTAGGCCTGGGTATCGTCTTTATCACCTCGGCGCAAGCCGTCCTGCTATATTCATTCATGTTGTTAGAGGGATGCACGAACAATGAGACAGAGTATCATGCCCTCATTACTGGTCTCGAGCTGGATCTTGAGATCAACGTGCCCCATTTTCATGGGAAAGGGGAACCCACGATAGTTATTAAGGAGGTCAATGATGACTATGTTGTCAGAAAGATAGAGCTCGTATCATTGATAGAATGCACTCTCTAGCTAATGGCCTAGTTACATTCTCAGCCAGAGGTTATCCATGTCCCTTAGTCACAGAACGGTCGAGCAGATGCTTTAGCTAGTTTAGCTGCATCACTTATAGAGCCCAAGCATGATGATCTAATTATCCATGTGGCGCATCAGAGAGTCATAGCTCATGTTACCCCGGATGGAAATGATGGACCATAGGTAAGACATATTACCGCCAACTCCTCTGCATCAATACCCCTAGGTAGTCCAATGCGGTGGTTGAAATGGTTTCTAATTGTAGGAAACCCTTGGTCGAATACCTCCAACATGGTAATCTCCCATCAGACCGGGATGAGCACAAGTGAATCCGACGCTGTGCGTTGCAGTTTTCTCTCCAGAATGGTCCCATCCTTCAACAGATACACTATTAATGTGGATTTGATGGTGTTATCCTCTGTTTCATCCAAGGGGTTGAGATTCCACAGGTCATATAGGAGGTTCATGCTGGTTCCTGTGGTGCCCATCAGGCTGGGCCAAAATTGTCTCACCAGATTAAGAGATTAGGGTATTTTTGGCCCTCAATGATCCACGACTACAACGAGTTCTCCAAGAGGTTCCATACGTTCCATGTTCATGCTAACATTGTGCATCGTCCACCGATGCTTCTCCACACTACCAAGTACTCTTGGCCCTTTGCAGTCTGGGGATTAGATGTCATAGGACCATACCCACTGGAAACGGCTCACCAATGCCGATTCATTCTGACCACTATAGATTTATTTTCCAAGTGGGCATAGGAAATTCTGCTCAAGGAAGTCAAGGCCTGTACTATCATTGACTTCGTGAGTTCCAATATCATCCATCGGTTTGGGGTTCCCCATGCTATCCTCACCGATAATGGCACCAACTTTCGAGCAGCCGAGCTGATGAAATAGTACGCCAAGTACAATATTCGCTCTAACCATACCTCCCAATATCATGCACAAGAAAATTTACATATTGAGTCATTTAAAAAAACCCACTCTAAAATTCTGCAGAAAATGGTTGGTTAGAACAAATAGAGTTGGCCAGATAAGCTCCCCAACACCCTCTGGTCTTATCGGACGATGACTCGTAATTCCACCCACGTGACCCCATATTCCCTCCTATATAGAAATAAGGTCGTTCTACACATAGAGATTCAATTTCCCTCATTGCGCACAGTGGTCTATGACCAGAAAGCGCTAGATAGAGTGGCTGAGATCCATCTAGCTGAATTGGAAGCACTTGAGGAGAACATGCTTCGTTCCTTGCACAACCTAGAAAGGCATCACAGTAGGATGGCTCGAGCTTTCAACAAGAATGTTTTCCTCTGCTCTTTCTTGCAAGGCGATTTGGTATTATCCCTCAGGGCACCAATGATCCCCAGCAGTAAACCACCCAAGTTGAAGCCCAAATGGGAAGGACATTTCATTGTTCACAAGGTTTATCCCAATGGTGCGTCCTCCTTGGTAACCATGAATGGTGAGCGTATAACTCCTCCCACCAATTTCAGGTTCCTCAAAAAATATTTTTCCTGACCCTTTTGGGGTCCTCCATGACCTTAAACTGGACTACGGCCCTGCATGACCTTATACTGTCAGTCCCAAATGACCTTAAATTGTATCTCATCCTACATGACATTAAACTGTATCCCGTCCCACATGACGGTAAACTATATCCCATCCTGCATGATGTTAAACTGTATCTCATCCCACACGACGTTAAACTGTATCCCATCCCGCATGACGTTAAACTGTATATCGTCCCACTTGACATTAAACCGCATCTTCAAGAACTACATGTGGCTTGATTCCAATCATTATGGGATACATAGGACTGCCTGGATGTTTAGATTTCGGGCCCAGCCCTATCTCTCAGAGATCTCCCGATCTCCCAGTCACCTAGGCCCCTTGGCCTATCCCTCTGCACATGGGGGACATATAGGTGTGGTATAGGGTTATGCCCTCCTTTGCATTGGGTTGTTGGAACCATGCCCCCCTTCTCCTGAGAATTATCCATCTCTTGGACGCTCTCATATTGAGCCCCTAGACCCTTTGTAGTGGTTCACCAGTGTGTCCAGAGTACTCTAGTCTAGGACCAGGAGTTTCAGATTCATTTTAGGCAAGTTCCTTCCACTTTTCATGATTTGTGTTCCCCTTCATTTGGGCCCCCGTTATCTTTCACACCTGAGGGGACCCCCAAAAAACGGCATGGATACCACGCCTAAGGGATCTCCTACCATTATGGGCCAACGCCCTTGAGGGTTTCAGACAACAAATTGATACAAATCCCATATTATGAACATGGTTAGCAGTCAATGCTCATTTGGTTTGTCCCCATTTCAGGCTAACACGACATGATTCTATGTTACGAACATGGTCAGTAGTAATTTTTCCGTTGTCATGCTATCCCCTTCAGGCCTTGAATGTTTATTGCATGATTCAAATTATGTTCCACCCCATCATGTCCAGGTGGAATATCGACACTCTTGGCACTATCGCACAGTGCACCTCTGCACGTCAGGGGGACAAAGCAGCAATGCGACATCCTTCAGGGCTCCCAAAGTCCGAGCTCTAAGACCATAAACAAGGATCTTCATTAAGGGATATGTGCAGCTCGATCCTCATCCCCATGGGATATGTGGGATGACCCATACATCCTGATTCTGGGTTTAACTCATCCAAAATCTAGTTTCTCCTACCCCTTACCCTTTTACGCTCACTGGCCTCCTGGCACAAGGCGCCTCTCCCGGAATTGCACGCGGTGGTGGTGTGAAACTCATAATCATTCGTGTATGGTATGCTTAATTGCATCGTGCACATTCCCTCAGGTCCAAGCCATATGACCTTAAAGTTTTCTAGTGGATCTAGTCACATGATCCTAAACTGTGATAATATCGTCCTGGCCACGCGATGAAAAACGACATTGCATTGTGATGACCTCATCATAGGGGATGTCACGTTGGGTATCGGTCATCCACTATACCATTTTTCAACGCCTGTATATGGGTTGATTATTGTGGCGATGATAGAAATTTCTACCCTAGGCCTGTCGCTTCACCAAAAACCATTCACCTTAACGGAAAAACAAGATACATTAAATGCCGTTTCTTTTGGTGTGAGAGCTAGACCCATATGCCCCTTTCATCCTTTGCACTGGTACCTTACCGTTTTGTTCCACTTTCCATAACTACGTATGGATAAATTCTCATTCTCATGAGATATGTAAGAACACCCGGGCACTTCCCCACGGGCCCAGCCAACCCTTTGTGTTCAATCCCTTGACCTAAACACTTCCCCAAGGAACACATGGTAATCTAAAGTTATGTCCTCATTCGTGTTGGGTTTCATAATCACCTTACCATGTGCCTCCTGCATTCCCTACCTATTGGTGGTCTTATTTCTAATACATTAAACTAAGACCCTTTCCAGAACAACATGTGGCTAGATTCCCATCTTTTTAGGATATGTAGGAATGACCAGAAATTTCATCTCGAGTCCAGCCTCGGGAATCACAAATCCCATCCTTTCTCACTGTCGGCCCCTTGGCCTGACCCCCCTGGGAGAGTTGTGTAACTACATCATTTTCCATGAACAAGTTTAGGATGCCTAATAATGATATTGGGAAACTACAGTTCCCTCACTAGAGAGGTCCTATCTAAAATTAGGGATGATCCATGATCAGATTAATGTTCCCGCCTAATGTGCTTCCACCATGGTGGCATAATTTTGGGAGTGTTGGATTCTATGTGAAAAAACCACCACTTCACTTTCCACACTTCGTGTGCCCCTTTATTCAGATTCTCATCCTATTTTACATTTGAGGGGACCCCCTAACAGTACGGATGCTTGAACTATGGTCCGCCTACTATCATGGGCCAATGTTCCAGAAGACTGATCATGTTTGAAGGGACCCCCTAACAGTACAGATGCTTGAACTATGGTCCGCCTGCTGTCCTAGGCCAACGTTCTAGAAGAATGATGGACAATATTTGAGTTAGGTCATGTGTTGCGAACATGGTCAGCAGTTGAACCTCATTTGTTGTCCCTATTTCAGGCCAATGTAATAGGGATGCTATGTTTCAAACACATTCAACAGTTATCCTTTCTTGCCATGCCCCTCCCATAGTGTTCTGAATTTGGGTAACGTGATTCACATTTTACATTCCCCTATGTTTGGACGAATTCCAATGCCCCTGGAATTCCCCCGCTCAGGTGGTAGAGCACATTGAGAAGACGATACATTGATTGGTCTGAGGTCCTCTTCCTTTGATCGGGCCTCCCTCTTCTCCTTGGAAATCTGGGTTTGAATTTCGAATGCCTGAAGCTTGGTTGGCGCTCCCATGATCAAATGAAGTGATGGTACAAGCCTTATTTGTTTCTCACGGGCCACGTGAGCTTAGGGATGGATTTTTATTTATTTCAAGATTATGGTTGAGAATGTTTAACCAAAAGGACAAGTATCTTAAGCAAAGGGGAAATTAAGTAAATTTGTACATACATACAATTCAATAAAGGAGACAAGAAGCAGTATGGCGAGGTATGTTTATGGGTTCGGCAAAAAAAATGGCCCTTAAGGGTCAGCTTCCTAGATAGATCTCTCCAATGCCGCCACCTTTTGGCTTGTGTACTACAGGACTACCTCCCATTGTAATGTCCCGACTCAGAAGCCACTAAACCGGTGCTCTAAGCCGGTTCACCACAAGGCCTCAAGTGCGCCTCCCCGTACGCTAGAGGCTGCCGACTAGCAGCAAGGGCCTAGGGTGTGATAGTGGGGAGACAATGCCCTCATACCAGAGTAAGAAAACAACGGAAATAACTATGTATCATACACATCAGAAAGTAAAAAGAGTGCGGAAGTAGTAAAAAACAGAAATAAAACAAGCTGTAATAGTAAAATGCTGTAAAATCCTGAACAACTCTGCAATACAATACAACACTGGTCACCCACCAGGCCGACCATACAAATACAAGTACAAAAGAAACTGAAAGTAAAATTATAGGGCTCTACTACTAACTCTGATCCAATACACGTACCCGATCTGCAGACACTGTCGAACTGTAGTAGCCCGATTAGTAGAACCACTCGAGCAGATCCGCTCGATCATGCAACACTGGGCCTCATCCCTATCCACAATGAAAACTGTGCTTAACCTGAAAAGAAAACATAATGTATACACGTACACCGAGGTTCACGTGTAGGGGTGAGAAATAATCTCAGTAGGGCACCCCAAAAAGCAACCTACAACTGTGCTGCTAAAAGTGTACGCAACAACAATGTGCTTAGCCTAGCAGAAACACAACAAAAGGAAGTAAACCAAACGTGCAACAACAGTTGAACTCAGGTTATGTAATCCCTGTCAGCTAGGAAAGTGCCACCATGGATGTCTATATCTATATAGGTACACATTTATAGTCCCATACCTATACACATATACATAAATATGAATATTCATGATGAAGTGATTCAAATAACAAGAAACAACATCAACAGTCAATCCTTGGGACCATAAGCCCGATCTCTTGGATATCTTATTCAAGGTCATTGATCTGGATGTAGTGACACTCAAACCGTATATCAAATAATTCAATCTCTGGGTCTGTAATCCCTTCGACATGTACCTGCTTCATCCAACTCCATAGATATGCCTCTGAACAAGCTAAACAAAGACAAGCTATCCTCTAGTTCAACCAATAAATCACAAGAAAGCAGATAACACAATAGGTAACCCTCTGGGAAGTACTCACAACCATCCCCTCTGGTCCTACCTAACAAGTACCAGCAACCCTCTGGGAAGTACACTCAGCCTAACCCCTTTGGTTTTGTCATACAAAAAATTGTAGACTCTCTAAGGAAGCACACTCAGTCAATTCCCCTTATAGTCTAGGGTAGTACGGGACTCTCTAAGGAAGATCACAAGGTCTAACCCTCTTATAGACCCAACGTCTAGAAACTATTTGAGGAAGCTCAGTTGTTCAATTCCTCCAATATTCTCAGGTCTATCACAGACTCTCTGAGGAAGCTCACTCAGTCAATTCCTCCTCAAGCCCGGAATGGTTTTAAAGAAATTCAAACAAGTAAAGACTCTCTGAGGAAGCTCACTCAGTCTACCCTCCTGTAGTCCATAATATCTAAGACTCTCTGGGAAGCACACTCGGTTTATCCCCTGTACTCTATAATGTCCAAGAATATCTGGAAAGATCACTTGGTCTATCCCTTATAGTCTATAGTGTCCAAGACTCTCTGGGAAGCTCACTCAGTCTATCCCTTATAGTCTATAGAACCAGGTTCTCACGATCCCGTGCTAGTCAGTGCATAATAATTATATAAGGAAAAAGTACACCTACAGAGGTACTTGGCTAACCAGTCTATATAACAACAAGCATGTCAAGAAAAACACTCCATCCTACGGTCGCAAGGCATGGAAAAAAAGGCAGCTTAACAGGCAAGCTAGACCCAATGGTCAAAATCAAGTAACACGGGTAAACACATCCATAACAAGGTAAATAACCCCATTTACAATCAAACCACCTCTACTCAGGCACACAAGGAATAGTAGGAATCCCAAATAACAAGAAATATGTCTCACGTCAGGCTCACCGGCCACCAACTAGGAAGCACCTCTGGTAAACACTACAACATCAGCAAAACTAAGTCAGATATAAACAAACAGTGAGGGTGGCCCGAATGCCCAACCCAACAATACATCCAGAGCCCAAAGGGATTACCAGTTGGAACAGGTTCTAGGTGACACCCGATCACCATCTCTACCCAACCCGACATAACAACTCAGGGTCATTCAAATAATAGGCACCCACTAGGTCCCTCAAGTCAAACACAGAGGAAGCATCATACTTGGGATTCTCCAGGTAAAAACGAGTGAAGGAATCCTACACGAGATCCATAGCAAAGATTAAGGGAGGAATCATACACGAAATCCTCAAAGTAAGGACAACATAGGCATTCCATAACATAGGTCCTATCAAAGGAAAAATAGGATAGGGATCCTATAAGGAACTCCCAAGGTCAGTCCACAAGTAAAGGAATTTCTCAGGGGATCCTTAGAAGTATCCCGTCTCACAGACTCATAGGCCAGAAGGGAATGTCTCACAAGGGGATAGTCCTCTAATGAATAGATTACAGGAGATAGCTCATAGCTCAACTCCTGTTAATGGTCTCAAATAAGTTGGTCTGAACACCCAACCTATCATCCACACCAAGTCTCACTCTCAGGTGATAACTGAACTCGATAAGTGGAGGAAGAACCCCTCCATTTAGACAGAAACCCCCCAAAAAATCCTTTATATGACCTCAAAAAGTCAAAATGATTCCACCATTGCGATATAAACGGAAAAAAACTCATAATCGACTTCTCACACGCCCAATTCTAACTTCTAGAGCCCAAGATATCTCAAAATTACTAAATTTAAGTAGTACATGGCCAAAGTACATGACCAGAGCACAATGGGCCTCCCTGTGTAATAGTACATGGCGTGTACTTTAAT
The DNA here is from genome assembly GCA_963277665.1 of Viscum album. Lineage (NCBI taxonomy): Eukaryota > Viridiplantae > Streptophyta > Magnoliopsida > Santalales > Viscaceae > Viscum > Viscum album. The sequence continues at coordinate 236,234,096 of OY728158.1, forward strand.
GTACACAACATGTAATGTTCAAAAAAAGGTAGGCCATGTCCGTTTTCACCCAAACACATTCCCATGTACCACTACACGATGTGTACTTAATGTACACAGCGTGTACTTAATGTACACATCGTGTACTCCTTAAAAACCACTATACCGTGTTCTATTTCACATGACCAGCCACACAACTACCCACTACATGGTGTGTACTCAAAGTACACGGCATGTACTTAAGAAAAATTTGTCTTCCCCAAACTGGAAGAACACATGGTGTGTACCCCTAGAATACACATCGTGTATTCTGGGTTTTCCGATGGGAAAACCCTGAAAACACCCGAAACACCCGTTTTCACCACCGAAACATTAAATCCAGCCTTAAGAGGCCACAAGAAAGAAATATAAGGATTAAAAGAGTTAAAACAACATTTTTAAAGAGGATATATGGAAAAAACATAAATTTCCCTACTTTCGGGTGGAAACCACTGAAGCTTCAGTTGATTTCACGGCTCACGGTTGCCGCACGCTGACTCAGCGTGTCGAGAGCTTCGAATCGGTACCACTCTGGCCTTCCTTCTCTCCTATTTTATCGATCTCCAAATTCTAACATAGGTCATGGAAAAGGAGGAGTAGTTTAGGAGATGTGTGCAAGGAGGAGGAGGAAATAAGAGAGAATAAAAGAAAAGGAAAGAAGAAAATAAAAGGAAGAAAAAGGGGCCCGGGCCGGCCCCAGCGCCCGACATGAGATTATGCCTTCCCTAGGATAAACTCTCCACTCCGGACTCAACGGAACAGACCAAATATCAATCCGACGCTCCGTTTAAAATTTATTTCCAAATTAAATTACGTGAATAATTTAATATTTAATTTAATAATATTAAATATTAAATATTCCTCCAAAATTTGAAGAGCTCAGATTTCCTCCAAACTCATGTCCTAGGGTAAAATCCCTATTCCGAGACCAAAAAAGTTGTCAAAAAAATTATCTGAGATTTTATGGTAGGGTAAAAAGATAATTTTACCCCTCACGAGCATCCAACAGCAAAAAATTCAAATTTCTGCTCAAAACGCCTGTCCGAAGAAACACGGGTTCTTACAAACTCCCCACCATAAACCTTCTCATCCCTGAGAAGCCTAGAAAAAGGACCAGTAGCAGGACCACAAGCCATGAACCCAACCCGAGCATCTTCACAACCAAGATACCTGGACCGTCCAATGACCAGCCTTAGCATTAATAACCACCTTATACATAGAAGATATTCAACTACAACTAACTGGTACTCCCCACCATAGGAATACCCTTTTCGTCATCTTAAAAGAATACGCTGAGCTCAGAAGCTCCTAGAAACACCGATTTTTAACCTAAACAAGAAAAAACACCCTAAAATGGAAAAAGCTACACTCCCCGCCATATGTATTTCCTTACACTACTCCTAGAGCACAACCAGAATAGGTTCCATCTGCCACACAGATGAACATTAAGAAAGAAAAAGGAGCTCGATGTAGGGTCTAAGCTCTCTCAGCATACTCAAGACAAATCAAGATATTACATGATCGTCTCTTATAGAAGTATACTAAGATTTCACCGAAGGCATGTCCAGCTCCCTCTGAGCCATGCTAACATCCTTCCAAAACCTGACCAGGACTCAAGCACGGGTCCACCGTTTCATGGTAACTCGAAATTTCACAAAGTCACCTCTAAAAAAGCAACATCAGAAACACTGGTCGACCAGGCCAGGTACTCGAATAGGCCTCCTCATTGAAACTAGTCGCAAAAACAAACACCGCCAAAAGGCATTGGAAAACGCTGGCCAACATTCTCACCCAGGTTTCCGTAAAATGGAACAGACATCGATCAATAAGGGTTTGAGTCAAAACCTAGGGTCTCTAGGTCTTCCACATAGCCCTATAGAAAAAGCCTCACAATTGGGTCACAAGGTATAACCACCTATCCCAAAAGATCCAAAACCACTCAGAAGATGGTAAAGATCTCAACGACCCCAGAAGTTAAAAACCAAAACTCAACCTTCAAGGGCCCCGATCCTATCCACGCATCCTCCGAAAGGACGACTCCTTGGAGGTCACAAACAAAACAGAGGAGACAAGCTGAGCTATCACCCATTGGGTATCTGTATATAGAAATACCATAATGAGGTCCAGTTCACAAGAATATCCTTGGTATTTATCGACATCGTTATCAACGATCCGACTAGATAACCACTAACCCAAGAAACAAAACCCAATAAGGGGTTAAACAAAAATGCATCACGTTCTAGATAGACCAACTAGGGTCACTACCCCACCTGTGCAAAATGACTGAGTCATCATCCCCATAAAAAACCCCTTAACATAGATCCTTGTAACCTACCATTAGAGTAAAAAGTATGTGTAAGCAGACCCAAAGGCCTCAGTCGTTAGTAAAAAACCCACCAGCATGCCTATATGTTGTGAATCCTATGTGCCTAGTATGATGCATGAAACACCTCTTGCCTTTTCCAGCCAAGAGTCAAAATCTATCCCTGGCATCTTACGAATGGACAAGATCCAGATATCCATAGTAAATAAAAACTCCACACAACATGTGATTCTATGAAGGTGAAAATCATATACAACCGTAACATCTCAAAAACAGAAAATTGCAATAAACGAGGTAGATTGGATTTTCCCCGTACACGGGTTAGATACTCCCGGGCATAACTTATTACCAAGTACCGAATCCATCCTATCCCTGGCTAAAGGATCTAAATAGTAAATCAAGATAAAAGAAACCCTTTGATACCACTTTTTAATTTCCTGACCTGGAAGCCACTAAACCGGTGCTCCGAGCCAGTTCACCACAAGGCCTCAAGCGCACCTCCTCGTACGCCAGAGGCTGCCGAATAGCAATGAGGGCCTAGGGTGTGATAGTGGGGAGACTATTACCTCATACTAGAAGAATAAAACAATGGAAATAACTAAGTATCATAAATAGTAGAAAGTAAACAGAGTGCGGAAGCAGTAAACAACTGAAATAGAACAAGCTGTAATAGTAAAATGTTATAAAAGCCCGAACAACTATTCAATACAATACAACACTGGTCACCCACTGGGGTGACCATACAAATACAAGTACAAAAGAAACTGAAAGTATAAGTACAGGGCTCTGCTACTAACTCAGAGCCAATCCACGTACCCGATCTCCAGACACTGTCGAACTGCAGCAGCCCGATCAGTAGAACCACTCAAGCAGATCCGCTCGATCATGAAACACTGGTCCTCATCCTTATCCACTAAGAAACCTATAATTAACCTGAAAAGCAGACATAAGGTCTACACATACACCGAGGTGCACGTGAAGGGGTGAGAAATACTCTCAGTAGGGCACTCTGAAAAGCAACCTACAACTGTGCTGCTAAAAGTGTATGCAACAACAATGTGCTCAGCCTAGTTGGAACAAAACAAAAGGAAGTAAACCAAACATGAAACCATAGTTGAACTCAGGGTATGTAATCCCTATCAACTGGGAAAGTGCCACCATGGATGTCCATATCTATATACATACACATCTATAGTCCTATACCTATACACATATATATAAATATGAATATTCATGATGAAGTGATTCAGAAAACAAGAAACAACATCAGCATTCGATCCTTGGGACCATAAGACCGATCTCTTGGACATCCTATTCAAGGGCATTGAGCTGGATGTAGTGCCACTCAAACCGTATATCAAATAAGTCGATCTATGGGTCTGTAATCCCATCGACATGTACCTGCTTCGGCCAACGCTGTAGATATGCCTCCGGACAAGATAAACAAAGACAAGCTATCCTCTAGTTCAACCAATCAATCACAAGCAAGCAGATAACACAACAATTATCCCTCTGGGAAGTACTCACAACCATCCCCTCTAGTCCTACCTAACAAGTACCAACAACCCTCTAAGAAGTACACTTAGCCTAACCCCTCTGGTTTGGTCATACAAAAATTATAGACTCTCTAAGGATGCACACTCAGTCAATTCCACTTATAGTATAGGGTAGTCAGGGACTCTCTGAGGAAGATCACACAGTCTAAACCACTTATAGCCCCAAGGTCTAGAAACTCTCTAAGGAATCTCACTTGGTCAATTACTCCTATAGTCTCAGGTCTATCACAGACTCTCTGAGGAAGCAAGCTCGGTCAATTCCTCCTGTAGACCAGAATGGTTTTATGGAAATTCAGACAAGTAAAGACTATATAAGGAAGCCCACTCGGTCTAACCTCCTGTAGTCCATAATATCCAAGACTCTCTGGGAAGTTCACTCGGTCTGTCCCCTATAGTCTATAATGTCCAAGACTCTCTGGGAAGCTCACTCGGTCTATCCCTTATAGTCTATAGTGTCCAAGACTCGCTAGGAAGCTCACTCAGTCTATATTTTATAGTCTATAACACTAGGTAATCACGGTCCCATGCCAATCAGTGCATAATAATTCTATAAGGCCAATGTGCACCTATAGAGATACTTGGCTAACTAGTCTACAGAACAATAAGCATGTCAAGAACAACACTCCATCCTATAGTCTCAAGGCATGGAAAACAAGGCAGCCTAACAGGCAAGCTATAACCATTAGTCAAAATCAAGTAACATGGGTAAACACATCCACAACAAGGTAAATAACCCCATTTACAATCAAACCACCTCTACCAAGGCACACAAGGAATAATAGGAATCCCAACAAAAAAGAAAGATGTCTCGCGTCAGGCTCACCAACCACCAACTAGGAATCACCTCCAGCAAACACTACAACATCATCAAAACAAAGTCAAATATAAACAAATAGTGAGGGTAGCCCGAACGCCCAACCCAACAATACATCCAAATCCCAAAGGGATTAACAGTTGGCACGGGTTATAGGTGACACCTGATCACCATCACTACCCAAAACGACATAACAAATCAGGGTCGTTCAAACAACAAGCACCCACTGGGTCCCCCAAGTCAAACTCTGAGGAAGCATCATACTCGGGATTCTCCAGGTAAACACGAGTGAAGGCATCCTAAGCGGGATTCATAGAAAAAAGTAAGGGAGAAATCATACACTAAATACTCAAAGTAAGGACAACATAGGCATTCCATAACATGGGTCCTATAAAAGGAAAAATAGGAGAGGGATTCTATAAGGAACTCCCAAGGTTAGTCCACAAGTAAAGGCATCCCTCAGGGGATCCATAGAAGTATCCAGTCTCATAGACTCATAGGATATAAGGGAACGTATCACAAGGGGAAATTACTATAAAGCATAGATTACAGGAGATATCTCTTAGCTCAACTTCTATTAATGGTCTCAACTAAGTTGGTCCGAACACCCAACCTATCATCCACACCAAGTCTCACTCTCAGGTGACAACTGAACTCGATAAGTGGAAGAAGAACCCCTCCATTTATATATAAACCCCCAAACCCCCTTTATATGACCTCAAAAATTCAAAAGGATTCTACCTTTGTGATCTATGTGGAAAAACGCTCAGAATCGACTACTCACATGCCCAATTCTGACTTTTAGAGCCCAAGATATCTGCAAATTACTAAATTGAAGTAGTACATGGCTAGAGTACATGGCTAGAGTACAATGGGCCTGCATGTGTAAGAGTAAATGGTGTGTAATTTACTGTACACGGCGTGTACTATTCACAAAAAGTTACACCATGTCCATTTTCACCCAAACACATGCCCATGTACCACTACACGACGTGTACTCCTTAAAAACCACTATACCGTGTTCTATTTCACACGACCAGCCACACGGCTACCCACTACACAGAGTGTACTCAAAGTAAATGGTGTGTAATTAAGAAAAATTTGTCTTCCCCTAATGGGAAGAACACATGGTGTGTACCCCTAGAATACACGCCATGTATTCTGGGTTTTTGAATGGGAAGACCCTGAAAACACCCGAAACACCCATTTTCACCCTCGAAACATTAGATCCGGCCTTAAGAATCCACAAGAAAGAAATATAAGGATTAAAAGACTTAAAACAAAATTTTTAAAGGGGATATATGAAAAAAACATAAACGGTCCTACTTTCGGGTGGAAAACACCGAAGCTTCGGTTGATTTCACGGCTAACGGTTGCCGCACGCCGACTCAGCGCATCGAGAGCTTCGAATCCGTACTACTATCGACTTCCTTCTCTCCCATTTTATCGATTTAAAAATTATCCCATAAGTCACAGACAAGGAGGAGTAGCTTAGGAGACGTGTGCAAGGAGGAGGAGGAGGGAAGAGAGAGGAAAAAAAGGAAAGAAGAAAAGAAAAAGAAGAAAAGAAAAAGAAGAAAAAGGGGCCTGGACCGGCCTCAGTGCCGACATGAGTTCAAGACTTCCCTAGGCTAAACTCCCCATTCCAGACTCAATAGAACAGATGAAATCTCAATCCAACGCTCTGTTTAAAATTTATTTCCAGATGAAACTACACGAATAATTTAATATTTAATTTAGTAATATTTAATATTAAATATTCCTCCAAAATTCAAACAACTCAGATTTCCTCCAAAATCCTATCCTAGAGTAAAATCCCTATTTTGGGGCCAAAGGAGTTGTCAGAAAAATTATCTGAGATTTTATGGTAGGGGAAAATGACAATTTTACCCCTCACGAGCATCCAACAGCAAAAAAAATCAAATTTCTGCTCAAAACGACTGTCCGGAGAAACACGGGTTCTTACAACCATCCCCTAAGGACCCTTTCTTCATTGGTGGCCACGAAGCGCAGTTCGAAGACCCTGGACCATGCCCACACCTATTCAGTCTGAAGCTCAATTATTTGGCGACTCGCTTCCATGAGTTGTTCTTAGGCGTCTGCCAGCTGGACCCTCAACTGCACTATGAGTTCAGAGCAGTTTTGCGATGAATATATCCTGTTCTTTTTCCAGTTCCTCAAGGAATTGGACCTCCTGAACCACCCTCAGAAATGCTCTAGTACTCCCCGAATCCTCCCGACACTGGATAACGTCAGAGCGCCAGCTGTTCTCATGCATATTTTCGGACATGTAATCATGAACTGTCAGGTGAAGGTGTTGAGAATCTGCCCCTCCAGTACACATGACACACAACAAGGTGTAGAGTGACCCCATCCACTTCAGCCATTCTACCTGAGGCTGACTGAGAAAACGCCGGATGCACTTCCATCCCTTGAATCGCGTCATTCAGCTCTCCTCGGCCGCTTCTGAATCTGAATCATTGATTTGTTCGGGATAAACGAGCCAATAGATAGTGAAGACAGCCAACAGGCTAGCAGTAGGGTCTTCCTCAGAGATTCCTCCCAGGGGAATAGGCTCCTCAGCATCAGGGTTACCTTCCTCTCTCCCCTTGATCCTGGTGGCACCCTCATTGACTTTTGGACCTTACATGAATGCAGCACCACTGGTGTCCGCCGCTCCCTGCTCACCAATTGCCGGGGCCAACTCAGTTTGGGAGGCATGTTCCGAATGGGGTGATATGTTTTCCATCGGCACACTCGCAGATGGTCCGGGCTCAGTAGCCCAATGAGCATCCAATTCCGTGATCACCGTACAGACAAGGAGCACCCTGATCTGTTGAGTCCTCTAGCATTGAGTACCGGTATCGAAGCAAGGAACTTACAAGGACACAAGGCATCATCCTCTAGTGCTCTAGCCGCTGCAGGATCTCTCTGCAACAGGGTCACCCCCAACAATGTTCCTAGTCCTAGGATTCAGAACATATACATCCATGTTCCTGGTTTCTCTAGCAGGGTGACCATTTTTGGTGATGTTGTATCGAGGGAGGTCATCCTCACGGGTCACCCATGACCGCGGCGTATCCACCTCAAAGCCCGGTAGAGGGACCTCCTCCAGAATACCAACGTCCCACAACGGCAAGTTATTGGACAAGTCATACACATTTTGGGAGGGTTTTAGTAAGTTGAAGAGGGTATGGTTGTTGGAGACAATCCTTTTTTCACCATAAACTTCTGGGTTTGCCGCTATTTCAGCTCTGCGAGCAGCGACTTCCCCCTCATCGACCTAGTTTGCAACCATCTTATTCTGACCAAGTGTTTCAATAGATGGTGCAAAATCTGGGATCCTGGCGCATAAAACCAGCGGGTGTCACGAAAGTTCAGACCATGGTGTGAAAACCCCATATTTTCATGTAAAATGCCACCCAATATCAATGGAATTATGTGCAAATGGAGAGATTTTTCTTGCAGAACTGAAGAACTTTTCACGCACGAGAGCTCGAATCTTGTCACGTGAGAAAGGTCATATGGAGCATGGGACCCGAAGTGCCTTTTATAGGTAAACCAAGGTTATGCACCTGCACAAAAAGCAGATTCCATGCCCGACTGAGTTTTGCACGCCGCTTCAGATTTTTGCGATCATGGGACCCACGAAGCCATGCATTTTAGAGTTTTGCTCAGAATCCGATCGTTACGACCCATCGCCAATCCAATTCTGAGGGGGGGAATTTTTAGATGCTAAAAAGTTCTTAAGTGTTTAAGAATGCTTCAAAAATACAAAGAGAGGTCATATTCGGACCCGGAGACTTGATTCGGGGGGCCCAGAGGCATTGCATGAAAAAAATGGTGAAGCGAGCGAAAAAATGTGTCCCACACGGAAAGTTCTGGGATTCACGAAGAGTCCCCAACACCGGTGTGAAATAATTTCGCACGCATTCCCCACGCGGTTGAAATTTCGTGCAGCCGCCTCTATCACGAAATTATTTCGCGTTGCCCTATATTTCACGCCCCCGAGCGCCTATAAATAGAAGGTGACCCCCTTCCATTTTAGGGCTGAAGAATCTGAACCGGCTCTCGTGCACAAAATCCTTATTCCTCACGTGAAATATGGCTTTAGGTATGGTTCTCTTCAAGCCAAGTCACCCCAGGGTCCGCCTTCACACAAGATCCCCATGGCTTAGACTGAATTCCACTCCCTTTGGGGTTCCCCCTTTGCTCAAAATTCCTTCCATTGCGCACAGGCCAGCCAATTGCGCGCAATTACTTCCATTGGGCGCACCCCTCTCCTTGAGCATAGCCTCTGACACTTGTTTTCAATTCATAATCCATGCGCGCAATCCTCCAAGTCACGCGCAAAACCTATGCCCCCAATTACGTACAAGGATCACCGATTTCGTGCCAGCCCGGTGTTTTTCGCGCAGGTCCATTATTTCGCGTGAAAGCCTTAAAGGTTGTGCACAATTACCTAGGACCCCTCACCTTGATGCTCTTCTTGTAGGTTCCCTTCGTGGGTGCCTTTTTTTCCCTGGGTATCCATATCATGCACCATATTCCTGTGCGACCTTTTAGGCTCATACGAGGTAACTTCAAAGTCCCTTGGACAAATCTTCCCATTGCGTTGAATTGCCTCATGCCTCTTTGCATTAGCATGCTAACAACTATTGTTTCTTCTCATAGCCACGCTAACGTAGACCCCTAGATGGTTCGATCTGCAACACCCCCTCAGTACGGCCTTGCCGATGCCTTCCCCCCCACAAGGGGTAGAGGGTACCAGTTATGTATGGCCTAGGGGTGTAGAGAAAACCCACCTCGTCCGAGCTACATGATGTTAAACTACCAAGCAATTTGTTCTTAACACATGATGTTAAATGGTGACCTGGCCCCATGCCTCGCACACAGGGTCCCCCAGCCTCGGAAATTCTCTACGCCCACTCATCTCCACGGGGATGGGATCATCCCTCACAGGGGGTGATTTATTGGAGTGGTGTTTGTCCGCAGGGAAGGGCATCCACCTTGGTGTAAGCCCCTAACCCTTCTTGTAGGAAGAAACACCCCTGATCCTCCTCCCTTCCTCAGTGTGAGGGCCTGCCAAGGGTGTGATGGGGAATGGTGCTTCTCCTTTCTTCCATCCCAAATACCTCTCCCGCTATGCTTTGTCGCCCTTGGGCCTCCATCCTAGAGTAAGTCCCAACACCTTGGGCTGACCAACACGTAAGACCCTTTTCCCCATGGATTCACCCTTTGCGACATGATCATCAGGTCCTTTAGAGCTCTTATTTCTCACACAGAGCATGACTCACATGAGCTTATACTGAGCACCGACCATGACCCACCTTGGGCTGCCTCAAAGCTTAATCCCCGAATGCCCTCGTCCCACATGACGTTAATCTGTATACTAAAAGATGAGGACTTTTATCCATGTAAAGGATTGGTATGTTAGAAACCTCCATGAGGTTCAAGCCCCACCACCTTGGGCCACCTCAGAGTATAAGCCCCAATCCATCTTGAAGTATAGGGACTTTGATCCATGTCAAGTCATGGTACATAGGAAGCCTCCATGAGGTTCAAGCCCCACCACCTTAGGCCACTTCAGAGTGTAAGACCCAATCCACCCGAACTATGGGGACTTTGATCCATGTCAAGGCTTGGTACGTAGCAATCCTACATGAGGTTCAAGACCACCAATCGATTGTTACGACCCCATTCATGTCGGTCCACCAAACACCTTGGGCCGCCTTAGAGCGTAAGCCCCAAATTCCCTCATCCTGCATGATGTTAAACTGTATACCTAAACTACGTGGACTTTGATCCTTGTCAAGGCATGGTACGTTGGAATCCTCCCTGAGGTTTAAGCCCCACCACCTTGGGCCGCCTCAGAGTGTAATCCCCAATCCACCCAAACTACATGGACTTTGATCCATGTCAAGACATGGTACGTAGGAAGCCTCCATGAGGTTCAAGCCCACCAATTGGTTGTTCGGACCCCATTCACATCGGTCCACCAAACACCTTGGGCCACCTCAGAGCATAATCCCCAAATTCCCTCATCATGCATGATGTTAAACTATATACCCGAACTATGGGGACATTGATCCATGTCAAGGCATCGTATGTAGGAAGCCTCCACGAGGTTCAAGCCCCACCATCTTGGACCGCCTCAGAGTGTAAGCCCCAATCCATCCCGAACTAAGTGGACTTTGATTCCCAACCACGGGGATATGTAGGAAGACTCCATGAGGCTCAAGCCCAACACTCATGTCTCATCTTGATCTCTCCCTCAAGCCTACGTGTCTCGGGAAGCTCATGACCTAACCCGGAGGTTCCACTTATTATGGGTCCCATCCATCTGTCCATTCTCACAGGTCGCCTCCTCAGGTGTCCCATCATTCCACCTAACTACGCAGACTTTGATTCCTCACCAAGAGGATACATAGGAATTCTCTTCGAGGCTCAATCCCAAATCCATCATCCATCCTGATCCTTACATGAGACACCACATCCCGGTGAGACCATGCAACCTCATGCCACATTCCATTTAACAACATTCGAGAAGCCACCCACATGTCGTCCCCAACCTCGGTGTCCCCTCTAGGGGTTGCACCCATCTGATCCACTCTATCTAGTGCTCCGATCAGTTTGATCCATCTCCGCTGGACGTTAAACTTGTGGGATACCCTTTGTGAAGCATGTGAAGCTGAGGAAAATCTCAGATACATGCATATGTCATATGATTACCCACATTAGATGTGGGATGCCTTGGGCTTCCAAGCACTCGAGAATCCCTATAATAAGGGACAAAAGACAAACATGTCAATCCCCCAGCGTCAAGACACGCCAGTGATGCCCAGCGTGACTACTCTCCTAACTGAAGGTTGCTGCCCTCACCGGACTCATTGGAGTGTCCTGACAGAAGCAGTGTAATTAACTGGTGTCCATGAAGATATGGTGCAAGGAATATTTTCACGAACTAAGTCTTAAATGTATGAGGGAGACCCGAACTAGGTGACAAGTTTCGAGGAGGAATACATAGAAGGAAGAACTGACATCCCATCATCCCGTTTCGATCAAGGAGTAGATGTCCCTGAACAAGGAACAGATGTCGTCCGCCTTTGGAAAGTAGGAATGCGGGGTAACAGTAGCGCGTCCTCTGCATGACAGATGAACGCGCCCCAACAAAAGAATTGGAAACAAATACCAACCATCCTCAAGTGGGACTCCTTGTACTGACATATACTAGCTATTCTGGTTCCCAAAATAGTTTTTAGAGTCAAGACATTAGCAGAATAAAAGATACAGAGCCCAAGGATCTCCACAACAACAACATATATAATTCTATTGGAAACCCAGATATCTAAAAGGGCTAAAGCTAAAAATAATGCAATGGGGATCTTACCTTGAACTATTGAGGGTCTAGTATCCTACTCCTTCTTGGTCTACTTCATTGAAAAAGTCTGACCTGCATTGCGGCCCTGTGACCCTGCCTGACCACTCTGAGATGATCCACCATGTTTTCGCAAAACGAATGGAGATCAGATATTGTGGACACAACCTCCAACTATTCATGAATGTCTAGAAGAACTCCAGTTCCCCGACTAGTGAGAAACTGGTGGTGCCTCTCATGAACGGGCAGTCATAGAAAAAATCCATGTCCCTGGTTGCTGGTGAGATGATCTAACAGAAGCGCTGAAGATGGACCATCTTGCCACAATATCGGCACTCCACTGGGTATCTCAGGTAATGTGGCATGGTATGAATGACCATCCTGTATTGGTATCATACCACCTAGCTACCTAAAAGTGCATCCTGCCTACTCAGATCTCCACATGCAGACTCCATGTGGAGCTTCCTGTTATCAGCCCGAGAAGCACTTACTCTGGATGCGGAACCACCCTGGCTCACTACTTTATAATCCCTCATGTTTCACTCCGTGATCAGCACTTGGTTGACTATGGAAGATATAGAAGTCAACCAGATGATTTTCACCTGAGCCTGAATATCCTACCTGAGAACATCTTCAAACATCTATGCAATGAATAACTCATCTCCCCCTAGAAATGGTGTAAAGCATTGTAGAAATGTGAAGCAAGAAGAATATTCCATGAGTAAAAGAGTACACAGCTCCAATATCATGAAATCTTAGGCTCGAACGGTCCTCATGGTCTCTGGGTTGAAGTAGTCAAAGAAAGAACACTGAAACTCATCCCACTACATAACATGCTAGTGGCCCGCCTGTGAGATCACATCCCACCATCTCTTGGATGAATCCCAAAGAATATATTCTATGAGCTTGACAATCCTCTCTGGAGGAGTATCTAGATGATTGAAGATCATCAAGATGCCTTCAATCCATGACGCTGCGGCCTGAGGTCCTCCATCCCCAGAGAATGTGGGAGGATGCTGCTGCTGAAAGGCCCACATCAAATCTGCCATCGACATGGAAAAAAGTGGTAATTTCTGGAAGGTCTTCATAATCATCAAAAGCCATCCCAGAACTATTCCTTGGAACATATATCTGGGATAATGGATGGTGCCAAGACTGGAACAACTAGAGGATCTGTTGGTTGTCCGTGATATTCTATATCCAGTGTCTTATCACTGCCCTGTAACTGGTAGGCAACTGGAGGACATCTCGGTGGCATGACTCTACAAGTTCAAGCGCACACCTTTGATCAAGATTAACAGGGACAAAAAAAATAAGTGTAATAAGGGAACATGGGAAATAAATCATTTATGTTTTTCAAAACACAGATACACAGGGTGTATAATGCCTACACAACATGTTCCCTTAAGCCTTCACATGGGCGTGTACTTCTACCAACCCCAGTCGTGTAACACCCCATACACAAGGCGTGTTGTCCTAACACATGATATGTATATAAATCCTCTTCCCAAGCTCGAGTTCTTCTACATGCCTAAGCCACATGGTTCACCTAGAACTAGAGTACATGGCCTATGAGTTCTAGGCATGGTGTGTACTAAAAAAACTTCACCAACCCCTATTGTTAGTTACATGGCTGGTGACACGGCTCACTCTACATGGCATGTTCCAGATAGACATGACATGTACTAGAAATATATCCCCACCATGTTGTTTGTTACATGGCCAGATATAGGGGTCACCATACACGATTTGTTTAGTATTGACATGGCGTGTATATCTTATGTTTTATCCATCCATGTCGTTAGTCACATGGGTGGAAACACGGTCTCCCCAACACGACATGTACATCCATTACAAGGTGTGTCCCTCCAAGATTTCCCAACCCCATGTCTTTGCCCACACAGCTAGTGACACGGTTAGAGGCTACATGGCGTGTACATACTTTACACAGAGAGTACTTAAGAAAAATACTTTCTTCCTAAACAGAAGGACACATAGTGTGTATTCATCATTACACACCATGTATTTTGGGTTATTCCAAATAGTAAGCCTCAGAACCTAATCCAAAAGCCCAAAAAAACACTGATACTAACATTAATGTTCCAAATTCCGATCCTTAAGGGACCATACTCACCATGAATTAAAGCATGGAATCTTATACATGTCATACACAAAGAATAACTATACAATGATCCCCCAAATTTATATCTATGAGGGCCCATAACACCTCAAGAACCAATGTTTGGTGTTCATTCAAAAAAAACCATACACAATCCAATACCCTATCAAATAGTATGTATTATATAAAAGAATCTATCACAAAAGTAGGCAGATATAGCACAACATCTATCACTACAACATGCAATCACAAATGCACCCTAAATGGAATGGAAAGAATGCATGGAATGTGATCTCTAGAAAGTTACTATATGATGCATGAGATGGAAAAAACTCATCCATTTGGTTAAAACAGAAATATAACCACAATAATACCAACTATAATATCACAATATATTTCAATCACCCAACAGTGAAATCAAATCAATTGTAAAATTGCAAACCCAGAAAAATTGAAAAAACAAGGATAATTGGCTTTTCCTAATACACGGGTTAGCTATGCACGGGCCAAGCTTATTACCAAGAAACAATTCCTTCCTATCAATATATATAGGTTCCAAATAGCATGTAAAGAAGAAAAGAATCCATCTGATACCACTTTGTAACATCCTGGTTCCAGAAGCCACCCAGAGGTGCCCCGTACCCGGTTGGTGAGATGGCCTCAAGCGCATTTCCTCAAATGCCAGAGGCTTCCGACTAGTAGTGAGGTTCTTGGGTGTGGTAGTGGGGAATCTATGAACTCATTGGAAGAGTAAAACATTGGAAATAATAGATATACAATAGCAGAAGCAGTAAAATCATGAAATAACTAAACAGTGAAAGACTGAAGAAATAGACAACTAAGGCACATATATATAATGATGCATGATACTTATGTCTAGGAAAGTAGCCAAACAGGTCATAATACTAGAATAAAGTAGTAAACCATGGTACAAAATAAAACAGATAAACTCTAGCAGCATCACAAGCCTCATCTTGGTCCCATGCTCTCTAGTTCTACAACAATCAAGTACCTAAAGTAGAAGGGTGATTTCCCTTATATATAACTGCAATAATATAATCTAATTGGGCCTAAAAGAATGACCCAAATAGTGTGTGAGACAAATCCTAGTAGGCAACCACCCAAAGATCTGTGCCTAATAGTCAGTGAAAATATATGGTAGTCCAAATGAAAAAGAAGTAATAGACATGGAATCACTCAAAAGTAAACAGTCCTACCAATTCCATTACAATAAATTTACATTTAACAATTTAGCCAATGAATTACAAATACAAGAAATCCTTTTGGATTATTCTCACAACCTATCCTTCTGGTTCAGCTAACTGTATTAAGAAACCCTTTAGGTAGTTCTCACAACATTACCTCGCTGGTTCAATTTACAACAAGGATATAATGAAAACTATCCAAGGAAGCACTCTCCATCAATTCCCCCTATATTCATGCATAATCAAAGACTCTCTGAGGAAGCAATCACCGTCAATTCCCCCTATAGTCTTTTAACGGTAAACTACAGACACTCTGAGGAAGCACTCAATGTCATTTCCTCATTTGGTCTCATAACGTAACTATAGACACTCTGAGGGAGCACTCAACATCTATCCCACCTATGGTCTGAGAACGTGATAACTATAAGAAACACTCTAGGAAATCCCTCAAAGTTAATTTCCCCGATGGTCTCACTACAGTAGGTTTCTGTATCCCCATGTAAATTAATTGTACACAAATGATAATCAGCAGTCGATGCAAACCTCAAAGTACTACTTAGATAAAAATCTACAAGTCACGACACAACATATCCGATAAAATCACCCCAACTTAACAGTTTTAGGTATGAAAAAATATCCTAATAGAAATGCTAGACTAAAAGGTCAATAACATGAAAACGTGGGCAAAACATCCATATCATGGCAAGGTTAACCCTATTCACAACAATTAACCACTACCCAAACAAACAAGGCTTTCCAGGAAATAAAAGGGCCAAAAATTATAAACACGCAATACCACGAACAAGGGTATTGTCACTTTTGCACATATAACTCAAAGAATATCAAAGGAAAGGCACAAAACAACAACCTCAGCATTGTAAGGATGATATACATGAACCTGAGGCCTTGAATCACCCTAAAAATTTGTATATATACAAAAATTTTAAAACATTCAATAGACAATATGATGCGGAAGAGGAAAAATAAAGAGATGATGTTTAAGAAGAATGTAGAACTCACCTTGGTGATTCTAATGAAATCGATGGCTATAAATTCGACGAACGGACGATGAGTTAGGGGCTAAGATTATATATGTGAACCTCAGGCCTTGAATCACCCTAGAATTTGGAAATCTACAAAAATGCTAAAATGTTCAACTGAGGATATCTTGTGGAAGAGGAGAAAGTAGAATATGAGGTTCAAGAAGAAGCGGAACTCACTATGGAGATTCCAACGCAATTGATGGTGGACTATTCGGAGAATTGAAGGAGATTCAGGGGGCTCAAAGAAGATATGTAGCTATATAGACACTCCGAGATGAAATAGGTCAAGAAGAAGTGTGTTTTCCCCATCAGACACGTCCCCAGTCCATTTAATGAAAAAAAGAAAGTACACGACCTGTTCATTAAAAGTACACAACATGTACATGCCTTTTTCATCCCCTACTTTATCCAGTCTCTAGGTCACCACACATGTCCATGTGCCTGTCTATTACACGCCCAACACACAGTCACCCGTGGCAACCAGATACATGACGTGTACTTAAATCACATAGCATGTAATCCTGAAATTTCAAAAAACTCCTTTTTTTCTCAAATACATCCAGAAAGAAAAAACATACCTAAAAAATATCTTCTTTATTGAAAACTTCCCCCTTAATGAAGTTCATACACAAATTTCCTTAACAAGGTGGCATAGAAGAAGAGACCTAGACCACCTCCATCCACAATGATCGTACATCGGCCTACCTCTCCAAGGTCTTATATTGTACTCGACCATGCTGCCATAACACTCATACCAGAGGAACATATCGGCCATAGAGAACCTTCACACTTTGATCCAGAATTCAGATAGTATGCTCCTCAAAAGGTGTGTCCATATCTAACTCAGCCTCTTAGGGTTGAAAAACATGAGAAATGTATGAGAAGTAACCTTGAAGCTGATAAATGTGAAAGACATCATGCTTATCCCAGTACCTCTGAGGTAATGTCAACCAATATGAAACTGACACGAATCTCTCCAAACCATCGAACGGTCCAACATAACTCGGTGAAATCTTTCCCTGTCTTCTAATCCTTCTATGTACCAACCTCAAAGTGACACATAGAAATACCTGATCTCCATTCTTGAAATCTAGTGGTTATCTTTATCAACTAGCATAATTATTCTATCTTGAATATTTAGTATCCATCCTCCTCCGAATCAACTCTATCTGCTCTGTGGTATCCAGGACAAGTTGATGTCCCTGCATAGATGCCTCTCCTACCCCCAACCAGCAAAAGGCTGATCGATATGGTCTACCATACAAGGCCTTATAAGGTTCCATCTAAATAGTTTCTTGAAAAGTATTATTGTGGGAAAACTCTATAAGAGGTATGTACTTCTCCCAAGAACCTCCAAAATCCAGGACACAAGCTCATTGCATGTCCTCTAGTACCTGAATCGTATTCTCAGACATTCCATCTGTTTAGGGATGATATGCTGTACTCAGACGTACATGTGTACCCAAAGACCTCAGAAGTCCCTGCAGGACCCAAGAAGTAAAATGTGCATCCCTGTCTAAAACAATGGAGTGTGGAATCCCTTGTAGATGTACAATATCTCAGATGTAAAACCATCATAGCTCATCAACATTAAAGGTCTCCTTGATCGGCATAAAGTGAGAAAACTTGGTGACTCTATCAATGATAATTCAAACTACATCATTCCCTCAAGTCCACCTCAAAAAAACCTATCACTAAATCCATCACAACATCATTCCACTTCATCTCGAGAATGGGTAACTACTATTAAAGCCCTACTAGTCACTGATGATATTCCTTCACCTACTGATAGGTGGAACACCTCATGAAAAAACCATGAACATCTCCTTTCATACGTGGCCACCTATAATGATGGTGCATATCTTGATAAATCCTGGTGACACCAGGATGAACTTCCCAAATTGAGTAATGAAAGTCTCGCATCAACTCCTCGTGTATGTCTACTGGTACCCACACCCGTCCACAAAAATTCAATATATCATCCTCACCTACTGTCCATACAAGAAAAGGGTCCTTTCTAGAAACACTCTACTATAGGAATAGGCCTTCAAAATCTGATAGCTCCCTCATTTTCACTCGATCAAGTAGATTAGAGGTAATAACCACAGAAGAAAGAAACATCTTCCACTGACTATTATGAACCTCCGAATGCATCTAAGAAAACATAACCCTAAGTTTCCACTCACTACTGGCCTCCTGAACTTCTTGTACCTGAATCCTCATTTTCAATGCATCAGCCACTACATTTCCCTTCCCAAGCGTGTAGGCACCTCAATGTCAAAATAATTTAGGTACTCAACCCACCTATACTATCTCAAATTTAGGGCATGCTGAGTGAAGATATAATTGAAAATTTTGTGGTTGGTGAAAACCACAAAATGTTCTCTCAGTAGGTAGTGACTCCAACAACGTAAAGCAAGAACAACAAAAAACAACTCGATATCATGAATTGGTTAATTTCTCTCATGTGGACTCTAATATCGAGACCTGTAGGCAATGAATCCTTTTCTTTGAATAAGAACTTCTCCTAGACTGATACCTGATGAATCACTATAAATAGTGTAGATCTTGCCCGACTCTGGAAAAACTAGTATCAATGTTGAAGTCAACCTCTCTTTCAGATTCTGAAAGGCTGACTCTCATGATTTTGACCACAAGTACTTCACACCCTTCTTAGTCAGGCTTATTAGTGGAAATTCTGAGAGTGAAAAGTCTTGTATGAAATGTATGTAGCAACCAGTTAGCCCTAGAAAACTTCATACCTCAAAGACGTTCTTTGGATGCTACTAGGAAACTACTGCTCTCAGTTTTTTTGGATATACTTATACTCCTGTCTCTAAGATAATATTACAAAAAAAGTGTATTAGGTCCATCCAAAAGTTGAATTTTGAGAGCTTAGCATATAATTTATTCTACTCAGTGTACTCAAAATGATCTCATGATGTGTGGAATGGTCGTGTCAAGTGTGAGAGTACACCAAGATATCATCCACAAAGACAGCAACAAAAGAATCCAAATATGGATGGAACACTCGGTTAATCAGTTCCATGAAAACTATCGGTGCATTCATGAGACCTAATGGCATAACCACATACTCGTATTGACCATACCTGTTTCGAAATTCCGTAATAGGTATATTTGATTGTCTAACGCACAAATGATGATAACTAGATATCAACTAAATCTTCAAAAACACCTAGGCTCCTTGAATCTTATCAAAGTTATCATCAGTCCTCGTCAAGAGATATCAGTTCTTAACCATAAACTAGTTCAACATTCGATAATCCACATAATTTCGGAGGGTATCACCCACCTTTTTTTGAAAAAAGGACTGGAAAACCCCAAGGAGAAGTACTGGGTTAGATGAAACCATTTTACTTAAACTCCTCCAATTTCTTCTTGAGTTCATTTAACTCTAGTGTAGCTATCCTATATAGAAAAATGGACACTGATGCCGCTCCTGGAAAAATCTCAATAGAAAAGTACACCTCTCGCATCAGAGGACAACCTGAAAATTACACTATAAAGACGTCCCTGAAACGATCCACCACTAGAGGAAAGTTCATCTGTGAAGTCCCCTGGTCATCCAGATATAGACTAGAAAAATGTTTTGTAACTCCCCCCAACCCATGATTCTCAGGTCCTGTAATAATCGCATTAACATCCCATTCTACCTTATGAAGAAAAAATCCACCCTATGGTGACGTGAAACTCACCCTAAGGTTAATACAATTGACAACGGCCAGAAAGGGAACCAAAAAGTTGATTATGATAATGAAATTATATCTCGTCATCGCAAAGACATAGTGGTCCCATAAGAAGTAACACCAACCAACCTGAAGAGGGAAACCCTTACACTTACATACACAACCTGTTCTGGTTCCCAACGGAGTGTCTAGTGTGAAGACATCAACAGAAGAAAAGATACTAAGCCCAAGTATCTCTACAACAACAACAAATATAATGCTATGGGAAGACCCTATTTTGAAAAGGGTTGAAGATAAAACTGAGGAAACTAGGATCGGAACTCAAACTACAGAGGGCCTGAGATCCTACTCCTGCTGGGTCTACTTCACTGTAATAGTATGACTAGCATTTTGGCCTTGAAACCCAGCCTGACCACTCTGAGCTGATCCATCATGTTGTCGCTGAAATCTTGACGACTGATTACTACGACCACGACCTCCACCTTGGCATGAATGGCTAGAAGAACTCCAGTTCCCCAACTTGTGAGAAACTGGTGGTGCTTCTCCCGAATGGGGAGTCATAGAAGAACCCCTGTCACCGATTGCTGGTGAGAAGATCTGACAATAGCACTGAAGATGGCCCATCTTTCCAAAAGATCGACACTCCGCTAGGTCTCTCGGGAAATGTGTCTTGGTATGCCTGACCATCCTGCACTGGTAGCATACCACTTGGATACCTGAAGGTGCATCCTGCCAACTCGGATCTCTACATGTGGACTCCCTAGGGCACTTCCTTCTATCAGCTGGAGAAGCACTAACTCCAGATGTAGAACCACCCTCGCTCACGAATTTAGAATTCCTCAAGTTTCACTCCGTGATCAGAAATTGGTTGACTCTAGAAGATATAGAAGTCAAACTGAAGATGTTCACCTTAGCTTGAATATCCTACCTGAGAACATATTCAATCTTCCGTGTAAGGAATAACTCATCTCCCCCTAGAAAGGGTGGAAAGCACTGTAGCCATGTGAAGTGAGAAGAATATTCCCTGACTGAAAGAGTACCCATCATCTAACTCATGAACTCTCATGTTCGATCATCCCTCATGGTCTCTCGGTAGAAGTAGTCATAGAAGGAATTCTGAAACTCATCCCACTTCATAACATACTGGTGGCCCACCTGTGAGATCACTTCCCACCATCTCTTGGTGGAATCCCGAAGCATATATACAGGGAACTTGACCCTCCTCTTAGGAGGCATCTTCAGATGCTCGAAGATCATCAATATGGCTTCTATCTATGACTCTGCATCCTGGGGTCCTCCATCCCCTTAGAAAGTGGGAGGTTGCTACTACTGAAAGACCCACATCAATTCTTCCAACAACATGGCAAGAAGTGTTACTTTCTGTAAGGTCTTCATAAACCTCAAAATCACTCTCGAAACTGTGACTCAACACCTATATCTAGGTTGATGGATGGTGCCAAGACTGGAACAACTGGAGGATCCACTGGTTGTCCTTGATTAGCCATATCTAGTGTTTGATCACTGCCTTGTAACTGGCAGACAACCAGATTACATCTCGGTGGCATGAATCTACAAGGTCAAGCGCACACCAATATTAACAAGGACAGAAACATAGAAGTGTAAGAAGGGAACAAGGTAAAGAAGCATTCATTTTTTTTCAAAACATGGATACACGGCATGTATAATTCCTACATGACATATTCCCTTAATCATTCACATTGGCGTGTACTTCTGCCAACCCCAGTTGTGTAACACCCCATACACACAGTGTGTTGTCCTAATACATGATGTGTAAATGAATCCACTTCACCAGCCTGAGTTCTTTTACATGGCTAAGCCACATAGTTCTCCTAGAACTACACTACATGACATGCTAGTGCCAGACATGGTGTGTACTAGATGAACTTCACCGACCAGTGTTGTTAGTTACACGGCTGGTTACGCAGCTCACTCTACATGGCATGTTCCAGATGGACACGAAATGTACTAGATTGATATCCCCTCCCTATGTTGTTTATTACACGGCCAGATACAAGGGTCACACTACACAGTGTGTTCAATATTTAAACAATAGGTATAAACTATGTTTTATCCATCCATGTCATTCATCACACTGGTGGACACATGGTCTCCACAACATGGCGTGTACACCCTGTACAAGGCGTGTCCCTCCAATATTTCTCAACCCCGTGTATCTTTCCACACAGCCAGTGACATGGTTACAGACTACATGGCATGTACATACAGTACACAGCATGTACTTCAGAAAAATAGTTTCTTCCTGAACAGAAGGACACATGGCGTGTATTCATCTTTACAAACAGTGTATTCTGGGTTTTTCCAGACAGTAAGCCTCAGAACCTACTTTGAAAGCCCCAAAAAAACTGAATGGAACATTAAAGTTCCAAATTACAATATGTGAGGGTGCATACTCTCCGTGAATCAATGCTTTGCATCTTATACATTTCATACAAAAGTAATTGCAATACAATCCTCCATCAAATTCTGATCTATAAGGGCCCATAAAACCTCAAGAACCAATTTTTGGTATTCATTCAAACAAAACCTTACAAAATCCAATACCTTATCAAATAGTAGTCATTCTATCAAGGAATATATCACAAAACCAGGCATATCTTGCACAACATCTATCACAACAACATGCAATCACTAATGCACCTTAAATGGAATGGAAAGAATGCATGACCTGTGATCTCTAGAAAGTTCTTATATGATGCATGATATGGAATACCCTCATCTCATCGGGTTGCAACAGAAATAGAACTTCAATAATACATACTATAACAGAACAATACATGAGAATCGCCCAACAGTGAAATCAAATCAGCTATAAAATTGTAAAACTGAGAAAATTGAAATAAAAGGGTGAATTGGCTTTTCCCTATACGTAGGTTAGCTATGCAAGGGAAAAGCTTATTACCAAGCACCCATTCCTTCCTATCCCTGGATGTTGGATCCAAATAGTAATTCAAGAAGAAAATAATCCCTCTGAAACCACTTGGTAACATCCCGGTTCCAGAAGCTGCCCAGAGGTGCCCCCTACCTGGAAGGTCACATGGCCTCAAGAACATTTCCCTAAACGCCAAAGGCTACTGACTAGAAGTGAGGGCCTTGGGTGTGATATTAGGGAAACTATTCCCTTATTGGTAGAGTAACACATTGGAATAATAGATATATAATAGTAGAAGTAGTAAAAGAATGGAATAAGTTAACACTGAAAAGTGAATATATAAACAACTGGAGCACATATATATAATGATTAAGGATACATATGTGTAGGAAAGAAGCCAAAGATTTCACAATGATAGAATTCAAAATTAAACCATAGTACAAAAGAAAATAAATAAACTCTAGTAACATCTAAAGCCTCATCTTGGTCCCATACTCTCCAACTCCACAACCATCTAGTACCTGAAGTAGAAGGATGCTTTCCCTTATCTATAACTTCCACAATATAATCTGATTGGGCCCAAAAGCATGA
Source organism: Viscum album (assembly GCA_963277665.1). Lineage (NCBI taxonomy): Eukaryota > Viridiplantae > Streptophyta > Magnoliopsida > Santalales > Viscaceae > Viscum > Viscum album. The sequence continues at coordinate 236,257,761 of OY728158.1, forward strand.
TCCAAACTAGGTGTGAGACAAATCAAATTAGGAAACCACCCAAAAATTTGTGCCAAATAGTCAGTGAAAATATATGGTAGGAAAAATGAAAAAGAAGTAATAAACATGGAAGTACTCAAAAATAAACAGTCCTACCAATTACATCACAATCAATTTATATTTAACAATTTAGCCAATGACTTACAAATACAAGAAACCCTTTGGTAATGTTCTCAAAACCTACCCCCTCTAGTTCAACTAACAATATTATGAAACCCTCTAGGTTGTTCTCACAGCCTATCCGATCTGGTTCAATTTATAACAAAGATATAACAAAGACGCTCTGAGAAAGCACTCACCGTCAATCCCCCCCTATAGTGATGCATAATCAAAGTCTCTCTAAGGAAGCACTCACCTTCAATTACCCCTATAGTATTTTAATGGTACACTGTAGACACTTTGAGGAAGAACTCAATGTCAATTCCTCATGTGGTCTCATAATGTAACTATAGAAACTCTGAGGGAGCACTCAATATCAATCCCCCCTATGGTCTCGCAATGTGATAACTATAACAGACACTCTGGGAAATAGCCCAATGTTAATTTCCCCTATGGTCTCGCTACACTAGGCTTCTATAGATCCATGTAATGAAATTGTACACAAATGATAATCATCAGCCAAAGAAAATCTCAAAGTACTAGTTAGCTAAAAATCTACCCAGCATGGCACAACATATCTGATAAAATCACTCCAATATAACAGTTCTAGGCATGGAAAATAATGTAGCCTAATATGAAAGCTAGACTAAATGGTCAATAACATGAAAACATTGGAAAAACATCCATATCATGGAAAGGTTAACCCTATTTACAACAATTAACCACTACCCAAACAAACAAGGGATAACAGGCAATAACAGGGCTAAAAACTATAATCATGCAATACCCCGAACAAGGGTATTGGCACTTTTGAACATATAACTCAAATAATATCAAATTATTGGAACTAACCACCAACCTCAGCATTTTAAGGATGATATATGTGAACATCAGGCCTTGAATCGCCCGAGAATTCCGTAGATATACAAAAATGTTAAAATGTTCCACCGAGGATATCTTGTGGAAGAGGAGAAATAAATTGATGATGTTTAAGAAGAATGGAAAAATCACCGTGGGATTCCAACATAATAGGTGGCAGGCAATTCGATGAACGGATGGTGCGTCAGGGGCTCAGAGAAGATCTACGGCCATACAGACATTCCTAGATGAAATAGGTCGATTCAAAGAGTATTCATTCCATCAAACGCAAACCTGGTCTATTTAATGAAAAAAAATAAAGTACATCACATGTCCTTTAATAGCACACAATGTGGACTTGCCTTTTTCAACCTCTACTTTAGGCAGACTCTAGTTCACCACACACGGCCATGTGATCGTCCATGACATGGCCCACACATGGTCACTCGCAGAAACCGGGTACACGACGTGTATATAAAGTACCAGGCCTGCACTCCTAAAATTTCCATAAACTCTTATTTTTCCCAAAAACAACCATAAATGGAAAAAATACCTGAAAAAGAATACTTCTGTTCTTACAGATTTCTTGATAAGTTTGTCAATATACCCTCATGGCTACAATACAATTTGTATTTTCATTGATAGGATGAAATAGGTCACACACCTTCCACATATCCTTGGGATCTTCACCATTGATGATATATGAAGGAATTAGATCTGGGAAATTTGGAGACTACATGGTGTCCCCATTAAATCATTTTAGAAAAAGATGATCACTTTATATTATAGTTATTGAAAGGGTTGAAGAGGAAACTAGGTTCACCAGTGCTCCTAAGCACTGCATATAAACATTAAACCGAAGGGCGGTCTAAGTGGAGGATAAAGGTGTTAGAAGATATGATACGGTCCTCTATATTTTATTCCTAAGGTTCACATGAAAATCATATTCACCTGGTTGAGTTTTCCTAAAACAAATATTTCTAGGAAAAATTACATATTGATTAACATCAGGCTCTCTATGTTAGACAATGTCGTTCACCTTTGGGATTCAAAGTGGTATATGAGGAATATCTACTTGGTACTTATCTTATTTAGGATTAATCAATAAATTTACATCCAATTCAGAAGAATATGACTGTAGGATAGTCCAAAAAGAAGTCTTATACCAATCATCACTAATAACATCTCTTGTTCAAGGTGTGACATTAGGTATTTCTATGTGTATCACCTAGGTTGGGTCACAAATTAATTAGGAACATGGTAAGTTGTCATTGAGAAATATCAGGCCTTTTAAATATTAGAGAGAGATGGGATGGTATCCTATTGGTAGAAATTACCTCATAGGTACCATGCCATGCATGATGTCTTCCACATATAGAAACTTTCACAGTATCACTCAAACCAGTCTCATTGGTTCGAACCTAATGATATCAAGATGGAATAGGATACATCCATTGCGGCGTGTCTGATATGTATCATTCATCATATAGAAAATACTCTACATGGATGGTCAGTTTCATTAGTTTGGGTGATATAGAAGCATAGATGCGTAAAGGATGAGACCTAGGAGTAGGAAGTCGATGTTCAGGGTTTGAGGCCATAACTTTTCTTAGAAAACGTTTTACTACCCACAAGAAGCGTAGCGTGGGGATAATGTGTCTTAATTAGGGATGGTTGTAACCTATTAGATTTTAAAAAATGTACAGATATTTAGTTTTTTGTTCCAATTACATTAAATTTAACTAAATATGATTCCTAATCAGGTAAAAGAGGGATCAGGTGCTTCTAGGGCTCGTTCGGAGCACGAATCCCTATAATGGGAAGAATTCCTAGGATGAATGGTTTATCTGAAGCCATGTGACCCAATACACAAGGTTTTGGGGATGTTTCAGGTTTTTTAAAAGTGTATTTTTATGGTTTTCATATGGTTAGTCAAACCATGCATAAAATCGTGCAATGTGCCCTATATAGTAGTGACTTGAGAATGGTTGGTGCATGGTTTTTCAAAAACAAGCAACCAATATACGCATAGTGTAAAAATGGGTGAAATTACCAAAATTTGACACTTAAAAGATTCAAACATCCTTCAAACAACTATTATACTTCTCCAGCAGCAATGTGATCCTCCCTGGCATTGAAATACACTCCTTACTCAAGAATTTAGGAATCATGGTTGAGCCTTATTTAATCATATAATTCAAATAATTAGATATGTAACAGTATGATATCTAATCCTATCAAATCAATTTTAATGTTCCACCTCAATCCATTGTGCTATTTGGTTGTAATATAATTTTCCCCATTTTTTTTGGAATTTCAGATGTTCAGCATTTTCATCTAACCTAGCCCAAATAAAAAATTGACACGGGATTAGAGAAGCTATAAAAGTCTATGTTTTGTGTCCCTGTCATTTCTCATAATTTAAATGATTTTCCCAAATGATGTCATTTCACATCCCTCTAGACCATTCTGGTGAGGCCTTTAAAATGTTAAATTAATTATTACTAGTTTTTTTTCACATATATTATGATCATATGTGATGTAAAATAACCTATGAGGTGGATATAATTATCATGTTCAATCCCTTTGGTAATATATATGATATTATCCATATTTACCCTTATTCTTAATGGATTTAAGATCCCTTGAAGTGTGTTATCGTGTAATCAATTCCTTGAGTTGTAAATAATATTTTTTAGGGTGATGAAGCTAGTGAAAAATCCCTTTTACACCAATACATTGTAAATGGTTGAGAAAATTGAAGTAGAAAATATATTACCCCACACGCCTTATCGATTAAATGGAGTTTCCCAAATGGTAATTTTGTGGCCATCATTCCTTATTTAATGAAAATTATTAAAAAAAATGAAATCGGAATTTTTTTTGATTTATTATAAATGAATTACTTGTTAAATTATTTCACTTGGTTGATGAGTGAGAATAAAGGGGTTACAACTTAAGAACCCCTTGTATGGACCCTCATACTTTCTATTATAATTGTTCATTGTTAGTTGAAATTCTAGAAATTACTGAATTTATTCCGAGGATAGGTTCTATGAACATTATTTACATTTAACTCTAAACATGTGACATTGGTTCTCTAAGGGAAACCCCTTAAACATGAAGGCATGATTGGTTGAAAAAACCATCAATAGGGACTTGGGCACTGTGTGTGATTCTATGCATGGAATCAGAGGTAATAATTAGGTTTTTTTCATCATTCTTGGAGTGAGGCATGTGACTTTATCATTGGGTTACCATGTATGGACTCCGTGTTATTGGTTATGTGATGATCCCCTAGATCAATACTTAGAAATTCATCATGAATTATCAATGATGGTCTAATGGTCTCTAAAAATGTTTTATAAATTAATTTTAAAAAATTAAAAAAGTAAGATGAATGTTTTTGGAAAAGATATATGATAATTTGTATTAATAATATAGAACATCACTTCCATGCCCAAGCACAAGATTGAGGACAATCTTTTCCACTGGAACATTATACGTCTCCACTTTACCTTGTATGTTCATTCAATTTTGACACACCAACATAGGCCGAAGTAGCTAGGTTCTAGGGGTTCCCATGTAGAACCCTAGTCCAATGTATTTATATATTTATTTCCACATTCATTTTATTTAACATGGAACACTATTATATTTATATGGTATGAAATAGATTTTCCAAGACACGATGGATTCTATCCTATTGAGAATATGTCTCACACCTTTCTCGGGTTCCTTTGGTACCCAAGTAGACTTTATGATTACAGGTACAAACCAAAGAATGTATCCATCATCCCATTCTTGATTTACATTATATGATTGAGTTGGGATAAGAGGACTGAGCCTATGCCCAAGATTCTAGTTTTTGTAATTTTTATAATTTTGATTATTTTGATAACCTATTGTATATGATTATATCCCCGACCTCTTTCTTAGTAATTTTGGTATAACACATCACAAACTACCATCATCAATTTCTTTTATTTATTTATTCACCTTTTGCAATTTATTACATTATCAGTCATGTAATTTTTTTTGCAACCTATTTTCTTATGTATTATCACTTAAATTCATATTTTTTTATTTACTCTAATAAATGAGGACATAGTCTTCCCACAGACTCAGGAAAGTCCCACACAAATATTCAGTATCCTTTGGCATTTGGAGAGGAGCTCCTAAGGCCTTTTGTCCAACTACCTCAAGGTACTATCAAATGTCACCCATGATAGGTTATTATATCATTTGTTGTCTCATGTTGATCTTATAATGAAGTATTATCTTCTCCTCCTCTCAAATGTATCATGTATTATGATGCTAAGCCTTGCAAAATTGTCATAACAATGTATTTAAAGTGGTACGATTGGGTTTGGTTTGTGAAATATAAAAATAGATTAAAATTATTAATTCAATTAACTCACCCACCAAAAATTTCCTCAACCGAACATCTAAAAAAAACTATATATAGGTCACACCTTTGGTAAAACATATGTTTTGAAATCTACTATTATCTCACATTTACAATCCAACACTCCATTTGGGATATATTACATTTATTTTGAAATATTATGTCTGTGGGATATTAATATATTTAATATTTTTATAATATAAATTCCTGGATAACCATTCCATGAAATCTTATTTTGTTGTAGAATATAGATAAAAAAATATCACCTAATATATTTCAATTCCTTGCAAAGAAAAAATAGTGTTACTAAAATCATGTTTTCAATGACACTATCTATACTGAAATTATTATATAGAATATTAATGGGCATTCAATGGAATTTAATCATAAAATCCTTATATAGGTATCCTTTAGTCTTATAATTCCATTATTTATATGATTCAATAATAAAAATACCATCTAAATAATGAAATAATATAAAAGATACCTCACCAAATGGAAAAATGTAGTAATATTTTTCTTTGATATACCATTTTCATTATTTGTTAATCATAAGTATATAAAAATTCATGTTCCACTATTCGGATACATATTATTATGTATAAAACCATTTATAATTTTTACACACCATGTATTTATTTCTTTCATATAATATATATCTGGGTTATTAACATAAGTAGAACCCTCCTTATCACCATATTGGAAAAGTGTCTTTATATATAGCTATTATAAATGTAAATCCTCTAAAAAAATATCAATAAAAACCTCATGGATCATTGAATGAATCCCCATATGTAATAAAATATATATGAAATCCTGAACATCATTATGTTGAATCCATTTAACCACCATCCTTGACTTGTATCTCTTTTTACCAGCATGATGTTCCGTGTCTTCATAAACCCATTTTTCACGAAATTAAATGATTCTTACTAGTAATAGGATTATGTCTAAAGTCCTATTAATGTAAAATGAATATATTTTTCCCATTATAATAAAATACCACATTCCCAACATTTTTTAAGAACATTTATAAATATATTCATCTAGGATCAGCACCCTTATTTAATAACAAATAGTGTAAAGATCATGAGTAACTCTACACATTATTTCTCACCCTTGTTTACCACATCAACTCTCTTTGAGAGTCAAGGTTAACTATTTCACTTATCAATGTCATAAATAAACTTTCAAGATCAACATTATCATGATATATTGATTATTTATTAATAGTATTCATTTTGACTGTATTACAGTTCTTACTCATAAAAACTTTATTAAACATATTGTTATGAAATAAGATAATATTTATTTTATCATAATAAATAAAGTGATATCTAAGATACATAACACTGTAGAAAATAATAGAACAATATTTTGATATATAATCATCATTTTCCCTTGCATAAGATGTGTTTTTAGATATTCTAATCTAACAATGTCTTATAAATCAATGATAATTACCTCATTCTGGACCATTTCTTTAAATGTAGGCATTCTCACAATAACACATATGGACTCTTATTAATATGATACAAAATAAAAATCACCACCAATATTCATAATGTCATGGGTAAACCCCAAAAAAACCTTATACATTTAGCTTATTTAATTTCCTATTAATCTACTCTTACACACCGTTATTTTTTTTTTCTATTTTTGGAATATTCCTCACCCATTAAATTTCACCAGAAAACTAGAAGTCCATTAAAGTTATACCATCATAAAATAATATATTTTTATACCTCATGAATTTCATATTATATCTATAATCATTATCCTATAGTTTCACTCATGAAAAACATATTGAACACATTAGATGCATTTTTTTTCATAATTTGTTCCTAATGATTTTTGGCTAAATGATAAATAAAAAATAATACAGGGACCCTCTAGGTGAATGACCAACATAATGTCGGCCAAAAATTATATTTAACATGTATATGTTCATTGAATTATATGTTCAATATTTTTTTTCAAGAAATTCATTTTTAATAATTTATATTTATCCAATAATCTCATATTAAAAAATGTAGTAAATTTATCTCTAGAAGTATTCATTTTATATCCAAGACCTTTAAAACCTTTGGACTCATGTGGTCAAACATGAAATAAAAATATTTTAATCACAATTGTTTTTCCAATTATAACCATTTACATCCAATTCTTTTTCTTATATGGAGTCATATTCTTTACCACCATGATATTTAACCATATCCCCTATTTTTATTATCTAATAACCAACAATGAATTTGGTATCAAAACCTATGTTACCAAGACTAAAAACTGAAATAGAATTCACTTTAATCCCTATAATATGTACCATATTATTTAGGATGAGAAAACACTAATAGTTAATTTTGATATATGAATCACCATTCCTCACAGTCTATAGGGGCACCTTATATATGAGATATACCTTACCATGATTTTATCAAAAAAAATTTAGAAATTTATTTTATAATGTAAAATCAAATCCCACCCTTGAGTATAAAATACATGACTTTAGGGACTATCAACACAATACAACAACAAATCCTTATCTCAATTGACTACTATGTTTGTTCAATTTTATAAATACATATTCTATTCTCATAGGATTCCATTATACCCTATTCTTCTATACCGTAACATATGTTTATAGAACCATACCACTTTACCATTACTCAAATCATTCAACTTGATATATATCTTCAACTTCTATTTTTATACTTTATATATCTACCACATTAAAAATATTTACACAATAGAAAATTAAAAACACTTTTGAAAAAATTTCCTCCACCTGGATTGAATATGATACAGTTAATAATATTAATTATTTATTCCTTGATTAACAACACATGACTATTAATTAAACTACATAATATTTTGATAATTATGATAGAAAACTAGAGGACTTACCTATTCATCAATAGAAATTACAACTATTTTTAAATGAATTATGATGGTGTTGAATACTTTTATATAATCATAAATGGAATTCCATTCTACCAACATCAAAATGAATAAAAATTTCATCAGATATAATTTTTTCAAATACAAGGGTTTCTCACATATTTTTTTAGTTTTTCCATTATCCCACTAATCATTATCCAATATATGATATTGAACTAGATTATCATTACTAGATTAATATATAGATTTCCTTGAACCAACTCATCCCATAACATGTACATTGTTTTCCGATCTCATTTGGATTAACTCTAAAAAATGGGCATTCGATTTTGATAAAGATGCTCCTTGATTAAAATTATTATAAAAAAGCAGTCATACTAATCATTTGGACTAATATTCACTAATCATTATTCTATAAAAATTATTTAATTTACAAAATATAACCATGATAATTCGATATCATTCTATTATACAAATTTTTATAGAATATTTGGAGCTATTAAACAATTGATTCTTGAAATGAGATCAAAAATAGGGAAAATTAAAAGGAAATAAGATTCCCACATAATAATATATATGGTTTATACAAAAAAACATCCATAAAATGGATTAAATAGAATTCAAAATTCCATAAGAACAACAATAGGTTGGTATATATTCTATTAGGAACATATCATGAAATTTTTTGGTAACAAAACAAGATAATACTATACTCATATTTTTTATATTACCCATATCTACAATGAATTATATGGTTCTAAAGTACCTTTTATTGGTGTTTACTACAATGTTGTAGTCACCCACATATATGCATCTACTAAACTATATAATTTCGATAAAACATGCTATAGTAGACATAAACTGTTGGCTAGGGTCCTTCAAGATAAGGCACCCTAACATGGTGGAATAATAACTAAAACCCAAGATACAATAGTAAAATGGATAAACCATAATAATAAATCAATCAATGTTTATTATAGGCCCCAATCTCTTAGCCAATCTCTTTATAGAGGAAAGGAAAACAAAATTATAATACATGGTATCTAAAATATGTATAAATAAAATTTGGGGTTAAAAAGGACATTATTAATGTTATTCATATATTATATTTAGATTTTAGTTGTTAATTAAAATATAGCACATAATTATGTGGGTGATTACTGATCATGATGACCAATTTGGGTACATGGGTTTTAAAAAAGGAATAAATTGACTCATTTGATCTTCATACATTTCATTTTTTGTACATTCTAAGAAATCATAATCTTTTACTTATTTGATGGTGTGACCGCCTGAAGTGTATACTCACTTAAACAAAAATAGAATTTATAGGGAATTTTTTTTATTTAATGATAAATTGAAATTGTGAATGAGGTAAATATTTGATATAAAAAATAGGATTATCCAATGGTCCAGGGCCAAGGGACCTGAAATGACATTATTTAGGATTTCTTTAGATAAGGGTTGTCTGGTTATTTTCGGGTCAATTTATTCATTTTAATTATATACATTGGTTTTAAATTTTAATTATAAACTAATCTTTTTGGGTAATGATTTGAATCTTCAGTTGTATGGGTTTGATTAAAAAACATGGAAATTCATCAATGGATATAGATAATTCATATTTTGGATATTTACATGTTTATTAAATGATAATATTTCCATTTTTGATCAGGTAAATACATTATGGACTGATGGGTGACATTAAGTCTAAGATATATTATTCTATAAACACTATTAAAAACAATGGTTTGATTATTTCATGTAATTGCCTATAGATTTATGGAAGATTATTTGAAATAATTCTATGAAAATGTTATGAAATGTCTATTGAGATGTTGTGATGCACGATATATATTATACACCACATTAGACAAGATGGTGTGATATGATTAAACTATTATATAACATAACTCATGAATTTCGTTGATATGAAAGAGTAAGGCTTGAAATGAGTTTATATGTTTTGTGTTTTAGTTGGCATTTTTATGAATTTTCAATTGATCTGACATGATGTAATTTTATGGTTTTACACAAGACAAAATATCCAAAAAATGTTCAAATGAGGTAGGGTTAATCATTATGGTTGAAAAGAAAAAAATGACCAATATTTATTATGTTATTATTTTTTACATAGTATTTCTAAATTATTTTTCATAATCATACTTTTATGAAGATATTTTTTGGAAAACCATCCAAGTAAATTTTTTATTCCCTACTAAGATTCATACTCACATGTTTCATACACACCATAGTATATGTGAGGAGATAATGTATCTTGATGTTGGCGAGGTAATGGGGTCATGGATAAATTTATTTAACTTTAATTGATTTTATTGGATATGGTGGATAAATAGTATAAATGATAGATAATTTACTTTTTAGTTATCATGTCACCGCTAATTTCTTATTTCTATATACTTTTCTATAAAAATATAACCAAATAAAAGAACCATAAAGTCTAAAAGTATGACATGATCTAACATTACACAATGGTTATATTTTTATGATTATTCATTTTTTTAATTAGCTATATATTTTTCTTCCTCATGGTTACTCACAATATTAATTTTATTGTTCATTTATTTATTATTATTGGTATTAAATGGTTTTGTAACACCATCATTAAATAACAACTTAATAATAAATATGGAAACAGTCAACAATAGTCTCCAACCCGATGTGATTTGGTATTTTTAATGAGGTTAAGTGAAATCCGTGGCTCAGTATATAGTGTATTTTATGAAATTATTTATTAAAAAATTCTATCAAATCCATTTTTTATTCGATTTTGTTTTTTAAGTAATTTGAATATGGAGATATATTGGTAGGAAAAATTCATAAAAATTGTACCTGTGTATAACTGCCACATTTAAGGTGAAAATTCTTCTAACCGTGTAATATAGAATGTGATTTTTTTGATATTTTGATTAATTATTGGTTTATTTCCTTGATTAGTAATGTTATGTTCCCAGAAATTCAATCTATCATAATAATAAAGAAATAAATTTGTGGGTTTTTTGATAGCCCTTAAAAACCCATACATGAAATGAAAATTACAATCATAGAATATCCACATCAAAATGAGACAACGAGTTTTTTATTTTACTTAAACCATCACATAAAGAGTCTATAACAAAACAAAAAAAATCAAAATAAAGACACACACATTACTAGATGATGAAAACCACCAGATATTTGGATACCCAACCATACTATTTGATTACTAAAACACCCAAGGAGATCCAATGAAGCATTAAAAAGCCTCCAAACAACAGATGAAACAACCTACACCACTATAATATGAATCATATAAACATAAGGATATTAGAATGGATCCTAGAACACAATGTTTAGGAAAAATATTAATGATTAAAACACAAAAAAAATGATGAAAATAGAAACTCAAGCCACTATTATAATATTTGATAAAAAATATACCATTAAAAACCATCACCAAAATAAATTCATACATGTAACATTCTTAACATAATGATTTACAAGACATTGGAATAGGTATTTTTTATTATAAATTTTTGATACCTTTTTAAAATAGATAGTTACTAATATTGTATTATTATATAAATTATTGTTTGTAGATTAATGGACAATACTATATTGAAATTCTCTGTGATCATATGCTATAACTCGTATTCAAATAGAATAATAATATGTTGTATGAAATTATATCATCATATATGATTATTTTATGGAAATTTGTTTTTTGAAATTAGGTTTAGATGAATAAAAAAGGTTTGGTTTGATTTCTGATCTTTATGTTATTGACCAAGAAATAAGGTAATTATAAGTCGAACTGGAAGTATATACCAGGTTATATATTGATATTGTAAATATAAATTTTAATTTTAAATTAATTATAAATTATAGTCAATAACTTCATATTTTTCCATGGATATAACATTTTCTGGTGTATATGGAATGTGAGGTAAAACATTCTCCTCTAGTGGTTACTGTTTATATTTAGGTGAATATGAATCTCAAGAAAATTTTATGTCTTGTTTTCATGTAGTTGATAGAGTAGTTTTAATGGTTTTGGGAATTATATAAAAAACAATTGATAATTAAAAATTACAAAAAAAATTATTTACTTTTAGTTTTAAATTAGATCATATGGAAAGAAGGTGTATTACATAACAGCTACCTGTAGTAGGAAAACACCACATCCTAAAAATTAACACAATGAACACTCTAATTGGACGTTATATTATTTAGAAGTATATTTAAATGATTATTAGATGAATGTATGGATATTATTTTGTTAAAATAAACAATTTTTTAAATTCTTCATTAATATATTATCTTTGCATTTTTTTTATTTTTTTAAAAGAATTAATTTTTAGTTCCGTGGTGCAATATATCATCATTACCAATATTTTGATTTAATATAATTATTAGTATATTAGTATGAAATAAAAATTTACAAAACCCTTTTATTGAAACAATATTTTTATTAAAATTTAATATATATATATATATATATTTAAGTTTAGAAAAAAATTATTTTTATTTTATAATGGTAGTAATATTTTTCTCAAAAACTGTATTAATAAATTATACATTTATTTTTTTAAAAATTTACTTTTGAAACATATATATATTTAAATAGTATTAAATTATTTCAAATTTAGAATCATTAGGTCCAAATTATCTAATAATTTCAACATTATATTTTTATAATTATTTAGTATCATTAGGTGACAACTATTTACCACAATAAAAGCGAAAATAGAAGAAGTAATAGTTAAATGGATAAATGTACTAAACCATGAAATTATCATGTATAAAATTTAGTGGTTAATAGATACATTATATTATCTTACCCTCCAATAAATTATTTCCTATTTTTGGTGCCCCATGACATGTTTAACATGTGAAACCTTTATATTGATGTTAACAATTTATAATAATGTCATTCTAACGACATATAAAAGTATCATATCACTATCCATTTAATAAAACAATAAAACATAAGATTACTAGTATAAATTTTCCCTCATTAATTCTCCTAGAATAACTATTTAACCTAATTAGAATTTTTTCCCAAGAGATTTGACTAATTACTTTCTTTCGAAGAAACAATCCAAGAGAAAAACAATGTTATTATGATCAGTTTAATGTTTCGACTTAAATATTTTATCGATATCACTCTATAACACTATGATAGGAATCACTAGGTCTAATCTATAGTGACACATGACCTTTGGCACACATTGTAATGACGTTAGAAATTATAAATAAAATTCCCCTTGTGATTTAATTAAAAGTCTTTTTAATGTATTATGGATATAGAAAGAACATGCACTTATTTGATTTTATTATATCCTATCATATATAAATGACCATTAGACATCATTAACATTGATAATATACATGTTTAGTAGTGAACAATTGATTATTATAAATATAGGTTTTTAACAAATCCAATTAAAATAAATAATGGATGTTATGGCCTCAATCAGTAGAATTGTACCCTATGAAGCCAATTATCGGAGCTTCCAAAGGAGATATTATATCTATAATTTTCCATCGATGTATCAAAAACTGATATACAAAAAATTATTCATGAGAGAAACTATTTATGGGAGATGTTCATGGTCATTAAGATCACGACCCAAACCATGTATACTAAACCACCCCATAAAAGAATCACCATTGTGTGCCTTACTCTTATAGAGTTTGCTGGAGTATTAAAGGAAATTGAATCAATGCACCATAATTGTGAGTGTTTTCATTATTTTTATAGAATAATGAATATATTATCATTATATTATGGTTAGTTTATATATGATTTTGTCCTTTGATATAATAACACAAAAATAGTATTTTTGTGTAATATTCAAAATCAATCAAAGAATTTATTTTATTGAATTTATCAAGATTTGGAATACATTATATTTTAATAAAATATTATTATTAAATAATTTCATTAAATATAAATTATCATATAATTTTTATGATGAATAGTTATTTTTTATAAGGGTTCGAAAACTATTATTGGTAAAAACATAATTTTTTTTAATAGATGTAAATTTTAATTTAAATTTAAAAATACACATATGTTGAGAATAATTTTGATAAATTGAATATTATTTGTAGAATCATAAAAATGAAATTATACAATGTTGAATTCTCATAATTTCCTGGGATAATATAATTTTCATGTAAATTTTAATACCATATAAATATAAATTGTGTTTTATGATTTCATAATGATGTAAAATTGATGTAATAAATACTATAAAGGGTATCGACGACAATGTATTTGTTTTAAAATTAATAATTTGAGATTTTATACTTATTTTATTAGTTTTATAAATCCTTTTTGAATCCTTAAAAATCATTTTATATATTACAGTTTTAAATTGATTTCTTTATTAGTATAACTCACCTTCACATAAGAAAGGGATTTTTTTATTCGGACCTTTCCTTTATTAAATAATTTGATCAAATCCCATTTTCCATAACCATGGACAAAAACCACATGATGATTTCTTTAATTGGTTATTTTATAATGTAGAGTCTAAAACATAAAGAATAAAGAAATTCACCACTTTTCCTATATAAACCCACCCAATATTTAATTTCACATCACTAAATATCCTTTAATAATGTACATAATAATTGCTTAATTATACAGAGTACTCCAATAGTTAACTCAAGCTCTTAATAATCCTCTACCAATAATTTCGAGCTACACACTTTAGTAAAGGGTTTCTCTCTTCTAATTCCCATTCATGAAATTCCTTTATTTTATGATTCTTAGATCCAATTTGTGGATGTTTGTGTATATTTTCCAATAACCCCTTACTATAAATTTTATGTATATCTATTGAGATTACACTTTCTCTATCACTAACCCCTCCCATGCACCATTAGCTACATCCAATACTATGTAGAAATATAGTAAGAGATTTATCTCTTCTCATTTCCTTTCAAGAACATCTTTTTTATTATTCTTCATAGTTTTGATTCTTGGATTGAGGTACATGTATCCCTAAAAACATCATAATTTACAATTTATTACCAAGTTATATGATAACCATATAAATATGAATAATCCATATCATAAAACTATATATACACCCATTACCATGATGAATTTTTTTATGGGATCTTCCACTCTCCTTTTTTATTCAAGAACCTATTTTATGTCATACATCTTAATATACATTTATTATTGTTTGGGTATATTTTTATTTATCTAAAATTATTCTATATTTATTTAAATGTTATTAGATACCTCTATCACTCTCTTTAATTTATTCCAAGAACCTTTATGTAAACCTATTTTTATGCCAAAATTATTTATGGGATCCTCACCTTCTCTTATTTATCCATATTTCATCCGAGAAATTTTGAACATTTTATACGAGTCCACATAGTTCTATTCAGATTAAATCAAATCCCTAAGTCCTATGTTAGATAGAAGAATTATAATTTAAATAATTATCACTAAGATATAAATAAATAATTTGTTATAATAAATAATACACCAAAAAACAAATGGAATATATTCTAAATGGCTAACTGGGTATCTTCACCTTACTAAAAGCATGAAGAACACCCATGGAATGTCTTCTACAAATATTTTACATTATGCTGGAAAAAATATATATCAAACTACAAAAAATGAACAATTTAATTATATTAAATATCATTATGTAGGATAAAACAACTAGGAAGCATAAAATATATGAAACATCGTCAAACAGAATTCGATCAAACCTAGAGCACTCCCAAATCTAATAAAAACAAAATCCCAAAATCAATTCGATGATACAATGTAATATTATAATAAATTAAATAAAAAATATACGATATATCACCATGAAATTTAACATCAATTAAACACCAACATATGATATGTGATCATCATCATAGGATATCCTCGCCCCATTAAGATAAAAAGTGTCTTAGTTTCCACCCTGATTTGGATGAATAGTCATCATATTCCCAAACCAGAATAAAAAATTGATCAATTTTTGAAGAGTAATAGGAAGATATTGAGAAATTAAAGGGATAAAAATATACAATAATCACTTATTGGAATATATTAAAATTTATTACATCACAATAATATAATAATTGATCCCTTAGAGGCCAATACCCATAGTTACCTTCCAAAATCATGTTTTTGATTTAGTGAAATGAAATAAAGGGTTTATAAGAACCATAATTAAAAAAAAAACAAAAGAAACAACCTATGAGTATCTAATAGTTTGAAATATGGTTCACATCATGATACTTTCGAATAGAATCAAATTGGTCGATGACCCTGAGATCGTACAACATGAAATATGGTTTCACACTATGAATCAATTTCACAGTCCTCTTCTACTACAAACATCTATATAGAATCACATTTTCTCACTACCAAAACACAAAATGAATCCAATAAATCCTATAATTATTAAATATATCATTTAATAGTGTAAAATTTCTCATATAACCAAGCCGAAATCCATTTCTCTTGAAAATCTACTCACTTAATAGAAATTCCAAATTTCATACGGTATCTCCAACCTGTAATGATGCAGAATTTGGTACTTTTAATTTAAAATTTATTTCTTAAAATATTATATTATGAATATAGTTTTTATATTATACTTTATTTTATTATTGAATGGAAATGAACACTAACCACATTTATTTACCCTTATAAAAATAAAGCCATCACGTGGGTGTTTATTAAACTACTACCTTTAGGACCTTACATGTTTTATTTTCATTCAATGCCTTACAAGGATGGATTTAAGGATTTTATTAAAGGATGTATATGATTTTAATGATACCATTAGGGTTATAGTATATAAAATTCTAGATTCTATTAATTATATGAGTACTACAAAATCAACATTATTTTAATCATTTAAATGAGGAATATATAGCGGATAATATTTCATTCAAATTTGGTAATATTTCATTTGAATCAATGCAGTTTAGAATACCCTAATTTTTTTTATATCAGATTCATAACCCAAAAATACTATCATTATTCTTATGGTAAAGTGATATTACTACAAAATGACAATAAAATCATTAATTGATCCAAGGTATGTTCATATTTAGGTCATTTTAGCCATCTACATGAACAATGTTATTAATTTATTTCATGGATGAATAGGGGAACAAAATTACTTTTATAATATAATAGAAATGTAAAAATAACGTTTTATTTATTCTGGAGATGTTATAACAATATTTAATTCATCAATTAATAAAATACTATTTGATCATTAAGAGACATTGAAGCATGTTATTGATTTCATATTCATGGATAATGGATAAAACAATAAGGAATGGATTTTGAGATATCATAATTAATTATAAATAAACCATAATTTTTTTAATAACTGTGTAATAATGAAATTTGGAAACATAATGAAAACATAAACCACTATTATGTACAATATATGAAAACTATAAACACATGGGGTGAGAAATATATAGAATTCATATAGATAATGACTATTTATTAAGAGTATAATTTAAAATGTATATGTGTAAGGTTATAAATTACATGACTAAGAAAGAAATTTTTATGATATAATATGGTACAATACATTTTTGGATGTCAATATATTAGGTATGGGTTTTCTATCTCAAATTCTCATATATGAGGCATGTATTGCATTATGCACCAAATTTATATTATTAGGTGTATATATAGAGCAAATTTGAGAGTTTATATCATGATATGAATTAATTTAAGTAATTTATTGATTAATTTTAATTCCTATAATTGATTTGGTTAGGACTGAATTATTAAACAAGATAGAAGTGGGTTATTTCTATCTTAATTTTCATTCATTGGCACTCATGTTATAATCACCAATTATTTTCTACGTTGTAGTGAATACACTGACATGGAATTTTTTCTATATTACTCTAGAATTTAGAATATTTGAAATTATATATTATTATCCCTCTCTAATATTATTTTAATTCAAGATTTACATAAACCATTGTGCGACTCAATCTTTTCCATGTTGGAAAAAACCATCATATGCTTTGATAAAGTAAAATATTGTGTAATTTACTAGATGATAAATCCCTCTAAATATATTATAAAGTCAATATAGATGATTTATAAATTAAAAAATTGGTGGTAATCCTTAAATGGGTAGGTTTATTATTGAACCAATCATCACCCTGATACAAGACTAGTGATCCTAAGATTGTACACTAGGCGAGAAACTCCTTGGGAATATGATATAGAATACTCACATTCTATTAATAAACCATGCTGATGGATTTTTTACTACCATTTATTTTTTCTCCTACCATTCATAAATATTAAACCTAATTATTATATTCCATGGATATCTAAACACATTAAATGTACAATCACCACTATATTTCATTAAAAATGGTATTTCAGGTAAAATTAATGATTCTCCAAATATTATAAGTTTATTATTAGATATTATCCAAGAAAACTACATTATTCTATTTAATTGGGATGTATTTGATTTATATATTTCGAATTATATGGAAATTAATTTTTTATTCAGTTAGATGCTCCAATGGTAATCATATGGAAGGTAATGACAACTCTTTTGGTGAATGCATTGGTTATAACCCAATGACATGTGGTGAATAGAATTGTTTGTACTATTGAGGCATTGATATGTATCATGGGATAATAGAGGGTGGGTTTTTGTGTATTAATTTTCATATAGTGTAATTGTGTTCTGGATAAAGGCCTTGAAACCATGTTACGAGGAATTCCATTTTTCATTCAATCATAATGATATAAATTATAATTTTTATCCATGTGTATATTTATTATAATATATATATCCCGACCTCAGTTTCAATTTATTATGGATTCATGGTAATATTTTCCTTACATATAATATATTATTTGTTTATGTGTTGATAAATTATATTTTATGTTACTTTTTTCTGAGCATCTAAGCTCACCCTTATATATTTTGATTTCCTAAAGAAAACTGAAAGATATGAGGTATAATTTTCTAGGTTACTATAGAGGGGTTAATTATTTTCTCACAATGTTTTCATGTATTGTCCTATGTAATCATATTTAATGTATGTATTTTATATATTTTACAAGATATTTAAGCTATTGGATCCTATATAAACTCTTTTATTCAATACCAATAATGTAATATAACTATTCTATTTGGGTTTATACAGTTAGGGTTGTTATAGAATGTAAGGATTAATAGAATCCCCATGATATTAGGGCCTATCAATACATCTAAAAAGTGAATGGTGATTTTTTTGAGTTTTATATTATTGTGGCCATCACAAAAGTGGTGGGAAATCATGTTTTTGTATAAGAAGAAGATGGAATGTTCTAGTGATGAGATTTATGTTAAATTTTTGATATTGTGATATTTTGAGATATTTCAGATGAAAAAATTCAAGGATTCTATGAGACTCATGTATAGGTATTCATCAGTTATGGAATATGTGATGTGGTTCCATAATAATTTTCTTAATCAACAACCCTAGGAAAAGACATTTCCTTAAAGTACATGTAGATTGTTCTTTTATTATTACCACTTATTTGGTCCACACTGAGATTATATAGAATGATCAAATTAATCAAATTTCAGAAAATGAACATATTATTTAGGAGGGCCATGTTGATTGTAGAGGCCTATAAAGTCATATTTTATCAGGTTTTTCGGGAATGGATATTTTTATAGCTAGAAGAAGAGTTCAATGGATCTGTTATAGTGTAGTAATTAATGAAATGTCCATGGTAACATTTCATCCATTACACATCATTTAGGATGTGGTATGGAAGAAATCTGTCCAGTATGGAAGTATAAGACATAGTTTGACAATACATGTTGGTGATATAAAGGGGTGTTATTACCAATGTAAAATACTAATTTTTTAAAATTCTATAGTTGGATATAACTTAAAGGTAGTGGAAGATGTATGTCTTATATTATAATTTCCCTGAACCAGTAATGTGGGCCACCCTCACAATGGTATTGGTGTACCTTTGGGTATGTCCTTGCATGGTTGTGAATAAGGTTTGAATGAAATAATATTTTTAATTAAAACACCATATGATGATGTTTCTATATTTATTATACAAGGAAGTAATTTAGTGAAAAATAATATTATATATATATATCCCTTTTTTATATTTAAGTGTGATTCACACATTTTAAGACATTTTTAGTAAATAGAATAGGAAAATAAATGGAGTTATCATTGTATATTTTGACCACCAACACTTCATTTGGAAATAGTACATAGACTATATGGAGGTTTATAAGAAGTGAATCAATGTTGACCAACTTTGAAAATTAAATAAAAACATATCATATATATCCATTTAATTGACTTGTTTAGTGAAATCAATATATTGGAACACTTTTGTTCTTATAGATATTATTATGATAGTTGAGTTTTATTTACTCATCATCTAGGTGACTATTATATATTTATCATAGAGGGAGATATATAGGGATGCAAGGAAAAAATATACCCATGTATAAGGGTAGATAGCATGCCATAAATATATGGGGTTGTTCGTAAGGTATCAAAAGAAAAAAACATATATTATATCTAGGAATTGATTTTTTTTAGTGTTGTTCAATGAATATTTTTCTAATTTACACACATACATGTGGGTCAAGAATACCCTATTTTTACAATTATGATAAAATTCAATATCTATATTTTCATACCCTATAACTTCAACATAGATAATGAATTGCAGTTCAAACATGATGAACTATTAGAAAAAGGGATTATAAGATCTATTAAATCACTATTTGATGTTGTGATTTTTTTTCCTTGAAATTTTATTGGAGATTGATGTTCTGCACATATTACAAGAAAATGAACAATAAGTAGATTAAGAAAAAGTATTTTGTTACATGTATGTATTATTGATTTGATCAATTGAGAGGATTTAAATGGATATATAATATTTATTTATGATATGGATATAATTTACATATAATAAAAGTGATTAGTAATTAGTAGATAGTGTATATTAGTAAATATGGATTATATATATTATTGGCAGTGACAACTCGATCAATAAATTACACAATGGTGTTAATGGATTTGAATTTTTTTATATTTTATCAATATGTTAGAGTTTATTTACGTGATTGTTGGTGAAATATTGGTGTAATATATATAAAAATAAGAATGTTGATGGAATTTAATGATAAATATGTGCTCATTATAGAAGTTTTGATAGTACTGATCATTTTTAAATTTTAATTTTTATACTATAAAGGCGAAGTTGTTGATGATTTTGTTTTTTAGTGTAGTTTCATTATTGACCTATATACAGTTGTTGTGGTTGAATTGACCAAACACATTGGGAACTATTATGGGTCATTGATGAGCCTAGTGTTCCACCCTAAGCTTGATTTCAAAAGGATAAGGAAAGAAATTTTTTCTAATGAATGCTTAATTAAATTTAAGAGGTGTTATCCTATAAAAAATACAACTCATACACACAAAATTACGTAGTATAAACCCAAAATTATATGAAAATAATAATGGATGGATACATAAAAAATCATAACATTATGCCCTATATGAAACCCTGGAATATAATTAATGTCACTCCCTTATTTTTGGATTTATTTTTATTTTACTATTAATTGGATATGGGTCCTCACGCAAAGGTCTGGGAGGGGTCCCAGGTTAAAAATTGTTGTCAGCTAATATTTTAGTGGGTTTTGGAACCATGCGTGGTCACCGCATGGTGGGAGGTTGCCATGCGATCACCCCAGGTGTTTGTGAAGATGCCCAAGTGGTTTGGGTTGAGGGGCATAACTTGCACGAAGTTTATTAAGTTGGGAGGCAAGTACACATAGAATTGGTTCTTAGAATAAAAAATGGATTAAAATTTAAAAGAAAAGAATATTTGATAATAATGATAATATTATGTTGTTATTTTTATTACTATTATGATTAATATTATGAGACATAAAATTATCAATGATATTATTATTCTTTATATATTATTATTGTTTTATTATTATTATTATTGTAATAATATTATTATTATAAAATTAAAAAAATAGTACCCCCTAACCCTAAATCCCGTCACTTCCTACCTTCCCTGTCGTGATCCAGCTGCCCCCCCCCCCTCAGTTCCCTGCATAATGCCCCGACCAGCCATGTCTCTCCCTCCTGATCCCGCCTGCCTTCCTTCCATCATCATATTCTACAAGAACCCTCTTTCCTGCCACTATGCTATCCTCGTCTAGGACCTCGGCCTTTCCGCCTCTGGCCTCCCGCTCTATGCGCTTGCCAGAGACACCACACACCCTTCCTTCATCTCACCTCCCATCGCCTCGCCCTCCTGCCATGACTCTACACTCCAGCTGCGTTGCATGGTGTCGCGCCTCCGCCTCCACTTCAGATATCCTCCCTGGAATCTACTTCTATCAGGTTATCTGCACAATCCTAGACACGTCCTCCAAACCCATTTTCGATTCCACCACGTGTGACTTCCCTCGCTAGTCCTAGGGTTCCTACTAAATTCCGTCGTCTCTCTCCTCGACTATCCTCTCTAGCCGTGTCATGTTGTGCCTTCAAGTCCACCTTTTCCACCATGTTATTATATATCTTCCTTGTAAACTCCTCCAAACTTTATTCTGATTCCACCATCATCCTCAGCCTTAACTTACCCACCTAACCAGATTTTCTATTTTCCACCTCTGACTATGTGTCGCGACACCACTTCTTTCTGGAATCTGGTTCACACATTATTTCTGTGATGATTTTCCAATTAAATAACCTAAATCCTTGATTCTTACCACCATATTGTCCACTCAAGGCCACCGTTAACAGATCTCTGTGAAGTCGACATTGCTAGGCCCACACTTCTGATGACTTTTCATCTACTGAAGTATATCATATCTATCATAATTTAATGGAATGATTTTTTATCAATCATGGTGTTTTTATTTATTTTTGAATGAATTATTGTTTTGTTGTATAGCATGCTCCATAAACATAGCTGTGCTTCTGGGATTCTCATATCTTTTCACATTATTTTTTGTGGCCTGGTTATGCATGCTAATTTTTAAAATAAAATTCTTTTTGTGTGGTTAGTTTTAAGTTATGTGATGGAAATTATTATATCTTATATTGGTTCATCAAAATGGTATCCATTACAATACATTCATATGGATTGATTTGTTTCAATTTCTTCTAAATCTCCATGATGGATATGTACACTATTTCGGTGTTGTTTTGACTGTATTCATTATGGAGTTTTATCTTCTGTTTTTATTGGTTTGCGTCTCACATTGATTTTATAGTAGTCATGTCATGGGGATGTTATGAGGTAATGAAATTGAATGTTCTTCTGTGTCATTGATATTTATTTTTTCATTTTACACTTGTGCTCTAGGAACATAAAAACTCAGGAGGTTTAGGAGTAAGGTGCAATAGGTACTTTGGAATTTCTACAAAAAATACAAATATATCATCTACTCAGGTATATGTTTTTTTCCTTCATTGTATTTTATTTTCATTACATCATTAGAGTAGAAAATAAATATTTTTCTAGTTCCATTGAATTTTTATGATTAAAATACACTCCATTTTTTCTTCTCATTTGGTAATTCTTAAACATCATATTTCTGTTTCAATTATTACATTTGTCAATTTTTTTCTGGCATGTTATTGATTGAAGTAATTTATTCATGCAGAAATTTTTTTTGACTGAGTTCGATGATGATGATGATGCAGTCCAATAAATTGTTACAACACCTTAAAACTATAGAAGTAGTAAGCCATGAGCTGAATCCCCATTTGAAGGAAATATACCACAAAAAAACAGAAAAAATTGACTAAAACTCAGTGATGTTTTACAAGGTATTGGAAACACCATATTAAATATGTTATTTTCTAATAACCTTTTACTTTTTTTTCTTCCACTACTATCTATAACTTTATTAAATACTACATGAAACTGTGTGATAAAATTTTTAATGAACAAATAGACCATTTTGGATGAGTATTGCATGTAAAGTGTACTAATTTTTGATTTTCTATTTTCTCAACTATACTTAACTACCACAGGAAACCATAATACTCTCAACCAATATCCTTCAGTGCTGCTCTACTACAGGAACATATCAAGCCATTACATGGAGGATATATCTAACCCAGCATGATGCAGACTGTTTGTCTCCAAAGGGGACACTGAATACTATTCAAAATGTTAGTTACTATCCGATTTTAAACCCACATTTTTTGAGATGTAACTATATGTGAAAACATGCAGTGATGTTTTATTTTTTAAAAATATAATATCCTATACTAGAATGGTGTTTTTTTAATTTTCATGTTTTATTTATTTTTTTACCATTCCTTATTTGAAATGTATGTTACATCATGTTTACTAATTCAATTTGTTGAGAATAAATTTTAAATCCTTTTCAAATATAATTTATGCTTTCTACTATTGTTTTGAGGTTTGAGAACATTACTTGACATGTTTCATTCATGATTTGTTATTGAATTCCAAAGAATTGTTTCCTCTCATTTCATAACCATGCTTGACTAACATTGTCATTGGGTTATTCACATGCTTGGTCTCAGCATTGAAAATCACCCATTAGACAAAGGCATTGATTATGGCAATGTTAGTAGCAAAAATATAGTAAGACAACTTTTGGTTTCTGGAATCTTTATGCACTTATGTGTTTACAAATTCTATATGCACTTATTCATTATAAAGCTTGGAATTTATATAGAATAATGATATTGATTCTCATGTTATATCAAGATTGAATCTGTCTTCATAATTTTTTTTCAATTTCATGTTATCAGGTCTTCTAAAGTGGTTGAATTCTCAATATACCCTTGATTGGTGTCTGTTTCCATTTTATGTTTCCTGTCATTTATTTTCATATGTAATATTTAAAGTACTTATGTAACTAATTTCATGGGGTCATGTAGAGGTGATTGAAAAAATATGGGATATATATATGGTTTGAATTAATAGATAACGATTCCATTTCACGGTATCTTCATTTAAAGAGATTTAAGGTCTTTTAATATGAGTACGGCATAATTTTGGACTCCTTTATTCCCATCAACATGATTTTGGTGATCAATAACTCAATTGTTATCAAGGGGATTCAAAATAACATCCATATTGATGAATCATCCTATCAATTTTTCTCTTTAGATACTAATTATCTTTTAATGACACCACATGAAATGCATTCCTGTTTCCTACTAATTCGCACATATGCATCGTTGCATGCCCATAGAATCTAGTTAAAATCCATAAACCCTGAAAATATCTCTAGATTGCGTTCCAAAATTTATCTCAATGTCACCTCTTGCCTCCATCTCATCCTCCGCCTTTATCTTTAATTTCATCTCTGTCTTTGATATACGCCTCTCCCATTCCATCATGTTCCATCTCTTCCAGCATTAGTCTTCACTCCATTTCCATTAGTAACATTAATTCCACTCACTTAATCATCATCATTTTATTTTAAGCATTATATTGACTATATTTTTTTTGAATGATGTAGAACCAGATGATTGGAAAAAAATTGATAGTCCCGTGCATTTTAACGGGTGAAGTACTAGTTTATTATACAAATAACTACTTTAGTGAAAATTAATATATATAAATATATATCCATTTTTTATATTTAAGTGTTATGAACATATTTTAAGACATTTTTAGTAAATAGAATAAAAAAATAAATCAAGTTATCATTGTATGTCTTGGCCACCAATACTTCATTTTTAAATAATACATATACTATAGAGAGGTTTAAAAGAAGGAATCAATGCTGACGAACTTTGAAAATTAAATAAAAACTTATCATTTATATGCATTTAATTTACTTGTTCAATGAAATAAGTATATTGACTCACTTTTGTTCTCATAGAGATTATTATTAGAGGTGAGTGTTATTTACTCATCATCAAGGTGTCTATTATATATTTATCATAGAGGGAGATATATAGGTCGTCTAGGAAAAAATATACCCATGTATAAGGGTATATAGCATGTCATAAATATATGGGGTTGTTCTTAAGATATCAAAGGGAAAAAAACATATATTATATCTAGGAATTGATTTTTTTAGTGTTGTTAAATGAATATTGTTCTAATTTACACACATACAGGTTGGTCGAGCATACCCTATATTTATAATTACGATAAAATTCAATATCTGTATTTCCATACCCTATAACTTCATCATAGATAATGGAATTACAGTTCAAACATGATGAACTATTAGAAAAGGAGATTATAAGATCTATTACATCCCTATGTGATGTTTTGATTCTTTTTTCCTTGAAATTTTATTAGAGATTGATGTTCTGCACATATTACAAGAAAATGAACAATATGAAGATTAAGAAAAAGTATAATTTTACATGTATGTATTATTGATTTGATCAATTGAGAGGATTTAAATGGATATATAATATTTATTTAAGGTATGGTTATCACTAACATAGAATTAAAGTTATTGGTATTCAGTAGATAGTGTATATTAGTAAATATGGATTATATTTATTATGGGAAGTAACAACTCGATCAATAAATTACACAATGGTTTTAATGGATTTGAAATTTTTTATATTTTATCCATATGTTAACATGTTTATTTGAGTGATTATTTGTCAAATATTGGTGTAATATATATAATAATAGGAATCTAGATGAAATTTAATGATAAATATGTGCTCATTATAGAAGTTTCGATAGTACTGATCATTTTAAAAATTTAATTTTTATACTATAAAGGTGATATTGTCAATGATTGTGTTTTTTTAGTATATTTTCATTATTAACCCATATACAGTTGTTGAGGTTGAATTTACCTAACACATCGGGAACTATTATGGGTCATTAATGGGCCTAGTGTACCACCCTAAGCTCGATTTCAAAAGGATTAGGATATAAATTTTTTCCAATGAAAGTATAATTAAATTTAGGAGGGCTTATATTATAAAAAAATACAACACATATACAGAAAATTACTTAGTATAACCCCAAAATGATATGAAAATAAAAATAGATGGATGCATAACAAATCATAACGTTGTGCCCAATATGAAATACTAGAAGATGATTAATGTCACTCCCCAATTTTTAGATTTATTTATATTTTAATATTTATTAGCTATGTGTCCTCACGGAAAGGTCTGGGTAGGGTCCCAGGTTAAAAATTGTTGTTAGTTAATTTTTTAGCGGGTTTTGGATCCATGCGCGGTCACCGCATGGTAGGACGTTGCCACACGATCACCCTAGGTGTTTGTTCAGATGCCCAAGTGGTCTTGGTTGAGGCACGCAACTTTCATGGGGTTTATTATGTCAGGTGATGAGCACGTGTAGACCCAGTCCTTAGAATAAAAAAAAGATTAAAATTTAAAAGAAAAGAATATTAGATAATAATGATAATATTATATTTTTATTTTTATTACTATTATGATAAATATTACAAAACATAAAATTATCAATGATATTATTATAATTTATATATTATTATTTGTATTATTGCTATTATTTTAATAATAATATTATTATAAAATGAAAAAATAGAACCCCCCCTCAGTTCCCTGCACAATGCCCCGACCGGCCACACCTCTCCCACCTAATCCCACCTACCTACCTTCCACAATTTCCTTCTGTAAGACCCCTCCTGCCAGCCACTCCACTGTCCACGTCTAGGCCCTTGTCCTTGCCTCTTACAACCTCCTGCTCTATGCGCTCTCCCGAGACACCACACACCCTTCCCTCGTCTCACCTCCTGTTGCCTCACCCTCCTGCCGTGATCCAGCACCTAGCACCTCACCCCCCACACCTTTGCCTGCAAGACCTCACTTCCCACATCTCTCATCTTCTTAGGCCTGCCTCTAGCCCCTGCTGCAATGCAGTACCTGTATCACACCACAGAACCGCCCCGACCACCACTCTCCAAGCCTCGTCGCTAGCCCCATCCGCCTTCGGATAGTAGGCTTCAAGCCTTGTCCTATGGCCCCTACTCACCCTCTCTCTGGACTGCCCTGTGCCGACTCCAGAAGACCCCACTCCGGCCTGCCACCTCCTCGCTGGAGCTCTGACCTCACTAGTCCAGCACCCCACCGCTCCGGTGTCTTACCCACGACCGACCTCCCTCTCGATGGTGCATCTGCAACCAGTTTTCCTCTAGTCGGCGCACCCTGCAGCCGACCTTCCTCTCACTGGCTATCTGAACCCCCTACACGTCACCCCTACCTTTCCCCAACGTTGCTCCATCCCTCCTTGCCAGCAACTGTCTCCTCATCCAGTTTATTTATTCACTTAATTATTTATTTATATATTTTTTTATTTAATTGTTATTCATTCATTTATTTATTTATTCTTTTATTCATTTGTTTATTTATTTATTCTTTCAATTATTTAGTTATTTATTATTTTATTAATTAATTTATTTATTTATTTTCACATCATTATATATTGGTGTTTTTATTTAATTTGAAAAAATCCTAATAATATCTTGGGTTGGGTGTCGAGTGCTTTAATGACTGTTCAGCATTTGCAGTTAGTCCGCAATGGATTGTTCTACCTTCTGTCAGAGTTTTGTTGTCGTCTCTCACCATTGAGGTAGGGGTTTCCAAACATTCCTTTCTGAAATAATTCATTAATACTTGAATGGATTCATTGATTCTTAATGTTTAATTACCCCACTATTATATATATGGTTTGATGTGATTATTGTTGTTGTCTTGTCAGAACATTCTAAAAATGAGTTTTTTTATAGGGAATAATGTAAATTTATCAAATTAAGATAACTAGAATGTTTATTCTTAAGGTTTTTGTTCACCAATGTAGGAAATGGGGTTTCAACTAAATTGTTTGGTCCATTTATAAAGTTGATTATAAATTGTTAGTATGTTTATAAAATTTGTGTCCTGTTTATGAAAGTGTTTATAATTTGGTTGGATTGTTCATAGAATTTTTATAAACTGGTTGAATTCTTTATAAAATCATTTATATACTGTTTGGTTTGTTTATGAGATTATAATACATTGTTTTGTCAGTTATGGTTTAACTGCAATTGGTGTTTTATGGAAATAACATCTGAGTGTCTCTTTGGATGTTTGGGTTTCCACTAGATGTTGGTACATCTATGGGTGCACTTGGTGAACACATGGATGTGTTGTCAAGTGAAGGTGGTATTGTAAATTGACCTTTCCTTGAATGATTGGTTTTCTAAATGGTTCATGCATTCTAGATGAGGCTAGGTCTTTTGGGTGGCTCTTAAAATGGTTTTAAATGTATTCCTTAATGTTTGGCCGTTTGGCCTTGAAACATTATTTGGTGTGTGTTTGGAAAGAATAATGGACCGTTTTGTAAATTTGAAATGTCTGAGTGTGGTTGGTATCCAAGGGCTTGTTTGTAACTTTGAACTTAAAAAGTGATTGATGACTAAGAATTTATTAAGGGATGCGGTTTGGAAAAAAAAATTCATGTCTGGTTGGGGCATTAAATTGTATTTGCTAAAATGGATTTGACATGATGTGACCTAAATTCTCGTTTTCCACATTCATCTCTAGTGTAATGTTTGTGTTGATTCTTTGAAATGATGATTTTTTGATTATTGTATTTCCATTTAACAACTTTAGTATGTTGGGAAAAGGTTTCAAATGGTTTTTATGTTTTTCATGGCATGACGGCCCGGTTGGTACTTTGTTAATGTTAGATGACTAAATGTTTAAATGAGGTGCTCCTCTTTAGTGTAACCCTTTATGGGTGAATGTATAGGAAGAGTCCATGTTTGGGGAAGGAAAGTGTGGTTAGATTAGCCCCACATGAGAGAGAATTCCTACCTAAAAATTATTATTATAACCACCATGGGTTCTTGGGTGTCTTTTAGATGATCAAGTGACGGTTGTTGGTCAACCCCGATTAGATGGGTTGGTACCCCCTGGATTGGTTGTTAGGATAGGTGAGATTTACTACTAGATTAGGCTGTGTAGGGCAGCTAGTTGGTTATAAAATTAAGAGTGTCACCATATGCTGGTAGGTGGTTCTAAAACTGAGTACATCCAAGGGTCTTCTAGGGATGTTTAGGATCACCCATTATTACTGGATTATTTACATTGTTTGTTTACATTATGTTGGCCTAGTTTATTTCTAGTTTTCTCTTTACACTTGTTTTACTCTAGCCCAGATTTTGAATATTTTTTTTGTATTTTATTCATAAAATGTCAAATGATTTTAAAAATGTTATGTAGCATGTTTTGAGGTTTTAAATGGGAAAACATGTTGCTTATTTTAAAATGTGAAAACCCTAATTTTATATTTGTATTTCAAACTTCTGACATTGAATAGTTTTGGGAAAGGGAATGCTTGGATTCTGTGGTTATATTTGGCATCCCTACTAAGAATCTCAGTGCTCATGACTATCATATTCTTTTAGTTCCAGGTTTAGTTTTGTTAAGTTTTTAGTTCAAGTATTCCGTGTTGGAGTAGGCTTGGGTATGAGTTGGGTGGTGACCTAGAAGGTCACAAGGAGGTATGCCCAATTTTATTTTTCTTTTTTAATGAAAGAGTTAAGTTTAATTATTCTCTTTAATATTTTTTATTTTGTTTATCTTTTATGGGAAAAATCATTCCCAGCAATTAAAACTTGATTCCCAACATTAGTTGTCAGCCCGTGGGGATCGAAAACTCCCTTCGAGCCATGTTGCGGACCAGCTCGGTGGATCAGTTAAGGGTCAACCTGGGTTGGTTTCTAAAAAAATGGTATCAGAATAGGTTCTCATTATTTGGGGTGTTCGATAGATATATATTAGTACTGTTGGGACTTGAGAGGTAGTTATAAGATGGACGTCATGAACCCTCCCTTGTTCTGAACCTGAAGTCGGTGGGGGTAGTCAAGGAATTGATTCATTTTTTTTGTTCTGGTTTGTTTTATGGTTAGGGATGACAAAGGAGGAAAGCCAATGTTACATCATGATTTTATATGTTGTAGTGACCCATGTGGAGTCAGAGTACATAGTTTAAGTTCCTCATAACTATTGACACTTACTTGGGGCATGGACCACTACCATGTCACCATGTTATGCATGACTACTAGTCCCTCATTCTAGTAGTTTAATGCAAGTTATGTGTTTTCTTCTTTCTTATTAGTGTAAGTGAACATTTGAAAATGAAAATGGGGTTTTGAAATGAAAATTATTTCTTTTAAATGGATATCAATTTGTGAAATGGATTTTTAAAATCGAATGATATTGGTATAAAAATATGGTGTTTGTTTGGAACTGGTAGAGATATGGTTTCAGTGCAACCTCAAGAACTCTTTATGAATGTTTTCACATGTGAGGGAATGCATGGGAAGTTATTTTTGGTATGTATGGATGAAATCCGATTAAGACATGTGCAACTATTCATGGGATTACTGGGTGTGCACTTGGAATTAAAGTCTAGACCTTGTTTTTCTAAAGTAATTTTAAATAGGGAAAATTATTTTTTGGAAAAATTGAATTTGGATTGAAAAGTGGGTTTGGTATTTGGGAAGTGGGCCTAAAAAATGTGTTTTTGAAATTTATACTGAAAAAAGAATTTTTGTTTTGTATTTGTATTTATTGGGTTTTTGAGCTGACTGTTTTTGGGTAGAAGCATTTTCATTGATATTGCTTCAGCTTGAAATTTGTTTTGGCTCTGTGTTTTTTTATATTGTTCAGAAAATGCCACCTAGAAAGGCCACCAAGGTTTCTGATTAGTCATGCCCAGTTTTTGGTCCTTCTCACACATTGCCTATCCTTCAGAGTGAACGAGGTCTGTTAGAAGCAACAGAGTGTCTGGAAGAGGTTGAACACATCTTCTGTGTATTGGGAACTCCTAAAGCTGTTAGAGTGTGTGCTATTTTGAGTTTTTTGAAGGTATATCTCTGAATGAATGGGAGTTTGTTTCCACACCATTAATGTAAGGTGGGATGATGTGGGATACCTTTAAGTCTGTCTTCATCTGAAGCTTTATACCTGAAGAGGTGAAGACGAAGAGAATGGAAGGGATAATAAACATTCAATAAGGACAACATACGTTGAAGACATATATTGACCATTTTAGGGAGCTTGTTTCCTTTTCTCTAGAGGTGGCATCACTGGATCTGATGAATACTTCTCTATTCCTCGGGGGTATTAGTCCAAAGATTAATAAGAGGGTCCTTACTTCTAAGGACCATCATTTTGAGGAGCTGGTGGATGAGGAGTTCATAGCTGAGTTGCTCTCCAGAGTGCAGATGGTTCGAAAACTAGCATATCCAATTTCTCATGAAGGATCCCTATCTGGAGAGAAAGGTGTTCCAGAGGGACCTATTTCTAAAGAGTCATCTGTAGTGGTTTTGGATTCCAGTTTGTCGGACTGTTCAGTGGTGTGCCACCAGTGTGGCTAGTTTGGGAACGTGAATCTGTCATGTCACATCCCTCTAAATACATTCCATTGTTGCAGATATCTAGGTTATCTAGAGATGTTATGAAAGGATGTGTCACCTGAAGAAGATGATGTGACTAAAGGATTTTGGTTCCTGACTTTGAGATAGGAGATGATTCAGCCATCAGAGCCCTAGCCACATGCCTTAGGGTGAAGCTCATGCATAGTCAGGAGTTTTTGGGGGTGTAAAACTTGGATATGGGTTTTGTGTTTCATGTTGGTAGTGATACATTTAATGTCTTTTCTTCCATGATTTTTCTTCTTTTATAGTTTTGATGTCATTGTAAGTTCATTGTTTCATCACAGAGTTATAATAGTCATGTTCTTTTGTAATCCATTAGTTCTTTTGTCTGAATATGTTTTTCTGAATCGTGCATTTTTATTAAAAATGTGTTTTTCCCAAGTCTGGGTTGATCTTGGTTTAGTTGTATTAATTTAGAGATATAAGTACATATGAAAGAGCTGATGTTTGTGGTTATGCTCAGGTTCACTGCTGGGGGAATGTTACACAAGAAGGTTTTTCACTAGTGTTGGGAGTGTTTTTTTTAGGTCTAGAGTTCCAGGTTTTAGTGAAGGTGTTGTTCGCCCATGCTATAGAACATAGGTTGGATCAGTTTGGAGTTCCCACGCCCCCCCCACTTCTTGGGGCGATATGGTTGGGAGTTAAATTTCTGCATTAGTTGAGGTCTTATGGTGGAGAGAACCCTCTTGTTTTCTCTCGCTATCAGGTATTGTGGTGTTTTTGGTTTGAAATGGGCATGGATTCTTGTTTTGTCCATAATTCGGCTGAGTGACTTTCTCGGGGCTGAAAGTGTCTGTGGTGGGGAGAATTGTCACACCTTGAATTTTTTATTTATTTTTATTTTACTATTTATTGGCTCTGGGCCCTCGAGCCAAGGTCTGGATAGGGTCCCGGATTAAAAATTGTTGTCAGCAAATATTTTAGCAGGTTTCGGTTCCGTGCCTGGTCACTGCACGGTGGGTGGTAGCCATGCGATCACCCAAGGTGTTTGTGCAGATGCCCAAGTGTTCTAGGTTGAGGCGCAGAACATGCGTGCAGTAATTAAGTCATGCAATGAGCATGTGGTGACCTGGTTCATAGAATAAAATAATCATATTAAAATTTTAAAGAAAAGAATGTGAGATAGAAATGCTAAAATTAAGTTTTTATTTTTATTATTATAATGATTAATATAAAGAAACAAAAAATTATCATTGATATTATTATTATTTATATGTTATTATTATTTGTTTTTTTATTATTATTTTAATAATATTATTATGATAAAATGAAAAAAAGGGAAGAACCCCCAACCCTAAATCCTGTCACTTCCTCCCTTCCTCATCGTGATCCAGTCGCCCCCTCGGTTCCCTGCCCAATGCCTCAACCAACCTCACCTTGACATCTTGATATCACTTTCCTGCCTTCTACCCTCACCTCCTGCAAGACCCCACCTGCCTTCTGCTTCACTATCCTTACCCAGGCCCTCAGCCTCTCTGCCTCAAGTCTCCCACGCTACGCACTCGGCTGGGTCCCGACTCCCCTGCCCCCATCTAGCCTCCCATCGCCCCTGTCACCTCACCCTCCTGTCACGATCCGACTCCCAGCAACTCCCCCTGCCTTTTCCCGCAGTACCTCACCTCTTTCGGCTCTCCTCCACACCGGCCTACTTTCGGCCCTCTGCCACGATCTGGTACCTGCTACACACCAGGAAACTGCCCCAACAACCACTCCCCCATCCTCACCGCAAGCCCACTCCACCATCGGCCAGCCGTCTTCATGACTCATCTAGAGTCCTCTCCTCACCCTTGCTCCAAGCCTGCCCTATGCCATCTCTAGAAGACCCCACTCTGACCAATCGCCTTATCGCTGGAGCTCCGACCTCACTGCGCCCGCACCTCACTGCTCTAGTGTCCTACCTATGGCCAACCTCCCTCTCACCGGTGCATCTACAACAAGTTTTACTTTCACCGACGCACCCTTTGGTCGACTTTCCTCTCACCGGTGATCCGAACCCCCTACGTGGCACCTCTTCCTTTCCCCAGCATGGTCGCATCCCTCCATTTCGGCAACCACCTCCTCATCCGGTATATTTATTCACTTATTTATTTATTTATTTACTTATTTACTTGTTATTCATTTATCCATTTTTTTTGTTATTTTATTTATTTATATATTTATTTTTTAATTTGATTATTTATTTATTATTTTATTTATTTATTTATGATTTTATTTATTTATTTATTTTACCTTCATTCCATCTTGGTGTTTATATTTAATTTAGATAAATCCAAATATTGTCAAGGGTTGGGTGTCATGTGCTTTTATCACAGTTCAGCATGCGCGGTTAGTCCACAAGTGATTTTTCTACCATCCATCAATGTTTTTTCACGTTCTTTCACCATTGAGGTAAGCGTTTCCAATCTTTCCTTTCTAAAATAATTTATTGGCTCTTGTTTGGATTCAATTGATTCTTAAATTTTAATTGCACCTATATTATATCTATGGTTTAGTGTGATTATTGTTTTTGTCTTGTTAGAACTTACTAAAAATGAGTTTTTATAGAGAATCATGTAAATTGCTCAAGTTAAGATACCTAGGATGTTTATTCTAAATGATGTTTTTCTCCAAATAGGGAATGGGGTTTCCACTAAATTGTTTGTCCATTTATAATGTTATTTATCAATTGTTTAGTCTATTTATATAATTGTTTGGTTTGTTTCTGAATGTGTTTATTAATTGGTTTGATTTTTCGTAGATTTTTTATAAACTAGTTTCCTTGTTTATAAAATCATTTATATAATATTTAGTTAGTTTATGAAATTTTTTTAAATTTTTTTGTTCAGTTATGGTTTAATGGAAATTGGTGATTTTTGGAAATAACATTTGAGCGTCTCTTTGGATTTCTGGTTTTCTAATAGATTTGTGAACATCCATGGGTGCACTAGGTGCAGACATGGATGTGTTGTTAAATGATGGTGTGGTTTTAAATTGTCATTTCCTTAAATGTTTGGTTTCATAAATGGTTCATGCATTCTTGAGGAGGTTGGGTATTTTTTGCGGCTCTAAAAATGATTTTAAATGTATTACTTAAAGTTTGGTCGTTTGGCCTTGAAACATTCTTTTGTGTGTGTCTGGAAAGAATAAGGGCCTGTTTTGTAAATATGAAACATTTGAGTGTGGTTGGTATCCAATTTCCTATATGGCACTTTGAACATAAAAAGTGATTGATGACTAAGATTTTATAAAGAGATGTGGTTTGGAAAAAAATTGTGCATTTCTGGTCGGTGCGTTAAAATGTTTTCGAAATAAAATTAT
The DNA here is from genome assembly GCA_963277665.1 of Viscum album. Classification (NCBI taxonomy): domain Eukaryota; kingdom Viridiplantae; phylum Streptophyta; class Magnoliopsida; order Santalales; family Viscaceae; genus Viscum; species Viscum album. The sequence goes on from OY728158.1 coordinate 236,293,833, forward strand.
TTCCACAAGCTGGGACATGAAGTCCCATTTGGAACATTAAGATTTAGTGTAATGTTTGTGTTGATTCTTTTAAATGACAACGTTCTGATTACTGTATGCCCATTTAACAACTTTAGTATTTTGGAAAATTGTTTCAAATGGTTTTGATTTTTTTCAGGGCATGATGACCCGATTGGAACTTTGTTAATTTTAGACGACTGAATGTGTATATGTATAAGGTCCCTACCTTAAAAATTACTTAATTTTGAGTTATTTCAAGAATTCACATTGAGGATCTTTTCAGGTTTATAGTTTTATAGAATTAGATCATAAATCATGAATTACATTCCACATTTAAACAAGGCGGTTACATCAAAGATAATATTCATTTGTTTCCACCAAAGGAAACATATTTAAAATAAAACATGGTTTCTTTATTGACACTTCCTCGACACTATCATCACATCATGTAATTTTCCCTTGACATGTGAAAAACATTTCAAAAACTTGGTATGAATATAAAAAGCTCAGTAAGGGATATATAATTACGGAATGAACATTAGTCCATGTATACGTAAGAATCAATGAAATATTACTTTACTCATAAAACATAATTACTTTAACATACCTCATGAAATCATAAGACATAAAGTTAACTTGAGGCATTCATAACATTATTATATAGGGAGTAACCCTCATGGTGACGTTTGGAATACCCATCATAGTATATTCCCTAAATCTCTTCGGAGAAACCTTAGTTTTTAACTCCTTTGTGTTAACCAATGCATTGGAGAGCTATCTCAGGCTCACCCACCCTTAGTTTATCACAGAACCACCCATCTTCATAAACAATTCCCAAGAACCATAACATAATCATATCACATAAAACATGCATAAAGGAAACATAACATTTCCACATTTCAATCACAAGATATCAATAAAACACATCGATATAATCAAAAAATTATAAAAACCATTTTCAATACCAAAATAAAGTAAAACATGGTTATTATTTTTCATTTAAAAAAAGTTATGGCTTGTAGAGGAAGCCGAAACTCAAATAATGGTCACAACGGCAGAGAAGTCATTGTTGCCACATACGTAAGACAAAAACATTCCCTTTTGTCGTTTAGTAAAACAATTAATGTAAAATGATTCATTTTTAATGAAATTAAAAGTCAAAAGGGTTTATTATACAACTAATAAAATAATGTCGTATATAAATTGAAGTATGCCTCAATGAAAGGATATTGAGATGATGTCCTTTACCTCAAGTCCAACTTGTCTTGTTCATATATTTATATTCCTGAATAATAAACATTGGTCAATTTATAATTGATTAAGTACTTCCTTTAAAGTTTATTTTTCAATTCATATCACATATTATCATTTTATAATAATTAGTTAATTATGTGAGTTCATGTCATTCATTTTTTTGATGTTCCGTACATGAGTCAAAAATGAAATTGTTTGAAAAGAATTTCCCATGTAGTTATAATTACATCATCTTCAGAATGGTATTAATGATTTAAATATCATATATATTCAGTATATATTCATTTTATACTATTCAAAAACATTTGGAGATAAAAAATGAAATGCACCGTTCATAGAGACGGTAGGCCGTACGTACGCATGAACGCTACTTTCATTTATTTGCCATATTAAAGGAATTAAAACTAAATGAGATATATATATATATATATATTATAATCCCAGTATAATATATATGATATATGGGTAACATAAGTTCATTAATTACATTCTTTATAAATTCCATGTTTGGCATGAACGAGTCACATCACATGAGGGGCGGTAGTCCACACTTCATCTGATGAAATTATCGCATTTGCACAACATTAAAAGCATAAAGGTATGTTTTAAATATAAAATACGGAAGCATAGAGAGGACATAAATATAATAAATATAATATATGAATATAGTGACATCATAATTCCTACCATGAAAGGTGTTAAAATAAAATAGAACAATCATCGTTTTGTGAGGTAGTAATTCACCACCCACAGAAACAATATGTTCTTTAACCATTAGACGGAGGTGTCTGTAAGTGTAGGTAGAATAATTATCATAAAAACATTCTAGTATATTGAGGATAATGGTTTTATTATGGGATCAAATAATAAGAAGATAGTGGTGAGTGAAGAAGGAAAATAAAAGGAAGAAACTCAGAAGAAGACATTACCTCTAAATCAGGTAACTCTTTTTGATTTGAGCCAAAGGATTCCTTGGAAAGAATTCTGCCCATAGTGAGGCTTCTAGCAGTAAGAGAGGGATGTGGAGAGATAATATGAGAAGAGGTTGGACGATCCAAGGGATTTATAGGTGTGGGTAAGGGGGTAGAGGTGGGGGCGTTTTATAAGAGGGAGGAGGGTCACTTTTAGAAATTTTTGAAATGTTACTTTATTATTAAATGATTTTCGGATTTTAAAGGTTCTACAATGATATATTTTTAGGATAAGGTGATAAGAGTTCTAAATTAACCCATACAATAGGTTTTATACAAGTTTAAGTTTTAGATTTTACCTTATCTTTTCATTTTATTTAAATCGTTCATTAATGAGGTAATCACTGCATCATCATGGTGTCATAAATAAATTTATTTATTTAATGTCTAAAAACTATAAACAAAATACCATGATGTAGGAAATATTTTTAGATTTCCATTGACAATTTATAGTCTAAGATATAATTTATGTAAACAAAATTAAAATTGTTTTACATAGGATAAACAAACCTTTGTTATATTTCTCTTCTTAAAAAAAATAATGTCATAATTGTCACTATTACACCCATTTGACACCGTGGGCCCTAAAGTTCAGTAAAAGGCTTCCCATGGTCTTACATGACTAAAAAAAGGATTTGGACACATGTTGGGGTGATTTTATATTATTATGATATTATTTTATTACCCTTAAATACCTGATTACTAATTAATCACGATAATTAAAGATAATTACTGTCGTTACTATTCATAATGTCAAAAAATAAAAGAGTATTAATTACATAATTTGGACCATATGATTCCAAATATGGAATCCATTTTTCCATATTCCAAACAAATAAATTTCAGTAAATAAATTAAAAATAATTCCCTTTGTCAAAACAAATAGCGTGTTTTTAAAAACAATATCTATCAAAAGATTGACAATTGTTTATGTCCATTTTCAAAGTGAAATTAATTCTAATGACCGAAATTGGATTAAATGGTAAACATATATTCTAATTACACTTTAAAACCAATTAAAAAGATAGTCTTACCATATAATTAAATTAGATGAAAAAGTAGTTTTGATGTAAAATGCAGTATTTTTCACTATTCATTAAAAAATGAACATTGTCAGAAAAATACCAAAAATTTATCCAAAGTAAATTTAAATGTCCCAATTCTAATGAATAAGTTTATTTTGACAAATAGAGCCTATAAAATTGTCAAAATTTATTTTTAAAAATGGTTTTCCATCAAAAGGCGATAAAACAATATTTTAAAAATATTAGAGTATTTTATGCTTAAAATTGGATTTATTCTCATTTTAAGCCTCTAATGAACTATCTAATTCATAAATACATATAGAAATGAAAATATATTATAATTTTACTTACTTGGGATGTTACATCCTCCCCCCCTTTAGGAAATTGCGTCCCCACAGTTTATTTACTTATCGAATAAGTGGGGGTATTTATCCCTCATTGAATTTTCTGATTCACATGTTGCCTCTTCAATCATGTGGTTTTTCCACAAAACCTTTAATTGATGAATCACCTTATTCCAAAACCCTTGATCCCTATGGTCAAGAATATTTACTGGTTTTCCTTATAAGATAGATTATCTTCTAGCTGAACTACCTATGGACTCAAAACATGAGATGGATCTGGAATGCATTTTCTTAACATTGAAACATGAAAAACATTATGTACATGAGATAAACTCATAGGTAAAGCCACTCAGTATGCAACTGATCCAACTCTCTCCAGAATTTAATAGAGACCAATGAACCTTGGACTCATCTTTTCTTTCTTACCAAATCATATCACACATTTCCATGGTGAAACTTTGAGGAAGACAGGATCACCTAACTCAAAAGGGAGATCCTTCCTCCTGTTTTCCGCATAACTTTTCTGCCTTCTCTGAGTTGTTCTCATGTGTTTGTGTATCAACTGAACTTCTTCTACCAAATCTTCTACCAATTCTGGTCCCATCAACTTCCTTTCACCTACTTCATCCCAAAAATCTGGAGTTTGACACCGGTTCCCATATAATGCCTCAAATGGTGCCATCTGTAAAATCGAATGAAAACTGTTATTATAAGAAAACTCAACCAATGAAAGATGTTGGTCCCAAATTCCCTGATAATCCAAAAAAAAAAGAACATAACATATCTTCCAAAGTCTGAATTGTTCATTTTAACTGTCCATCTGATTGAGGATGAAAAGTTGTACTAAAATTTAATTCAGTACCCAACGACTTCTAAAGGCCTTTCCAAAAGTTAGAAGTTAACCTGAGATCATGATCAGAAAAAATGGAGAGGGGAACTCCATGTAACCTGAATATCTCTTTAAGATAAAATCGAGAAAGCTGATCTATGGAAGAAGTATCTTGTACAGCAAGGAAATGAGAAGATATAGTCAAACGATCAACAATAACCCAGATTGCATTATTACCTCGAGGTGTCTTCAGTAATCCCACAACGAAGTCCATGGATATATTCTCCCATTTCCACTCTGGCACTGGTAAAGGATGAAGCATCACTTTCAGTAACTGCTGCTCTGCTTTAACCTGTTGACAAATCAAACACTTCACAGTAAAATCAGCAATATCTCTGTTCATTCCATCCCACCAATAATACTCTCAAAGATCTCTATACATCTTAGTACTGCCTGGATGAACTAAAAATGGAGAACTATGAGCTTCACATAACAACCCCCAATTCAACTGTGAATCACAAGGCACACACAATCTCTTACCAAATCTCAAAACACAATCATTATCAATATTGAATTCATGTAACATACCCTTCTGAACCAGCTCTACCTTTTTCTGTAACTCACTGTCTTGCTTCTCTGCTTTCTTAATTTTGTTTGATAGAGAAGATTTCACTGATACTTGAAACAAAATAGAATTTTTTTTTACAAAAAAAACTTCCAAACCAAAATTCATCAAATCCTAAACCAAAGGATCACATTTCAAACATGACATCATTAATGAAGCATTACTATTTTGACTCAAAGCATCCGCCACTTTATTTACTTTTACTGAGTGGTAGTGAATCATGCAATCATAATCCTTGATTAATTCTAGCCATATAATCTGTCTCATGTTCAAATATTTCTGAGTGAATATATAATTTATACTTTTGTGATCAGTATATATTTCACACTTTACACCATAAAAATGATGCCTCCAAAATTTTAAAGTGAAAACAACAGCAGCTAATTCCAAACCATGTGTAGGTTAATTTATCTCATGAGTTTTCAATAGACGTGAAGCATAATCAATTACCTAATCATTCTGCATTAGGACACAACCAAGTCCTTTCAATGAAGAATCACTATAGATAAAAAACTCACAATTCCTAGAAGGTTGTGCCAATAATGGAGAATTCACCAATCTTCTTTTCAATTCCTGAAAACAACCATACATTCTTTTGTCCAGATAAACTTAACACCCATCCGAGTTAGCTTAGGCAATGGGCTGGACAACCGTGAATTTTTTTTAACAAACCTTCTGTAATACCCAGCCAAACCAAGAAAACTATGAATCTCAGTTACAATTGTGGGTCTTGGCCATTATTCAACAACCTTTGGCTTTTCAGGATCAACAATTATTCCATCTTTAGAAATAATGTGACCAATGAAAAAAATTTGTTGCAACCAAAACCCACACTTGTTTATGTTGGGCGGAGAAGAGAAGAAGTGATGTCAAGAGGGGGGGGGGGTTGAATTGCCTTTTAAAAATAAATTAACAATTTAAAATCAAAGTAAAAGTGCAGCGGAAATAAAAGAGGCAAGACACGCAACTTGATAACGGAGTTCGGCTTAAACCCAAGCCTACGTATCCGCTCCCAACTCAACCGTTGAGAGATTTACTACCGCTTTCTTTTTAATGGTTTTAGCAAGAAACCCACTAGACTTTAAGGTTAGTCTAGAACCTATTACAGCTTGCTTTTAATGGTTGAGCAAGAACCCACTAGCCTTCTTACAGGTGAAGGCTATCTCACCTTTGATTCAAGCCTTTTAAAAGGGAAGGCTTGAATAACCTCTTCACACCTTAAAGGTGATGTGAAAACCCAAAAGAATGGAGGATGAGAGAAATGGGTGTTTGTAGGCACAAACTCAATTTAAAGCTCAAAATGAATAAAGCAATGAAAAACCGTAATGGGGAACTCTTGGGCGCCAATGGATTGAAGGAGTTGATGAAGAGCACTCCCAAGCTTCTTTGGTGGTGCTCCTTGGATGTGGAAGTGTGTTGGAGCAAGTGGGGTTCCCTTGGAGGAATGCGCCGGAGGTTCCCCAAATGATCAAAAATGTGTCCGTGGGCTTCCGTATGATTCGCTAGAGTTCCGGTGCTTCCTAGTCCTTTATTTATAGAGGGGAAACCCTCAAATGGCCTTTTGGGGTCTTCGGAGCCATTGGAGAGGCCTTCGGATCCGTTGGGGGTCAAGTGGACAAGCCTGGTCAAAGCCCAACGACTAGTTTGACTGGCTCCACCGGCTGACCGGTGCAGTGCCACCGGTTGGCCAGTGTTTGGAAAATGGAGAAGGCTCGGGCTCAGGAACTACCGGCTGGCCGGTGAGGAGGCCACCAGTTGGCCGGTGCTGAGGCAGTGGCTGACACTGTTCTGGCTGGGTGCCACCGGCTGGCTGGTGCTGAGGCCACCGGTTGGCCGGTGCTGAGGTAGTGGCTCAGCCTTCTGTCTGGGTTCCATCGGCCGGCTGGTGGTGAAGCCACCGGTTGGCCGGTGGTCTGGACAGAGGGATGCCTTCTGTCCAGGCCTCTATCGGCTGGCTGGTGGACTTCCACCGGTTGGCCGGTGGACTGAAAAACAATCCATTTTTTCTTTCAGCCTACTTGCCCCAATTCCTTGGCAATCTGAAATTATGCCTATCAACCAAAAACACTTAAAACAATATTAGATAAATAAGAGAGTGATTGTGATCATGAAAATTAAACCACGAGGGGTACGAGAGGTACAACAATCTCCCCCTATTTTGATGATCACAATCACCAAAACAAACAATGTAGAAAATGAAATGAAAAGCATGCTTTAAAGAATTTTTCCCCCAATCAACCAAGAATTTCTCCCCCTTTGTGATTATCAAAATAGCACGGGGCATAAAACTTGATTGAGGGAAAGAGTTGAAAAAAAAATAGAGATTTAAAACCAATTGAAATTTTTGAAATTTGAATTGAAAGTTTTGAATCGAAATTTGAATTGGAAAATTTTGAATTGAAAGTTTTGAATAGAAAGTTGAATTGGGAAATTTTGAATTGAAAGTTTTGAATAGAAAGTTTTGAATTGAAAAAAGCTTAAACGATCTTAACTCCCCCTAAATAAAAACAACAAATCACCGGGGAGAAGTTTTTGGAACCGAGACAAATTTTGGTCCGGTAAGACTCGCTAAAAGGGATTTTTCAATCCACACTTGTCTAGTGGCGGGTCTTCTACTATAAAATTCATCATTAAAGAAAATAGTTTTAGGCCTACCATACCAGTCATTTTTGCAATCACACTCATAAATTAAGTGCCCGGGTTTTTTGCAATAATTACAAAATTTAAATTGAGAGCTCCCCCTTACAAAAATAGTTGGAGCATGGGAATAGGAAGCTTGTTTGGAATAGCCAAGCCCTTGGGTGGTTCTAGATACGCGTTGGGAACCAAGGAGTTTGGTTAAATTTTGTTCCCCTTGGGTGATCTTAGCTAGGGATTCCCTTAAATCCTTGATTGTTGATTCCATGGATTCAACATCGGGAAGGTTTTGGACTTTGAGGGACAACTCCTCCTTTTCGTTGAGAAGTTGTTCCTTTTCGGAAGAGAGTTTTTTGAAATTCTTTTTTAAAGCAATGAATTTGGAAGAAATTTCATGAAAACCTTCCTCCAATTGATCTCTAGCGTATTGGAGATCCTCGTAAGACAAATGATTGAAAGAATTTGAAGAACTAGAGGAAGAGGAGTCGGAAGATGTTACCTCATGGAATGCCATTAGGCATTTGTTACCGTTGTCACTTGAGGAGGATGAGGAGGAGGATGTTGAGCTATCACTACATGTGGCCTTTAATGCCTTCTTCTTCTCCTTTTGCTTGGCCTTTTTCTTTTTGAGTGGACAATCAGGCTTGTAATGGCCTTTCTTGCCACACCTGTAGCATGTTACCTCGGGCTCAGATTTTTCATCGTGTTTTTCCTTTCGAGCCTTGCGAGATTTCTTCTTCTTGTGCTTCTTCATGAATTTGTGCATCTTACGGGCAAAGTTCTCCATTTCGGAATCGCCGCTTGAAGAGGAAGATGATGAGGAGGAGGAGCTTTCTTCTTTTTGAACTTTGAAGGCGATGTTCTTTGGAACTTTGATCGGTTTGCCTTCCTTTTCAGCTTTCCTCCTCATGGTGATCTCGTAGGTCACTAGGGATCCGATGAGCTCTTCGGCCGGCATGTTTTTGATGTCCTTTGCTTCTTGGATTGCCGTGACTTTCGGAGCCCATGAGCTTGGTAGGATCCATAGGATCTTCTTGACCATTGTTTCTGCAGAAATATTATCTCCAAGAGATTTTCTACCATTGCAAACGTCAGTAAAGCATGTAAACATTTCAGAAATAGATTCGGATGGATGCATGGAAAAAGACTCAAAATCTTGACGGAACATATCCAATCGAGTATCCTTGAATTTGTTGGTCCCCTCATGGGTAACCTCCAATAGTTTCCAGATTTCATGTGATGAGGTGCATGTGGACACTTGATTGAATTCATTACGATCAAGGCCGCAATGAAGAGCGTTCATGGCTTTGCCATCAAGCTCGAAATTTATAATATCGTCTTGGGTCCATTTGGATTCATCGGGAGAAGAAAGAGAATAACCATGCATGACAATTTTATAAATAGGATATCCAATACTTCTAAGAAAAGTGGTCATGCGGGTTTTCCAATAATTATAGTCGGTTCCATCAAAAAATGGAGCACGACCCAAAGAATATCCTTCGGGGGCGAAAGAATTTGAAGCCATCACAATGGATCTTAAATTTGAAACCGGTGAAGGTATTACTCAAATTTCCCTTTGATACCAATTGTTGGGCGGAGAAGAGAAGAAGTGATGGCAAGAGGGGGGTGAATTGCCTTTTAAAAATAAATTAACAATTTAAAATCAAAGTAAAAGTGCAGCGGAAATAAAAGAGGCAAGAAACGCAACTTGATAACAGAGTTCGGCTTAAACCCAAGCCTACGTCTCCGCTCCCAACTCAACCGTTGAGAGATTTACTACCGCTTGCTTTTTAATGGTTTTAGCAAGAAACCCACTAGACTTTAAGGTTAGTCTAGAACCTATTACAGCTTGCTTTTAATGGTTGAGAAAGAACCCAATATCCTTCTTACAGGTGAAGGCTAGCTCACCTTTGATTCAAGACTTTTAAAAGGGAAGGCTTGACTAACCTCTTCACACCTTAAAGGTGATGTGAAAACCCAAAAGAATGGAGGATGAGAGAAATGGGAGTTTGTAGGCACAAACTCAATTTAAAGCTCAAAATGAATAAAGCAATGAAAAACCGTAATGGGGAAGTCTTGGTCGCCAATGGATTGAAGGATTTGATGAAGAGCGCTCCCAAGCTTCTTTGGTGGTGCTCCTTGGATGTGGAAGTGTGTTGGAGCAAGTGGGGTTCCCTTAGAGGAATGCGCCAGAGGTTCCCCAAATGATCAAAAATGTGTCCGTGGGCTTCCGTATGATTCTCTAGAGTTCCGGTGCTTCCTAGTCCTTTATTTATAGAGGGGGAACCCTCAAATGGCCTTTGGGGGTCTTCGGAGCCGTTGGAGAGGCCTTCGGAGCCGTTGGGGGTCAAGTGGACAAGCCTGGTCAAAGCCCAACGGCTAGTTTGACTGGCTCCACCGACTGACCGGTGCAGTGCCACCGGTTGGCCGGTGTTTGGAAAATGGAGAAGGCTCAGGCTCAGGAACCACCGGCTGGCCGGTGAGGAGGCCACCAGTTGGCCGGTGCTGAGGCAGTGGCTGACACTGTTCTGGCTGGGTGCCACCGGCTGGCCGGTGCTGAGGCAGTGGCTCAGCCTTCTATCTGGGTTCCAGCGGCTGGCCGGTGGTGAAGCCACCGGTTGGCCGGTGGTCTGGACAGAGGGATGCCTTCTGTCCAGGCCTCTATCGGCTGGCCGGTGGACTTCCACCGGTTGGCCGGTGGACTGAAAAACAGTCCATTTTTGCTTTCAGCCTTCTTGCCCCAATTCCTTGGCAATCTGAAATTATGCCTATCAACCAAAAACACTTAAAACAATATTAGATAAATAAGAGAGTGATTGTGATCATGAAAATTAAACCACGAGGGGTACGAGAGGTACAACAGTTTAATTTCCCATACAATATCTTTTCTTTTAAGGTTTTCAAAATAAATATAAATGACTTTCATGCTCCTCTTTACTTTTATAAAACACCAAAATATAATCAATGAAAACAACCAAAAACTTATCCATGAACTCATGGAAAATTATATTCATAAGGTCCATGAACACAATAGGTCCATTGGTTAACCCAAAATGCATAACTACAAATTCATAATGGCCATATCTTGTAGGAAACACGATCTTTAGAATATTTTATTCCTTTACCTTCAACTAATGGTTCCCTGATCCCAAGTCAATATTTGGAAAATACTGAGCTCTCGGGAGCAGATCGAACAAATAATCAATATAAGGCAAAGGATATTTGTTCTTAATAGTGATGTTATTCAAGGCTCTATAATAAATGAAAAGGCTCATTGAACCATCTTTCTTTTTAATGAATAGTACCGGATCACCCCATGCTGATGTGATAGGTCGAATGAAACATTTCTCTAATAAATCATTCAATTTCTCCTTCAACTCTAAAAGTTCAATTTGAGCCATTCGATAAGGGGGTTTTGAAATTGACTTTGCATCAGGAACTAAGTCAATAGTAAATGCAACTTCCCGATCTGGTATTATTCCAGGCAACTAATCAGGAAAAACATCTGGATACTCATTTACTACTAGCACATCATTAATCTGAACGGTTTCTTTGTTTTCAACAATATGTGCAAGGTAGCATTCATTTCCATCTTTTACAAGTTTCTCAGCCTCTTGATATGTTATCAACAATAAGGGTTCATTCTTGTACAAAACTAAAAGTATTTCTAAAAAGAAACTTCTTTAGATCTATATTCAATCTTAGTATGGTAAAGAGAGTGCCAATCCATACCCAAGATAGCATCAAACTATACTAGAGGTAAAAAAATAAGTTTTTCAAGTAGGTTCTTTCCACAGATAAGTATAGGAAGATTCTTATAAATTATGTTTTCCTTAACATTTCCCCCAGGTTTTTTACCACAAGTTCAGGAGTCATTTCTTGAGATTGAATTCCCAATTTACTAGAAAATTTTTCAGAGGTGAAAGAATGTGTGGACCCTGAATAAAATAACACATTCGAATAATCTGAAAAAACAAACAAAGTACATGATACCACTTCATTTTATGGCCCAACATCAACTGAAGTAGTTGCAAATGATTTCACCACACCTTTCTGCTTATAGTCTGACTGCTTCCCATCATTCGAGCTCTTTGTCAAACACTCGTTTTCATAATGATCCATCTCATTTCACTTGAATCATTTCTCTAACTATAAATAAAATTTGATCTTACCATTACCCTAATCTTTTCCAGTGTAATCATGAGCCTTATGTACCATCTAACCACATCAGAATCACTGTCCAGAATTCAAAAGACATTCCCCATCATGTTTTTTACCACATTTATTACCAAATTCAAACTTAGTTTTCTTACCATCAAACCTTTTTGAAGGGTTCTTCCCTTTCTCTTGCCACCTCGGTCTCTTCTTCTGTTGGTTGTAATAAAATAGTTGATCATCTAAAAATTCCATTTCCACCTTATCAGCACATTGAACAAGATTTTCATAACTTTTTAACTCAAAAGAAGCTAATGCCATTCAATATTTTGGCTTTAATCCTGGGTAAAAACGATTGATTTTACTATTATGGTTTTTGATAAAATTTTAAGCATACCTTGCCAATCGTGTGAAATTATCTTCACAAGAAGCCACTGAGTCTTCCTTTTTTCTTCAATTCCAAGAATTATTTTTCCAACCTAAGTTGATCAGCCTTAGGAAAATATTTCTCAAGAAACATACCTTTGAATTCATCCCAGTCAAGAGCATCAATCTCATCAGCGTCCTTGATATTTTTAACCATCGACCACCACTGGTCTGCTTCACCCTCCAAATAGTAAATAGCTAGACTAAACTTTTGATTGGATGAACACCGCATGACATAAAAAATCTTCAACAGTGCTTTAATCCACCCTTCAGCTAGAACAGGGTTAGATGATCCTCTGAATGATGGGGGATGTTGCCTCATGAGATGTTCCACCACTGACATGTTCCTCTGTGGTTGATCTGGCTAATCTCGTGCATGGATACAACCACCATTTATTACTTGAGTAAACTGCGCCATTACTACAACAAACTGTTCAGTTCCAATTCTGACCATCTCAGTATGAAAATTTGGAAGGTCATTTCCTTCTATATGCCTTCCTAGCACTGCTGCCCTATTTCCTCTACGGAAAACCATTTTTAAAAAACATGTCTTAGATGAAGCAACATAGTAATATTAAAATGCTATATAATTTCAATTTTACTTTAATGTAAAAAATATTTTGGGATAATAATTTAATAGAATTATAACTCCTAAAGTTATTTAAACCGACCGTTGATACCATCTATAAGGCCCTATCCTTAAAAATTACTTAATCTTGAGTTCTTTCAAGAATACACATTGATGATCTTTTCATGTTTAGTGTTTTAGAGAATTAGATCATAAATCATGCATTACATTCCACATTTAAACAAGGTTGTTACATCAAAGACAATATTCATTTTTTCCACCAAAGGAAATATATTTAAAATAAAACATGGTTTATTTCTTGACACTTTCTCGACACTATCATCACATCATGCACTTTTCCCTTGACCTGTGAAAAAAATTTCAAAAACATGGGAAGAGCATTAAAAGATCATTAAGGGATATAAAAATACGGAAGGAACATTAGTCCATGTATACATAAGAATCAATGAAATCTTACTTTACTCATAAAACATAAGTACTTTAACATACCTCATGAAATAATAAGATTTATGAGTAACTCATAGAAATCATAAGACATAGAGGTAACTTGAGGCATTCATAACATTCTTACATAGGGAGTAACCCTCATGGTTACGTTTGGAATACCCATCACTGTATATTTCCTAAATCTCTTTAGAGAAACCTTAGTGTTTAACTCCTTCACATTACCCAATGAATTGGAGAGCTATATTGGGATCACCTGCCCTTAGTTTATCACAAAACCAACCATCTTCATAAACAATGCCCAAGAACCATAACATAATCATATCACATAAAACATGCATAAAGAAAACATAAAATTTACAAATTTTAATCACAAGATATCAATAAACCACATTGATATAATGAAAAAATTATAAAAACCATTTTCAATTCCAAAATAAAGTAAAACATGGTAATTATTTTTCATTTAAAAAAAGTTATGTCTTGTGGAGGAAGCCGAAACTCAAATAATGGTCATGACGGCGGAGAAGTTGTTGTCGCCGCATACGTAAGACAAAAACATTCCCTTTGGTCATTTAGTAAAACACTCCATGTAAAAATATTCCTTTTGAATGAAATTAAAAGTCAAAAGGGTTTGTTATACAACTAATAAAATAAGGTTGTATATAAATTAATGTATGCCTCAACGAAAGAAGATTGAGACGAAGTCCCTTACCTCAAGTCTGACTTGTCTTGTTCATTTCTTTATATTCCTGAGTAATAAATTTTGGTCAATTTATAATTGATTAATGAATTCCTTTAAAGATTATTATTCAATTCACATCAAATATTATCATGTTATAATAATTAGTTAATTATATGAGTTCATATCATACGTTTTGTCGATGTTCGGTACATGAGTAAAAAATAAACTAGTTTGAAAAGAATTTCCCATTTAGTTATAAGAACATCATCTCCAGAATGGTATTAATGATTTAAATATCATATATATCCAGTATATATTCATTTTATACTATTCCATAACATTTGGAGCTAAAAAATGAAATGCACCGTTCATGGAGATGGTAGGTCGTACGTATGCGTAAACACTACTTTCATTTCTTTGTCATATTAAAGGAATTAAAATTAAATGAGATATATATATATATATATATTATAATTCTAGTATAATATATATTTTATATAGGTAACATATGTTCATTAATTTCATTCTTTATAAATTCCATGTTTGGCATGAATGAGTCACATCACATGATGGGGCCTTAGTCCACACTTCCTCAGATGAAATTATCGCATTTGTACAACATGCAAAGCATAAAGGTATGTTTTAAATATAAAATACAGAAGCATAGAGAGGAAATAAATATAATATATATCATATATAAATATAGTGACATCATAATGACCACCATGAAAGGTGTTAAAAGAATATTAAACAATCATCGTTTCGTGAGGCAGTAATTCGCCACCCACAGAAACAGTATGTTCTTTAACCATTAGACAGAGGTGTGTAAAAGTGTAGGTAGAATCCTTATAATAATAATATCCTAGTATATTTATGATATTGGTGTTATTATAGTGTCAAATAATAAGAATATAGTGGTGAGTGAAAAAGGAAAATAAAAGGAAGAAACTCGAGAGAAGACATTACCTCTAAATCGGGTAACACTTTTTGATTTGAGCCAAAGGCTTCCTTGGAAAGACTTCTACCAAAAGTGAGGCATCTAGGAGTAATAGAGGTATGTGGAGATATAATATTATTAGATTTTGGATGAGCCAAAGGATTGGGAGGTGTGGGTAAGGGGGTAGAGGTGGGGGCCTTTTATAAGAGGGAGGTGGGTCACTTTTGGAATGTCTTGAAATGTTACTTTATTATAAAATGATTCTTGGATTTTAAAGGTCCCACAATGATATATTTTGAGTATATGGTGATAAGGGTTCTAAATGAACCCATCCAATAGGTTTTTGACAAGTTTAATTCTTATATTTTACCTTATCTTTTCATTTTATTTAAATCGTTTATTAATGAGGTAATCACTACATCATCATGGTGTCATAAATAAATTTATTTATTTAATGTCTAAAAATTATAAAAAAATACCATGATGTAGGAAATACTTTTAGAATTACAATGAATATTTGTAGTCTAAGATATTATTTATTTAAACAAAATTAAAATTATTTTACATAAGATATACAAACCTTTGTTATATTTCTATTCTTTTTTTAACAAATAATGTCATAAATGTCACCATTACACCCATGTTACTTCATGGGCCCTCAAGTTCGGTAAAAATATTCCTATGGTTAGTCATGAATCAAAAAAGAGGATTTGGACACATTTTGGGGTCACTTTATTTATTATGATTTTATTTTATTATCTTTAACTACCTGATTACTAATTAATCACGATAATTAAAGATAATTACTATCATTACAATTCATAATTTCCCAAAACAAATGAGTCTTAATTAAATTATTTAGACCTTATGATTCCAAAATATGGAATCCATTTTACCAAATTCCCAACATAAAAATTGAATTAAATAAATTAAGAACAATTCCCATTGTCAAAACAAATAGCGTGTTTTTAAAAACAATATCTATAAAAAGATTGACAATTGTTTATGTCCAATTTCAAAGTGAAATTATTTATAATTACCACCATTGGATTAAATGGTAAAAATATATTATAATTACACATTAAGACCAATTAAAAAGATAATCTAACAATATAATAAAATTATATGAAAAACCAATTTTGAAGTAAAATGCACTATGTTTCACTATTCATTAAAAAAACGAACATTGTGAGAAAAATACCAAAAATTTATCCAAAGTAAATTTCAATGTCCCAATTATAAATAATAAGTTTATTTTTACAAATAGAGCTTATAAAATTGTCAAAATTTAGTTTTAAAAATGTTTAACCTTCAAAAGGTGGTAAAACAATATTTTAAAATTATTAGAGTATTTTATGATTAAAATTGGATTTATTCTCATTTTTAGCCTCTAATGCACTATATAATTCATAAATAGATATAGATATGAAAACATATTATTCTTTTACTTACTTTTGATGTTACAATATGTGGTGCTCTTGTCGAGTGTAACCCTTTATGGGTGAATGTATAGTAAGGGTCCATATTTGGGGAAGGCAAGTGTGGTAAGATGTGTACCACTTGAGAGAGACTTCCTAACTAAACAGTATTATTATAACCACCATGGGTTCTTGGGTGTATTTTAGATGATCGAGTGGTGGTTGCTGATCAACCCAGATTAGACGGGTTGGTACCCCCAAGATTGGTTGTTAGGCCAGGAGGGCTTTGCCACTGGATTGGTCAGATTAGGGCGGCCAATTGGTTATAGAATTATGAGCTTCACTATACACTGGTAGGTGGTTCTGAAATCATGTACGTCCATGGTTTTTATTGGGATGTTTAGGATCGTCCATGGTTAATGGATTATTTATATTTCTTGTTTACATTCTGTTGCAATTGTTTATTTTCAGTTTTCACTTTACACTTGTTTTACTGTAGCCCTGATTTGGTATTTTTTTTGGATTTTATTCATAAAATGTCAAATAATTTTAAAAATGGTTTGTAGCTTGTGTTGGGTTTTTAAATGGGAAAAACAAGATGCTTATTTTAAATTGTTAAAACCCTACTTTTATGTTTGTATTTCAATCTTGTGTCATTAGATAGTTTTGGGAAAGGGAACGCTTTAATTTTGTGGTTATATTTGGCATCCCTATTGAGCATCTCGGTGATTAGGACTATCATATTATTTAAGTTGCATGTTTAGTTCTTTTTCACGTTCCGGGTTCAGCTACTCAGTGTTAGAGCAGGCTTGGGTCTGAGTTGGGTGGTGACCTAAAAGGTCACAAGGAGGTATGTCCGATTTTATTTTTATTTTCTGCTACTAGAGTTACATTTTATTATTCTGTTAATTCTTGTTTATTTATTTATATTTTATTGGCAAAATCATTCCCAATAATTAAAATATGATTCCAGACACTAATTTTCATCCTGTGGGGATCGGGAATGCCCTTTGGGCCATGTTGCAGACTGGCTCGTGTGACCGATTTAGGGTCAACCCTGGTTGGTTCGTGATAATAAATACATTTGCTAACACTAAAAAATTAAATTGATGTGTACATAGGTAAATTTGTTTTGTCAAATTTAAGGCACCTAGAAGAACCTCACTTTTCCACTATGTTGTAATAACTCTTAGAGAATGTCTATGTATAACAAAAAACCCCACCAGGATCATCAATTCATCATCAAAAATCTAAACCACATAAAATATTCTATCTCAATGAACACCAAATCCATCAACAAAACAATAATTCCTATAATTATATAAAATGCGTGGACATAATCCCCATTTAAGGGTTAGTATACATGTATCAACAATGATGAATCAAAATATCACATGAATAAAAAAATAGTCCTCATGAAACACATTTATATATTAATGTAACCACAAGTAATGATATTAAGAAAACATGAATATAATTTGTAGGAATAAACCATATGAATAATTGGGGTTCTCCTATAATCATAGATCAAAATAAAATTACAAATAATCATATCATACATGTATCTAAAGATGTATAGGTTAGCTTGAATCGTGAGTGTCCCAAGTAAATTGCTTTGCTATATGTCCCACCTCATTGCTAATCAAGGGAAACAAAGATAATAATAATCTATTTGAGTTTAACTCAGTATTGAAATTTATCTAATGGATACATTTAATGTTATATAACTAATATTATAAAAACTATACAATTATTCAGTATCCTCACATCTCTACTATGGATATATAGAGTTTGATAGTGCCTCCATAGGGACATTTGTATAAACCAATTAAACTAAACTACTGATATGTCTTACACTAGGAATGGATATAAACAATACTTTGACATAAATAACCCAACTACATTGACTGATATCATATATTTCCCATTCACATCATCCGTTAGTTTTATCCGTAATGGGAAGTTGTTTCTTACAGGGAAGCATATTAACATAGAGGGTTGCCAATCCTTATGGAGAACACATGAGTGTATAGTGTGAATCATAAAAAATAGGTTTACCTCCTCCATTAGTAGAGGATTCATACCACATTCTGATAACAAGGTTAGTCACATAACCAGATATATGGAGGACCCATTCCTTGGTAATAGATATGCATTGTGTGGGTTATCGACCCCATGTCAAGTCTATTAATTCACTGACACATATCATCTTTACAAAAGGTTATAAAAGTCAATAAACCTAAAAACCTTATATATAAATCCCAAATGAAATATTGATATAAATGTACATAACTTTTTTTCTGAATAAAGATACAATCATAATATTCTATTAAGATGTCAAAAAAGGACACCCTTGTAGAAAGATGTAAGCATTATTTTAAATTTCCCAGTACACAAACACCATTCCCATATATTGAACATGATGATTAAGATACCTAGACATGGTAGTTGTGTACTCCTATTTAACAACTCATGGGAATCCAATATACATGGAATTTATAATAGGATATAGAGAGTGTGATACATTATTACTCCCTCAATGTGTACAATAGGTACATGGAGTCTTACTATCTTGACGTACATATTAGCTCTCTTGATAAATGTGGTGTCTTCTTAATTAGTTGGATAGTGTGTGTTCTGGTACATTGTAGTTTAGGGGAATGAAAAAAATAGCATGTGTAGTAATACATATGGTGTGTGAATATTTAATGAAATATTTAATTTTCAACCGGTACATGTGCATGTGACACAAACTGTGATATGTAGCGTGATACCCTATGTAACATGATGTGTAATGTTAAATATTTCATGGAATCATAGTTTGATCAAGTTAGAGTGACACATTGATATTATTTTGGGGGATACATAATGGTTAGAATTAAGGGTATCCCATTATCTTAATCGTTTAACATAAATATCTCATGACTAGAAACTAGTCCAAAATCATTCAGGATATGAATTTCTATCTCACGCTATGAACCCCATTACTATAATATCCAATGGTCAATCCTATACTATCGATCAAGACATTTTCACTTGGAAACTCCATCGCAACTTGGTAGAGTTTCTCTATTATTAATCATTAACACCATTCATAATTACTATCACTATATGTTAATTACAGGACATAAAAATGTTTTCCCATTCCATTAACTATACTCTATTATCACGCTAAATAATTATGAGTGAAACGTGATGTAAAAAATTATATATAGAGAAAAAATAGTTGGTGGTGGGTATCCCAAAACATATATTGTGTTATTTACCTATATGTTAATTAGTGAGTGTAGGATGATATGATTTAAAATCACAATAAATGATTATTAATAAATCTACTAGACACCAATAAGGAGTTTCTAATTGATATGGGTTATCATGTTTCTAAATAATGAAACATGACATGAAGGTAGTATAACAACTAAAGAAAATCGTAGGAAATACAAGAATCAATATTGAACCTATAATGTCAAGGTGATGTAGTATTAGAAAGTGTAACAGAATATTTGGGGTGAAAATATTAGATGATATAAAATTTCCCCACTATTAATAAATCATATAATTATTGATAATTAATTGGGAAATTGAAAATTCAGATTTATGATCCAATGGATAAATAAGTTAATAAAAGATATTCAGGATATTTTCATAATCAACAATAAGATACTCCATTATTTTGGGTAGTCACTCCAGATAACTATAATATTCATTTCACAAGGCCTAAAACAAAAAATCACAATTAATTTAAATAACCAAAAATAATATTTAATCATAGAATTTAACTCCCCATTTTTCTTTAATGAAATCATGAAATTCCCTATGTTTATAAATGTTGATGAAATTCAAAAATTATTTATAATATTTATTTTATAGGTTGGTTATTTTTGAAACAATTTATTCAGAATTTAATTATAAGGGTTTTAGAGTCTATAAAAAATGATATTGGACATGGTTCAAGACCCTTGGCGCGTCATGTGGGTTTGAAAAGTCATTAAAGAAGAGGAATATTTTCCATGATTCAATTATATCCACATGTTAGATGATGGTGGGCCACTATATATCCAATGATCTTGGAAGTGTAAAATAATTACCCCTAGCCCCAAATTCTTGTCAACAATCCTCTAAAACTGTATATAGTTCAGATCACTTAACCAGTGGGGGATTCTTGGATTTTTTATCGGGGGTTTTCAATTTTTAATTGACTCACTCTAGATTTAAGAGGCATGAAAATACTGGACTGGTACGATAATCTAGTTTAACCAACCATCCTAAATCCCTTGGTTAGCAATGATTTAGGGAGATTATAATAGAGATTCTAGGGTAATTCATTTTATGATCATCGATTGTTCATGATGTATTCCCACTTTATTATGACTGAATAAACATTAAATTCATGTAGGGGTTTGATAAGGATTTAAATAGATAATGTTAAAATCATTTTATAATGACGGGGACTTCAATCGTTTTCTCTAGATGGTGTCATAGGATAATGATTTTAAGCCATTTTAATATTTTTTATTGATGTATTTCACACTATGATTTTTTAATGATTTTTATGAAATTGTGAAAATTGAAAATTTGACCAGTCATTTATTTTGAAAATTTTACATTGATTTCATATGGGATATCCCATGACCATGTCTACACACTATAGCCTATATGTACATTAAAGGTATCTTTCATCTTTTAATTTATGAGGAACTTATTTAAAACATATGTTAAATTGGTTATTATTGTTGGGTGATATGTTTTTTATTTTCTAGTAATTATATCTAGGATGAGTTGTAGAACTTCCACGAGTTGTTTGACACAGTTTCGGTAGACAGATGTCACCAGTTATATTTTAAGTGTTATTCCTACTTTAATTAAATAGTTTATGAAATTATAAAATTTTATTACTAAATGAATTTGATTCCATAGAGTGATATAAATCCATACATAGATGAGTGGTTGTCATGTGTTAACAGAAGATTCTTTACGAGCCTATGTAGAGAAAAAAGCAGTCAATTAAAGAAGTAAATATCCCTGTTTAAGGTAGGTGGTCCCTAAGCATTTCTCTATGGTTTATTCAATTAAATTTTATTTTTATATTATTTTTGATATATCATCTCTCCACCATGGGTGATTTGAATTTTAATTAATATATTTAATTATTAAGGATGAGATTGTATAAATTAAATATAAGGCATATCCCTCAAATGGAAAAAAGTGTAAAGGTCTACAGTTGACCCTTATGCATTATTTGGAAATATTATTTTTCAATTTAATGGGGTATATTTTAAAAAATGTACCTTGTAAAATACGAACTTCCATTGTGGTGATAAATAAATAATTATGTCAATGTAGTGGAGCTGATATGTGCTCGTGTACCCCTGGAGATGATATGAGTTATGAATGAGGATAAATATCCCTAGTTGGCCTTATAACATAATGTGATGCCTCATACCTTATAGGCTAAATGTAAATATAGAGAAAATAATTATTGTATAGGAACTATATTGGTCCCCAATATTTTCCATTGTTTGGGAGAGATGTAAAAATAGTTAGGGTTAGTTTTGGGTGTCACCAAATACTCAAGTACATGAACCAATGATACATAGGAGTCAATAAATATGAAGTTGTGTTTGGGTTGATGCAGAGGGATGTAATTTCAGGGACTGATGGAGTTTTTAGATGAAAAAGTGTTGGTTAATTATTAACTAGTCATCCAACGATTCTTAGGATGTCACATATGATTATAGACAAGATTTAAATACTGAACACATAATTCAATTGATTTAATGTGGTGATTATTATTATAAGGTTGGGGGACCTTGTTATAATCCTATGGATCTGATATTCCCAATATATATTAATTAGGGGACCTTGGATATGGTTCTAATGATCTGTTGTTCCCAATATTATTATGTGTCAAGGGGAACATGATACAACTGCAAGGACCTGTAATTCCCATAAATTTATTATTTTGGTATCCTAGATGTGGTTCAATGGTATTGTAATTACCAATATTATTATATTATTGGGGGACCATGATTTGATTCCATTAATCTAGAATTCCAATTATTATATGGGTTGTGGACCAAGATTTGATTACAAGGATATAACATTCCATTATTATACTATTGGGGGACCTTGGATGTTGTTTGCTGGATTTGTTTTCCTATTATGATTATATGCTATTGAGGGGCCTTAGGCTTAGTTCTTAAATATGGTGTTACCATAGTTTTTATTATATATTAATATGGCACAATGGATAGATATATCTGGCACTGGTCAAAGAAGGTATGGTTGATCCCTGGTATCATATTTCAGTAGAGGATTGGTGGTGGAAATTTATTTATTTTATGATTATATTGTTATTGATTTATTTATTCTACTTTGCTTGTCACATGAACATATCAATACATTTTCCAGCTACATATGAGACTACATTATGGGTAATCTACCATGCTTTTCACTCACACCCTACACAGGATACAATTAATCATGGGGACCTAAGAAAGCATCATTGGTTATAGGTTCAAGTTGGGTAGAAGCATAGATTAGATTTATTAGGAAAAAACATTAATGTGACTGGATAATTGTATGAGGTGACGTTCGAGCATGTTGTATAGCCTCATGTATTTTTTGTTATTTCTTTTATTTTTATCGGTGATGGGTATGATGGTGGTCAATTTGAGTTATGACTATATTTTACAGGTAATTATATATTATTGATGACTTTGGTGTACATTTTATTCTATGTTATCTGATGGATATTCATAGGGATAATGATATATTATTTCAATTATTATTAGTACTTTGATATGCGGTTAAAGTCTCCCAAATATTTAACCTAACACGATTTCTATTGTTGTAAACCCCTGGCATATAGGGAGGCACACCTAAATTCACCTAGTTACAAAACCTGGTTACAACATAGAGTGAATCCAGGTAGATATTTTATAATATGAGAGACAATTTAATTCAAAAAAATAAACTCCAAAACATTAAATAAACAATTTTAATTCTCTATAATCATGGAAGAGTTTTATATGAATAGTGTGATAAAAAATCCAAAAAAATATCATTATAAAATAATAAAACATCAAAACTTATTCCCCTTATTACAATTCAATGACATAAAAAATACCATCTCTATTGTAACACCCTGAGATTTTATGAGAAACATATTTATTTTTATGTCCTATATTGTACACAACACCAAATGAATCTTTCACTACACAAAAAACTGGCTTGGCTTGCGTTCACGCAATTGCGACCTTCCTCGATAGCGTGTGTAGAACGCAATACCGGGTTTCACTAAACAATGATATATTGATAAAATATTATTATGGACAAGCCTTTAAGAATAGTATTAAATAAAATTTTATTTTTATAACATTATCTTACACATTTTATAAAACATGGTATGTGAACAAAATAAATTTTTCGAGTAAAATATGTATTTTTCAAAAAATGCAGTTTTGCCGCCTTTTGATGGCACACCCACTTTAAATATAGTTTTTGATAGGTTTATAAGTTCAATGTAAAAAATAATATTCTTCTTTGGAATCAGGATATAAAAATTTACTTTGGAAAACTTATTCATATTATTCTGATAACTTTCATATTTTAATGAATAGTAAAAACATGCTATATTTTAATTAAAAACAACTATTTTCATCACAATAATTTATATGGTTAAATTATAATGTTGAATGGTTTTAAATTATAAATAGAATATATATTTACAATTTAATATAATTTATGTCATTACCATTCATTTTACATTGAATTCATAGATAAAAACATTTCAATCTTTGGCAATATTTTAACTTTTAAAACCCGTTTTCTTAACAACGGGATTAATTTTAAATTAATTACTACAACTACTGTGTTTTGAATTTTCACAAATTGATTCCATATTTTAATTAAATGAGTCCAAATTATGTTAATAGGTTACTTTTATTTTTTTTTATATTATGAATAGTAACTACGATAATTTTTATTTACTGCATTTAAAGGTAAATTAGGTAATTAACAGTAAAAATAAGATTATAAAATTATCCTAACACCTACCAAAATTCTATTAGATGACTAAAAGTCGACCCATATCACCTAAGGGTCGTAATAGAATAATTGTATGGACTTTGGACCATGAAAATAATTTAATTATTATTAAAACCAAAGAAAGTGAAAACATGTCACTCTCTTAAATCTTATAAGCATAATAATTTTAATTTAGTGATCAAATTCATGAAACATCGAACATGAATAGTCTCCAAAAATATAATAAAATTATCTACATCATGTGAATTTATTTTAAATTTTTAGGGATTAAATAATTATCATTTAATGTGACACAATAGTGATTTTGAAATTATTTTATTGATTAAAATATCAAATAAATGGGTTTAAAAATATTAAAATAAATATTATATGAACTATTTAATGTTATACACTAATTTTATAGATAAATGTGAATGTTATGAATCTATTAATGATTTTTTTTCAAACATATCTTCTGTGTATATTTTATTTAAATTCAAATAAATGAATAGTGTCAAAATTGACACTATTGTTATTTTATAAAAATAACATAATATAAAATTGTTCAAAAATCACAAAAATATTTAAAAATTATAAATTAAAATTTATATGGTCTATAATTTCATAAATTATCCAATTATGGAGAATTCAAAATACATATGTAATTATTTTTAACAATTTAATATTTATAATTTTATTACCACAAATAAAATTAAATAGATTAAATAAGGATAAATCAAGTTGATAATGTTTGAAATAAATTACCAACATGTATAAATTTTTTTGGTTGATGAGATTACAACCCTATATCATCTAATATTTTTATTTGAGTCATTGTGGATGTTTTTATGTGGTGTTTGAATTTATTATAAATTAATATTTTTGAGGTTTCCAAAGGTGACCCTCTCCTCCATTATAAAAGGGAACCTCCTCCCTCTCCTATTTACACAACTTTGAGCCTTAAAACTCGGCCAAATTCTTCCCATTACTCTTCTAAAATTCCATATAAACATTATATAGGTTCTTGTCTCCTCAAAAGACCAACTCTAGTGCCTTAATAGGATTCTTAAAGAGGTGCGTCGAGGAAGAGATAATCTCTTCTACCGATTCTTTCAAATATCATCCTTCTTCTACATCCTCTTATTTAGTTGTTTGATTATAAATTTATAACATCAATATCAATAATATACTGATATGTTATTATAAATATGAAACAACCATATTTCACCTTCTATCCATCCTACGGAAAATGAAATCATCGTGCGTGTGTACGTACAGAATACCATCTCCACGCCGTGGTGTAATCTGTTTTCCACCACCACCTTACTAGGATGGGTAAAATGGTGTAAAGAATAAATATATATGATTATTATAACATGATACTGATTATGATATATTATATCATCAACTCAAATTCCATTCATATAATTATGGGAACAATATCATCGCTCTTGCGTATGTACGACCTACTGTCTCCACGATGTGATGTGACTCGTTCTACATGATATTCATTGAATAATGATTATATAAATGAAATTAATGAATATATATGATATATATTACACTAATAACATTATATAAATTAGGTATCTATAACCTAAAAAGTGGAATATTAATTTATTCGACAAAACATGCATAAGAACATAAAGCAATGAACACCCCAATAACAAGTTGCAATGAAATATTATTAATAATCAGATAATAATATGACCATATATGACATCATAATAATTACTATGATTCTGGAATAAGTCAATGACATTATTTAAATCATTATACAAGAGATTTGGATATGTATAAAGCTTATCGGACCTAAGGTAAGGGAAAATCTCACAATCTCATTTTTATCTGAGATTGTTTATAATTCAGAATTTACTGGGGAATATTTATCATCCACAGACATGTTTCCTCAATATGTAATATTATTTTTCTTCCTCCTACAATTGTTAAAATCCATTTTTACCTATTGGTGAATTTTAGTAAAATATATGAAAGGAATCTTTTGTCGCTTTCAATACGAGATACTTTTTGAATTTTCCCGCCAAAGAACCAGAAGAATGTTTTTGTAAGTTATATAGAATGAATATATTTTTATTATTTCATAGAAAATTATTTCCATGAAGCTTCATTTACAATTTTTCAAGTTTATTTTTAATTAACTTCTTTTATTTTAAAATTTTATGACATGTTAAGAAAGGAAAAATGTTTTTAAAGTAGAAAGGATATTTTCTTCAAGAATGGAGTTCAAGTGTTTTATCAAAATTATTTCCCATCAAAGATAATATAGGGTTATGTTTCTATCCCTATTTTTACATTGATTTGATTATGTAGGAATTATTTTTATGAAGTCCTTTTATCTTATATGATTTATGATATGATGGTATGATGTTTAAGAATCCCATTTTTATTACATGGGTTATGCTATGATGTATGATTTATGATTTTTTGGCACACATAAGAATGGTATAATTATGAGATGATTGGGACCTATATCTCCCTCCAATTCATTGGATAAATATTTATATCTCAGGAGATAGACATGGCTGGAATGGCAAGTAAATCTGGTTCAGTGATACAGGATTGGAATGAGGAGTGTACTCGTTTCAGAAATGGACTTTGTCC